>CM043709.1:28126959-28726959 GCA_023969325.1 Oryzias curvinotus | reverse complement strand
ATGTTTCTCCATAACAGCAGAGGGGAAATGGGCGTGGCTCAGCAAAGGCAGACAGTTGTAGGTTCTTGTCATTCTTTGTGGCAGAAAAATATAAAGAGTCATGTCTGAGTTATAATCTCATGACTGATGTTGAAAGAGCGCAGAAATTTTCGATGGTAATCTGAGTCCACGGCCTCCCATGATTAATGCTTCTCTGCTTTAAAGTGAAACCATATGTTCTGCGTCTCAAAGTCCATACTAACTCACACGCTGCTCAACACGGCAGAAAACAAGTCAGACAGGGGCGCAAAATGGAGGAGGACAGCAACACGGCAATTTATGAATTTAAAAGGAGAATATAATGCAAAGAAACCATTTAAAGTTTCAAAAATGACCAAGTCCACGGTTTTAAAGTTATTAGACGCCTTGGGAAAGTGGAAGAGGCTACATTTCTGGCCTGGCAGGGTGGAGAAAAGCCCTGAAAGGAAGGAGGAGCCCTCTGGCAGCAGCAAACTGAGTCCAAACCGGGCGGAGAGCTGGTTTTAGACACAATAGTTTTCACATGAGGCTGTCAGTCAAAGGAACTAAAAGTGTCAGTCATGGGGAAAGCCTTAAGGAGTCGCAGAGGGAAAGTGAAATTTGCTGCCGTCATGGCAAAAGCAACCTTAACTCCACATCATTGCTTTCATTCCCGAAGGGTGTAGCCGGCTCAAACAGTGACCTTTGAACTCGTGGGTTTGCGATGGCAGATCCTCTGCAAACGGGGCTAAAAGCTGAAAGCCGCCTATCAGCAGCGCGGCTGTGCGATAGCGTCATGCATCCTTTTTATCCAGGTTCTCGAGAGTGGCAGTAGATAACCGCCATCAAACGGCTTCAATGAGGGGACACTTCAGCCTGCACACTTCATGTGTACAAAAATAAAAAAAACCAACAATGGGCTTGTTCCTCTATCTAATTTTAAAATCCATACTCATTTTATTGAAATTATTAAACATGTTTGCCACAGAACATTACAGGAAGTCAAACTGCAGAACTGACTGAAATTTAAAAAAAACTGCACCGAAATTTCAAGAGAACTTATTAATAAAACAGTAAATGATTTTATAAAAGTTAAACATGGAATTTCTGATAATTTTTATTAGGAACAACTACAATGCTTTGAGATGCATTTGGGTCCTGATTGTTGCATCTTTTGCATCATCTTCTTATCTGTTTTCAATGGGTTCCCAGTGGTGTTTTCATTATGATTACTGCGCTTTTTGGCCAACATAAAAATAAAACCTGTCATTTTCTGGAACAGAGCCTGGATTTATCCAGCCCCACTATAGGGTGTGGGTAAAGTTCCTGGGGGGGGTCCCGTCTGTGTGTGCTGAGAGTTTGGGGATTCACGTCCCATAAAATGCACAGAAAGCCATGTTATCATCACATCCGTTCATCCATCTATCTCCTCCTTTGATCTATTTGCGATGTCTTATAAGTTTTATGTTGAATGTTCTTCTGGACTATTCGCTCTGTGTTTACCGGGCAGTAGAACTCTAGATTTTGCCCCGTTTATCCTTTTTTTTCCTTTCTGTCGGTCTGTCTATTTGTCCGTTTGTTTGTCAGTCCATCCGTTCTGTCTTTTATAATATCATTAAAGAATGCTTGCTTGTTTTTTGTTTTTTGTGGGTTCTTTTTGTAGATTTTATCTCTTTGGCTGAGTGTGGACTTTTGCGGCCCATCACATGGGGAGGGGGGCACTGTCTATGTCTGACAGTGGATGCATTGGAATGGAGCAGAGCAGGGAGCTTTTTGGCAGCCCAACATATTTTCTATGTCATAAATAAGCTTTTTTTTTTTTTTTTCAAACAGCATTCTTTCACAGTGATTTGAATAAAGAAAAACTCGGAAATGCAACGTGGAGCTCCTCTCCTCCATCATCAGTGGAACTGCCACAGGTGGGACGTGTTAAAAACACTGTTGTCATTGGAGGGGCTCTGTAGCTCAGGGAGAATCCACGGCCGTTCATGACGGTTTCAGAGCAGCATGCTTTGTTGACGCATGTGTTTAAACATGTTCGCAACACTCCGCCTTGCATCACAGTCTGTGTTTGGCAGCGCATAAAACCAGCTCTGTTCTCCAGCCTGCGGCCCCTCTTCTCATGAATGACCGTGATGAGGAGATAAAACTCTGAATAACTGGCCTGAGACCAGCATTCTGCTGCAGATCTGTATTTACACGACCTCTGTAAACAATGCTAAGCAGGCGAATGTGGGCTCCAGAGAACCACGGAGGGGCAGGACCAGGCAGAACCCAGCGACGTGCACGAGCGGCTGGCGGAAGGCACCGAGTCGTCATGAGCTTGTGATGACTGGAGTTTGGCAAAAACAAACACTTGTAAAGACATTTGCATTCGCTTTCAGAACTCCAACCCTGACCACAAACATTCACACTGTCCTACTTCAAACTCCTTCTTATCAAACGTTTACAAATGTTGCTGCTAAGGGTCAAATGTCAGGCTGCAGGACTCGGCCAGTCGTGGCAGAGTCCTCTGCATTCTGCACATCTGCAGCTAAAAGTCAGAGCGATGCCGAACTGCTCCAGAAACATTAGGTACAGTTCAGTACTTACAGGGTATTTAAGTGGTACTCATATGGTACTTTTGTTGCACCCACTGGGTACTTTCATGGTTCTTGCTTTGCATTTATGTGGTACTAGTTCCACAGTTAAATCTCCATAGATAACCATAACCTTTGCGGTTAAAAAGGAACTAATTGTTTTAGGGTTACTTTAACTCAGAAAAAAACATAAATTGGGTTAAAATGAAATCCCAAAAAATGCCCCCCAACATGAAGAACTCAGGAATTGGGTTACAGAAATCCCTCAAGAGTGTGTGCTAATGTGGTCCTAGTGGTATTTATACAAAAAACACATTAACACAACACGTATATACCCAGTGGGTACTATGTAAGAACCTAGTGTGTACAGCATATATACCAAGTAGGTACCACACAAGTATAAAGCAAATATAGTACCACATAAATACACAGTAGTACTCAGTAGGTACAACAAAGTACCCTGTAAGTACTGTACTGTAAAAGGAGGATGTTTCTGTTCGCTTTTCTAACAGATTTCTGAGCCCTCCTGCAGTCACAAGAGGGAGATACATCCAGGAGGCTCGGATTCGTGTGACTGCTCACTTTTTGAGCCTTGTGTACAGTTTATTCACATCACAAATAATTCAGCAGTGTTTCCGGAAGAAGTGCATGGGATTCATTTCCCACACGCTGTCTGACTCAGACCACAGACGGCCGGCGCTCTCATCGCTGATGCGGTCAGAGGCCGCTCTAATCTCATAAATGCCTCGACAGGGAAATTTTATGAAAATGTGTGACAGCTCACTTTATTGCACGTTGTGTTTGAACAAAAGGAAAAGCTCCTCGACCGAAGTTTTGCTTCAGATGTGAGAGTTTAGTTTTGTTTAACTTCTCATGAAGTCTGTCCAAACTCACAGCCCTTTGTGGAGCTTCAGGTTGGGCTGGTGCTCAGCCTGATTCCCAAGCGAGTGCACTTTGGGGGAGTTTCTTCCTTAAAAGGCCATGTGGAGTGGAGTGCTGGTTTCCTGTGGGAGGGTTTTCCTCTTTTGCTCCGGAGCTTGGCCCATCCTCATCCCCCTCCAGTCACTCCCCCTTACGCACACAATGACACACCTTCATTTTTTTAAGACCTCAAGCAAATCAGTGAAATCCTGCTCCGACCAGATGTGCGGCTGTTGGTGCGCTCCCTTAAAGGGAGGTGAAAAAAAGGGAAAAACCTGCGACGCCGCCGGACGTGAAGCAAAGACGAGGAAGTAGCAAAGAAATGCTTGAAAAGCTGGGAGGGCTGTGGAGGGAGGAAACAAATGAAGAGCACGGGAAGACGTGTGGAGCTGTGATAATGACTACTGAGCAGTCACCTCTCACCAACATCCTCCCTCTGAGCTGGCACTCAGTCTGTCAGTCCGTCTGTCAGATTAGCAGATGAGTCAAAAGGTCGTAGTCCTTATAAGGCCGGCGGAGCAGGGCCTGCCGATGGTGTCATGCACTCAGTCATGACTATCAGACAGTGAGCTCAATGAGAATTTCCTTCAAGGTGAACCTCAACGTTTAGACCTTTGTTTCAATTATATGCAGCTCCATTGTTGTTTTTTGACAGAAACGCTTGTTTTTGGGAGACTTCTTAGATGTTTCAGAGTTCAGGGGGAAAAAAACCTGATTTGAAAGCATCATAAATTGCTGTGAAAACGGTGTACTAAGAGATTTTGCACTTCTGACTTTTTCTTTATTCACATTGTTGTGAATCGGGAGCAGATGACAAAATGCCGTTGGACAAAGGTCGTATTTGTAGCGGCCCACGAGCTCCCCGCTCCTGGCTCTCAGCAACGGTGACGGGAAGAGGAGGTGGGGTTACGCCTCACCAACAGTCCCGCCCACGACTCAGATGTGGATCTCTAGTGAACTCCAGCAGCTCTTGACGCAGGAATCACTAATGAATAGCATACAAACAGTGCAATAATCACGCACGGTTCATGATCTATTTACGTGTTCTTTGCGTCGTTTTTTCGTACTTTTTTTATGGTTTTAGCGTTTTAGGTTTCTTCATTTTTTTCCGGAATCCGGTTTTTTAGGAGTTTTTCCTTACCGCGAAGGGGGGTCTAAGGGCAGGGATGCCAGTATAGCTTAGTCAGTTTGTTAGTTTATTTTAGTATTTTCCTATTGACTCTTTGTATTCATGATCCTTTTGAGTCATGTTTTACTTCAAAGCCCATCGAGACGACTGTTGTTGTGATTTTGGGCTATACAAATAACATTGAATTGAATTGAATTGAATTCATCTGTGAACATTTCACTTGAAGACCACAACTTTTCTCACTTTTTCTACATATATTCAAACATGACCAATTTTTTTTTTTTTTTTTTACAAAACAGAACATCAAAGTGGCCTCAAATCATTTCTGCATGTCCCAACCCAAAGGCTTTTCCTCATATTTGCATCATTACTATATTATTGATTTAGTTGCTGACCAGAAAGTATTCAGAAAAAGGTCCATTGGTCTGCTTTGTTAATTACAATGCTCTGAATTCCAGGGATGGGGAAATGAAAAGCTTTATGTGAACGCAACAAATACACAAAGAGGACAAAACAAAAGGACACAGATCCTCTTGAGTCTTGCAGAGCTCATAAACGTTTTAAACAAACTTCCTGTGCCTTTATTTAAAGAAATACACATTTTTTCATGTCTAATGCTATGACTCAGCTCAGACCTGACTCTGGAATCAGTCCTCGGCCGACCCCTTCGGTTCTGCAGGTACTTGTCAAACACACACTCATCTGGAATGTTCCTTCTCGGAGGAATTCATTACCTAATGGTGAAAGTCATTGGCGGCTTTGAGGAAGTGCACGTTTGACACTGACAGTTTTTATCCTGACTGTTTTTGGTCTCTGTGAGGCTAAACAGGCTTCTGTCCTTCACTTGAACGCCAGTTTCTGTTCCAGTTTGTGCTAAGAGTTTGTATTTGAGTCAATCCCATCCCAGCTGCTTGTAACCCAGAGCTTCATCGAGTGTCGGGCGTGGCCTGGCGTGAGTGCGATGGCTGCAGGGGTCGTGACGTTCCTGCAGACGGCACATCGGCGCGGCGTCATTCAGGAAACATGTGTTTCTGCCTGAACGGAGGCGTCTGACTCAGTCTGAGGGTTTATGTCAGCAGCGTCCAGGTGGCGTCCGGTCCGAGTCGGACATGTTGGATGTAAAGCTTTGCAGGAGTTGTGAAAACTCACAGAAGATTTTTTAAATCCTATTTTTTTGGTTGAAGTAAAGATAAAAGTATCAAAAACACAATCATTTCTAATAAACAAATGCTTCATTCATATGCACCATCTTATCAGCTGCTTGTCATCTTGTGTTTGGCTCACATTCAGGACTTCTGTGGCTGAGGAGCCATATAAAGGCATAATTTCAGGAGGAGCCAAAATTACAGGCTTGAATACCGAGACATCGGAGAACCGCAACCTTCTTTAAAAAAACCCTGAAAGGAGCTAAAGATTGCTGCAGGATGAACGTCTTCGAGGTGTTTTGAACTTTGATTAAATAATAAAATCAGATATTAGTTTAGATGATAATAACTGATTTTCCTTCTTATAAATTAGAATGTATTTAGCATTTTTGCTGTGAGACATTAGTAAAAACGAAAGTTTTGTGGTCAGTTTAGCTGCAGATGAAAAGAAGGAGATTTTACCTTTTTTTACATAGAAATATGTACAGGACTGACTGAAGGTATAATCCAGAGGTGTCCCCATTCTCTGCAAATGAAATGCTATCTAATGAATATTTTAATGCAAATGCATAATTCACATAAAAAACAAATACATTTTTACCAAATTGACTGTACTTTTTTTGCTGTGTTGGTTCCCAGCTAGCTTGTGGTAGATGGCGCGTCCTGTCTGCTAATCCCTCTTGGTCTTAAACTCCTTGAAAACAGCTAGTCTCTTGACACAGTTGCTTCATATTTCACTGTGAAATGATGACACTTTCCACTGATCCTGCAAGCGGTGGCTCTCAATGTCAACTTTTTTTTAATTTTCAGTTGACATTTTACAAATGAGCAAGAAAGTGTCACAGAAAGGTCACTCGGCAGAGTTACCAACGGTTTAAAGCGTCTTAAAGCGGAATTCAGCCAAACACAATCAGATGCAATTTTTAGAAAATGCTGGGAGCCACATATTATTGACCTGCAGGTTGGTGGAAATTTGGCCCGCCGGCCGGACTTTGGACATGCTTAATTGCTGTTTAACAAGAACAGTGATTGTCTGGCAGTTTGCACGAAGCTGAGATGAGCTGAGACTAAACTGCAGTTCTTTTTTTCCAACAGAGGTCTTTAATTGTCTTTAACTACTGTCATTGCCTCCAAGCAGGGAGGTAGTCAGAATGAATGTCAGTGAGAGACTTTTTCCGTGTGGCGTTTGGGTACCGTTCTATTCCTGCGTTTGTGAGGGTTTTCTTAACGTCCACGATCAATTGTGAAGAACATGAAGAGTACAACCTAATCCAGTTGTCTCCTTTCCCACTACCTGTATTTCTTTCTCACTGATTGACCCTGAGCCAAACCTTTAACTCTGTTGCTGTAGGTTCTTTAGGACAAACTGACTTTCTATACACTTTATCCATATGCCTTTCCTCTGTCTGCTCTCCTTCTTAACCCTTGTTCTATCCTAGGCACTTTGACATTGGGAGTGGGGTCATCTAGACCCCATAGACAGAGCTCTGAACCTTTTTTCTTCAGTGATTTGTGATCTCCACTGGTGTCCGTGGATTATATGAAATTCTCTCCACCTTTATCCACCTTTGTCATTGTAGGGAGAACACCTCAATGGAAGGGGGGGGGGGTCATCTGGACCCTATAGGATAGCACAAGGGTTACCCATGATTTCATGTGCCACTGTTGTAACTCTTTTGTCTTAGAACAGATGCTCCAGTGATTCTGTCCGTTTGCCTCCTGTCCTGTTGTTGGTACTGTGGCTAACATCTGTAGAACAGATGTTCTCGGTTTTGTCTCTTTCGCGTCTTCTCAGACCCCGACCGTTCTCGACAGAGTCTGGATCTGCTGGAGGTTTCCATTTTCCGTTCCACCGTTGCCCATTCAGTAAGTGGGAATGATTGTGCTGTTTTTAAAATCTGTGCTGTTTTCTAGGACATAGTTTCTGCGGAGCGGCAGGAGTTTGCCTCTGAGTCGTGGGCGGGACCGTTGGCCTGGAGCAACCCCGTTCCTCCTTCCCATCACCCATAACTGAGCTCTCTGTTTGCACTCTTTGCCACTAGCTTACAGCCCCTCACACCTTTTCACTTCACAGCATTCACTTACAATAATAATAATAATGAAATTGCTTAATCAATTACTGAAGAGGGTTCAAGTGATTGATCTCTGATTATATCACTTCACTTGCCCCAAAAATTGATTCATGATATTTTTTCTAATAAAACAATAATCTGCACAGATTTTAGATAACTGATCTGCATGAAGATTTCTGAAACAGTGGTATGTCTTTTTAAATCAACTCAAATCAAACTTCCAACCTAACTGGCTCAGTGGCCTTGTGGAGGAGTGTCTGCTCTGTAACTGGAAGGTCATGGGTTCGAATCCAGGTCGAGTCATACTAAAGACTCCAGAAATGGGACCCAGTGCCTCCCTGCTTGACACTCAGCATTTAGGGAACAGGGGGTTAAACCACCAAATGGTTCCCGAGCACGGCTGTGTCTGCGGCTCACCGCTCCCCCATGCAGGGAGTGGGTCAAATGTGGAGAACAAATTTTGCACACCGGGTGTGTGACAGATAACGGGACTTTAACTTAACAAAACAAATCGGTGCAACAAAACAGGCGAGGCATATTGGATCTATCCAGCTGTGCAGTTCTGATCCAGATTCCAGCTCAGACGAGGAGAACAAAGATGTTCACGGATCTGTTTGTCTGCAGGTGGATGATCGGAATGAAGTGGAACTGGAAGCTTGTGGCCCCGCCCAGTGTATTTTCTACGTCACAAATACGATCTTTCTCAAATCTTATTTTTCAATCTGCTCCTGATGTACAACAATTTAAATAAAGAAATACTGAGAAATGTGATTTTAAGCTGAAACTTCTGTATATTAGTCCTCCCTCTTCAGAAAAATACCACAAGAATGTTAAAAACACCAAAAACACATTTTTTATTGGAGTGGGCCTTCCATTGTAATCTGTTTGCCACTCATATTGGCCAATATTATAACAGAGTCATATCAGTTTGGAATCAATCTGAACTGAATTGGATTTAAAATATCAGGAATGACGGGAAACATTTTATGTTTTTATACTGAATTGGACTGAATTAAAACAAAGTTTAACATTTTATTCACATCAACTCACATGACTGACTGACGGATGCCCTGTCCATCTTGTGGGTTGGTTTTAAAGTTGGTTTTATCTGTTGCACAGCAACTGACCACTACCCCATCACTGCTTTATGTCTTGTGACACTTCTGTCACGTCACTGATTGACATCATGAAGTTCTACAACTAAAGCAGCTTCATGAGGGGATCCTAGGAATAACTGCACCTCACATTTGCAGTGTTGAAGGGTAGCAAATGAGAAACGTAGAGTGGAAGGCCATTACCCAGGAAAGGATCAAAAATTTGTCTTTTTGTATTGTTCTTAATATGAAAACAGCAGTTCTTTTAGCTGAGATGCTATTATAACTTAACTACACAGCAGAATATAAAAACAAAGTGAAAATTCTTGAAAGATCTTGTTAGATTTTATCTAAAATTATTACTTTTTGTAATTTTGCAATGCATAAAGAAGCTTGGGGAATTTTTTTGGTCAATATTAATATTAGTATTGGCTAGAAAATTAGGAGTTCAAATGGGTGGGGGCAAAGAGTTTGGCTCCGCCTCTGTCCCTAAAATAAATGTACACTCACGTAATCTATTTTTTATGTGAAAATGTAATAAAGCTACACAAAATATTCATCTTTGTTTATTGTAAACAGATAGATGAAAACACAAGAGACGCATTTTATCACAAAACCGTAACAAATGATAGAGAGCTATGCAGCAGTAGAGTGCAGGAGATTAAATGGGTAAAAATGTTTGCTCGATGTGAGGCACTCAGGACTGAGACGCAGCCTTTGACAGCAGGTTAAATGTGGAAACAGAACCTGTTTGCTTTATCTCTCTGACTTTGTGGAAACACAGTCGTCCAAATAAGGACATCAGCCATGAGAATGGAGTGCAGCAGCCGGGCCCTGAGCCGGCTTTGATAGGGTGGAGTGTCCAGGACCGTGATAGTCCGGGCGTCGGGATGGAGTGGATGTGGAGTGGTGATTGGAGGGATGAAAAAAAGGAATGGACGGAGAAAGAGATGATGGAAGGGGAGGGGGAAGGAGGAGGAGGAGGAGAGGGTGGTCAGAGACTGGAGGCAGGTTCTGCTTCAAAAATCAATCCATATAGGGCTGGACTCTCCATCTCTTTTCACTTCTCCCGCTGTCTCCTTCTCTCTGTTTCTGCCTTTCTGTCTTCTTCTCTTCCACTGCCTCTGTGCAGCTTTGCTGGACCCAAAGTCACTCCTGCAGCACCAACTTTCACTTATCAGCACCTCAGGAGGCAAACGAGTGGTCGACCAAACTAAGCTGACATCATGGAGGCCATCAAGAAGAAGATGCAGATGCTGAAACTGGACAAGGAGAATGCCATCGACCGCGCAGAACAAGCAGAGACGGACAAAAAGGCAGCAGAGGACAAATGCAAACAGGTGAGGGAGGCGCAGATGATCAGAAGTGAGGCCTGCTTATGTATGAGCTGAAAAAAGCCCAACCATAATGAATAAAAATGCCAAAACTATTATTTTATTAATTTTAATTGAGGAAAGAAGTGCACCATAGTACAGGTCTTTATTATAAAAGATCTTCACACCAAACATGCTTCCAAGGACACAAACTTTGATAGCGTCTTTACGGTTAAAATGTATGTGTTGAATATTTTTAGAAGGATTTATTATTTATTGTGTTATGACATTATATCCATGCTTAGTTTTTTTCTAAAACGAAAAGTTTGGTTTGTAATACAGATTTTGCAAATTGAATTGAAACAAAACAAAACCGTGACCAAATAAACCCAGATGTTTGAACCGAATAATTGTTTTCCACACCAAAACGTTTCAACAACTATGAAGTCTTAAAATGCAGCTTCTGTTGTTACAAAGCAGGAAGATCAGGTTTTCGAGCAGCAAACATCTGTTTTATCATTACAGCTGCAAATCACAATCAGCACAGAGTGTTTGCTTTTTTGTGCCGAATCACCTTCAGCACCGGTGTCCTGGTGCCGGCTAAATACATAGAAAATAAAACTAGACCCTGAAGAGCAGAGGATCAACGCCAGAAGAGGATCGGCCCTAAAGCTGAAGTTCAGGCGGTTTTAAGGTTTAAAAAGCTGAAACCAAACCGGAATAAGGCCTTCATCTTTCTTAATTCATATTATCAACATTTATGGAGCATCTGCACTTGGACTGGTATAATATAAATATGAATAAAATGTCAACAGAAATAAGTTAAGAACCAGAATATGGTAACTATGTAAAAAAAAAAGAGTAACGCTTAAAAGTGGTGGGATTATATAATTTTGCTCGCTCCCACTCCTATTAGAGCAATTAATCTTTTAATTTCAATTACTCTTTTTGACAAACCTATTATATGGACTAAATATGTGTCATACTATACTTTTAACTAAAACTATGTCTGTTTATGATTAAGACTAGTTATAATGGTATCATACACACGTCTACGTGGAGGTATATAGATGTGTATCTTCAATAAAAAGCATTCCAACCACATCATGACTAATCAGCCTATAAAGTGAATAAATCTACAAATAGATCAATACTGTATGTCTTTTCTTTTGATTGCTTGATGTAGACCAAATCTTACCAGTCCAGGTCCTGAATTTAATCACCTAAGGGGAAATAAATGGTCCTTTTTCCACCTGGGTCACTTAACCCTTTACACCATATCTAGCTAATTTGCCTTTAATACCCTTTAATCCAAGACTCTGCTTAATTTACCGTCATCTTGAAAGGAAAAAAAAACACTGAAAATATAGATATTTTAAATGGAAATAAAGTCAGGCATGGAGGGGTTAAAACTGTAGTTATAAAAGGGACTGAATGTGTGGAAAGATGAGTATTAAACTTTAAACGCTGCTCTTTGTATCGATGCAAATGCAGAGTGTGCACAGACAAATGTGAGATGAAACACACACACTCACAAAGCGTGCACACACACTCACACACACACACACAGCACAGTCCAGGCATCTGTCCTCACAGATAACTACTGTATTTATAGACATGAGGAGGGAAGGTGTGAGTGTGGGACTCAACGCAATTGTCACACTCACACTGCAAATAAAACACTTGGACTTTGTGCGTGTGTGTGTGTAGGTGTGTGCGCGCGCGTGCATAGTTGTGCATGAGTGTGTCAGGGAAACTCTGACCACAGCAACTCCTCTTATCGTATGAGAGTTAACATTTTCCTGCAGATATGGTTGAATTCCATAAACCCCACCGGCTGACCCAAGTCTGCAACCATAACCCGTGGTTAGAGAGTCTGCTTTATGCAACTTCATCAATCTCAAGCCTCAGAAGATGCTGGCGGTTTTGAAAAGAAGCATGGAGACGTTGTTTTTAGGAATTTCTATGCTGTATTATCCAACGAAGAGCAGATTGGATCAGAACTGAGCTAAGCGTCTGTTCCGTTACAGCTGGAGGAGGAGCTGCTGGACCTTCAGAAGAAGTTGAAGCAGACGGAGGACGAACTGGACAAATTCTCTGAGGGCCTTAAAGATGCGCAGGAGAAACTGGAGCTGGCAGAGAAGAAAGCTGCAGACGTGAGTATTATCACTGCTTAACGTCAGCGGAAACACGCACAGAAGGCTGCTTCAGTGGTCACTTCCTTCAGGTGACTTTATCCACACAATGAGGGACGTTACCGTGACGATCTCCAAACACTCCACTGCTGGATTCAGAGCCAGCACCAGCTGTGGCTCCACTTTGAACAACCGCTAGAGGTTTGAGGCATCTCTGAGATCGCTGCATTCCTGTGCAGCCACTCCTGAAGAATGGCCAAACTGTAAATTTGACAACCGAAAACACAGGAACAAAAGAAGAACACATTCCAGTCATCCAAGTCTGTCTGGAAGACTAGATTAGCAGAGCAGAGAGAAGTACTTCTTAAAACCTTCGTTATAGTCTTCTTAATCTATGAAATACTACAGCAAGAAGTGTCAGCAGTGGTATTTCATTTTAGATTGCAGTTCGCACACTGACATCATGCTTTTACTGTGAAAAAGAAAACAGAAAACTCTGTCATTGGGGTGACAGTCTCAAAATACACTAGTGTATTTAAGAAATCAAAGAAAACACAATGACACACTTTGAAAGTCTGCAATTATTTCTTATTAAACACAGAAAAAGCTAAATTTCTGAGATTCGAGTCACCTAAGAAAAACTGAACTAGACAAAAAAAAACTTCTAATCTTAAAGATTTAAAAGTCATTTCTCCAAAATAGAATCATTTGTTCCTCTTTTGAGAAAATCCCCCTTCATTAAGTTAAAAATATTTTGCCAAAATAGGCCTACTACTTATCTACTTCTTTCTGAATATAATGCACACATTTCCCAGAATGCAATGCAGTGTCTGACAGTAGCACAAATGACATGAATCCAAACTATCAGATCATATTTTAGAATAAACAAATGATCAAATTGAAAGAGCAGATGTTGTGGAGCCAATTGGGTTAAATTGAGGAGAAAAGGACCTGCATGAGATTGATGACATAACTGAGAACCGCATGGTTACATAGCGGGCTCCTCTTTAGGCCCTTCAGAGTTCCCCGGTGACCGACATGCCGGTGTCCCGTCCACTCTTCCTGCCACTCAGTGAAACGGCATTTTTTAAATGGTAAGAAGCAGCGAATTACTCTTAAAATGTTAGTCAATCAGGAAATCAAAAGTGAAACAAAAATAGTTTGCCCCAAATTTGTTGGAGCCTCGTGACTGAATTTCATGGAAAAAGGAGGAAAAGAATGAAGGAAAGTATTACCAGACAAGTACAAAGTTAAAGTCTGGGGCCTGCTGGACGACTCTTACACAATGAATAAACAAACTCGCAACATTTCTAAATGCAAAAAAACTTACAAGTCAAAGTGGGTCAGGTGGGGTTTGCATTATTAAGTGTAGTTTCACCAGGAGAATTCAAGCAATGCCCGTTTGTGTTTAAATACTCACACTGACGTTTATTTGCTTTAACTGTAATGAGGCCACACAGCGACAGCAAAGGCACAAGCCGCAAAGCCATTGTGCTCCACTCCCATAAATTCCACATCGCATGTCCTTTATTAGAGGCAGAAGTCAAGTCATTACACATGTGAATTCACACAGAAGACTACAGAGCTGGAGTCAACATCTCCAGTGGGGAAGCAGCCAGTTTCATCCAAAAAAAAAAAAAAAATAGACCAGGGCTGGTAATATTTAGGTCATAAGTGTTTATTATTAACCCAGGCAGGCAGAGAGATGCTGCCTTCAGAGGATCACAGCCCCGTGCAGAGAAAAAAGTGACAGCGTCGTCTGGGTTTCGGCAGAAGGAAGCTGGTCCGGCAGCGGTTGGATGGGGCAGACGAGATCTGGAGGGTGGGGTGCGGGTGTGTGGGGGCGGTGGTGGGGGGTGGTATGCTACTGGTATGTGAGGAATGCAGCTAAGGCAAACAGAAAGCCCCACACTCCTGTGTCTAATGAAATCAATGCTTCAGTCCTTTCCGGTGCAAGAAGAAAAATAAGCCAGTGGCTCCATCAGACGATCAGGGGAGATTCTCTTTCATGCTGGAAGCACCAGAACTGGATTTAAGTAGATATGAGCCAGCTTGAGGTGTGGCAGTTGACTAAACAACAACCCCCCCCCCAAAAAAAAATTCATTGTCGTCAGGCGGATCTCATGAACAGGAGAGAATTCTCAAAACACAGGCAGGGGTCTGGGTAAAATCTAGCAGATTAAGCTGAAGTGGGATTTACAGATACAAAGCACATCACTGGTGAAAATGTTGGAAAAGGATTCAAATCATCAGAGACAAAGACTTCCTCAAAAGGTAGATGGATCATTTGAAACCTTGAGGCTCAATTAGAAGTATGTATTTGCAGTATCATTTGAATATGTGGTTCCGAATTGTTTCGAATACGCTCACCACCTTTCGCGATGCCTCATGTTAAATCTACCGCATGGCAACACGCGAGAAATTTTCCAAACCGGTCAAGCACTGAGGTCCAAACCAACAACCAGACCGGGAACCACAGAGCTTTGAGGTGACTAAGGCTGCTTTCAGATACACATTTCTGGGTTCTAATGAGAGCAGAAATCCAGTGAGCAACACTTTCTATCATTGAAGTTTCCTTGTTGATGTCACAAGTCAGAGGAAGGCCAGACTGGTTTAAGGTGAAAGAAAGGCAACAGTAACTCAAACGAGTTGCTCTCTAATAAGTTGAGGTGATCTGGAAGAAGCTGGTTCTCCTCCCCGCATGGAGTACGCTGAAGCTCCTGCGGGCGAAGAAAAGGAGGCTGGAGTTCTCATGAACCCCAGGAGGTCATCTTGGCCTCTGTTTAATGTGAATGAGTGTGTTTTGGTTTAGGGTGGGCGTGGCTCTCATTAACAGCAATACCTCTGATGTCCTGAGGGAAGAAATTCAGAGGCTCATTACTCTCTTTATCTCCATCTGTATTGGCCTCAGCAGATAGCATCTTCATGACTGCAGAGAGGGCGACTGCGTCTCGGGCGTCTTTCTCCTCTGGTTTTGAAGGTGTACCTCTGGCTCTATTGAGAGTTCATCATCGCCCCCTTATAAGGCAGGTTTGGATTGGGTGGGCAGTGCAAAGAAATGTCACATTTGCTTTCAAACTCTGCACTCTTCCTAAAGAGAGGACAAACTTCCTGCTCCAAAAGAACACATGGACCAGAAGACTACTAATAGTCTTCCTGATAAGCAACCGTTCGTTACACCCCTATGGTTACACCGCATTTACCTACATACCGTTTTACCACTTTTTCACAGTTCTTTGGACTCGGCCTGAAGGCTGTTTATTTTTCCTCCTTGAAATGCATTAGACTTCACAACTCACTTACTTTGGTTTATTTCTTTTCTTTGGTCCACTAAGGTAATTTTAGTTCACACTATTGTCGATCGGTGCCACTTTACCAAGTGCTTTCACACTTGGTAAACAAACTAGACGTTCCAAGGAAATAAACTTTGATGTGACAGAAGAAGGGGTTAGAAAACAATCCAGTAATTTAGAAAATTTAGCATGAATTACTCCATGAATTTTCAATTTTCCTTTAAAGCTATTTCTCAAAAATTTTAAAGGATTCTGACCCAAACCAAATGAATTTTAGATTTGAACTTACAAAAAAAAAAAATATTGCTGTATACTCGATTCTAATCAGTTCAGTAGTTCTGCGGTGGTACCACACCCTATATGTCAAATTTCAGTGTAAGCTGTGCATATGACAATAAATGGGATTCTGATGCGATATTTAACATCCAGGAGGTAATCCTTTCATCAAGATCCTCTCTGTTAGAGCTGCTTCACTGATCCTTCGAATCTATCACTTTACTCTTGCCAATTACCTGGATCAGACTGTTTTCGGGATTTGAATGTCTGAACACACCTGAATGAGGTAATCCACCGCTACCAGAGCAGGAAAAGAGGGAAAACAAACAGGGTGGGATTAAGCAGGCAGGGTAAAACTTACAAACGTTGATATTTCAGCTGTGAACTGTAAAGAACACTAGCAATTGCTTACTTTGTTTTTGTGCTTTTAAAGAGAAACATGTACACTTAACCTCCTCAAGCTTTATGCTGATGATGTGCTAATTGCAATGTACCATTTAACTCAGGACTCCACTTAAAGTCAAAGTACGACCATCTTTTGATCTATTTTAATCCCAGCAACAGGAGTTTGTTGCAAATTTGGCTTTGGTGATGTAGGCGGGACCGTTGGTGTGGAGCAACCCCCTGCCCCCTTCCCGTCACTCATAACAGGGTTGTACAGTTTCACGAATCTGGTAAAAAAAAATAAAAAAGGTATTTTCCATGAATGGTTTTACAAATTTCTTTAAGTGATCAAAATACTTAAATACTTAAAAAAAAAAAAAAAAAAAAAAACATTTTTACTTCATTTTCCCCAAGTTTGGTGCCGGTCAGACAGGCGCGCGCGCGCAGGCCCCGCCCTCTCTGACGTCACCGCAGCAGTCCTGTCGCTCCTCTTCCGGCTCCGTCTGGCGCTCATAGCTCTCTCCGGTGCTCACAGCCCCTCAGTGCTCCTCAAACCAGGACCAAACTCCGGAGGTTTCGTTCCATCGGTCTCCCGTCAGACCCGGAGATCACCTGGACCCTCACACCTCCACGTCTGCTCTCTTTTTGCTGCTCTTGAGCCACTTTCTGGACATTCCAGAAACTTCGGTCGGAACTTCTTCTCTTGGAACTCTTCACGTGATTTTCTTTTTTTTTTTTATCGCAGTTTTCCCGTCATCGCTACACTCATTCCATTAGCAGCTGCGCACTTTTTTTTTTTTGCACAACCAAGAACTATAGTCTTATTTGTAGGATTTTTTTTAAAATAAACTCGTTAAAATGGCAGGAATGAACTCTCTGGACGCCGTGAAGAGGAAGATTCAGTGTTTGCAGCAGCAAGCCGACGAAGCGGAGGACCGAGCGGAGTCTCTACAGAAAGAGTTGGACAATGAACGGGAGCTCCGGGAGAAAGTGAGAGTTTTTTTTTTCTTTTTCTTCTCCTCTTTCTCTGATTTCTTTTTTTTCCCTTCCTTTCCCGGGTCCTCGTGCTCGGCTCTAAGGCGCGCGAGCCTGCGTGCTCTAAAAGAAGTCGTCTCATTTAGTGTCATTGATTCTCCGGCGGGCGTGATTGTGCCACAAGACAAGGCGTTGGTCTCGTGGAAAAAAAAAAAAAAAAAAAAAAGTCCTGCGAAGGCTGTTGCGCATGCCCAGTGATGACCACACCACCACGTAGACGTTACAGTCCCAAAAGATAAAACTCTCTGACCAGTTAGCTTTACACTCATGTAAACGCTGTTATGTTTGTGTCAATAAAGTTGGAGGTTTGAACTTTTCAGCACTTTTGGACGGTTTCCTGCAGCAGTTGAAAGGTTCTCAGACAGACTATAGATCCACCTTCTCAATGGGACATATAGGGCAGTCTGAAGTGAATGCTCATCTTCCTCTCTTGATGAAGTTTATGCAAGTGCATTAATGTCTTGTAGGCATTTGAGTTCAGCCTTAATGGAAAAGGGAACTGGTGTAACCTTGAATGGGGCATTAGTGGAGCTGCTCTATATTGGCTGCTCCTCAAAGTGACTCATCCGTGTTTGTTGGTCACCTGGCTGCCTCTTGACTCTTTGCCACATCCTAGTTTTATGGCTCCAAGCAAAAAAAGGCCTTGAGGCTGAAGGTTAAGAAGAATGTGCTTAGTGCCAAGAGTTGAGTAAGCGTCTTGACTTGATTCAGGAGCTGCTTTATGGAGCCATATCTTCTGCAGAGAAGCTGCTTTAATTACAGGACAGGCTGGGAGTGGGAGGGGAAGGTGTGGCCGCACAGGTATTTCAGCTGAGCTGATGAAAGGAGCTGCTGTGTTGTACAACTCTTTTTGTTGGACTGTTCAATGGGTAATGGAGCAGCTTTTTGATTTCACATTTAAACTGTTTAGTCTTTAATTCTGCTGTGGATACATCAATGGCTCTGAGTGTCTGATCAGACGTTTACGCTGTTAAAACTCCATTAAACACAGAAGGAAACTGATGGATGTTAAAACTCCTTGCGAGCTTGTTTTGCAACACTCGTATCTGCAATCTAAATCTGTTGGATAGCATTTCACTTTACATTTTAAAACTTGTGTGGTTTTCTTTGTGGTATGTTTCTGATAAAGGAGGACATGTATTGAGAAAATTAGGCTTAAAATTGCATTTCTGGGTTTATCTTTAGTCAAATAGTTGTGAATCAGGAGCAGACAAAAAAATGTGGTTTCAAAAAGCTTAATTGTGGCATAGAAAATACGCAGGGCGGGACCACAGTCTCTCTGCTGCGCTCCATTCTGATGCGTTCTGAGCGGGAATCTGGATCAGAACCGTACGGCTGGACAGCTACGATATTATTTAGTTGCACCAATAATGGTAGGTTGGGGAAGTGTGGGCTGTAAGCTAGCAGGAAAGAATGTAAACAAACAGCTCTCTGCACCGGGGAGGGGAACAATCCCGCCCACAACTTAGGGGTGAATTTCTAACGAACTCCTGCTGCTCTGCAGGAACTACGTCCCAGAATACAGGTTTTTTCATTCATTCGTCTCCTTCCGTTTGTTCCCTTTCCGGGTCACAGGGCTGCTGGAGCCTATCCCGGCCACTTATTAGCCAAGGCAGGGGACACCCTGGACAGGTCGCCAGTCTGTCGCAGGAAAATAGGTCTTTCATTTTAGCTAAAACCAGCATAATCATTGGGAACGCTTTGAAAACAGATCAAAAGATAATCATGGGGGGGGGGTTTCAGTCATATTGAGGGGTTTGCCCCATGCTGGTAAATCAGAAAATGTAGAAAATGGGTAGCTAAAAGCAATTTTATTCTGAAATTTTGTCTCAAAACTCACCTTTTCCCCCCAGCCTTACATGGAAATGCATACTTTTTCGTAAAATGATTTTTAGCTTTTCTTTCGTTTCATTTTTGGTTTGTTTTGAACATGTGCCTTTCATGTAAAGTTTGGGAGGTAGAAGTCATTGGGAGCTGCTTGCATTTCCCTCCACATGCAGCTCTGCGCTTGTGCCCCCATATGTGAATAATTAGGACAACCTGGAGTCATGCCTGAGCACAAGAAGGCTTTCATTGCAGCACAGGAGGATCAAAACAGGAACCTTGCTGTGTACAATGAATGTGAAAATGTGAAGGAACTATGAACGCTTGAGCCACATCTGTCACAGAACGATAAAACTAACTGCTTCATGGTTTTCCTTGCGCGGTTCTGACACTTTTAATGATGTTACTTAACCGCTTTACGGCACTTGAGGGCTTTCGTGGATCACAAAAGCCTGATTTTGTCTTGTTTTGCTCATTAAACACGTATATTAGCAGCTTTATTCTCATTGAGCTGTTTGGTTTTTCTAGCTGGTCATTATTCTGCTTTGAGCACCGTTCTAGTGTTAAGAGATCAGCGGATCCAAATTAAAGCATAAAGTTCTAATTTGATTCCTCTTCACCCTCCAAAGAGTTTAAAAAAAGGGCAATTCCTCTTTTTTTTGTCTGCCTTGTTCGTTGTGGTTTTATTGTCAGCAAATAGCATGCGGTTGTCATGGAGACTGTTTATGGCTGAATACAACACCGTACAGAAATCAAGTTTGACATGGACCGTCTCTTTTTCCAACATTGTATTTAAAACAAGATGGAAGTGGGGCTCTGAGTATTTACTAGTATTTACCCCGCCCTGACTGCCCCTCCAAGGATGTTGCCTTGCAATTCCTTCTCCAGTGTTTCCTATGCGTCTACCCCCAGCACTTCCTGTCCCTGAGCTCCAGCCCTGATAAACAGGAAGATGTGTGTTTTGGGGTGTGGATTCCAGTCGGTGGTCGTGTGCGAGTCGGCTCTGCCTCATTTTTTTACCTGTAGTTACTTTTTTTGTTTGGAACAGGAAAGATTTGCACCATTTTGGGTACAGGAAAGATTTGCAGCGTTTGATTCAAATTTCCCTCTAGAAAGACCGTTTTGTCTGACGGCGGTTCTTCACCCCCCGCGTTCAGCAGCCAGAATTAAAAAGTTCTGCACTTATTGAATCAGGGGCTATCAATGTTCAGCTGGAGTTATCTGATGCTGGCCTTGACCGTATTATACACTTAGTCTTCATTGTGGCGATACGCTTCCCAGGCTTTCTGTAGAAAAACATGAACCGCCTCCTCAAAATAAACAGATGTATTCTGGGAAATTCAAATTCCAAGGTACTGCAGCTCTCTCAGCGAGTGAGGCTCTCCGTCGTGCTCGCTGTAGTCGTCTTTCCTGACGTTGTGGTGCCAAACCCGTGGGTTTCCTGTCAGTACTGTTTGGACCAGGTCCAGTCAGAAAGAGAAGCCTGGTTTTTTAGTTTTTGATGAACTTGTGTTTTGTCCCTCTGAGTTATCGCTTCCCTAAACCCTTGTATCAAAACCCTTTTACTCATAGTTTCTAGAGTAGAAATCTTTTGTTTTTTTTTTTTTGTACACAAAAACCTTTTTGATTTAATAGAAGCATAGCGGATATTTGTTAAATTCACTGCAACTTTAATTCAAATTCTGTCACAATACCTTTTAATTGCTTATCATCCATTTTATCTAATCATCTGCAACCCCGTTACTTTTTAGACTGTGCGAGCCCTTACTTCTGTGCCTCTAACGGTCTACTACAACGCTTTGGAAAGAATGACTTCCTGGCCTAACCGTTTTCTTTGGACCATCTCCCGGGGAATAGCCCAACTTTCCAAATTTAACTGCCACTCGCGGATACTTTCTGGCTTTTTGTGGTGATCTGAGGAACACCCTGACGTTCGTGGCTTAGTTGATTATATAGGCCAAGGTTGTGGGCTCAGCAAAGGGAGGAATATGTCGCTATAGGATGTGTGGCATTAATTTGAATTTAGCCAAACGGGCTTTGGAGATTACAGTATTTGCATCACAAACTGTAGCCTTTTTAAAGCGTTTACAGCAGATGTAATAATGGTAAAAAATAGACCTGTATGTTTTTCTTTGAGTTCTGCCAACAAGTCTAGATGTAAGAAGAATTTATCATTTAGCCTGGAAAAACATGCAATAGTAGTCAGAAAGGACCTGCTGTTCTACTGCTAACAATTACCATCAAAACTGTTGGCAATGTAATGTCTTTTTGGGATGTTCAACTGCCTTCTTTTGCATATCATCCCTCATGACAGACAGTTAGGAGTAGATTAAACACATGCATTTACATTCATGCTAACTACCATCTGTGTCAGGAATAATGTACCCTCAACAGCGTTGTGCAGCTCATTAGCCCACTGCCCTGGAATCTGCCAATAATTAGATTGCTCCTTCACTTGTCCTCGATTATGTCTATAGTGCGTGTAGTACGTTCTGGTATTTCTGAATTCTTCCCAGCAGAACCGTGCTGTATCTGAAAGTGAGGCTGTAAAGAGTTTACACAGAGCAAACAAAAAAAGGCTTATTATGAGAACTTTCAAAAATCTTTCTTATGTGGGTCTTCATGGATGTAATACTCTAAACGTTGGTAATAATGATATCTTATATAATTTTTATCTGATAATATCAATTCAATTTGTATTTATGTAGCCCAATATTACAACAGTTGTAGTCTCAATGAGCTTCATACCGATAAAATGTCAAATGAAAATGTTTACTCAGTCTCAACAAAAACACCTACGTTTGTGCCAGCAAACGTCACGTTACCATCAAAGTACATCAGAAACTGGTTCTTTGTGAAAGTTCTGTAAATGATATATGTTGCTTACAGTACAGTTCCATACTGTGCATTTAGAACTTTTACTTTCAGTAGAGTTCAAATTTCTTTGCTTTATGAATATTTTGTGCAGGACCCACTCACGGCACACCATCTGGGCCATGGATGACTCCCTCTGACTCCAAAGTAGGGATATATTGGTAGCTAGGAATGCCGTTCCCAGGCAATGGCTTCTGACCCCCTTGCAGAGGTTTGCCACGGCACCCACCCCTGGACTCAAACGTAATAGTGATGTCGTGACCTTAAGCTCTGACAGATAACTTAACCTTTACCCAAAATTCATCCTACTATATAAACATATGTACTGGCCATGCCTGGACATTGTAGAGTTTGAGTGGCGCCAGTGACGGTCTGCAGTCAACCCCCTCTGGTACTGGTCCAGTTGTCTGCTACGAGTAGGCCCTGAAACCAGTCCTGGAGGTCCAGTTTGACACAGTCACATACGCATAGATTAGTGAGAACGGGCTGCATGATGGTGTGGAGAATAGTTGGTTTGAATTCTGGCTGGGATTGGTTCCTCCCCAAAGAAAAACCAGTGCAGGTGTTGGTGTGAACTGTAAACATGATGGAGTGTCTACTTTACTCATTATTTAGGGCCTTTGATATACCCCCCCCCTGCATGGTTGGTATTCTAGAGCAACCAGTTTGGTTGCACATGTGGCCAAATTCTCAATTGTGCGACGGATTAAAACAAGAAATACAAATTGAATCTTGCCAGTTGGCCCAGTTGTTGGAGGCTCTGAAAAAAAGTCTTTCTATGCCACTACTGACACACATAAAGCCCATATTATGGTCTAACCCTGGGTTTCCTGCATGTTTTCAACCCTACTCTGCTTAAACTATACCACCAGGCCTCTGAAGTGCTGGATAATGAGCAGAATAAGGTATTTTTAAGCAAGGTAATGTGGAAAACATGAAAGACGGTGGGCTTTGGAAGACCATTGAGGGAAAACCTTGGTTTAAACCAGAGATGGTCAAAGGCGCAAACCTACTCCTGATTGGCCGGGGTCCAGATATTCCTGTTTGTGTGCAACAGTGGCAAATGTGGTCGAGTAAGTTAAGTAGATATGTGTCCAATGGGTGATGAGAGCAGACAAAAATAAAAATTGTAACGTTTTTTTTAGCTTCCACAAGCCAGCACTGTATGAAGATATGAAGACTTGAGCACGTTTTCACTCCAAATACTTAACTGCATAGACTCTGTGATGCTTCAATTACAAACTATTGCAAACAGAGCAGGGCACTGACTCTTGTGGCACTACCCAGAGGCATCCAACTGCCGAACAATCCCCTCTGATTCCTTTTTTCACCCGCTGATCATTGTAAGCCCCAAATTGAAGGGGTTACAGCAAGTTCCAAATGTAGCCGGACACTTTGCGCACGAACGTGCGATCTTCCAATCAGCGGTTGACCGCTCTACCTCTGCCACCCGTATTGAAATATTTGCTTCAATCCTTGTGAGGTCAAGATGAGGCTTTTATTATGTAAATGTGGTCGTTGGTAAATTTAAATCCTACTCAGGACAAACCTGTTTTTCTGCTCCAGTGAATATTCTTTACTTCTTAAAAAAACAGCAACGGGTTCAGGTGAGAAGGACAACGGCTTTTAATAACACAACACTCAGTGAATTCACAGCAATGCAACATTGATGACATTTCTGCTGTTGGCAGCACAAAGAGAGGATGTTAACATAAAAATAGAAGAGAATCAAGGGGCCGAGGATGCAGTTTGAGGCTCGAAAAAGTCTAGTTTATGATGTTGTAAATCCTGGATTTGCCTTATCTGACAGCAATGTAAACAGGCTCAGCTGTTTGTTTTCATGTGAATTTCAGAGCAGAGAGTAAAGGGAGAGGACGGGGGGAGTCATTGTGAGGCTGATGATGAAACCAAACCAACTTTATGCTGGTAATTTAGTAAACTATATGGAAGCATTGTGGGGTGTAGTGTTTAAACGGCCTCTGCTGCAAGAGTGGTTTAACCGGTTACCCAGCTCAGAAACCGCAAAGCCCATATTATAACATACTGTTTATTGTAAAGACTGTGGGTCTGCCAGTACGTTAGTGACTGGTACTGCATAACACTGAGTAAAAAGTTAATTTTATCTATGAAACACCTCATGGGGTGCTGAATGTACTGGCTGAGTGTCTCCCCTCGGTATCACATGGACAGAATTGGGGGGGGGTTGACCGTGTAAACTTGTGCAGTTACATGCAATGTTGTTGTAAATGAGGGGGCACCCAACCTTTGTGCTTACGCACCCAAGAAAGAAGAAAGTTGGTCGTATCGGTGGACCAAGTGCAAAGCCCGCCTATGTGCCCACCATAAAAGGATTCTTATTTTTTTGACCCAGTAAGGAGTTGCCAGTTAAAAAAAACAACATTGCATAATGTTAGTGAGTGCTTTAGCTTCAGAAAGACCGAGAACCAGTACTAAGTTAGAGTCTGGTTCCGAGGCAGCACTGAAATCTGTTGCGGTAGAAAGCTCTGGATGATCTTTTGAAGTATGCATTGGTTTTCTGTTCGTCCATGGCCTCTTTTTGCATCGTTATAGTATTTACACACCAGGCATGTGATGCTGAACGCAGGGTCTTGAACACTGTGTCCAAACTGAACTGTTGCTACCTGATACTAGTGCATATACTAGTAGTATATACATATACGCGAATAGGCTTACTGCGAAATGTCACAAGAGTGCAAATCTTGATTCAAGGTTTTTCTATTACAGCTCTATTCCGATATAAGAAAGACATGATGTCATAATTCCAGCTGCGCACAAACTACAGTTGTTCATTTCTCCTTCATGGTCAGTTTTTAAAGGGTTGGCACATCCATGAACCGAAAAAGACAGCACCCATACGACGCTAACAAATCAAAGTCCCCGACTGGTCAAAGTTCACCTGGTTTAACGTTCAATGGATGTTCAATGGCAGCGTGGTTTGTACCTAGAATCCAAAAGATGCACAAACATGTGTAGCGAAGCATGAACCTGAGAGTTTTGAGCTCAGAAGCACGAAACACACATTTATACCGATTTTTACCGGTAAGTCGAAATTTCAAGTGGAAGTGGTCATGCGTGTTACTGAGGGTGGTGTTAACGTAGCGTCAGAACCAAACCTATGACATGAACTTTGACCAACTATTTTATAGACTCTTCAACCCTTAAAGCATCTTCAGTCCAAAGAGTAAAACGCTGTAATAGGAAAATCCACTTAAAAAAGGGACCAATCTTCCAGAGAAATGGTATTCAGATCATGTTGTGATGATAACAGTAGAACCTCGTGGGTGCATGTCTGTACACATCTGTGCTCAATGTCAGACTCTGCCTCCAACGCAAACATTTTCCATAGTTGCTTCACCATATAAGGTCATTTGTGTCCCTGGCAGCTGGAGAATGTGAAGTGGGTGCTACAGGAAGGGGTATGTCCTGAAGAGAGAACACTCACTTTAAAGGAAAGAGAACAATCACAGGGAGGAAATGAAAGGACGTTGGGTTGACTGACTTCCTGTCACCAATTTCTAGATCCCCATTTGTAAAGCCAGGCGCCCCCGTACTGTAGGTTTGCAGTCCTCTTTCATTCTTGTTACCCGTCGACTCCAGAACTGTTTGTAAAGAAACTGAGCCGGGTTTCTTTTGCTGCTCCTGTTCCACTATCTGTTGAAATAATCAAGAGAAGCAGCAGAGTCTGCACTTCCAGCCCCCTCAGGACTCCGGGGCTCCTCTCTTATACGGTCACGCCTCAGGAAGCTGCAGGCATGAGAACAGGCTCTCTGTACCCCCGAGCTTTTTAACACAAGTTAGTGTTTAGGAGATCTCCCTCTGTGCTCAAGGATGGTGGGCGATAAGACGTTCTCTGCACAGCTTTTTTTATTTTTTTTTCCCTTTTCATTTGACAGTAAACTCCTGCTGGACAGAAGTGACCTGGTGGTGGTAGTCCTGTGGGACGTTGTGACGGACAGCTTGGCCTGCTGTTTGAGGGTCTGTCTGCTGCCCTGAAGCCCATGAGCAGCACGCTTGTGTGGGTGCAGGCAGGATTCTCCGCAGCGCAAACATTCAGGACACAGGATGCGGCAGCATCTGCTATTTCAGGCTCCCCTGTGTTCCTGCGTGACGCCTCTCATCCAGCAGATGTACCGTCCACGGGCTGACCCGAGGACGGTGGCGCTGATGAGAATCCAGCATGTTTTAAGGACAGTTATACACCCCCCCACTTAGCCTTCAGGTTGCCTCATTGTAGGGCGTGCGAGCGATAGTCAGACAGACATTTCCTAAAAGAGGAAACTGCAGGAGAAAAGAAGGCAGATCGGCTCATCAGAATGAAAGCTTTCTGCTCTGTTTGATGATGTTTGATGTCTTGAGTTGAGTGACCTACTTTTTGTTGGTTGACCTCTTGACTGCCTGACGTCAGAGTAACATGTCCGAGCATCCTCATTTCTCCCTCAGTCCCTCTGCTAGACGGTCGCCTGAACAAACTCTCCGTCCCACAGAGGACATTCTTGTCTTGTTGTCTGTTTGGATTCATCTTCCTCTGTTTGTCCTCACTGAGCAGGCCGGCTTGGTCATTGTAGGAAATGACCTTTGCCGGCGTTTTGTGTCATGCAGGTGGGCTCTACGTTTATATGAAGGTCTCCAGGGACGTCCAGCCGTCTTCTCATTTGTTGCTCATCTGGAGAATGAGGAATGGCCGTTCAAACTTCCCTTCCTGATAGTTTGCTTGAGTTTTAACGTGTAAATTCATATTACATTAGAAAATTGATAAAGTCGAATATTTTCATTTAATTAAAGCACTACAGTTTAATGTGCTTGTATATAAAAATCTCTTTTTTATTTTCAGAATAAGAGCCCTGTAAAGTGTTTGAAAAACGGTTTCTTTTCCCCCATAATTATCAAAAATAAGTTGATTGAACAAGTAATGTGAAACTTTAGTTTTAATATTACTCCACTCCAATGAAAATGGTGTTTTTGAACACGTTCCTGTAGCATTTGTTTTGATAATGGGGGACTAGATTAAGAAAATTGAGTTAAAAGTTACATTTCTGAGTATTTTTTTCATTCATATGGTGGTGAATCTGGAGCAGAAGAAAAAATGCTGTTGGGAAAAGCCGGTAGCAGTGACATAGGTGCTAGAATTGGGCCTCAAGCTCTCAGCTCTGCTCTATTCCAACACATCCATTTGTAGACAGATAGATTCCTGTTCATCTCTGCTTTCCTCGTCTGAGCTGGAATCTGAACTGTACGTCTGAACAACTCCAATACTCATCAATATTGGATGAGAGGCTGTAAGCTAGCAGGAGAGCATGTAAACAGACGGATGTCAGGAAGTGAGGGCAGGCTTACTCCACACCAGCAGTGAATTTCTGATTACGTCCTGCCGCTCTGCAGAAACTGTCCTAGAAAACAGCACAGGTATTTTGATTTTTGTCTAAAAAGAGCATAATTATAATTTAAAAGACCACAGTGGATTCTTTGAAAATAGAGATGACACAAACGAGGGAATAGAAAACCTGTGCCCTTCTTTGTTTGTTCAAGACCCTGCATTCAAGTCTTAACTAGTTTGTATTATCATGGGTTTTCTTTTTACTTCCTAACTGAAGCTGTGAAAGGTCAGAGGTCGGGTTTGTGGAAGGAGCCTTGCTTTGGCTAAAGCTTGTCATTGTTATGCCAAACTTGTTTAGCTGTGAGTGTGGAAAGCTATGCAAAGTTCACTTTGAGCTCTCTAATGGTGCGTTTAGTTTGTCGCCTTTCCAGTTTTTACACCTGCTAACAGGGTTTACTCCAAACGGGTAAATATGACAGACGCTCAGGGACACATCAAGTCTTTCCTGCTCTCCCCTCACCATTTGAGGGTCTTTTCCTTCCTGTTTAACTGCTGGGAAGAGGCAGACGTATCCCGAACCGACTAAAGTCTGCTTCCTTTCCTCCATTTTGCCTCCCAGGCTGAGGGGGATGTAGCGGCTCTGAACCGTAGGATCCAGCTGGTGGAGGAGGAGCTGGACCGCGCCCAGGAGAGGCTGGCCACAGCGCTGCAGAAGCTGGAGGAGGCGGAGAAGGCTGCGGACGAGAGCGAGAGGTCAGCATTACTTCTAAAGCTGGGTTATTAATGAAGGTGGAAGGCTTTGAAATCAATATGTGGCTCCTCCTGACGGTACAGAGGGATGAAGGTGATAGAGAACAGAGCCATGAAGGATGAGGAGAAGATGGAGATCCAGGAAATGCAGCTGAAGGAGGCCAAACACATCGCAGAGGAGGCCGACCGTAAATACGAGGAGGTGAGCCTGCGTTTGCGAGCGCCAGGTTGCACCCGCTTCACCCGCTGTAATGCCGATGCTCTTTGCCTCAGGTGGCCCGTAAGCTGGTGATTTTGGAGGGAGATTTGGAGAGGGCCGAGGAACGGGCCGAGGTCTCAGAAAGGTAAGCGCACAGATGCATAAAAATGCAAAACTGCACCATAACTCCCGCCTGCCGCTTGTGCGTTAAATCCTGCGCCGCCTTTGTGCTTGTGTGCAGTAAAGCCAGCGACCTGGAGGAGGAGCTAAAGAACGTGACCAACAACCTCAAGTCCTTAGAGGCCCAAGCTGAAAAGGTGAAACAATTTTTTTTATACAACTTCTTCTTATAGTTTTGTAAACTGCAAACTGGGTTCAGTGTTTAGTCAATGTGCAGACGTGATCTGAGGCCATCGTGGGGCGCTGCGCTATTCTCTGGTGGCGGCATTTTTCGAGTGGTTCTGCAGTACAAATATCTGAATTAGAAAAAAATCGCATCACATCAACCAAACTGTAAGTCAGCTTTGGCCCGTGATGTGTTGATGATGTCATCAGTGGGTGGAGTCTAAAACCAACACGGAGGAGAATGTGGTCGTTCTCTTCCTGAACCTTTTTTTTTCTTTTTTGTGTTAAAACAACAATAAAAAGGAAGTACCGCCGAGACGCAGCTCCTGCAGCAGGAGTGAAGCTCGCCGTCACTGGACAGTCTGTGAATGATGTCATGAAACCAAACTGGATGGATGGATGGATGGATGGATACAGACAGATAAACAGACTACTTTATTAATCCTGAGGGAACTTGCATATCCATCCATTGCTCCAAAAAAAAACCATAAATTACAATTTGAGGATCATAAAAGGATATAAAAATATTTAAAAGTAATTAATAGTCATAAAAATGTCAGTCGCACTCACTAAAAACGGAGACGAGATTACTAACGCTTCAGTAGAACCTTTCAAAATAAATCATCCTGATCTCTCAGCATCACCTGTTTCTTCCATACTGCTAAAAACTTTTGATGGTAGCTCCTCCCACGCACGGTGGGGGCATCAGGTTAATGAACACACTTTGGACAAGCTCCAGACGGCAAATTTGGTGCACAAGTGGTTTGGCTCAAAATGAGCAGCATACATCTCATATTCTACACGGGTAACCCCTTTTACAAACACGTATGAACCTGTTAACCGGCGGGACGAGGCAGAAATGTGACCCTAAGGCCTTTGGGGCTCAGCTTTAATGAGGAATCACCTTCCTGTCACCTTGGCTGCTGTTGCTCCTCAGGGATCCTTGTGTCACTGTGCAGGTTGTGTACGTGTAAACAGGTGGAGGGCCCCCACCGCCAACCTAGTTTCTGTTAAATCCTCTGCATGGATGACTAGCTGCTGTTGCATGCTGGGTTAATGGCTGTGTAAGGTGTGGCCTCCTCCTTTGTGGAGTGCAGAGGAGGTGCATTCTTCTGGTCTTGCTTCATTCCTTCCAGGCACAGACATGCAGCGCGGCAGCATGCCAGCCTGATGGCAGCAGTACTTTCCCTTCTCTGTGATGATGCGTTCTCCTTTGTTCGGCCTGACGGGACATGGGTGGCGATCGGATCAGAACTCGTTCCCAGGACGGGCCAACGCCTGCTCCGTTTCCTCCAGTGGTTTCACTTTTAAACATGGTTGCCAATTCGGCTTCGGTTTTTTTTTATTTATTTTTTTTTTTGTCAAACTGGATTCCGGTTTGGTGGGTGGAGATGTGAAAATGTGTCTGTTGCTGCAACTCATGGCGTTATTTTTCTGTCAACAGTATTCAGAAAAAGAGGACAAGTACGAAGAGGAGATCAAAGTTTTGACTGACAAACTGAAGGAGGTGAGTTTCTGATGTCATGATTTGTGTTTCTGTAAAACACATTAGTAGCAATACAGTAGCTTTGTGTTTTATTTGTCCTCCTTGCAGTCTTAGCGTGAATAAACCAGGTTCAGATGTGAATCTATGGCTGTGTCCAAATCCCCTCACTACCTCCAAAGCTCCCCAGAGACCACATAGTGCAGGACTATTCAGCTTCCCTGGATTTGAAAGACCCACTTCAAAGGAAAATGGGGGTTTTTAACACTTTCCTGTGGCTTTTTTCTCAAAAATTAAGCTTATGTCGGCCCCGCCCATAACTCACAGGTGAATTTTGAAAGAACTTCTGCCACTCTGCAGAGATTATTGTTTAATTTTGCCTGAAAACAGCGTAATCGTTCTGAAAAGACGACTAGGAACGCTTTAGAAATGGGTCAAAAGGTCGAAGTGGGACTTCAATGCAATTAAGAATCAATCTACTTTTTTTTTTAGTGCTATATGTTTTGTCATCCATTTGCAGAATTAAAAACTTTTTAAAAACAAACATTTTACAAAGATGATTTATAAATATGCTTTGTTCTGAGGAAAACTGTGATGACTTCCTAAAAATAAATGCAATGCATTGTGGTCTATATTCGCCAGTCTAGTGAGCATCAGTCCACTCTGGTTTTCACAAAGGCTTCTGGGAAAATTCCACAGAAAACAGGTGAACAACAGATATAGTGCACCAAAGAGTGAGAGGATTTGGACACAACCAAGTCTGAACTAACTTGTGTAGTAGAGTTCTCATTGTGCGTCTGAAGTGATTGTGTAGTAGAGTTCTCATTGTGCGTCTGAACTGATTGTGTAGTAGAGCTCTCACTGTGCGTCTGAACTGATTGTGTAGTAGAGTTCTCACTGTGCGTCTGAACTGATTGTGTAGTAGAGCTCTCATTGTGCGTCTGAACTGATTGTGTAGTAGAGTTCTCATTGTGCGTCTGAACTGATTGTGTAGTAGAGTTCTCATTGTGCGTCTGAACTGCTTACAGGCTGAAACTCGTGCAGAGTTTGCCGAGCGGACGGTGACCAAACTGGAAAAGTCCATCGATGATCTGGAAGGTACGAGATCTGAAATTGTTTGCATTTCCTTCTACACAGAAGCAGATTCTCCTTTAGTCTGCATTTGTCTACGTTAAACAGACTTTACTATGTTTATGTGAGGCTTGTGGTGTTTGGGCACCATAATTCCTAAACTCCATCCAAACTCCTGCTGTATCTGGAATGTCCGTCAGGAGTCAGGAAAGGCTCCTGCTCCTCTGCAGAGAGGACAGAATGTGCTCCAGTGTTTTCTGGGTCAGCGTTGTTCAGCTGATGAACCACGGGGAGCTGGAGTTTATGGAGTTATGGCTGCAGCTTTATGACACCTCCAGCACACAGCTACACCTTCAGAACTCTTCCTCCAAGCATCTCTGAACGCCTGACCTAATTTCCTTTTTGTCTTTTCTTTCCTTTGCCGCTCTCTGCCCTCCGTCTGTCCCTCATCCTGCTTTCGGCTCGTGTCTGTCGCTGCTGTCCTTGAACGCCCGCCAGACGAGCTGTACGCTCAAAAGCTGAAGTACAAGGCCATTAGTGAGGAGCTGGACCATGCTCTCAATGACATGACCTCTCTGTAGACCTCCTCTGGTCCTCGCCGCTCTGCGCCGCTCTGTCATTCACTCTGTGGCTTATGTGCCTTCTGCCCACCCGGCTGTATGAAAGGACTTGAATAAAACGTTTGTTTCCTACTTTACATAAATGCAGACTTATTGTTGTGGTTTGACATGAAACGAGGCCTTCTGTGTACGTTTTCTGAAGATCAGTTTGACCAGGTGAGCTCGTCTGTTGATTAATACAATTTGAATCCAAACAAACCCTCTAACTGAAAATCTGGAGCAGAAAAGGTTTTAGAAAGGATCCTCTGGATTTAAAGTTGAAGATGGTTTTTCTAAATCCAGATGATCCTTTTTAAAAACGTTATAACTGAAGGATCTTCCAGTGAAATCTAACCATCACTTCATGCATGGAAGGCACCGTTTCCTGCACCCCCCCACCCCCGTGCTCCTGCAAACGTCTGTGCAGCCACGCTCGCCGTCTTAACCTTTCTCTCTCGTCTCCGTCTCTCCAGAGAAATTGTCGCACGCCAAAGAGGAAAACGTGAGCATGCACAAAGTCCTGGACCAGACCCTGCAGGAACTGAACAGCTTATAAACGCCCAGAGGAGGAGGAGCAGGAGGAGGAGGAGGAGCAGGAGGAGGAGCCAGTCGCCATCATTCCCTTAAATGTTCGACTCCATTCCACATCTGTAAAGCTCCCCACGGAAAGCGGGGTTTTTAACTTAATGCTTGTCCCTCCATGTCTTTCTTTTGTTTTTAAGAGTATGGGGGCATGATTTTAAATCCTTTTTTTTTTTTTTTTTAATATCCAGCTGTGATTAGATTCTCTCCACTTTATTTTTCACCCGGTATTCGGAGGGGAATAAAGCAATAAATCGGCCCAAAGATTTCCCCCCATCGGCTCCGTTTTTTACGTTTATGTCATCATCGTCCCGACCGATGGTTTTGATTCACACGAGATGTTCCGCCGTGAGATTGTTTTGGTGATTTTGGTGCAGCATGAAAACCCCTGAAATCAGCTCAAACCCTGGCGGCTCAGGCAGGCGGCGGTCCCGACGGAAGCGTCTCGGTGAATGAGACTTACCGCCGTTTGAACTGGACTCTGCACGTTTACATCCAACCGCCATGTGGGACGGTTCCTGCACCGTCCGTCTGTGCGTCCTCTGTCATTTTAGTAGAACCCCGACTCACCAGAAGACTCACTCTAGTGTTTATCAGCCACCATAAATAAATATTGTACATAACAGAAAGAAAACCATGTTAGAAAGTGGAGTTTTTTTAATTTTTATTTCAGCGACACTTCCTTCTGCCAGGGAAGCTCTAAAGACCAAAGAACAGAGACGGACGACTCTTCCAAGATTTTATTTTTGTTGGTGATGGTCATTCTGACTATGAAATGTTTCATTCAACCCCCCCCCTTCATGTTGATTTAATAAATGTTTTGCAGAAGTCTGGACTGGTTTTATTTCTTTCTTTATTTTTTGATGTGCCACTTTATTCTGATGAAAGTTGACTTGATTTAAATGGTAAAGGAAAAAAAAGTGCTTTAAAGCTCCCGTCTCCTGCTACCTCCTGTAGATGTCAGGCACGTTTCTTCCTGAAGGCGCAGCCTGAAAGGACATCATCGTGGATGTCATTTTCATGCAAACACACGTCAAACGCAGCTTTTTTCTGTACCTGACGTTACTCTGCATTTGCCTCCACCGGGGCTGCAGAGGACGACGGAGCAGCCGGGACAAACCACCGCTGTCTGAGCGTGGCTGAAGACGGTGGTGATCCTGTAGCAGCCTAAGATGAAGCCACAATTAGTGAGGAGAAGATCAAAGGGGGGGCCGTGGGTGCTTCTATAGCTACCTAAACATTTGACGTCCATGAAGAAGGAATTGGGACTCTGCACCAGCCTCTTCTTCTTGTGTCTCCTCATCTCCTCTGCTAGACTGGGATGCATCAGATCTTTGGCCAGCTGGAGATAAAAAAAAATCCATTTCTGACTGAATTTGCTGGGTAGATTTATACTCTAGCGCCCCCTGGCGTTGCAGTTAAAATGATAACACAAACATGCCCAGACAAGTCTGAGCAGCCTTTCTTCAGTCAGCATGAAAGGTTTTACTTTTATTTATGCTAAACAATAAGTATTTCAAATTTTATTGAATACACAGAAGAAAACAATATTTCTACAACTAACATTGTATCTCCATTATCTAAAATAAGCCAAGGTGTCTGTCAGAAGTCACACAATCATGTCCATCATTATAAAACAAAATAAATGTACTTACAGACATCGTTACTCGGATCACCAAGGACTTTTCTTTATGAGTTAAAGTAAAGCAAATGTAAAGTTAGGACTTTTCCAAACACCTGCTCTTTCTCCACTGATGACTTCTGCACCAAGGATGGAGGAAGAGGAGGAGGAGGAAGAGGAGGAGGTCTCTGTGTTTGAAGGAGGAGCAACAGATGAGGTGAAATAAGGAAATCAACAAACCCAAACACGTATCAGGATAAAATGTGTAACTTCATCTAGAATTAATAAGAGTAATTAAAAAAAAAGTATTTTTAATGCTGAACACAATCATTTTAAAAAAAAAACTAAACGTGGGGAATTCCTGTATTTAGTTTCAATAATTATCATCTATAAATCACAAAGTTTATTTAAATATATACATATAGAAATACAAGCATGTTCAGGACCATTGGACCTACAGTAAAACATTACAGGAACTCCAGGTCTATTAAATACAGCTGTCTTATGGATGTTTTACTTGACCAACACAGCAAAAAGGAGATAAATTTATCGCTGAACTGTACTGAAATACAACAATAGGTTGATTTAAATGTGTTTTTCATACATTGTGGAAACACTATCCTTATTCATGTAAATTTACCTCTGTTTTAGGCTGCAAGACTGATGTACTAAACTAGTTGAGAAAATATATTTTTTATGTTTCGTTTTGCTATAAGCATTTTTTTGGAGGACTTTTTTTTTTTTTTAAAGAAATTGAAAACAAGGTCTGTTTACTCAATGTAGTTATTATTTTAGCCAAATTCCATAAGCATAAATGTAAATAGACCCACAAGAAACTTTCTTTTCCCTATTTTCATTTGTGAAACAAAAATAAAAAAATAAAAATAAATAAAAACTTGGAATTTATTTGAAAAATATAACCTAAATCTATTGAACTTCCTCCATTTTCATTATGTGGTAATTTACTCAGTTGTGCTCTGTGATCATAATATTTGTCATTCCTGTACTTTTTTTGCTCCCCATTCATCGTCTTTGAGCTCTTCTAAAGCTACGAAGTGAGTTTTGTAATTAAGTTTTGTTAAAAAAAATTGTTTTACGTTAAAATAATGGCTTTAGCTTGTTTGTAATGTTGAAATCAATAAAACAATATTGTGGTAATCATTTTTATTCCACATCACCTAAACGTATTCACGTGTATAATGTTTATTTAATGAAAGTACAGAAGGCAATCTGAGGAAGAGTAATTAACCTCATAATAACCACATAACGATAGTGCCACCGCCGTGTTATTTGAACAAAAACATGTTGGGTTGGTTCTAAAATGAACGAATCTTTTCCAGCGAGTTCGTGTCGGGCGACCTGGGCAATGAGTTATATCACTAGAGGATACATCACGTGGTTCCTCATTGGAGGAGAGCACCGCCATCTTGGTGAGGTCAAGTTACTGCTGCAGTGAATGCATGTGAACACATTTTTTGCATAATGCCAGTTCATTGTGCGGGTTTCAACTGCCAAAATCAGAAAAATGAGTCCATGAAGGAGGAAGGTATATCATTTCACAGGTAAGTATTTTTTTTTTCTTTTAAGGCTGCAGGGGCTTCATTAATAGAACACATGTTGACATGCATGATGCTGCAGGGCTATTATCAACAAGCATGATGTACATTTATTTTGCTGTCAAAATAAATGTACATTTTATTTTGCTAAACCTGTATACAGCATACTATGCTATTTATACAGATTTATACATTTCTAACTCAGTGACCGAGTCAGGTTTCCAATGGACTCAGACTTCAGGAAAAAGTGGATCTTGGCTATCAAAAGAGCTAAACCCAGATGGATCACTGTGGTACCAACTGGTAATACAGTCTGGCTGTTCAAAACATTCGTGGAAACAGATTTTGATAAGAGGCCAGGGTAAATCTATTGTTCACTTTTGGACTTCTTTTGATTATTATTATTATTATTATTATTATTATTATTATTTATTGACTTATTTATTTTTTATTTATTGTTTGTATTGACTTACTATTGATTTATTATTATTATTATTATTGACTTATTGTTGTTTTTTTTTAAATAATTTAAATTGCATGTCAAAGAGGTCTAAAACTTCTAAATGTTTAGAAAGTAATTTTAAAAATTCTTTTTAATATTTTTTTTATTTGTAAGAAGTCCTGCAACAATGCATTTTCATTCAAGTTTGAGCTTTTAAGGCTGACTTTTTCTCTTCTTTAACAACAACAAATGATGTATCTATATATACATTATATACATAAAATATAATATATTTATATATATGTATAAATATATTTAAATCTAAAAATACATACAGTTTATAAAAGCTACTTAGACACCACTAGAATCAATGGAAATCAATGACATGTGGGCGTCGTCGACCTCACCAAGATGGCGTCGCGCTCCGCCACCGTCGGCCAGGCTTCTAAAGCGGGCGTGTCTCCTCTAGTGATGTACCTCATTGGACCTGGGTCTACAAAACGAACACACCCCGGAGGGAGAGCTGGACTTCCGCAGCCACGACGACAGAGGATATTGGCAGTTGCATCAGCCAATCGACGGCTCAGGATCGGTGACGTCAGCGCATCCGCCACAGGCGGGATTTCCGCGGTAGTTGGTCGCTTAATAACATGGCGAAGACTTACGATTACCTCTTTAAACTACTTCTAATCGGCGACTCGGGCGTCGGGAAGACCTGCGTGCTTTTCAGATTTGCTGATGACGCCTTCAACTCAACGTTTATTTCAACTATAGGTGGGTGAAATTTGCGTTCGGGGGACTATTTTCTTCCTGAAAAGCGGAGGCAGACGTTGTTCCTGTCAGGCTAAAGTTGTGGCTAACTTTGACGGCTAGCATTCATTCTAATTAGAGACTGATCAGGAAATGAGCAGTCGGTCCTGACAGTGAGGCTTATGAGCGCTACAGCTGACACATTAAGCAACTTGGACACTTTAAAAGTTTCCAAATCGATGGTGTGCAAATTATTCGTGTTATAAGTAAAAACAGCCCAAAAGTTGCCATCCTGTTGTGTTAAAAGAAGCTCCTCAGTTTGACTGAAAACCTCTCAGATATTTATAATCTTCAAGAAATGACATGTTTGCTTGCTGACTCTCTTTTTTCCCCCATTTTTTTCTTCCAGGCATAGACTTCAAAATCAGAACAATAGATTTAAACGGCAAGAAGATCAAACTACAGATATGGTGAGATGCCCCCTGCAGAAGCAAATAATCACTGATACCAATAGACAGCTAATTGATTAAAAAAAGGTTTATATATATATTTATATTTACACTGCAAAAACTGCTTTATATTTGATGTGTTTTTAGTTAAATGACTCACATTACCCGTGCAAATCTGTAGAACTAGCTTGCCTGCTATACTAAATGTGGTGTATGGGTCTGCGTGTCCCACAGGGACACAGCGGGACAGGAGCGGTTCAGGACCATCACAACGGCCTACTACAGAGGAGCCATGGTAACAACAAAAATCAGTGGCAGCAAAGAGTCCACGTTCATCTCAGCTGGGAGACGTGTAGCCTGAATTCCTGCCTGAGCCCCACCCCACATTGTTGAGGGTGTTAATGCCAAACACACCCCATAGTGATGGGGAAGGACGGACCAAAGAAGTTATTGGTTAAATACTATAAAGCATCCAATCCATTGTTCTTTTTCTTTATTCTAGTATCTTCATCCATTTTTTGCCGCTTAACTCCTCCTACAGTTTTTCAGCTAGTTGTTATTGTGCTGCCTGTTTTCACTTTATTTATGGTCAACTTTGATCATTTCTTTCTTTCTTTCTTTAATTTTTTAAAATTCTTTTTCATGCAGCAATACAGCATTCAAGCCTGCATTTACGTCTGGAAATGCAGCTCCTCCTAGTTGCAAATCAAATCTGTTATTGTGTCGTATTTCAGTGTCAGAACGGAGAGAAGCGGCCGTTCTCGCCTAACAGCTTGTGCCTAAATCCACAGGGCATCATGTTGGTGTATGACATAACAAATGAGAAGTCCTTCGAGAATATCAAAAACTGGATACGGAATATAGAAGAGGTGACGCACCTTCTGTGTTTTTTTATTTTTATTATTGAAAAGGTTGATGACAAATCTGTGCTTTCTATTGATCCAAGAACGTTGTTTTCTGCAGCACGCCTCAGCGGACGTGGAGAGAATGGTCCTCGGCAACAAATGTGACGTCAACGACAGGAGACAAGTGTCCAAAGAAAGAGGAGAGCAGGTGAAAACCCGATCAATACACGCCAGTCATTTTGTCCTCAGATGGCAAATGGTGCATTTCCTACATTTCGAGAGTAAAGTTCTGCGCTGCAGACGTGTGATGCTGCTGATGTCACGTGTTTCATGATCTCTAATCAACACGGTGTCTTCACGCCGTCAGCTGGCGCTGGAGTACGGCATCAAATTCATGGAGACGAGCGCAAAGTCCAACATCAACGTGGAGAACGTGAGTCTTTCCGGAAACTTTGCCTCCTTTTCTTGTCTAATGTTTTGTTTTTTTTTTTGCTTCTATTTTTCCATCTTAAATATTTATCTGACTTTTTAGCTGCCGGTGCTCTAGAGCTGCAGTTTATTTACATCACAGCAAAGCCACAGACAGAGACAGCAGCGCTTTTGTGACATTTTTTTAAAAAGCTAAATGACTTGAAGAGATGTTTCTTCAAACGGGAAGGCGCTGAATCCTGAGCGTCAAAGGTTATGGACGACCTGAGATGCCAAACGGTTGGGTTTGGAGAGCCACGGCTGATTCTGTCGCCTCGTCGTTGCCTCAGCAGAGTTGATCCTGAGCTCAGCAGAAAAATAAGATCTTGTGGTTTGGATGCGTTTGTTTTCATGCACAGAAGTCTCGCAGGGAAACTTACAAAGATAGATAAACATCCAGCTTGGCTGTCGCTAAGCATTTGTACGTTTTGCCCCGCAGGCGTTCTTGACCCTCGCCAGAGACATCAAAGCAAAGATGGACAAGAAACTGGTAAGGAAAAAGAATCTCCTACATGAGTAAAAAGGTGTGTTCGGATGTCCTGATCTGAAATCAGGCTCACTCACACCGTTTCCCACTCCATCCGATTCCAGTGCTGTGTGAAGGGATTGGACATTTATTCTGCTCTCATTAATATGATCAGCAAGCCTATTACTACAGATGAGTAAAGTCTGCATACCGTGAACGGATCACAACGTCTTAGCGCTCTAAAGCGCCGCAGAACACGGCAGGAGGCCCAAAAGAGGCCAAGTCCAAGATTTGTCTCTATTGGTTTGTCTTGGTGCAAACAACGAAAAATAAACATATTTAATTCTTTTTAATGAGAATTAAACAGAGAGACGATAGTGAGGCGGCTGCCAAGGGACCGTCTACAAAGTGCAAAAGAAAGACATCCGTAATTTCTCGACCCAAATGTTCGCACAGATACGAGTTGGTCATGAATACGCGTCGTCATATTCTTTTATTCTTGTAGTAAAACTCAGAAATGCCATTTTAATTTTAATTTTTCCTCCTGTGTCCTCCATCACAAGAGAAATGTTAGAAACTCCATCTTCATCAGAGCGGGTCTTAAATAATAAAATAAGGTGAATAAAATTATAAAAAAGGGGAAAACCTGGATCTGTTGTTTTGAATTTCTTCAATTCTGTATTGGCAGAAACTCAAACTCAAAGGACTAAGAATCAGATTGGCGCCAAAAGAAACCTGGTGGGAACAATCCCAGGCAGTGTCTGAAGCCCCGCCCTAACCCCCAACTACTGAAACAACAAACAAATAGTGCGTTTGTCATTTCTAGTGCTGTCCGAATCTACAATTCCAAAATCCAGTCCCCTGGAAATTTCCCAGAAGTCTCTGCGAAAAACCAGTGTGCATCCATGCTCACTATAGACCACAATGCATTGCGTCAGAACATTTTTTGCCAAAAAAAATGTATTTAAATGTATTTTTTCAATAAATCGTTAACGTTTTTTATCTTCAGAAGACAGTAAATTCGTAAATAATTGTCTCAAAACGCTCAAATGAGATTTTGAACTTTCTGAAGTCGATGACGTTCTATTCGCCGTCAAAAAAGCAAAGTAGTGAGCGTGGCGTGGGAACTGCTTTTAGCGTCCAGGGCTCCACATAGAGCCGCACTATATAGTCTTTTAGTATTTAAGGGTTAGGGCGGGAATTTGGACACATACGTAGATTCAGACAGCGCTACAAATTGGCGAACAGCCTATATAGTGCCCCATGTGGGGGTTAGGGAAGGAATTGGAACATAGTTCTTCTGCATGCGTGTGCGGAAAGACATGACGGTTTTTCACGGGTTTTCACGTCTCTGCGTTACAGGAGGGAAACAACCCGCAGGGCAGCAACCAGGGGGTGAAGATAACAGAACAGCCCAAGAAGAGCAGTTTCTTTCGCTGCGTCCTCCTGTAAGCGGACAGGAGCGCGAGCATCCACCGCCGCCTTAACTCCGCCCCCCGCTGGACGGAACTGGACAGAGCCCGCTCTGATTGGTCTCTGGCTTCTCCTCTTCCTCCCGCCAATCGTTTGTCCTGTGATTATTTAGGAAACGACAGTGTTTTCCCTCTGGGTTCGCCTCTCGCCCTGTGGATTTTGACCCGCTGTGGGTTCGGTCACGGACCCGCCGCCTCGACTTGAATCTTTGACGTTTTATTCGTTTTTAGCCGTGGCCTCCCGGTGGCGAGCGGAGAGCGATCAAACGTTTTCTACCTGCACCCTCAAGCCTTTGTTTGCCTCGTCTTTCCAGATCTTTTCTTACTCTGTGAGGTTTTATTTCTATTTTCATCAACAATCTTCCACCTCGTTTGCACTGACGGTTTATATTGTCGTTTGTTTTTTCACGTAAATCGCGCTCGCGTGGCGTGAAAAGTGGTTCCCACGGTTTACATGTCCCTCGCTCTCCTGGTGCTGAAGCTGCAGATTTCTCTGCAAGTATTCATGCTTTTGCAGAACCGCGTGGGACTGAAAGGCTTCCAAGTTCCTTTGCATGGATCTGACATCAAAATCAGGACAAAGGAGAAGAGCGTTTCTGGACGCAGCAGTTCTCCAGAACCAGGAGACGGGTCGGCTATACAGGAATCAGCGATGAAGATGACGGAGCTGTGCTCTGCAGCACCAAAATGTCAAAGTGCCCTTTGTGTTCTCGTTGTTGATGCACTTTTTCTTCTTTCATTTACTTTTGATTTATTGACGGTTTGTTTCAAAGATTATTGACGGACCTGCAGGAAATGTGGGAGTGCTGAGACAAACATCCCAGAACCCTTCCACAACATTCCCCGTCACAGATTGACTTTAAACAGATTCCAGTCGCCTCTTTCCGGATATTTTCTATGGTTTTGATGCACTGCAGCAGCTGATTGTCTCCAACTATGCATTCTGGGTAAAAAGGCTTTTGCACATGTGACCAAACGAGTGACTTTTGAGCCCGGCTCAAAAATGGGGTCCAAACAACTCCCGCTGGTTTCATCTCTCAGGTTGAAGAGGAGAGAGTCTTAAATGACATTTTTTGAATTTGGTGAAATATTTGTGTCCGTTTCTGCAGAGAAACATCCCAGCAAACCTCTTTCTGCTTAACTCGCAGCCAAACCGTTTGATTTGTATTCAGGCAGTGGACTTCAGATGGAAGAAATGCTTCAATTGTAAATAAGATCTACAACTATTGTACTGTAACCTCTGAAATCTATACATCTACACTTTTTGTAGATTTGTATGAGTGATGATTTATTAAAGATTCTTACTGACTGTTTTTCTCTGTTTCTTTCATTTTTTTTTTTACCAGTCAAAGCTACAGTTTTCAGAGGATCGTCGTCGGTTTGACTTTTTATGAAAATCGACTTTAGTTTACGTCCTTGCTGCTGGAAAACGGCACATTTACGAAGCGTGAGAGCTCTTTTGACCTCCAGGAAGCCTTGTTTTTACGTTTCATTTGCATGAAGGAAGCTGGTTTGGCTTGTTTGTGGATCAGAACACAAAGGTCACACAGCCACTTTGTACATTGTGTGCGTTTCCCACGTATGAAATTCCAGTCTTTCGTGATCCATGCGTGGTATATTAAGTGTTTCTTACCTTCATATCTGCGCAGATGTCCATTGATTGGAATTGAGCTGCTCAAAAAGTTTGGGTCAGTTTAATGTAGTTTATACACAATTATTACTTAAATCTTAGACACTTGATTTTTGTGACATGCATACGCATATTTGTGTCTTTCCACGAATGACTAACGGACTGTTCACGCACGAACCACCGATGTGTAACTTTTGCATCACGTATACGGTGCACATATGTTAAAATGACGTCACTGACGCATGAATCACTAATGGATTACATAGAAACAGTTCAATAATCGCTCATGCTCTACGTTGATTTACGTGTTCTTTGGGCGGTTTATTCTGATTTCTGTAGTTTAAACGCGGTTCATTTATGACACATCTGTGAAAATAAAGAAAAGTTTTCTCACTTTTTTCACATATAATCAATATTCGGCCAGTGCAATTTGCTCAAAATGTCTGTTGGAAAAGGATGCAGAGCTTTTTTCCTTCCAGTTTTATGACACAAACATAGATCACATGGTTTATCTTTAACTGGTGACAAACATCAATAAAAATTCCAAATTGTCCTGCTTTATTTTAAAATTTTCTTTAATGCATGCCATTCATCCGTCCTGCTATATTTCCTGCAGTTTTGAGTTACAAAGGAGTGTGCAGCTCTGCAGAGTGCTTTCAGTTCTGCTTTGTGAAATGCAAATGTCATCCTCGCAGTAGAATGACCGAGAACTTCCCTCAGCCGAAGCTCTTGTTTCTGGGGAACTCTTGTGCAAGTTTTACGCCTCATCTGCCTCTCCAAAAGGCAAAAAACGTCCTAGAAACATGCAACAAATTCAGAAACACTAACCATATTAAAAATGCATGGAGCGGAGGAAGAGGATGTGTTTTGGATCAGTCGCTCTTCTGCAAAGAAACTGACGATGTTCACACAGGCTGTGCTGCATTTATCTGATGTCACTCCAGGTAAAAACGCAGCATGAATAGCTTTTGCTTCCTCTAAACCTGCAGGGATTCATTCCAACCAACTAGAGTTTTCTTCAGTTTTCTCAGAAAACCAAACAGAACCTTCAACAGGCAGAAAAAACTAACGGGATTGGATGTTTTGACAAATCTAAAAACGTAAGAATGGAGTTTTAAAATCTCTGTTGAACAAATAATTTAGCCTTTAAGTGGTTTAAATGGGATCTTTCTTGAGTCAGATTTGAAAACGACTAAATTTTCATTGTTGGATTGTAATGGATCCAATTCAAACACTGAGATTTTTCTAAGTTAAAGTGAAACTTCCCAGCCTCATTATCTAAGAGCTGATAAAGTGGAAAAACACTTGACCTTTATATTTTTTCCTCAAGTGATAATATATCACTTAACAGTCCCTGCTTTAGTTTAGTCGAAAGTTTAGGCTCCGCCTCCAGGCAGGTGTTGTCAGGTAAATGTGCTCTCTGGGGTCATTTTATCAACAAGCTGCCTGACGAGGTGAGTAGCTTCTGCTTCAGCCTGTTTGGATTTAAACATGAATTTAGCATAAACTGTCGCTGATCTTGTTCCTGCTGGTGGGTACTCAGGTGTTCAGACCATGAAAGTTTAGAAAACTGGATTTGAACCCGTGTGGTTTCTGTCCGTCTGTGAAGCAGAACTGTAGCAGAAAAAAGGTTTGAGTCTTTGCTAGAAGTTTTGTGTGAAATCAGCAGTTTTGTGGTTCAGACATGAAAACTTTTGTTGTAAAAGCTCTAGAAAAAAAAAAAAAAGGAACAGAGGAAGCGTGAGCTCCAGACTTCACAGCAAAAGGACGTCACCTGGAACAGGAGCAGTCCACGCTGAACATGACTGTGTGGTCTGGAGTGGAGGCGCTCAGGTGTCCGTCATGCATCTTTTTTTTCCTTCTGAACAAGGATCAAATGAGCCGTTCCCACGGCGATGGAGGGGAACCAGCAGCATGATGCTTCAAACTGGTTCATGAAGAACCAGCTCCAGAGTGTGATCAGGGACGGCGTCGTCCCGCAGTGGTTCCATGGGATCATTTCAAGGAAGTAAGTATACATCAGGGTTCACGGCCGTCCAAGTGTGCATTATCAGAGATTAACACACTTCGAGTTCATTTACCCGCTCATACCACGGTCACTTACCAAATAAATAAACATTAAACCAGTTTTCCATCCTTTATTCTTGTTATTTTTTCGGTTTGGATCGCTTTTTTCACTAGAAGCAGACTATTTGTCTGGTGGCGCGGACCTCGAGTGCAGCGGCAAAGGAAAGCAACATCTATGCTGATGATCACGATGTGTTAAATGAAGCATCAGTTCAGAGAGAAAGTTCTCCTCTTACCACTTGTTTTTGTCCAGATGATGAAGCTAAAGGTTGTTTTTAAAGAAGCCAGCGCAGTGATACAGAAAATTTAAGCTACGTGACCGGAACTACTTTTTTTGTTTATACATTTATTGCTCATGTACTTGGGTCGTCATTGTTAATGTCAGTCCAAATGGTCCAGACTGGTCCTATTTCAGTCTCTTTGAGTTCAAAAGCGCCAAAGTCTTGCTTCCGTGTGATTGTGGTGACAGAAAAGGGATGCAGTCACCGGCGTCTGCTGGTTAAGGTGAATGTGTGACCCGAGGCCTTTGTCTGTGGGGATTTGTGCAGGAAGGCAGAGGAACTGCTGAGCTCCAAGCCGGCGGGCTACTTCCTCATCAGAGTCAGTGAGAGCAGGATCGGCTACACGCTGTCAATTCGGTGAGTGCGCCTTCCTCTCGGGGCCGCGGGCCCCCCGTCCCGCCTGCCTCAATCCAGTGTTGGCCCCTCCTCAGCGTCGTGGACCGCTGCAGTCATTTCATGATCGACGTGCTGGAGGACGGGCAGTACATCATCTTGGGGGAGAACAGGAGTCATCGGCTCCTGCAGGACCTCGTGGACCACCATCGCAGGCATCCCATCATGCCGTTCGATCAGGTCCTCACTGTTCCCTGTGCACAGGTGAGAAGCTGAGCTGGTTGTCCTTCAAAAGGGTCCCAGCACATTTATGAGGACATCATTGGCTATATATGAGAACTGGGGCCAGTTCCTATGGCAACCAGGAGCGAGCTTGTTGGAAGGCCCCCTACCACAAATGAAAGCGGGCTCCACAAATCTGTCTAGAACATGTTAAAAAAAATGGCATCAGAGCAAGAATGGATTTTCTGACACGCAGAATGACTGAGTAATAGCTGTTTATTTCTGTTTAGAAGTCATGGGATTTTTTTTTTTTTCACTTCCTGTTTGGAACACGAGGAACTCCGTCCAGTTCTCATATACAGTCAATGGAGAACATCCATTTTTATGTCTCATATTTCTCCAATTTTGAGAAATACTTTTAAGTCCCTGGCAGGTTCGGGGGGGGTTTGCTGCGTTTGCTGTGTCGCCTCCTAAACTATGGAATCAGTTGCTAGCTGCAATCAGAGAGGTCACGCTCCTGGAGAGTTTTAAAAAAGAATTATTCCTCCATTTCAGCACCTTAGCATCAGCTCAGCCCTGGTTTTAATCTCTTTTAAATTGGTTTTATGGTTTTTATTCTTTTCTATTAATGTGGTGGAAGGTGCTTTATTCGTAAATAAATGATGATGATGATGATGATGATGATGATGATGATGATCATACACCCACAACAAATACTTCAACTCTTCTTCTGTGACTCTTCTTTTCTGTCTTCTTCAAGTCCTCAGCTAGCTCTATAGACTACGCAGAACTGCTGTTTCCCCAGAGAGGCAGGGTTCCTGAACCCACCGTGCCCCAGAAGAGTGACCCCCTTTTCACCCAGAGTCCCCCGGAGGCGCCCCCTGCTCTTCCTTATCGAACTCAAACTCCCAGCAGCTCTGGGCCCCCAGTGGCCCCAGGCAACAAGCTTTACCCAAATCTGGAAACGAGCCTTCCCGATGTCCACTCTCCACCATCAACACCGGTAAAATTAACCATTATTTCTATTGTGAAATTCAATATAATCATATTTTATGTCTGTTTTTGGAATTGTCAGAAATTGATGCTGTGAAACCCAAATATGGAGCTGTTTCTATTTATTTAAAAAAAATACCATTACTACTTGATCTAATTATGTTTATTTGTCATTATTACGGCATCATAATTTGGTCGGATTTATGATTCATGGTAGAGCCCTTCATAGGGGACATGGATGTAACTACTGCTATGTCAAAAATTAAAGCCACAATTGGCATGGTATGGCCCCCCAGGCGCTGCCCTCATCTGCCCGTACCACCCTCTTTTTACCCGCCCTCACTGGCTGAGAGGCTGCTACACGCCCCTCACTCTCCCCGCCTACCCCAGCCTCCCTGGTTCAGGCTGCATGCGACATATTCATAAAAAAAAAAAAGATTTTTCAAAAAAGACGGCTTATGTGTTGTTGTATCTCCATAGCAACCATTATGTTTTTTGTTCGCCTGGAGGTGACGAATAGACCTATGCAATTTTTAGAAGAATTGACAAAAGTAAACTTTCGGATTTCCTTGGCAACTGAGGTTTTTTGTGAACTACGTCCTCATTCCTAATATGTTCACGTTGTATGTCATACATTAAAGTTCCACAATATTCAGAAAGAAATATTCGAGCAACAGCAGAACGCAACTTTAGTGAGTGAGCTTGCTAAACTCTAACACCGTTCAGAATCAACAAACTTTGAAACCCCAGTATCTTCCCAATGATGCTCGAGGAGTTTGGAGGTGACAGATGGAAACCTCCAGGAGGAGTTTAAATTTGTAGAACGTACTAAAAGAGACCCGAGGTCAGATGTCAGCAAAACTTTGGCTGTGGTTGTAGACTTAAGTTGGCGGCTTTTGTGTCAAATTTCATTTGAATTGTTTGAAGTAAAGTTTTTTTTTCTGTATAATGCAGACATTTGCTGCCAAATCAATATTTAGCTGTTGGCGTATAAAGTCACTGAGATGAATTTGCATAATTACCAGCGAAGATGGACTCAAGCATTCAGGACCAAGTGGATGAAAAAAATCTCAACTTGAAGGAAAAAGCAGTTTTAAAATCAACTTTTTTCCATCTCCAACTAACTTTTGAGGTTTCTTTCTGGAGATCTGGGCTGTGTCCGAATTCCGTCACGACTCACTATATGGGGCGTTCGCTGTTTTGCAGGGCTGTCCGAAACTGCAATTCCAAAATCCAGTGCCCTAGAAATTTCCCAGAAGTCTCTGCGAAAAACCAGTGTGTGATTGGCGAATATAGACCACAATGCATTGCGTCGTAACAAAAACAATGTATTTCAATGTATTTTTTTAAATAAACCATCAACTTTTTATCTTCAGAAGACAGTGGACTCATTAATAATCGTCTCATAACATTCATATCAATTAGATTTTAACTTTGTGAAATCGATGACGTCATATTAAAAAAAAAAAAAATTAGTGAGCCTTTAAAATTCAGGGCGCTACATAGTGACTGATAGTGCTGCACATCTAGTTTTTCAGTAGTTAGGACAGGAATTTGGACACAGTCCTGGTCGATTTAGCAGCTTTTTCCTAAAAGGAAGCTGTCTAGATTGTGTTATGCTCATGAATATGATGTAACACTCATTTTCTATATAAACCTTTGCTGCTCCTGATGTGACGATCGTGATGTGGTTTGCTGCAGAAATGACGTTTAACATGTTCCCATAAATGTTCTGTGACCAAAGACCAGGAAGAGATTCGTAGCCGATAACCCTCCAGCCAAGCCGCCTCCCGTTCAAAACCAGCCCTGCGTCCGGACGGTCTCTGCGCCTGAGAGTTCCTGCACGCCGCCGGCCTCGGTGCAAGCGCACGCCAACGTCCACCCCGGGAGGAACCACGAAGTGAGGCTGTCTGTGGTCACCAACCTGAAGAACCTGAAGAAGAAATTCCAAAAAATGAGGAATCCGGCTGCAGAGGCGAACCCTGACACCCTGCATGAGTATCAGGAGATTGCAGACGCACATCTCTACTCAGAAGTGACTTTAGTAGACGATGAGCTGCCTCCAGAATATAATTCACCACCACCTTTTGCCCCAGGTTTCTGATCCTTGGGGGTCCAGATGCCCCCCCCCAACACAGATTGTGTCTCTTTTTCTCTGGAAAGCCTGCTGCAAGCCTCACGTTTAGTTTTCAGGGCCGCCATGGTCTAAAAACAGAAGTCCATGCAGCAGCGCTGCAACGTTGTCCTGCTTCACGCGTCCCTCACACTCAGCTCTGCATGCTCTGTGCAAATCTGGAACCAGTGAAACGAGTAAACAAAGATTTATTGCCAATTTATCAACGTTGTCACAAAGCTCCCTTCCTTTGGGTGCTGTTACCCAACCCTGTGTGTTCAGCAGTAAACCATAGATACGTTGTGAATAGAATAGAGGGCTGAATGGATCATGACGGATGCATGTAAAGCTGATAAGAGACTCAAAGTAAAACACGGTTTTTCTATTTCTAACATGTACTGGAAATGAATGTCTACTATGTGACTTTATTTTAAAAAGTCACAAAGCTGTTCCTGTGCTCAGGAATCTGATTGATCCCATAATACTCAAACATACAGACGTCTGCTCAGACTTGTTTTGACGGAAGCATTCTCGGTTAAAGGACTGAAAAAATGGTTTTCTGCACCATCAAACACATACAATACACCCATAAATGTTGACCTTTGCCCCCATCAGAGAGAATGAACCACATCAAAGAGGATTTGGGTTGTTAAAAGTTAAAGTTCATGACTGTACAAGAGAAAACAATGAAGCACGGTAAAGATTTATGGTAAGGATAGAAGAATACATGCTTTTATATTTTCCCAGATGGCAAAAAATCCCAAACTTTTAAACATGGAGGGGGGTGAATTATGATTTGACTTTTTTATTTTTGTATTTTTCACTTATTAAATTTGTTGTTTCAATACAACCAACAGGAAGCAAAATTATAAATAACAGTAGTGTGGTCATAATAACAATAATAAAACACAATACTACTAACATAATACTACATAATACTACATAATACTATAAACATGTTTGGAAGGGAGCAGGCAGAAGCTTAGCTTATTGAAGGAAAAACTATACATTTACTATCAAGATGTGTCTGAAACCCAAATCGTGTCCATCCAACCGTTTCCTTAACCTGCTGTATCCCCTTCAGGGTCACGGGGTCACAGAGTCTGACCTGGGCCAAAGGGGGGGGGGGGGGGGGGGGTACACCCTGAACAGGTTGCCAGCTTGTCGCAAGACTCTCTCATTTACCTAAATAACACAATAATTACACAACGAAAACACAAACTATCCTAACATCATCCATCTGGCTGACATCATTTTGCACACCAGGATGTTAAACTGTCAAAATAAAAGTCTGAAAGTCCAATGGATTTGTTTCAATGTGGTCTCAGGCCCAGAAAATGCTTCTTTTGTGATTCAGTTGACGCTGATGATGTTCAATTCTTCCGCTGGCTTTAGAGGGACGTCACTTTAAGAGGAAGAACTTTGTTATCCACAGCGGAAGGAATCTCCAGGTTGACATGTCCAGCACTTGCTCTCAATGTCAACACCTCCACACGCTTTACACATGAAACTCACCACATCAGAGGTAAAGTGGTTTTGAACTCCACAGGGCTTGACGTCTTAGATTTCACCACCTTTGAGATCAACACGATCCAAAAATTCCTTACTAACCCAGATTCCTCATGGAATTCTATTCCAAACTGGTTCTTTTCTAAACTCGGTGGCCTCCCTGTTCTTCTCCAGTCTAATTCTAACATTCAAAAGTTTCCCATTAAATGAGCACATTCTCTAAAGCTTCTGGCTTGGTCCCTCATCTATAAACATTCCTTTTCTCCTCACAACTTTCATTTCTGGAATAACACTAATATTTTATACAAAAATACATCTTTATTCTTCCCTTAATGGTTTGAAAATAATATACTCAACTGTTTGACTCAAGGGGGTGTTTAATGTCCTACAATCAATTTTTAACCGCTCGTAATATTCCAGTTACCCCCAAAGAATTTGCAAGAGTCATGGATGCTATTCCAGAAGGAATTATAATGTTATTTAAAGGTCTTGTTCACCCTTTACCCTCACGTTGTGTTTCTATGTTTGGTAATTCCTGCTTTACTACGAGACAAATAAAAAACAACTAAAAAAATAAGATCCCTGTTTCAGAAGGATATTGCAACTGCACCATATGTGACCCACTACTGGAGAAAATCTGCCCCAGGCGTTAAGTGGAACAAAGTTTGAACTTTGTCCTCCGAATATTTCATTTCAAATAAACCTTTGGGACGTTTGCTTTAATCTTCTTCACAGATGCTGCAGCCAAATCCTCACACAGACGTTGATAAAAACTGCTCCTTTGGTGAATTAGACGCTGAAACAATCGTACATCTATTCTGGAAATGCCCCCAAACAGCAACTTTTTGGGAAGACTTCACCTCCTTTATGCCATGTAAAATGAATTAAAAATGTCATCTGGTATACAAAGATATGTTGTTTGGATTTTATAATGTTAAAAATTCACAAAAACTACTTAATTAATCTTTTAATAATACTAGTCAAATGTCATATTCACAAGTGTCAATTTTCTGCAGAAAGTCCATATTCAAGCTTTTTACGATTGAGTTAAACCAATATACCAAAAACAATAAAAGCTTCTTAACCCCAAAGCTGTAAGAACTTGAGACATTTTTTTAAATGTGCAAAATAGCAACTTACTGCTTTTACTGCTCTTGTTTGTACAGAAATACAAAAAATGTTTTTTTTTTCATGTTTTAATTCTTTTTTTTCTTTATGTTCCATTTTGTTACTCATTTTCTATCGGTGCACTTTAAAGATGACTCATTTTTTTTATTATGATATTGTATATGTCCAATGAAGATTAAACACAAGTAAACACAATGGAAGAGAATGGACAGACAAAGAAAAAAAAATATTGGAAATTTGAAGGGGCGACGGTCAGCCTACCAAACCCCGCCCGTCTTGGCAGCCCCACGAGAGAGAAACGAACAACCCCTGCAGCTCGTGGGGGGAGTGACGTCATCAAGTTTTCTTGTCGAGGGCGAGGCCTGCTAAAAACGCACGTAGGGAGCTTAAAAAAAAAAAAAAAAAAAAAGTTGTCCCGCGGAGGAAAACCGGCGTTTTTTGTTTGTTTCTTCATCGACATTCGCGGCTTCATCCTCTGCTTTGGGTCCATCATATCACAGACTGACGATGTCGTTCGTCCCGGGTCAACCTGTGACCGCTGTTGTGGTGAGAAGACGCACTGATTCATTGAACGCCTCTCTGTCTTTGTGTGGGACTTTCATAAAGTGGTTACCGATGCGTTCATTTAGCAAATGTTAAGTCGCGTAGAACCGTTTTGGTCATCTAAATATGGTAGAACTGGACCAAGAAGTCTGGTGTTTTATATGACAATAATAAGGCACTTTTAAGTTACGTGGCGCATAGTAATATTTAATCGATTCTTATTTATAAAAGAAAAAGTAAATTACCAACTACTAAGTAACTAAACAAGTTTAAAGATAAAGTCGGATGAATCTTCTTTTAAAAGGGCGTTAACCTGGAGGTGGGTCGGTGTTCCCAGTCCGATTGCCTCATGGGGGATTCTAAAAGTGTGTTTGCTTCATTTGTTTTGTGAAAAGTACATTTCCGAAACGCGTCAAAATAGGAAAATCTGTGGAAGCGGGGACTGGGCCGAGGTTTCCTCTGTGCGTAGGATTTAGTTTTTATTTTTATTTATTGTAAATCACGTCCCAGTTGTCACGAAAGGGCGGAGTGCCGAATGTCCTGGATGTACGTGAACGTTTCAGGACACGGTGGATTTTACTGGAACAGATTTCAAAATATGGAAAACTTTATTGTCCACTCACATTTACGGAAACGATTGTGAAATAGAAGAAAGAAACACTTTTATCAAGGATTTAAAAATATATATATTTATTTCACCACCATATGACACCACTTTCACAGAGTATTTTTCAAACAAGCTTTTAGTTTAGAAAAATACTCAGAGTTTAGGGTTTCTATACATACTACAGGTGTTTACCATTAGGGATGAGGATTTTAGTAGAAAAGGGCAGAAAAAAAACCTTTTTTCTTCTATCTTTAACAGAAATCTATTCATTCTGATTTAAAAACAGCAGAGGGCAGATTACAGGGCAAAAAGGGCGAGTGCCTGTTCATCATCATTTTCAGTCTGTTTCTGACCAAATATGGAATATTTGCAATAAAATAAAATAAAAATCAATTTTTTTTGTTTTACTAACTAGAGGGACAAAACGTTTCAGGTATTCAGATCTAGATCCTTAAAACTAAGAGGATTTTATTAAAAGATAAAATCACAATTTTAATTAAAAACCTAGATTTTTAATCAAGGATTCATATATTTCTGATTTTGAAACTGTGTTGAAGAAAAATGAAATAAAGTTTCTTGAATTCAAATTTTGTTGAAAACTCAGCTTAGAATATTTTTTAACCTTTAGTACTTGTTTCATTAATAATAATAATTATTATATATAATAATTATATATATATATATATATATATTCTCCAAGCTCGGGTCCTCTACCAGAGGCCTGGGAGCTTGAGGGTCCTGCAGTATCTTAGCTGTTCCTGTTCTTTTCTGGACTGAGAGGTCTGAGGTCTTTCCAGGTATCTGTTGTAGCCACTCCTCCAGCTTTGGGGTTACTGCCCCGAGTGCTCCAATTACCACAGGCACCACCGTCACCTTCACTTTCCAGGCTTTCTCCAGTTCTTCTCTGAGTCCCTGGTATTTCTCCAGTTTCTCATGTTCCTTCTTCCTGATGTTCCCATCGCTTGGCACTGCCACATCCACCACAACGGCTTTCCTCTGTTCTTTATCCACCACTACGATGTCTGGTTGGTTCGCCATTACCATCCTATCAGTCTGGATCTGGAAGTCCCACAGGATCTTTGCCCTCTCATTCTCTACCACCTTCAGAGATGTTTCCCATTTTGACCTTGGGGTTTCCAGTCCATATTCTGCACACATGTTCCTGTATATGATTCCAGCCACTTGATTGTGCCGCTCCATGTATGCTTTACCTGCCAGCATCTTACATCCTGCAGTTATGTGCTGGATTGTTTCAGGCGCCTCTTTGCACAGCCTACACCTTGGGTCTTGTCTGGTGTGGTAGATCTACACCTTGGGTCTTGTCTGGTGTGGTAGATCTACACCGTGGGTCTTGTCTGGTGTGGTAGATATGAGCCTCTATTGCTCTGGTGCTCAGGGCTTGTTCCTGAGCTGCCAGGATGAGCGCTTCAGTGCTGTCCTGTAGGCCAGCCCTTTCTAGCCATTGGTAGGACTTCTTGATATCAGCCACTTCAGTTATGGTCCGGTGGTACATCCCATGGAGGGGTTTGTCCTCCCATGAGGGTCTGTCCTCCAGCACTGTATCCTCTGCTCTCCATTGCCTGAGACATTCACTGAGCACACTGTCAGTTGGGGCCTTGAGCTTGATGTATTCTGTTCAGGGAGGTTGCTGTGTTCTTTTCTCAGAGAGACCAGCCACTGGGCATTGCTGTAATGTGCTGTCTCTTTCTCCCATATACTTTTCTAGTACTGTTCAGTTTCTAGCCTTGGTGGGTCTGCTCGGCTGTTTTGACCCAGCCACTGAGCGTACACTTTCGCTGGTTGAGTTGCGAACAGCCTGTTTATTCGTCTGGCTTCATTGTCTCTTGTGTATCTCTTTAGGCGGCTACTCAAGGCTAGGAGCCTTTGTTTTGGCAGTTCTCCAGGGCTTCAGGTATGGCATCTGGCTGTATCTCTTCGGTACTTGCTTTCTCATTGTACCTCTTTGAGCCTCTGTCAGCTTACTCACATCCTTCCGAGTTGCCTTGATTTTGGCCTCTAACCGTTGCTTCCATGGTGGGTATTGTTCTCTTCCATGGTTGCTCTTATAGCCAAGCATCTCAAGGATCACTGCTGCTGAAGTGTAAACCAGTTCATTGGTTTCTGTGATGGTTGTGGTAGGAATATATATATATATATTTATTTATTTTTTTTTAAAGATAGAGGCTTTTTAGTGATATAGTAAAATTTGGATCATTTAGATGTATTTTCATTGATAATTGAGGTTATTTTTTTCTTCTGAATCTGGAAACAGATTCTTTTTTTTTTATTTTTTGTAATAACTTTTGGCTTTAAATGTGGGTCATGAACCCACATGGAGATGAATACGTTTCTAACTATTGCTGGTTTCCTTTAAACAGGAAAGAATCGAGATCCAGAAGTTGTGTCAAGGACAGAACCTGGTTTTGGGCTTCTGCATTGGAGGAGGAATCGACCAGGATCCGGGCCAGAACCCGTTTTCTGAGGACAAAGCAGATAAAGTAAGAAACATGGATCTGCAGGAAACAGGACGGAAACAGACTTCTGCTGCTGTAGAATGAAGCGAATCCTTTAGAGCAGAGTCACGCGTGACGTGAAAACGTTGATTTCATTCCTGAGGAGTCTCCAAAGGAACGTTTCAGTGACAGACGGGCCTCGGCTCGTCGCTGCGCTCATGTTGTAACGGATCAAACTCTCAGGCTGCCTGCACAGGTTTCCCAAATATTTCAGCACTCCTTAATTCTAATATAATCCCACTATGACCTCACTGGTTTAAAATAATGGAAGCTGTTATCTTCTTACAGGCAAAACTTTAGAAAAAAGTACAGTTTAATCCCTAATGATGGTCTCATTTAAGGCAGATGCTCTTATTTTGGAGGAAAACGTCACTTTAGGTCAGTGTTTTTCAACCATCATGGTCAAGTGTGCCGTGGGAAATTGCCCTCAACTGAAACATTTATGATCTCCAGGATTTCACCTCTTTGTTCATCCAAACAAGCCCTAAAAACACTAAGAAATAAGGAATATGACAGATCATAAAATACTTTTTTCTTTGTGTTTATTTGATTCTATTAAAGACATTTTGATAAAAATGACGGTACCGATTTAGCTGCAGCTTAATCTCCGTTTTAGCAAAAGTCCCGCCCCTTAACTGTCTCCACCAATCAATCTTGGATTCTTAATCACATGTCATCAGTCTGACCAATCAGAAGTGATTAAAGTCTTCACTTCCTTGTTGTGCATTCTGCTGATAAAGTCGCTCAGTTTCAAATAAAATACCAGCTAAAGCTCGTCTTTAGCGGTGTAGCTTTCCACAGAATCCGGTATCAGACCGTGGAACAAGTGATCAAAACAATAAAGCCCAGAGACCGGGTCGTTCTGCATTCGGCAGATTATTGAACTACATCTCCCATGATGCATTGGGTTAAAAGTAACCCAACTCGTCTCTCCTCTTAACGTCTTGAAACCACAACGAACACAATTCAAACAGTTTTTAAATCTTTTAACTTAACTTTTATTACATCTTTTAGAGAAAAAAACAGCTGCAGCTTCCAGCGTTTTCTGCCACAATTATAAAAAAAAAGAATGTGAGATTGTGGAGGAACTGTTCAAAACAGACTGAGTTTCTCCCGTTTTTTTTTTTTGTTTTATATTTTTTTGAATGCTGGTGTGCCGCGGGATTTTTGTCAAGGTTTAAGTGTGCCGCGGCTCAAAAAAGGTTGAAAAACACTGGTTTAGGTGTTAAAGTAACTCTTGGACAGTTACTAACAGGTTTGATTTGTTTGATCGTAGTTCAACGGTTTTGCTCTTCTGTACTTGTTCAGCTTTTATTTGATCGTAATTATGACTATTTTTTTAAGCCAATGTTTGCGACAGAAAACAGGCTGAAAAACAGGCTGTAGTCGACGATCTGCAGCATCACTCTGCAGGAAATGAAAATGGCAGAATTCTTTTTAATTTTTTGTTTTAAAGAGGTCCAGGTCAATTTTCAATGGACTTATCTGGTTCAAGGAAAAGTTGAAATAAAAATCTGACTTTGATTGGGGAGATCGGGCCGCTTCTGCTGGTTTCAGGAGCACCTTTTCAAAATAAAAGCCTCAGGAGCAGATCTAAACGATGAACACAAACCATGTGGTTGTCCTGAAAATGGCTGTCGTGCAGCTTTGATGATGGAAAATACTAAAAGTGTTTTTCTTGGTTTTGTTCACAGGGCATCTATGTGACCCGGGTCTCACCGGGAGGACCGGCAGACGTGGCGGGCTTAAAGATAGGCGACAAAATCATGCAGGTCTGCAGTTTGTTTCCACAGGATGGCGCTGTGTACCAGCGTCCTGCCAAGCAGGCCCCATGATGATGATGATGATGATGATGATGATGATGATGATGAGTTTGACGTCTGAAGGGCTGGTTTTGTTTTGGCAGGTGAACGGTTGGGACATGACCGTCGTGACTCATGACCAGGCTCGGAAAAAACTGACCAAGAAGAACGAGCAAGTGGTGCGGCTGCTGGTCACCAGGAAGGCCCTGGAGGAGGCGGTGAAGCAGTCCATGAGCAGACCCGGGCCGAGCCCCGGACCGCCCACGTTTTATACCACAGACAGGACTGCGCGGTGACCCCTGGACGGTGACGGCGCCAAACCGCAGCCAGATCAGCTGCTCTTTCAGTTCTGTTCAGCGAGGGGAAAGAAAGTCGTCCTTCAACTAACAAACTTTTTCAGAATAATCTTCTATATGAACCGTTTATGAAACACTCATTTTTGATAAAGGAAAACTTTTCAGGTTCATCAACACTGTAATAATAATAATAATGTAGTGTTTTATTGCAGGAGAGAGAATGAATCTGAAACATTTGACCAAAGGCTGAACTACATTTCTGTGTTTTCCTGTTAAACTTTACTTTAATGCATCAATATTTACTACTTTTTTATGGATGAAACTACTAAATAATGTTTCTAATTTTGTATCAATCATATTTTTGGCTTTAAACAAAACGTTTGTGATATTCTGTCTGTTCTGTGAGGCCTCAGGAGCAACCGTTGCTGTTTTCCTTTGTTTAAAAAAAAAAAAAACAGTTGCATTTTTTTGTTTGAACACTTCTATAAAATCTGAATGTTAAGCAAAACAATCAAAGGTTGATTTGTTCTCTGCATTTCTTGTTTTACTTTGTCATATGGATTTATTAAATAAACCGAGCTGAGGACAAGACGGATTTCTGGACATTTTGTTGGGTTCAGAGGTCATTGGGGGGGGGTGTTTGGGTTGTGACTCGCAGTGGAGGAACCGGATGTCATGTTTGTGCCTCCAGAGAACCGAACTCACCAAAAAGCTGCATTTCCTGCAGAAACGGTTGTGTGGATTCATTTCTGCAGGTTCTCCCTCTCTGCTTCATGCTGTCCAGCTGGCGGTTATGAAATGATCAGCTGACATTTAAAGGCGAATAATCAATTCCATGACCTTCTGGGATCTGGAGATCCCTTCATCTTCTGAACACGTACCTTCAACCAAACCTAAACTCTAAAGAAGCTGTACTCCATATGAAACGCCTGGAAGATCCAATTAATTGATTCCAGAGGTATCGTTGCAGGTTTGTTTCATTTAGATGAGCTCTGAGTTCTTTAGAGTCACTTTCTGCCTCCAAACTCGCAGCTCCAAATCCACTTTGGAACATTTAAAAACCACATCATGGGAGAGGCTTGATTTAGAGCGACGCTGAGCTAAAATCCTCCCTTTGAGGAATAATTGATGAGTGTGTGTGTGCATGTGGCACAGGGAAGCACGCTCCATTCCACTTAACCGCACTCTGTAGTATTATGATGTTGTTGGACAATAAAGCGGCTGCACAAACAAAACTTGAGTTTGGGTTTAACAATGCTGCATCACCTCCACCATGCAGGCTGCTGGGTGACTAATGCACGGCTGTGAGGGGAAGAGACGAGGATTTCGAGGAAACGTGGCCGTTTGGTTCACTTCAGACTGGTTGGTCTCCAAACCCCTAAAGTGACATGAACATGATGAAAACGGTTTATAGGTGTCTATGAAGACTCTCATTCATCCAGGTTAATTCCATCACAGTCGTAGGTTTAGGGGCTGTCATCTGGACCTGGTTTTTACAGTTAGAAGACTTAAAGAGCAACAGAAACGTCCCCCCCAGGCGGGTGAATAATTCCACGTTCTGAGTGTGGTTCATACATGATCCATGCCTCCCACGTTATGGCAGGGTTTCCATGGTGATGCAATCTGTTCCCATCACTCTGGTCCAACACCAGACTCTGGAACCAAAGGATGGAGCTTTGCCTCACATCCACTCCACGGTCAGCACAGAGAACCTGCTGTGCGCCCTCCGTGCTGCATTCAAGTCCCTTCTTCAGCAGTTCAGGTCTGAAGCTGGAACAGCAAAGTTTATTGGTTCCTGAAAGCAGCGGCAAAAACGTCACAGATTTATGGTCGTGGCAGTTTCTTTAGTCTGTGTCATTTGGTTGTTATAAAATCAAAGGGGATCTTGTGTCAGGTTTTGAATTAGCTGGAGCCCAAAGCAGACAGAGATTCGGTTAGAAGTAGAGCAGCTTATTGAACGTAGAAATGTGGACGGCAGATCCGCTGAAGAGGCAGCTGGCAGATGGGCAGAAGGTCCAGAGAAGTTCGTTGATGGCGTAGAGGAGAAGAATCCAGAAGGATCTGATGTGGCTTGACTTGATGAGACTAGAGATGGTTTGGCTGGAAGTGACTTGGTGTTAAGTGGCTTGATGAGGCTTGACTTGACTCTATTTGGCTTGGCTTGGCTTGGCTTGGCTTGGCTTGGCTCGGCTCGGCTTCAGCAGCGATCAGTGAATTCTTCCAAAGAGAAGCAGACAAAGCGCCAAAGGCTGGAGGGCGTGATGGACTAACAAAGGCTGTCTGCTTGGATGCAGAACAGGTGAGACCTGATCCTCAGGCAGGTGGACGACCCCGGCCGGCACCTGACATATTCTCTTGAAAGCAACCACACCCAAAAAACGACTCAATAATTTCATCTTCAGAGAACAGAGACTGTCATTCAGGTTTATGTCCTAAAAACGTCACCAACATAACTTCAATAAATGGTTTTGACCCTTTCTGCATCTGTCATGTTTCACTGTGAGAAACAGGGACATTGCTTTGTTTGGTAGGTTTTTTTTTTCTTTATACAGAGGATCTGCTGGCTCGTCAGCTCGTGGTCTGTTGGACCTTCACTCATGCGCGTGCTCGTCCTCGTGCACGTTAACGTTACGTTTGTGGGCAGCTGGATGCCAGCGGGGTCACAGATTTACAAGCTTCCCAGCGCTCACCAATGAGCAGAAGCACGTTGTCATGGCAATCAGCGCTCTGGGTTTGTATCTTTCATCTAAACTGAGTCACATCAGTCTTTACTGTGTTTGGTCAAATTGAGCTTTTTTTTTTTTTTAATAATATATATATCATTTATATTTTACCTGGTTCTTGTCGTGGTCGTGTTTTTCTTCTCCAGTTTTCCTGCAGACGGGCAGCAGGGGGGCTATCTTGATTATCATTCTCTCTCTCCAAGCATCCTTAACCTCTGCTCCTCCCACGCTCAGCTCCCAGGAGCTCCTCCTCACAGGAAGCGAAGCTCATCGCGCCTCGTCAAGCGGGACGAGGATGATGATGATCGGAGATCCTGAAGGACAGTGGTGAAGAAAGAATGGACAGAGCGTAAGGCGGAGAGAGTTATCCTTCTGTGTCTGAACTCAGAGTTTTCATCAGGTGTGATGGATGAGAAAGTTGTGAAGATGTTCAGGTGAAGTTTCCTTCTGTGTTTAGCTGCTGATTCCAGAAGAACAACAGGTTGGAGCAGAAGAATCCTCTGTGGAGACCAAACCAGGGTAACTGATTCCTTCACCCTCCTTCCTTCAAACCGCTTTAGGACACAATTCTGTACTTTTTCTTTGTGTCCGTTCAAGAACTGTAGCTGCTCTTTTGGTCGCCTATGTCAGTTCAGGATGTTTCTTCCAGCAATTATTTCGCAGTTGGCAGCAAAATGCAGAAAAAAATAATTGTTTTGTTGAGTAGAGAAGAAAATCTGCCTCAGAATCCATGATTCTCAGAAACACATGAAAGCGGGTTGATTGTTATTAGTGTGCTGAAAATCATTGCCAGTTGTAATAAAAAGCAGAAATTCTTCATTACTCAACATTCTCCTGTCACTTTATTCTATTGTTAGGGTCGTGTCACACAGCCACTACGTACATTTTGTGCTTATTGCACGGATGTACATCGGTCAATAGTGAATATACGTGGAAAAAGTCATAAAAGTTGTGGCCTTTAGGTGAAATGTTCACAGATGTAACACGAATGAACCGCGTTAAAACCACTGAAGAAGTATGAATAAACACCCAAATATAACCAACATAAATCCCCGCAAGTGCCACACAATATGCTAATCAAGCATGAAATTATTGTGCTGTTTATATGTAGTTTATTAGTGATTCGTACTAATCGACGTATGAATCACTGTCCTTTAACGTGATATGTGCGCCGAAGACGTGACATGAAAGTTATACATCGGTGGTTCATGCGTGAAAAGTCTGTTAGACAAACGTGGAACGGTCGTGGAAAGACACAAATTTATGAATGCATATCGCAACAAATAAAGTACGTAAAATAGATATTAACGGCGTACTTCTCAACTGACCAGAAGTTTTATATTTGCTTCAATTCAGTTTGGAAGAATGAGAATTTGTTGTTTTTTTTAAAGCTGGGGGTTTTCATTTGCTTTGATAACACTAAAGATCTTCAGTTTTGAAGACAAAAAACACTTTAGAATGAATAAAAGTATTAAAGGAACATTTATTGTTTTACTTTAGAATTATTCCTAAAAATGTTCAGAATTTTTTTTTTGTAAAACAAAACTTGCACCAAAAATCTTGTTTGTAAAATCTGAAGTATCCAACATCTTTCCTGCATCACGCAGCACAGTAACAACCTGTCCTGGAGAAAAAATAAACTGCATCCACTGCTTTCTGCTGTTACTACTATTAGAAAACAACTTTGCCGTCTTTCACAGCAAAATGGATTTTTTTTAGCTTAAAAGTCATTGTCGGTACCGGCCAATAACCGGTACGAATCCCACTGAGACGACTGTTGTTGTGAATTTGGGCTATATAAATAAAATTGTATTGAATTGAATTGTGCTGCTCTTTCAAAGTGGCACAGCAGGCACACTTAGAGATTTCACCAGGTGACTGTTGAGACAGTAAACTGAAATCTGATGATGGATCCTTGCGTTAAATCAAGGATTTTGTGAAAAAGATTCAATGTTTTTGTATTAATGTAAATGTTTGGTGCGGTAAGTCCGGTAAAGCGTTGAACTAGTATAGGATTTGGAGCCCAAACATTCTGTAAGCCATGTTTTTAACACCAAACTGTGACTGTGGAGCAAAAGCTGCTGCATGTCGTGGAGCGAGGCGAGGCGAGTCGAGAGCGTTTGTGGTGTGAGAAGGTCAGACCCCAGGAGAGACCTTTTCATGTCACTCAGCGCAGAGGGCTCATGCACACAGCGTCCCAAAGCTCCAGAGTGCACAGGTGGATGTGTGCAAGTGTTACCTGAGCTGTTTGACACAGACTGACCAACATGAGCGGTGAGTAAGAAGCACAACTGCTCTGGGTTTTGTGTAGTAGTTACAAATCTATGGGGACTGGAATGTGTGCATCAGAGCTAATGATGTGTGTGATTTGTTTGATACTATGCAACACAGAAATAATGAATCCTTTCTGGATGTCTGAGGTGTCATTATAACAGACGGAAACTCTGCTTTCCTCCTGCTGCCGTTTTGTTCCTGACTTTGTGCTTTAATGGGTTGAATGCTATAAAGCCTTCAGCCCATTGTTTTCCTGTTTCTATTTCTTTATTTTTTTATCTTCATCCATTTTTTGGCGCTTAACTCCTCCCTACAATGTTTCAAATATTTTAACCATTCAACTATTCAAATGTTCAACAAAAGTTATGACTTCTGGTCCTTCAAATCCTTAAACTTTTCTAGATATTCCAGGATTTTTGTTTCCATTTAAATCCATGGGGAATCCTTGGAGCAGAAGCTCGCTGGTTCGATACCCGGCTCTGGTATTTTTCACAAACATATCTTCCATATCTTTTTACTTTGTTTTTATGGTCAAATTTGATTATTTCAAGTCACAGCTAACCTGCAAGAACAAAACACAAGAAAAGCAGAACAAAACAAAACCAGGGGCAATTCGTGACAATTTGACAGTATTTAGTCACATTTATTCCCAGAAGCTTCACTTTTTTTCTGTTTTCTGATGGAGTGTGAACACAGATTGACTCTTACTCTTTCAGATGAAACGTGACACAGACATCCGTGTTTTTGATCATGTGATTACCGTTGATGTGCCATCATTTACATGACTATTATCAACCGGTTAGGCTAAAAAATGGATTTGATTTCCAGTTTGCTGTACAATATAAATGGGATGGATTAGTTTTTATAAATCTCCAAAATGATAAATGAATTATTGAAGTAAACTGTAAAATATGAGTATGAGCAGCTACAGAAAGTAAGCTCATAGAGGAAGTCAGTCATCAAAGGGTGGTTAGGAGGAAGCATTACACGCTGATCAGATGAGGGAAACCAACGTGCTCCCATACATGCGGTAAGAGGAGAAAAGCTCTGGAGTTTAGCTTTTATTGAAACTTCTGTGCTTCAGAAAAGCGTGTTGCTTTAATACACCAAAGGATCTTTGTTCAGTCAACTTGGAAAGCTGGATAAAGGAGAACCTGCTGGGTCATCATTTCAGTTTAACATGATGTATCTGCAATGTTTTGACCAAATAGGCAGAAGATGTTGAGGTGTTCACAGCAGTTTGGAAACAGCTTTTCTTGTCTTTGCAGTGAATTTAATGCATAGAACCCTGAAAAGCTGCAGTCCTAAAAAGTTTGAAGCTGAATCAATGAAAACGGTGGTCAATATTTATTCCCTTATGCTGGAGGTGAAACAAATCATTTAATCGATTTGATTCGTATCATAATTTCTGGTTGGCGATAGGATTCATGGTCGACTTTGGTTCATTTTGAACAATCCAATTCACTAAAATGGATCCAGGACATCTTTTGCCCAAACTTCAACCATTGTGTCTCTGAGATAAATAGCAGGTGAAGTTTTCCACATTTATTCTATTTTTTGCAAGTGGAAATGAAATATGTGTCCAAACAAGCAAGTCAACCAGAATGAATGTCAGATCCATTCACATGTTAGTTTCCTAAAGTTCACCACTGTTGTTTTTCCACATCCAGAGAATCCAAAGGGAACATTCTAGAACATTCTAGACACTGGATGGTCACATGACTTTATTTACAGTCTGTCCACACATTGGACTGGAATGATGGTTGATCAGTTTCTGCTGACATCACGTGTGCTGTCCACTGAAGCACTTGGTCGTCTTTACGTTACAGTAAATTAAACCTATCCATGTATCATTCCACATGGTATTTTCCAACATCGCTTCTTATCAGACAGCTTGATCTGGTTGGATTGTTGGAATAAAAATCACTTAATCAATTAAGTAGATTAATGGTTATACCCCTAATTTATGCTTTAAAGACCATAAAGAAGACCTCAAGACTGAATTTGTTGGCTGAAAACCCTCCAATGTCATGAAAGCAATGATCGGTTTCAAAGTGAGCTTGACTTTTAAATCTTTTGCTCTTACTTTTACTTGAGTTCACAACTTTCTGAGCTAAAATGACCAAATCCAAAGGCACAATTCTGTATTATCTCTGTAGTTTCCCATGAGACCTGCCTTCTCGATCAGGCTCTGGAGCTTATTATAAGTGAGAAGCCTCCCAACAGTGCAAGTCTCATCCTGAACGAGGATGCAGAGAAGCTTCCACTGCCCAACAGAGGAGATCTGAGGAGGTGTTTACGCAGGGTCATGGAGAAGAGAGCCAGCAGCATGAGGGACCGGGTCACCTCCATCAGCAGGAGCAGCCTGAGAGGCTTCTTCAGGAGGAACCTGTTTGTTCTGTTCACGGTTGCTGCCGTCGCTTTAGGTGAGTGCGGCAGGAAGTGTGATGGTTTTCTCTCGTCTCTTCTCTGATTTTTTGTGCTTGTCCTCCATTTGCAGGTGTGATCCTTGGTTTTTCTCTTCGTCCTCACGACCTTTCCCTGAAGGAGATCAAATACTTTGCTTTTCCTGGAGAGCTCCTGATGAGAATGCTGCAGATGCTCGTCCTCCCTCTCATCGTCTCAAGTTTGGTCACAGGTTCGATTCTCACCAGCAATGATAGAAAACCTCAAAGTGTGATCAAACAAAAACAGACTTGATGCCAACACTAAGACATGGCTCTCTGGCTCAGGTATCTCCTCTTTGGACAGCAAGGCGTCGGGTAAGATGGGCGCGCGAGCCGTGGCCTACTACATGGTCACCACGCTGGTTGCCGTGTTCATTGGGATCGTGACCGTTGTGATCATTCGGCCTGGGAAAGGCAGCAGGGACAGTCCCGTGACTAAAAGCGGACACAATGAACCAGTTCAGGCTGCTGATGCCTTTCTGGATCTCATTAGGTAAAACCCAATAACGTTCATCAAACAAACACCTCAGTAACCACTGCCGAAAAGGGTGGATATGGGTGAAAAATGGGGACGTGTGTACGGGACATGCAAGTGGCTCATACAAGATATCAAGGTTGTAGACCACTCTGTAAGCCCGGGAAGAGAAAATGTTCATAAACGTGTTCTACGGGCGACATGTCCTAATGAACACTTTTACAACACTCAAGGGTAATTATCCTGCAGACTGTGCAAAGAACCCGTAACCACTGTTGACGTGATAAATGTGGGCAGCCTGACTGTTAGAAATGAGGAAATCAGCCAGAGTGTAGTTTATGTTGCCATCCAACGTACTGTGCGCGGTACTCGCACCTTACCAACAACCAGAGTATGGCGTGAGGACACATCACCCGCACGCATGCAACTTCCATTATCACTACAAATACTTCACGATACACTTACAACATTCACCACAATGGTATGTTCCATTTTCATGACGTCCCTTGAGATGGCTGAACGAGTCTGAAGCCACACCTGCCCTCCCCTTAAGATGCAGCCGCTCTTTTCTACAACCCTCAGTGGACCCCTGCATTACACGTATGGGTCTAACTCCCCATACAGGTGCATGTGACCAAGGCTTTAGTAACATTTGCAAATGTAATTATTGATCTGCTTTTGAAAGACTGGTAACTATTGAAAGATAAATTAGTTATCATACGTGTTGGAAAATTCCTAACACGTATTCCTTTTCCCATCCAGGAACATGTTTCCACCCAATCTGGTAGAAGCTTGCTTTAAGCAGGTAAAAGTTTGATGAATTTTTTGATTGAAACAGATTCAGTTTTCCATCTTTTTTCTTTACTACAAACCTAAACAAGTTGTTGATCTAACTTTGTTTTTTTTTAGTATAAAACTGTGTATATGAAGACTGTCTACACCAGAAACGTGACAGTGACTCTGAACTTCACCGACTCTCTCAATGTGACGGAGGATGACCTGCGGGCGAACTTCAGCAGGGTATTGCACACCATGCAGGTAAACTGATGGCTTGTTTGGCTGATTGCTCAGCTCTGAGCTCAACACTTAAACACATGTGTGTGACGTATTGGGGACAGGGCGGTTTTTGTTTTGCTCTTATTTTATTACTTCTTGTTTCTCACTTGTCTTCTCATTGCAGTTGTCTTGATTTTCCCACAGTGTGTTCACCTGCCCTCCCTGATTTAATCTGTCCTCATGTTTATAGTCTGCGTCTCCCCTGCATTTGTTGCCAGATTGTTTTGTGCTGTTCATAGAGTAACTAGCATCTTTTGTCTTCAGAGCAACTTAGAAATTAAATTCGAGTTTTCATCAGGAAATCCTGCATCCTGCATTTTGTGTCCACACCGTATCCTGACAATGGGTACTTGTGTACTGGTTTGATTTCATGCAAAGGAGACGGTGGAGGAGACGGTTCCTGTGGCTGGTTCCTCAGGTGGAGTGAATGCTCTGGGTCTGGTAGTTTTCTCCATGTGCTTCGGTCTGGTCATTGGTAACATGAAGCAGCAGGGCCAGGCTCTGAGGAACTTCTTTGACTGCTTGAATGAAGCCATCATGAGGTTGGTGGCCATCATCATATGGTAAGAAAAACATCCTAACATGTTTTCCTCAATCAAAGATACATGAAAAAAGAAAAGTCTCTTATAAGAAGTTAAGTGCTTTTATTGTGGCGCGGTCATATTTTTCATGAATCACCTTACTTGACAGGTACGCTCCAGTGGGTATAATGTTCCTGATTGCAGGGAAGATAGTAGAGATGAAGAATCTGGCAGAAGTGGGTGGCCAGTTGGGAATGTACACGGTTTCGGTCATTGTGGGTCTGCTCATCCACGGTCTCTTTGTCCTGCCTCTACTCTTCTTCCTGGTGACCCGGAAGAACCCCTACAGCTTTATTGGGGGGGTGCTGCAAGCTCTCATCACTGCTTTGGGGACTTCTTCTAGGTCAGTAATATATTTTTGTTCCCTTAAAACAATCAGAGTGTACAGATGCTGGATTACTGTAATTCTCTCTATTTGGGACTCAGCCAGTCGTCTCTCTCACGTCTCCAACGTGTTCAAAATGCAGCTGCCCGTCTTCTGGTTGGAGGACGTAAGAGAGACCACATCACGCCAATTTTAGCATCGCTCCACTGGCTGCCTGTGCATTTTAGAGTTCACTTTAGGATTCTTTTATTTGCTTTTAAATCTTAACATGGTCTGTCCCCGCTGTACCTCTCTGAACTTCTCTCTCTTTACTCGCCGGCCCGCTGCCTCAGATCAGCTGATCAGCTGCTTCTGGAGGTACCGAGGTCCGAGGGAAGCTCAGAGGGGACACAGCTTTTGCTGTTGCTGCTCCAAAGCTTTGGAACTCTCTGCCACTGTCCATAAGAGAAGCTCCATCACTGCCCATCTTTAAAACCCGCCTGAAAACCCATTTTTATGCTCTGGCTCTTAATTCAACATGAGACTTCTGTTATTGCTGTGTTGCTGTACTGGTTTTATTGTTTTTATCTCTCTATATTTAATCTTCTGTTTTAAGATGTTTTAGTGTTTGTTTTCTTCATTTCACTTGTTCAGCACTTTGTGTCGGCTGCTGCTGATTGAAGGTGCTATATAAATAAAGATGAGTTGAGTTGAGTTGAGATGTATGGTCAATTTCACAGTTTCACGACGGCCAATTTAGCTTCACCTGTTCTTGTTCATGCACTGGGTCGTGCCTGAACAAGTAACTCTTTGAGCCCTTTCTGTAAGGCATCCTCCAGGTACCAATGGCACAACAGAGCGAACACTCAGTATAGCAAGCTAAAATAAGCATTTGAAGCTTGTTTCCACTCCAGCGAAACGCGTTTCTACCACCGAAGGGTCGAAGTTACAGAGTGGAAATACCTAACTGGGACGGCAGCTATAATGCTCGTGCAAGCTGGATGGTTGATGACCTTGAGTCGTAGCATCTTGACTTCTAGTCTTTCTTGAAACATATTTGCCACTCATCCATTGGCCTCTTGGAAGAGTGGCTGGATCAGGATCAGCATCTCAGAGGTCCATCCCCATTGGAGCATTCCAATGCTTCCATCATTGGATTGTTGTGGTGTTTATTGGTGCCTTGAGGTCAGAAAATGGGGAGAGATACATGTTCAGGTTGTGTTTGACAGTGCAGGGGTCTATTGGGGTTTATAGGCTGTAACATCTTCCCAATACATCAGTGTCGAGACACAGAACTGCTCACAATGATCCCTCAGGGGTGACCTAATTTCATGTCATGGGCCTTAATTTAATTCCAATGCAATCCCACACCCAGACATCAGTTTTTACTCACAGATTCATTCTTCTGCTTTTCCGTGAAACAAAACCTTGTATGAAGGCGTGCATGTTTGTCTGATTGTCGTCTAGTTCTGCTACCCTGCCCATCACTTTCCGCTGTCTTGAGGAGAACAACCATGTGGACAAACGAGTGACACGTTTTGTCCTTCCTGTGGGCGCCACCATCAACATGGATGGCACCGCCCTCTACGAGGCTGTGGCGGCCATTTTTATTGCTCAAGTAAATAACATGGATCTTAACTTTGGGCAGATTCTCACTATCAGGTAATCCAAAACTTCATTTTTGAGCTTTGGAAATCATAATTCAGTATCTCTGTTTTTCAAAAATAAAAGTATTGTCTATCTCTGATTTGTGAAACAGCAACAGTAGGCTTTCTGCACTAAAGTAAAAGTGATGGTTTCTTGCACGGTTTCATTACTCCACTATTCCCACTAGGAGGCCCATATGCTGTTTGTTTGTTTCCTTTTATTAAATGTCTTCATATTCCTCTCCATCCTTTTCACCGCCCACTCAGTATCACAGCAACTGCTGCCAGCATCGGAGCAGCAGGCATCCCTCAGGCTGGCCTGGTTACCATGGTGATCGTGTTGACATCAGTAGGACTGCCCACTGAGGACATAACACTGATAATCGCTGTGGATTGGTTCCTGTGAGTTAAATGTCATCTTGATGGGGATTGGTTAGGGATGGAGCTGGTTGAAATGTCTTCAGTCAGGTCAGAGGTCCGACAGCAACACAGGTTGATGGTGCAACTAAGACAGGAAGTCTCTCAAAAAAAGGTGTCTTTTCTCTGTCTAAGTCTTTTTTTTTCTCAGAAACATGATCTTTTATCTTATTTTTCCCCTCATGGCATCAGAGATCGTTTGCGCACAACCACCAACGTGCTGGGCGACTCGCTGGGGGCTGGCATCGTGGAGCATTTATCTCGTGAAGAGCTGCAAAATCAAGATGCTGAAATGCACAACTCAGTACTTGAGGAGAACGAGAAGCCCTACCAGCTGATATGCCAGGAAAACGACACGATCAACCATATCAACAGTGAAACCACTATGTAATCCTAAAGACAATTGTTGGAAAATCCTCGCAAAAACATCAGGGTCTTAGAGGAAAACTCATGGGCATCTTGTTTTATGTTTTCTTTTTTTTATTTTATTTCAGGACATACCAGACACAGATGTGATGGTGGGTGTGGCTCACATCACTGTAAATAGGGCTCTTGCACAGCAGAATCACGTGTATAAATATGAACAAACAGAGATCGCAATGGAATCCACAAAATTTTCAAAATAAAATACTGTACGTGGGCTGTATGATCGCAATCTCACCCAAAAGGCTTGTCTTTAAATCTCCAATGGGATTTCATCCAACCAACCAATGCACCCTACTTAAGGCTAATACACACCGGGCTCGGAAATGCGCATTCAAGTGACCACTTCCTGTGAAAAGTCTATGTAATGCCCGTTTTCGGATAAGTACAAAAAAACCGCTTCAAAAGTTAAACCAGTTGGACTTGGATCAATCAGGGACCTGGATTTGGTAGTGACATTTTAATTCACGGACGTGATCATGGAGGGGAAATGAATCATTGTAGTTTGTGCTCGGCCAGAATTCTATGACACAAGTTTTTATCAGATATATCAAAATAGATCTGTGACAGACAAAACCTTTTTGAGATTTGCACCGCTCTGACATTTCACACCAAGCCTCTTCCAGCTGTAGGTGGTGGACATGCACCAGTATTGGATAACAGGAGTCTAGTGTAAACACCATTAGCTAAAAAATACACGCAAGAACGCGCAACACGGGCCTGGTGTGTACGTATCATTAGGCGTGGCTGAGTTTATGGGTGATGACCTGTAAAATCCTGTATAGGGCACGTAATATTTGAAGATTGAAGACCGCTTGGTGAGACCGAGGAGTGAACACTTATACAAGACGTAAAGGTGAACTAGGTGAGATGCAGGCATGTCGTATGGATTTTTCTTGTTCGAAACCCCTCCCAAATCCAGCACGCTGTGCAAGACGCCCGTTAGTGCTGTTAACATGATACGTTCACGGTTCTCGCATGCAGCCAAAGTGTTAAGAATGAATGAATAGACAGTCAAGAGTGTAGTTTGTGCGGACATCCCAGAAGCAAAATTATGGATCTCCTATACACTTTGTGTGTGTGGCAGTCACTAAGAAGCTAGGACACACACCTTCCTGACTGGAGTGTGGCATAAAGGCCATAATGTACCACAAGACAATCAGCCTTACAAATACGTCATGATACAATGATACACTTACCACACACACACACAACAATGGTACGTTCCATTTTCATGACATCTCTTGAGGTGGCACACCTGCACTCCCTTTACGATACAGGCGCACCTGTCTACGACCGTCTACGGGCCTGCACAACCCAAAAAACTGCAACATTCATTGGGGTCAACCCCCCATACGGGTGAATGTGACTAAGGCTTTGTCCCAAGTGCTGTGTCTGATCTGGCTGTTTGACAACAATTTAAAACGTGACCTGAGACACGAAAAAAGCAAGAAATGCAGAGCTTATCTGTTTTCTGAGTCACGCGCGTTTGTCTTTTGGAACTCAGGTTTACAGAAAAGTTGTGGTTTAAAAAAAGATGTCAGGTGGAATTTCTCTTCTTTAAGAAGCAAATTATTCTTTATAAAAGATAAACTTAATCAGTCAAGTTTACAGAATCATTTTTACAACATAAAACTGATACAACACGTTCCTATTGGCAACGGGGAAACATTATTTCAAAATAAAATACCAATCCAAGTCATCAGTATCTGGTGACTCTTCACATCAATTTTTTTTACATTTCATATTTACCTTACAAACCACTATTTCTATTCTATTCAGTTTTTTTAGTTTCCATAGTAACAAATAAATCAGAATGTTCAGAATGTAAACAAATGATGTTTTGTTTTTTGCTATGTGCTGTTCCGGTTTTCTTATTAACTGTATCGTTTCAAATTGAATGTATTTGTGTGTTAAACGCTGGAAATCTTTACAAAAAGACAACTTAATTTTACACTTTGCTTTCTATATTGTTGCGATTTAATATATATTTGAAGGTATTGTGTTTAAACAGTATGTTAATTAACAGTGAAATTACCAAAATCTCAAACAAGTTAAATTTATATATTTTACTTGTTTGATTCAACTTCTTTGCCACAGTTATTTTCCATATTCCTAATATTATTCAGCAGATTACTTTGCAATTTTCTAATTCTAAATATTTATTGTGAAGAATAAAGTTTTTGTGGTTGTGTTTAAAAGGTGCATTGAAGGATCAGCAAATGTTTTGAGAAATATGATGTTATGATGTCTTATTTAGCAGCTTACTTGAAGTATGTGACATTTTATCTGATTGAATCCTGTTGTGAAGGCTTTTCAGCTTTTTTTATTTTGGAAAGAGCAGCTAAAACTTTGCATTTGAAGAGCAAAAAATAAATGTTTTATGAATTTTGTGTTTTAATTTTGTGAATGTCCATTTGGAACACTTACCGACAAGGAGCACAGACTCTTATTTAGACAATGTTTTATGAAGGATTTCAAAATAATGTAGACCTGCATTTCCTGCATTTTGTTATAAAACAACACAAACTTAGGTTTCTGTTTTTTTCTGTTAGTTACTCTTTCATGAACTTATAAAAATGGTTGTTTCTAGAAAATGTATTGAAATGGTTTTTGTCCTGCATAAAGAAATGCAAACATGTTAGCTTCTACATTATTTGTTTAGATTGTACTGTGCTATCTATTAACCCTTGTGCTATCCTAGGCACTTTACCATTGGGAGTTGGGTCATCTAGACCCACTAGACAGAGCTCTGAACCTTTTTTTTTTCAATTTTTTGTGATCTTCACTGGTTCAATGGATTACATGAAATTTTTCCACCTTTATCCACCTTTGTCATGGTAGGGAGAACATGTCAAAGTAAGGGTGGGGTCATCCAAGATAGCACAAGGGTTAAGACAGTGTCATACAGTCACTACATACATTTTGCGCATAGTCTACATATGAGATTTCATTCTTTCGTAGTACGTGCAGATATATGTACTGCTAATTCACAAGTCTTTCTTGCGTTTGCCATTTGCAGTTGTGCAGAAGTCAGTCGAAGGTTTCGGCCGACGGGTCTTTACATAAACTTGGTTTTGAGCTGTTCACATTTTTTTGTGGGTTGAGAATTATGCAGTTAATGCATATTTTATATAGTTTATATGCAATTATGACGCAAATCTTATGTAAGAAGATTGTATGATTTTTGCCAGATGCATACGAAAATTTGTGGCTTTCCGCGACCGTTCCACGTATGTCTAACGTATGTTCATGCATGAACCACCGATGCATAACTTTTATGTGACGGATACGGCGCACATATCATGTTAAAATTACATATTTGACTCACAAATCACTAATGAATTGCATATAAACAGCGCATTAATCGCACACAATTATTACGTGTTCTTTGCGTAGTTTATTTGTACGTCTTCTGTGGTTTTAACGTGGTTTATTTGTGATACATCTGTGAAAATTTCATGTAAAGTACAAAACTTTTCTCACTTTTTCCACGTATATTCACGTATGACCAATTTTCATGCATGCAACATGCGCAAAATGTTCGTAGTGGCTTTTGGACATCGTCTTTAGGAGGAACGCAAAGAAAAACACACAGAGAAAACAATATTTTAGATAAATTTATAAAATATTTCACTTGAAATACATTGCATTCTTCTACAATACAATGCGTGTGCGTGAAACACACAAGAGCCCTCTAAGAATAACAGCCTTGTCATGTGAAGGATCGACTCATGAATACTTTGGCATAGTTTGGTGACGGACGAGCGTTAAATCCAAACCACAAATGGATTTCAGATCAAGTATTCACGCTGAACGGTCAAATTTCAAAAAGATCAAAATGTTGAATAGACAGTTAGTACCGACAACACACATAATGTAAGAAACCTTTGTTTGCTGTTTTAAAAGCTAGCGATAACCCACAGAAAAACCTTCAATCTGGTCCATTATACAGTTGGATATAGCCAGAACGAGACTTTAAAAATCTTTACACAGCTATCAAAAGGGAAAAACTGCTTAATAGGTGTGAGGTTCCCCCAGAAGTTCTGCAAACTGTGTGTGACAAATGTACTTTAGTGTACTGTGAAGTCCTATGACATAGTTAAGGTATACAAGCCACAATTAAGCAGAGAGAGTCTCGCTGATCTACTACGTGAATGTCAACGCTTTCTTTTTTGATTTTTCGCAGGACACCAAATTCACCGATTTCCTATCAATCACCATGGTTACACCGTCGCGGAGGGTGACGCTTTCAGGCAGACTATAACAAATAACAGTATAAGCCATTTTTTGGAAGGATCAGTCTGACAAACAACACCCCGAGGAGTGTTTCCAACACATTTCCAGGATGTTGTCAGCGCAGGTCGTGGTGGAGGATACAAAGCCGAGGATGTATTGCTGCCCAGGTCTTGTTCCAGGGGGACAGACAGAGTAGAAAGAGAGACACAAGACGACTGGAGAGTCAGCAAGTGTTGCCAAATCAAGACAACCAGCTGCTGAACATTTACTTGGCCTGCAGGGAAAAAAAGGTAAACAATGCAAAGACTTAAATATAAAATTTAATAACTTGTTAAGATCTTTCATGACATGGTCCGGGTGAATACTCGATTCGGATTGGCTAAAAAGTGATAATCCACAATGATGACCGCACGCCTAAAAGCTTAAATGTTCTGTATCACTGCGCCGCCTTCTGTGAAACAAACTTTCTCGTCATCATCTGGACAAAAACAAGCAGTAAGAGGTGAACTTTCTCTCTGACCTGATGCTTTATTTTACACATCGTGACCATCAGCACAAACTTTACTTTATACAGCAGCAGTGGTGCATCACATTGTCACGTTACCGTGGCATCGCCGCACCACTAGTCCATACCGGAAAAATACCAGGAATAAAGGACTAAAAAACTGGTTGAATATTTATTTCTTTTGTAAGTGACCATGGTATAAACTACAGTTCAGGCTTCCACGGCGTGCATTCATCTCTGATAATGCACACTTCGTCGGCCATTAACCCTTACATAACCATTTCCTTCACAGATTCGGATATGAGGTTGATCTGAGAACTGGACCGAGTCAGAAATCAGGAGTGAGCTTGTTGGAAGGCCACACCCTAGGCACTTGTAAGCAAGGCAACTTAAACTTGTCAATCAAGCGGTTCGAACATTGGACGTGGGGGCCAGCAGGCCCCGCCTACTTTTATAAAGGCATCTAATCGGTCAGTTTATAACTTGAATACACAAAAATTATTAGGAGTTTGAAGAGGAAAAAAAGGTATCAGCACAAGAATGGTTATTCAGTAAATAAGAATGACTGAGTAATTGCTGTTTTCTTCTGTCTATGGGAATTTGGCTTCTTGGAGCCAGCAGGTACTTCCTGTTTGGGACTCCAGGGGGGAGGAGTCACTCAGTCCAGTTCTCATGTACAGTCAATGTGAGGAACTCACTTACGTATGACTACGGGTTTTCCTGCGGACCTCGTGCCTCATCACTCCACATTCAGGATGGCCCAGTTATCCTTCTTGTCCTGATCATCCAAAGGGAAGCAGACAATGTCTTTAAGAACGAGACCCTGGTTCTCCATGTTCTACCTGACACGTGTGGCTGCACCTTTTTTAATTCTCATTTTTTTAAGCAACTGGCCCTATAGAAATAATACGTATTCTATTCAACTCTTAAAGTGACAATACCACAAACAACATACAAAAAAATCAAGCTCTGAAAAGTGTAAAGACAGCAGAGACTAAAATGCCTTAAATTATTGACTATTTAAGAATAGATCAGAAAGTCTGACAGTAAAGACTTTCTGCATAGTATGATTATATGTAAAAACAGTTCATAAGTCTTTGTAATACTTGTTCTTCAGGCAAAAGAGCACAAAATGAAAACCCAAAGTCAAATATGGTCTGAAAAATTAAGGATTATTTCCATACAAAACAACATAAAAAAAGGAAAACCAACAGGAAGTAGAAGAACTGAGAGAAGTAGTTCCAGACTGAACACTATGCAATGTAAAGACTGTTGTTTGAAGAAAAGAGTTTTCGGCTCTACCATCCCAGAATTCATCAGGAACTGTGAGATTCACTGTAGAATTCTGAGAATGGGAAGGAATTTTGCAAAAGATTCAAAGAGAGTTTGAACTCTCATAAGATAAACCCATATCAGCGGAATCACATGACCTTAAAGGCCCATTCCGGTGTTTTTGTGGCCTTTTTCTGATTATGGAGGAGGTATAAAAAGAAAAATAAGCCTAAAATATCCCGTCTGAGGATTCCTTTATTCAAATTGCTGTGAGTCAGAAGTGGACGAAAAAAATGCTGTTGGAAAAAAAGCATATTTGTGACAGAAATATGCTGGGAGGGTCACAAACTCCCTGCTCCGAGCTGTCAGCAACAGAGAGGGGAAGGGGGGCGGGGCTGCTCTGCACCAACAGTCCCGCCCAGAGCTCGGACGCAAATTTCTAATGAAACCCTGCTGCTCAGCAGAAGCTGGGATACGATTCAGGTTTTCTGATTTTGGCTAAAAACACATAATCCTAATTAAAAGACAACTGGGAAAAATAAAAATAAAAAGATCAGAAGATGATCAGAGTGGGAAATTAAAGGAGGAGTGACCTAACAAGGCTCATATGTTTTCCAGGGCAAACAAATGCAGATCTGCACACGTTGGACATTCAGAAGAACAGGTACAGAAGGAGTATTTATGAAAAGATTGAAATCTGACCTCTGACATGACGGGCAGGTTGTCATGGCGGAAGAACCACGGGGTTCGGTGAGCTTTGGTTCTTTGCCTCTGCTGGAGTTTCCTCAACAACCTCTTCACCTTACGATCCCTGGGGTCGGCACATTTCACCGCCTTCTTTGTGTAAAAACTGTGAAATATTTTACATGACATATGAACACACAGCTGCCTGCTGAACACAAACACACTGGGAGATGAAAGAGTAAATGTAAAGACAAAGCGGGATCAAAAGTGGGTAAAGTTTGGAGTAATTGTTGATAATCCTTAAAAAAAAAAACACCACACTGAAAGGGCGTCTTGCTTCTGGAGGGTAAAAATTCCATGTTTGTGTTAAGTGGACCATGTGAGAAAGCGAGCTCCTCATTCCATGGCTACATCAGATCTCCCTGGCCTGATGGAAACAATGGATTTCACAATCCAGTTTTCTTAACTGAACCTCGCTCTAACAACCGACTGACTGACTCATTCGGCTGTTGGCTGGCTGCCTGCCGCTGAAACAAGGTACTTTCATGTGGCCTGTTATTCCCACATGTTTCCTTTCTTACTTCCTTGGCAATTACGGCTCCAGACGCAGCCATAACAACTTGACCTGGAAAGCTGACAATGCCTCTCAGGCCTGCTCTCTGCCCGTCCTCTCACGAGAAAGCATATTTTCCATGCCTGCAAATTGCTCCGTGCTCTTAAGCCCACTGAGTGGATAGTTGGAATACTTGCATGATAGCTTGTATACTGCAGTCGGGCCCCTCCGTCTGCACCTCGAACCGCAGCACATCTTTGGTACGCACCTTGCCCTGGGAGTACAGCATGCAGCACTGGACGTCCCTCTGCATCTGCACGCCTTTGGCTGGAGGGCAGAACCACAGGGAGAGTCAGAGCACAGCGGAGAGAAAGAGTCTCAAGAAAGTTGTCGTTTCATCCGTTGATGGCAAAAGTTCAGAAAAAATCAGAAGTAATGTGGGAGTAGTTGGATTTGCAACATGCTCTCCTGGTTGGGGAGCGTTATCTGGCTGGAAGACCCTCTGGATGCACATCTAGGGCTTACAATGGCATCCTATTGCGCTGATAGACTAGTGAAATGGGAGGAAGTGAGGGGAGAGGAGGAGTGTGTTTTCATGCAGACGCTTTCCCATGATGTCGCCTAGTTTTAAAGCAAAAACCCACAAACACATGAAAGTGAGGTGTGAGGTAGCGGGGCTGGGAAGCAGAGCATCTCAACAAAAATTCAAAAATGGACAGAACGCAGGCTTAGCAGTTGCCGTGCCTCGGGATGAGCGACGTCAGATGCTCTTCCTGCTGCTCTGCTCCTCTGTTTACATCCTCGCTGCTGCTCCCATCACTCTTTTTTTTCTGTCCTCGCCATTGCCTCCTCTGCTGCACTGTCCAGCTGCTGGGTGCATGCCAGGATTGCAAAAAAACAGACACACAGTCAGCGCGTGGCTCCATCCTACCTTCCACAGATGCCAGGAAGACAACAGTGAAGGAGAGAACAGTCAACATCTGCAGGACCAACATGCTGAGAGTGGCAGAGAAGAGAGGATAATCTTCACTGTCACCTCTCCCTCTGTGCCTGGCTCTCTTATATTACTCCCTCCCTCTCGTCATACCTCCCTGCCTATGTCTCACTTTCACCACCTCTTTTTTTTCTGTCTTACCGTCTTTCCCTCCCACCCTCCGTTTTTGCATCTTTTGCCATGATCACACCCCACTCTCTCTCATACCCTCTGGTTTTTTTTATTTTATTTTTTACATCTTTATCTCACTTCTCGTCTTCCTCACTCGGGATGCCAAGCTCCATTTGTTTTATTTGAGGCTTTGAATTCCTCCTTCTTCGTCTTGTGCATTTCCCCCGAAAAAACAATCTCCCTGAAGCTTTTGCACAAATTCTTGAGACTGGTCCAGCTAATTGGTGCTGAAACTAAATCTGTTTTATGATTTCATGCACCTTAAATAGGTTTTAAATAACTTTAAATCCAGGTCATCGCTCATGCACGCCAAAGAAATGTCTCAGTGTTGCTGGACACAAAATAACAGTGTATTTTAACATGAAGATGCATTTAAAGTTGGCATTTAGCACAACACAAAACCAATCTACTGTTTGAAAAAAATACTGCTCCATATTTGACCAGAAAAATGTAAAAAACCACTTTTAAATCCCTCGTACTGCTTCTTTTGTGTGCTGTTTGACACAAACATTCATTTTGAGCTATCCTCACTTAAATACATAGAAAGACCCACGCCAATGAAAATGGTGCTTTAAACATGTTCTTGTAGCATTTTTCTGATGATGGAGGACATATGTAAAGAAAATGAAGCTTAAATCTGCGTTTCTGTGTATTTTCGTGTCGTGAATCTGGAGCAGATGAAAAAATGCAGTTTAAAAAAGCCTGTAGCACTGCTGTAGGTGCCACAGTCGGCGGGCCCCAAGCTTCCTGCTCTGCTCCATTCTGATGCATTCACCTGCAGAAGGACAGATCCATGAAGGTCTTTGTTTTCCTCGTCTGAGCTGGAATCTGGATCTAAACTGGATGGCTGGATTGATCCAATATTGCTGCAATTTTTGTTGCACCGGTAATTTTAGGTTGGAGATGTTAGAGGCTGTAAGCTAGTGGGAGAGGATGTAAACAAAAGGATGATGGGAAATGAAGGCAGGCTTACTCTATGCCAACAGTCCCGCCCAAACCTCAATGATGAGTTTCTAGTAAACCTTCCTGCAGAAACTAGGCTCTAGAAAACGACACAGGTTTTTTTTTATTTTGGCTAAAAGAAACAAAGAAACAACATCATCATATTTAAAAGACCTCTGGGAACATTTTCAAAATAGATCAAAAGATGAGATGTTAAATAATAAATGACTGGTGGTAGCTAAAAACAAGGACTGAAAGCCAGCAGCTGAAAATGTTTTATTGTACAGTATGTTTCAGAATGTTTAATTCAGTTCCAGTCAATTTAATTCAATTCAGTTTTATTTATATAGCCCAATATTACAACAATAGTTGCTTCAATTGGATTCACAAATTATACAGAATATAAAATACAGTCATGAAATACAATAGCTGATTCCTGAACTAACTAAACAGACTAAACTAAATTGGGCATCCCTGCCCTTAGACCCTCCTTAGTAACGAAAAACCCCTAAAAAAAAAAACGATTCCGGAAAAAATAGAAACCTCAGGGGTGTCCACATGAAGGAGGGATCCTCCCCCAGGACGGACAGGCGATTACCAGAACTCTTAGAGAAGAATGAACTTATCTAACTCTACAACTACATGTTTAAAGTCCAGCAAATGATCTTCATCCAGATGGAGTTGGGGGACAGATGGGGGCGCCGGACGAGCCAGAGGCGAGGTCCACAGCCAGGTGTAGGAGCAGCAGCAGAGAGGAGGTCCAATGTCAGGTACAGAGCAGAGACGAGCCATCTGGAATCAGAGTGGGGAGTGGGGAAGAGGGGCAGTGCACGAATCGCACAGCCCCAAACAGAGGCATGGAGAACTAAATCATAAATACATGACAAGAATAGAGGACAGAACCCCAGTGCACCATACTTTCCACAGCTTCTAACTTCTAGCAGCCTACTAACAACTAATTGTTATTAAAATGTCATTCAAACATGTTAATATTAATTTAATTCATTCAAAATTAATTAATTCAAAAATCTTTCCTAATGTAACATAATTTTGCACATGTTTTTAACTTTTGATACTTGATGAAAGTTTACTATGAAAATCTCTGAAACAGTGTTGTCTATTTTACTGATATAGTATTATGTTCTAATCATATGAATGACTTTTATGAGTAACATATATTTTAGATAACTGATCTGCATTTGCCATGTTGATTTCTAAAATAGTTATTTTTAACATAATAATTAAGTAATTCATCTTTGTCATGTGCCTTATCGATACTTTATGATTTTTAATTCTGTCTGATAAAAACTGGGAACCGGATATTGATAAATCATGTAATAAAATGGTTATAGTATAACGGGGTGGAATTATATAAGTTCGCTTCCTTCCACTCCCTTTCAAGCAATATTTATTAATATGCCTAATTATCCTAAGTTTGATTAGTTATTGTATGAATGTAAAACTGCAGATTGTATTGCTTTTGTGTATTGTTCCTACTTGATTGCTTGAAATAAACCATTTCAAATCAAATCAAATCAAATTTGTATGCACCATGGTAAATATAGTGGATGGTAATAAGAATAACAATAATAATAGAAAATCTAGACTTTTAGCATTTCATTATTGATACAGTATTGTGTTAATCTTAGCAATGGGCCGCTTTATGAAACCCTCTTGCCTCTGCGTGGATCCGCGGGGACTTGCTGACTTCCACTTATCCATATAGGGTTTTATGCACATGTAGTTAAGGCTGTATCACACAAGCACTACATACATTTTGCACATTTTCCACGTATGAAATGTTGGTCTTTCATGATACATGTGTGCTATATGTACTTCTTAAGCGTTTCTTGCGTTTGTCATTTGCCGTTGTAAGCAGATGTGCGTCGAGCGTTTCGGCTGACGGGTCTTTTATGAATTCAGTTTTTAGCCATTTAAAATTAGTGGTCGGTTTAGGATTACGCACTTTACCTGTATGTTACATAGTTTATACGCAATTATTGCGTAAATCTTTCCCAATTGTGCATAATTTTTGCCAGATGCATGCACAAATCTGTGGCTTTCCACGGCCGTTCCATGTACATCTAACAGACTTTTCACACATGAACCACCAATGTATAACTTTTATATCACATTTACGGAGCAGATATCATGTTTAAAGTATGTAATTGATGCACTAGTAAGTTGCATTTGAACAGCACAATAATCACGCACGGTTCATGCTCTACGATAACGGGTTCTTTACTTGGTTCATTTTGTACTTCCGCCATTTTTTTCGGTTTTAACGCGGTTTATTCCTGATGCATTTGTGAACATTTCACGTGAAGACCACAACTATTCTCACTTTTTCCACGTACATTCACGTATGACCAATTTTCATCCGTGCAATATGTGCAAAATGTACGTATTGGCTGTGTGACGCGGCCCTCAGAGTTGAGCAGCTCACCAGCACCGCTCTGAGCTTCATCTTCTCTAAATGTCCTGGAGAACGTCCAGGATTGTTGGTGTCTGGTAACAGCTCAGGTGGAAGCAGACACCTCGTGCTGCACCTACTAATGTTAAGACGGAAACCACGGAGCAGATGGAGCAGGACAGTTTCCAGAGCCCGCTTAATTATATAATGAAGAGTCCACCATATGCCACTCTGCACACACACAACCCAAATTAATGCTGGAGTGTGTGCATCAGAGTGTGCCTGCCTGGTAAGAACCCTGCATACAAAGTAGACTGCAGAAACGCACAACAAATCTGTTTTTAGCAGGTTACAAACGAGCGTGTGCAGAGTCCACCTGTGGTTTTAGACAAGAGGAATTGCATTTTTGGATAATGACAGATTTAATATTACTCTCTGGTCAAATAATGACAAATGTTGCTGTCAAGCCTTATATTCTTTAGTGGAAAAAAGTCATTCTTTGGTCTCTTGTTTACCAGGCTGGACTTTTTGTTCTTGTTTTTTTTGCTCCTACTCCAGGCCTCTGCTTTAAAGTCTCCAAGCAAAAGTGACATTTTTGGCTTAGCAAGTGTCTTAGATGTTCAAAAACACGGCCAAAGTAAGATTTTAGCAGCTTTTCTTTGACTTTAGATCAAAGTAAAAGTTATTTAAATGTATTAAAACTAGAAATTTGTTCATCTCTTCACATTTGGCATCACTGTAAAGCCCAAAAAATCCTCTGTAGAGACCGTAAGGCGTTAATTCAGTAGTATGCAGTGTTTGGGAGACATTCGGTTGACATAATTTAATCTTAAGAGAATAAAAATTGAAATTGAAATAAAAAACCTAATAAAAAACAGGAGTTACTCTCCATCTGACTCTCCAGCATCATTTTGACCAACCAAATGTCAAATTCTGACTCCTAATTGATTCAGAAGTCTCATTAGATTAAATGGAAAAACATGTTAGACTGTTGTGTGTTTCTGGATAATTATTGACCTTTTCTCATTTAAAAAAAACTTTCCGTCAGTCCATTTAATGCTACACGTCGACACCAGAAGGCATCAGAGATTTCTTTTTGATAGAGAATTACTGTTAAGAACAACTTAGTTCAGCTGTTTCAGGAAAACATTTGTTTTACCAAAGTGTTTGGAAGAATTTGACTCTTGTTGAAAGATACCCGGAATAAAAGTTACTGAAAGGCAGTTGAACAAAAATAATAACAAATCTAATTAGATATTGTGCCACTCAACTCCATAGGTTTATTCACAATTGTTCTAATGAATTATTTAAAAAAATAAGCATAAATGTGAAGCACTTAAGTAATTAAAAAAAGGTTGTAACAGAGCAGATCTGAGCAGCTGTTTTTGGATAAATGAGGATTTAGGATTTCAAGCAGCTGTATTTCAAATGTATCAAACAAGAGTGATGATGGATGAAGGAACATTTGTGTTTTATTCCTCCCTCATATTTTTCTGTTGGACTGACACCAACAATCAAAGTCCAAGTCTCACAGATGCAGAAAGGTTTTGCATCTGTGAGGCTTTTTATCAGGAGGAAAATGTTTACAAAGAAAATGGACAGAGGAATGTTGGCCATGACATTAGAAAAGATCAATCATTCTTTTTTTGGACCACATTTTTTGCTATATTTGTAATGAATTTACAACAAATGTTTTCCTGATTAAAATTTTCTGAGTGACCCTGCAGCAGTCGCTCTATACCTCCACCGACAAACCTTTTGTTGAAGTACTTTTCTTCAGAGGATGTATTGATCCTCTGATTTTTGGAAATCTCTAACTGTGATTGGCCCAGTCGACCACAGGGGCCAGTAAAGCAGCGGGCAGAAATTCTGTAATTGTTGTGATTTTTACAAGACATAAATCTGACATTTTGGGGATTTATTAAGATCAAAAGATATTTGAGGTCAGCAGCAGTGGATGCAGTTTATAATTTCCAGACAGGACACTGCTGTGGAGGTTTGCTTGTTGTATAAATAAAATGTACTTACTTGTTAACATGGAGAACATCGTTATTAACTAAACTTATCACAAAATTGGTTTTGTCTTGGATTGTCCAGGATTCTGCTGAAAAAATCTGCTGGGTTGTATTTGTCTTTGTTTATAACAAATGGCATAATTTCTGTGTTCAGTTCAGTGTAGAGATGATGCAGTTTGGGGAATACGTTCATTTTTATGCCGTTTTTCCATTTACTTTCACATAAAAACAATGTGTTTCTACGAGGCACTTCTACTACTTTTCGGGTGTTGAGAAGCTCTTGCAGAGCTTTGCAAAAATGTGCAAATCCGCCCAGTGTGGCCCCTTTGTAGTCAAGTGCATAAATTTGCCTGACAAAATATTTTATTAAACCCATCGCACCTGATTAGACTAAAGGTTTTGAAGATATTGAACTTTGGAAAAACCCTTAAAATGAATACACTGGCAGAGCAGCTCTAGAAGCGCTGGTCACCTCTAATGGAAGAAAATATTACTTTGGACATGCAGTTGGGCCAACAAAAGCCTACTTAAGTACCTGTGGTTCAAAATATTTAAAAATGAACAAATTATCCTTTAGCCCCTGGAAAACTGGAAAAAGTCAGAAATGTCCAGACAACAAGGCTACAACATGCCCCCTTTGGAATCCTGGATATGAAAATATGCAGTCTGCACTAAGGGGGTTTGAGTGAAAGCGTGTGTTGTGTGTGTGTGTGTGTGTGTGTTAACGTGCGTGCCTGTGTGTGGATGTGTGCACAGCGGGTGTCTGGTTAACCGTTCGGGAGTTTGACCCTCCAAATCGGGATGGAATCTCAGCTGCAAAAACATACCTTTCAGATGACTACAGGTCTGCCTACGAGCCAGATTCGGTTCGAACATACCTTTGCAGTCATTGAAAAATCCTGCAACAACAACCAACCACACCCACACTCATCTGTTTCAATGCTCTGCTTTGTTTTGATCATGTAAGAAATCCACTGGAGGACTGAATCTTTCCTTCTCACATGATCCGATACATATTTCCATAGACGGTCCACCAATCGATACATAAACGATTTACCTGTGGCGATATGATACAGTCCAATTATTGTGCCTAAATTGATGCAATCTAGGAATTTATTATCCATTTGACAATTAAAAGTGCTCTCATATGTTTCTTCCTGGCACTTTTGATTTTAAGAAACAAAAACCAAATGTCTGAAACAATAGCTTTAAACATTTGAACCTGCCGTTTTGGGTCTTTTAGACTGTTTTGTTCTTTGTGGTTAAAAATGATTGTGTCATTTTAATTTATCATTTTATTTATTTATTACAGACTCAAGGTCCATTTGCCACAAAAGTACACAAAACATATAAAAGACTTAATGATAAAAACAGAACACTCAAACAGGTATAAGAAAAATGACATGAAACGTATTAGATAAAAACAATGTCATAAAAGTATAAAAATCAATGACATAGGAATATAAAAACAATGAGATAAGAGTATAAGAACAATAAAAAAAACAGGTGTCAAAAAGACTAAAACTGCTGACTTAAAAAAATACATGAAAAAACTAAAAGTTTAAAAAGGACGATCGTTCCAAAACCTCCAGATAGGGGATTGGTATCTAAAAGTGCTGTGCTTTACATTGGTGAGAGTTAAAATGATATCATTATTTGAAGCATCAAGACGACAAATAAAACCATAAATAAAATGTCTTAAAAACGCTTGGAGAGTATTAACTCTAGCACCAACAAACAAACTGCTCCCGCTGCACCACCTAGGCTGTTTTAATCAAATCCTTAGGGCGTCATTATAGGCTACCTGTAGCTTCCTCATGCTGGACGTCCTATAATTTGTCCACAGGTGGGCAGTACACAAAGGTGTGCAGTAAGTTTTGAATAAAAGAATTTTAAGATCCGAGCAGGAATAAAACCTGCGTGCAAGCGTGTTTGTCTGAGCGTATAAAATACACCGTTGTCTGTGGACATCATCATCATCTGTAAGCTTATCGTTGATGATATGACCAAGATATTTGACTTTGTGACACACGGCAAGCTCAGAATCAGACAGTTTAAAAGCAGGAAAATTCAATGCAATGTCATCCTTTGTCCGACAGATCATGACAGCACTTTTGCTGGAGTTATATAAAATATCCCTCTTAAAACCAAATTCTGAACAGACGTTTAAAAGTTGTTGTAAAGCGGAGCTGCAGACAACTAAATCATCTGCGTACATTAGATGATTTACCTTAAAACCACCGACCATGCAACCGGTATTACATGCATTCAAGTCCTTCGACACGTCATCAATGTACAAGTTAAAATAGAGTGGGGATAGAATACCTCCCTGTCTTACCCCGTTGGTCATACCAAACCTGATCCCCACCTTACCACCATTTTCTGATGGGCATACCAGAAGCCAAGTAGTCTTAAAATATACCATGGAACACCCTGATTTTTCATTTTGATCAAATGTATTGTTTGCAGTGCTGTTTATTAAATGTTTAGTGAATACTGTTTGCATTATTAACCCTTGTGCTATCCTAGGCACTTCACCGTTGGGAGTTGGGTCATCTAGACCCACTAGACAGAGCTCTGAACCTTCTTTTTTTCAATGATTTGTGATCTTCACTGGTTCAGTGGATTACATGAAATCCTCTCCACCTTTATCCACCTTTGTTATGGTAGGGAGGACACGTCAAAGTAAGGGTGGGGTCATCTAAGATGGCACAAGGGTTAAATTGCTCTTTACACCACATGTACATAAAAAGGTAAAGACAGTAGAGTCACAACAGGAAGAGAAACCGATTATTTACTTCCCGATCAATTTTATACCTTTGTACCAGCATAATCTCGTTCATGTAGGTGGTTTTCAGCCGACATCACTGGTACTTCCTGTGTTCAATTGATTTTTTTCAATACATATCTTAATCTTTTACATCCCTTTCACAAAAACAATCTGCTTGAAATGAAACATGACTTAAGTTTTTCATGGGTTAAAATAAAGAAACCTCATTTTTAGGCTGGGGCTGCACAATGGTGTAGTGGTTAGCACTTCTGCCTCACAGAGAGAATGCACTGGTTCAAATCCCAGTCTTTTCTGTGTGGACTTTGCATGCTCTCCTCATGCAGACATGGGTTTTCTCTGGACACTCCTTTTTCCACCCTCAGTCCAAAAACATGCTTCATTAGATAATTGATTAATCTGAATTGTCCTCAGGTCTGAATTTGTGATTGTGTGGCCCTGTAACAATCTGGCAACCTGTCCAGGATGTACCCATCTTCATCCAACAGTAGTTGGGATAGTAGTGTCCCCCTAATTGGATTAAGCAGGGTTGGATGAAGCTTTAGGCCATAGTGATTGTAAATTTTTAATTTTATAGCAAGATAAAGAGCTCAAAAATAGATTAAATATTCTTTAAATACAGAAACGCCGTGTTTAAGGAGAAAACATACTTGCTTTTGCACACATTTGCAAAGAGGATGTGAATGCTGGAGGCTCCTGTGGGAATGATGCTGGATGTTAAGGCCTCCTGGAGATGTCAGAAGCTCAGCTCTCTCAGTTGGTTAATGCAGTCAGAGAGATGTTTGCTAACTGAGAGGGATTTTAGAGGGACAAAATGCCAGGGGGGCAAATACTTGATATAATCTTTAATAAGGGCAAAAGGGGAGCAAACAAGTGATATGGAATGCAACTCCAAAAACAAAAAAAAATCTACATAGCGGACTGATCTTTATAATAAATGCATCTGGATCACAAACATTGGGTTTGAAATTGCATGAGAATGTTCTGATGTTGTCCAGAACATTGATGTGATGGCAAAGAGTTTATTCCAAGCTCCACGCTTTTATAACAAACAGCTTCAGTTGGTGATTTCATCTGTCGGCTCTTCCTTCAATCAACTGTAAAAACTAATTCTTAAAGTAAAAAGAACCGTTTGTTTAAAAAAATAAACAGCCTTTTCTCACAGTGTAAAATTGCTCTTATTGGTAGTAAAAACACAATAATAGTAGCCATTGGAGGATTTATTTAGAATATATAAGAACTTGCTGTGTCTTTTTACTTGAACTTCAGTGGAAACGTGTTTGGTAAATTAACAAAAACAGGAAAAGCTTCATGTCTTATGTTATCGTGAGATTTTAATAAGTGCATTGCCTTTATTGACTGCCAGATAAATCATTGTTTAATCCCATCAGAGTGTATATTTTACTATGAATGGGTCCAGGTTCCCTGGTTCCAGTGCAGCATTCCTCTGTTGGGAGTTGTTGGCTGAAGAGGCTTTTATTTTGATAGCTCAGGGTCTGGACTGAGTGTGGAGACAGAAACTGGACCCTCTGGATGTGTTTACCTGTGCTGCCAGGTGTAGCAACACGTTTGAGGCCGACACATCCCTTTTTCTCACCTAATGAGTAAGCGGAGGGATCAATATTTTTCTCTGGTGAGTTTTTTTTTTTTTTCTATAAAAATTCTGCTTTTGGGTAAATGTGAGGATTACGAAAATTCTACTGACATTCGACAGGCACCAACATAAAACCCATCTCTATTTCCTGGCTGATGTCAGATCCAAAATAAAAAACAGAAAGAAAAAGTGTTAGAATAGAAACAGTGTTCTGTAACGTCTCAGCTTAAGGAGGAACAGAAACTCCGCCTCAAACGGCGACCGTGTGTGAGATCACACAGCTTTAGGTTGGAAGACGACCAAGGGACAGATGGAGCCGGTTACACGCAAACCTGAGGCGTTGTATGATCTCTGTGCCTGCGTGTTTTCTGGATAAATCTCCCACTAAAGACATATCACGTATCAAAAAAGGTTGTTTACAAGTCTAGGAAAATGAACATCAAATGGAGCATTCAAAGAAAATCCACACAGATGCAGGACAACAGGGTGTAGCCCACCTTTACCCGACAGCAGGGGAGGCTCCAGCATCTCCATGACCCCCCAGACTAATAATAATTGAATGGATGCATGGAAGCGACACATATGGGTCAAATCTGGGGTTAGAACCGAGCTGGGGTCAAAGTAACGTTTAAAGTTGATTTGTTTTTTTTAAATCAGTTACCTTTCATTTTCCATAAATCAGCAAAAAACAAAACATCCTGCAGTGCGTTAATACAGGGAAATGAAAGAGAACGGAGAGAAGAAAGCTTGTTTTTCTGCCCCTTTTACTTTTTTTGGACAAACAAAATTTTAGAGAGAAAAAAGACAAATATAAAATTATATATATATATATATATATATTCTGTAATATAGCAGAACTTTTAGACCTTTAAACAAAGTATTTTGCTTAGAATATCCCAGACATTGTCTTATTTCTAATTTCAATTCTAAATGTATTTTAAGATGCTGGCAAAAACTCATACCCACAATGCAGCTAGGAATTACTTTAGAAATAAACCGGTTGTTTGAAACACATTTATTTCACTGAATTTAGCAAAAATATTTACAAAACAGTGTACATATGTACGAGTCTCTTAAAGGACGAGCGCCTTCAGAGCTTTTTGTCTCTGCACAAACGGAACAGAGGAGCTCGCTCGCTTGCGCCGTCCGCCAAGCCGGTCGTCTCTAGTCCAGTGTGCCTGCAGAAAAAAAAAAAAAAAAGATAAAATTACCAGATGCACAAACATGTAAATGAAATGTTCCTGTGCACACGCTGTCAGTAACATGCATGTGCAGACAGAATGTGGGGTTTTTTTTACCTTCAAGAAATGCAAACTCGTCTATGGCCTCTATTGCGTTGTCTGCAGGGACAAAAAAACAACAACAAACGAATGAAAGTCAGGAGGAGAAACCAATGAAGTTTGTCAAATATGTTTGCATTATAATGAATTTAATTTTTAATTTGTTTCTTTTATTGTTTCGCTGTTTTAAAGTCCCACTGATTGTCTTTTGATCCATTTTCAAAGCGGTCTTTCAGTCATTTTTGTTGTTTTGTGGACATATTTTGTGGTCTCCAGTGTGACCGTGACACGACCCAAACGAGACCTGCATGCGCAGAAGCCAGAAGAATACTCAACGGTGAATGAACGACGTCACTCGTTGTTTGCGGAGCCAACGTTAACAATGGATGTCAACAACAGTGTTGTCAACAGCGGAGCTCCTTTTGTAATATTACATTTATTTTCATGAAGGAGCAGCACAATTACAATCTACTCATTTTAAGAAGGCAATGGAGTCGGGATCGTCTGTACCCACTGTTGTGGAATAGGAATGTGTGTGCGTTGGAGCCGCGTGTGTGTAGCGCGTGCCGCGATAGAGAAAGGGGGGGCGCAGTGTGGGGGCGCATTCATGTTGTGTGTTACAGAGGAAGGAGAACGGTAAAAAACGAAGGTTTCCCCCAGAATAAATGCTATGGACTCTTTATTAAGCCGTTCTGGAGAATCCTGGAGAATCTAAGGATCAGAACAGGGAGGAGGAGGAGGATCGCCTCGGGTCCCCCGCGCTTCTGACCACGGTCGGAAAGGGGAGAAAGAAAAAAAAGACATCGCGGGAAAGGTTCAACACCACACTCGGCCATCTAGCTGGACATTTTTTCAAAAACCGCCCAGTTGCGATGAAAGCCCTGGAGTTTGTCCTGAATAGAGCGATCAGCCCAAATATGAATCCATTGGGTGACCTGCTTCCCTTCCACTGACTGATCTCAGCAGCATCGTCTGCCACGGTTGTTGTTTATGTTCTCGTTCCCGCCTACTTCAACGCAGAATGATGACGTTTGTTGCGTATCGATGACGTACGGTTCAGAATCAAGTCGCCTGTCCGGTCAGACGGCGGTCGCAATTGAAAAGATCGGATACGTATCAGAATCAGGCCGGCAAACCCACGGGGCCTGGGTCGCATTTGAAAAGATCGGATCTGTGTCATTCAGACTGTCATGAAAAGATCTGAATTGGGCCACTTAGGGGCAAAAAAATCGGAATTGGGTCGTTTCAGCCTGCAGTGTGAACGAGGCCATAGTTTCTGCAGAGCGGCAGGAGTTCCGCAGAAACTCACCTCCGAGTCGTGGGCGGAGCCTTGGGGTAGAGCAACCCACCCGTTGCTGAGAGTTCTCTGTTTCCATACACTAGCTTATAGCCCCTCACAACTTCCCTAACATGAGCGGTGCAACAGAAATGGCAGCAATTTTGGAGCCATCCAGCCGTAGAGTTTGGAGCCGGACGTGTCCCGTAGATGTATCCCATTCGTTACCGACAGTGAAGAAGCGGCGCTCAGTCTTACGCCGGGCTGTCCCGGTACTTGAGCGAGTTCACTGGACTAGTTAGCATGTTCTTTATGTTTATCTGAATAAATGTTCATATGTTTCACTAATTTTACTAGATTCCTCCTATTTGTCATCAAGCTAAATACAGTAATGAAGTTGTAAATATTCAGTTTATTCCTGCTTTCAAGATGAAATGTCTGGTATTTGTTACCGTATTTAGTTACATTAATTTCTCCCCAAAGTGCGACTTCTACATAATTATTTCTTCTTTTTTATTTATTTATTTATTTATTTTTTTGCTGCTTTAACTTGATTTATAGGTTGTGTCTGAATTCCCGCCCTAACTACTAAAAAATTATATAGAGCGGCTCTATATAGCGCCCTGGACTTGAAAAGAAATTGGGATCCCAAGCTCACTACTTCAAATATGACGCCATCGATTTCACAAAGTTAAAATCTAATGAGCGTTTTGTGACGATTATTTAGGATGTCTTCGGAAGACAAAAACGATGGTTTATAAAAAAAAAAAAAAAAAAACATTTAAATGCATCTTTTGGCAAAAATCGTTCCGACCCAATGCATTGTGGTCTGTATTCGCCGATCTCGTGAGCATCGATCCACACTGGTTTTTCAGAGACTTCTGGGAAAATTCTAGGGCCCTGGATTTTGAAATTGTAGATTCAGACAGCACTAGAAAATGGAGAACGCCCGTAGCTAGGTGAGTAGGGAAGGAATTCGGACACAACCTACTATTCCAAACTCGAGTGCCCTAGAAACTTCCCAGAAGTCTCTGCGAAACACCAGTGTGTATCGAAGCTCGCTAGATCTGCACATTTAGACCACATGCAGAGATTTGGAGAATCCTCAGCCCTTACCCAGGTCCTTCCTCTGCAGGGTTTTCCTCTTCCCTTGCTGGGCGTAAACCAGAGCATCTTTGGCGATCATCTCAACGAACAACTCCTGGTAGGAAGAAGAGAAAATCCTCATCATTGCCTCTAGCATCCCACGATCACGGTGCCGTGCGGGACCGACCCTTCTGCGGGTTCAGGGACTTACCGTGGCTTTGGCGATGATAAACACAGACTCTTGGCTGGCGAGGGACACGTCTGGGTCGGTTTTCATCAGGGCTTTGATGCGGGCCAGCGGGAGCTTGGACAGGCGGCTGCCGCCGGGCGCGGCGGGACCTGTCTGCTGCGGCTGCTGCTGGCCCCCGTCCCCCGCTTCCACTCCGCGGTTCTCCTCCTCAGTCCCGCACCTGTCAGATTCCTGCTCCGTGGAGGAGACGAGCGCTGCCATTGAACGGGGAGTTGTTGTTTTTTCCCACCAAAAAGGGATCAAAAAACAGACGCGCGGATATTTGTTAAGCTTTCTAACTTCATGTCAAAGATCAAAAAATAACAAACGAAGGCGAACAGCAGCGCGCCAGCATGTGCTTCCGGTTTAGTGGAGCCACTGTATCTCTATTGGTCAGTTTCCTTTGGTCCCGCCAACGCGTTCAAGTCGAGGATTGGACAGATTGGACAACAAAGCCGCATGATTGGTCAAACAAGAATGCCACTCAAACAATGTTACCGCCCAAGTAACGGAAACTCCGTGGCTCAGTCAAGTGTTTATCAGCTGTAGGATTTTTTTCAAATAAACTTGGTGACCGTAATTTAAATCTTTTCATTAAGATTGGTAGATAAAATTAAAAAGTGGGTTAAAATAAATCAACAAAATAGCAATAAACAGAATTTCCACCAGGGGGCAGCACACTCAAGCTAAATATGAAGCTGTTAACAGCAAAAATCTAAACAAAGAGAAATAAATAAATGATTCCCAAAACTACCTGACAATAACTGTTTGAAAACATCTGGTGCTCTTTTCTTTTAATTGTTCTGTATTTTATTTTTTCATTTAATCTTCATGTAATATTTCCTTATTGTACATTGCCCCTAATTTTGCACACCCATGTAAAAGTTTAAATATTGAAAAGAAAAAAGCTAATTCAGTTTAGACAACTGTTAATCTTTTTAAATAATGTTGTCACAAGACATTTCTCTAACTTTTAACTTTTGTCATTTTATTGAGCATCCATATTTAAACATTTCTTTTTTACTCGGCTGCACGGTGGTGCAGTGGTTAGCGCTCTGGCCTCACAGCAAGTTCAAGTCCCGGCGGGGGGACATGAAAAACACATCCTCAATGGGGGGCCTTTCTGTGTGGAGTTAGCATGTTCTCCCCGTGTATGCGTGGGTTTTCTCCGGGGTCTCCGGTTTCCTCCCACCGTCCAAAAACATGCTTCATAGGTTAATTGGTTACTCTAAATCAGGGGTCGGGAACCTTTTTGGCCGAGAGAGCCATAAACGCCACATATTTATAAATGTAATTTCGAAAGAGCCATACAATAATGTAGTGTCCCTTTCCCACACTGAGGCACGGAGACTTAAACTCTTTTAAGGTTCTTTATTCTGGTTACTGCAGACCGCAGCAAACGCCGTAAAATTAATTCAGTAACTCCTGAATATCTCCCTCTGATACGAGAGCGCTTCTCCCAACTTTATATTCCCTGCTCCCGCTCCAGCCCTCCCATTTCCCTTATTCGGCCCATAGCTGAACCCCATTGGTCCAAACTACCTAACAACAGGCTGAGCGACAGAACTGAGAGCCAATCAGATCTCTGCTTGATGTGTTTAATGAACTCCAGAACTTTTAACGCGGCCCAACAGCGGACCCAACTCAGTCCGCGACAACATGTTTAAAACTAAATATACAAGTGATTGTGAGCATTTGGTGTCATTTCAACATTTTTAAAGTACAATAAGTCTGTGGATTCTTTTTAATAACATGGTTATGCTGTTGCTAATAAATGATGAGTATTTCTCGTGGTGGTTTTGCTGATGGTCTAGTCTGGTTGATACGTGGTGAGTTTCTGCTTCATGCAGGCGTTGAGACTTTAAACGTGATCGTAGGTCTGAATGTTCTGGAGATGTGACAAAGACTCACATGCAGACGTGGAGACAAACACACACTCACACACTGCAGTGAGTGACGGGCAGCGGGTTTCACGTTATTACAATCCCTGCGCGTTTCACCTGCTGCCTGTGAGGAAGAAAGCAGAGGGTGGGGGGCACCCCCACCCTCTGCTTTCTTCCTCACATCCCGTCCCCGCATCTGCGCGCTCTTTCTCAGAGACGGGAGCGCGCAGGTTTAGGCACGGCAATCAATAGGTTTCCTGCTGGAATAAACTCTGTGAAATAGTAGATAATAGTAAACTGAGTGCTGGCGCAGATTTTTCTCTCCAAGCACCGCTACTACTGCGCGCCCCTCTGGCATCGCATCGCGCACGAGAAGGACTGGTCTAATGAAAAAAAAAAAATGGTATAAATAAAGATTTGTCTGCGAGCCATACGTGACCATCAAAAGAGCCATATGTGGCTCGCGAGCCATAGGTTCCCGACCCCTGCTCTAAATTGTCCCTAGGTGTGAGTGTGAGAGTGAATGGCTGTATGATTGTGGACATTCTACCCTGCCACAGACTGGCGACCTGTCCAGGACGTCCCCTGCCTTCGCCCACAAGTGGCCGGGATAGGCTCCAGCAGCCCCATGACCCCGAAAGGGAAAAGTGGAATAGAAAATGACTTCATTTAGCCATTTAAATTTTTGAAAATGTTTGTTTTCTGTTGCTCAGACACACAAAAATACAGTTCTGCAGCCGCTTATTTGCTTTGGAATCATTGTATAGACTAATGCTTAAGAAATGCCAATATTAGAAAAATAAACTTTTAGTTAGTTTTTTTGTTTGTCTTTGCACTCCAAAGAGCTCCGCCCTGCAGGCTATTAACAACACTGCATTTGATTGCTATACCTGAGGGCTGCAGGTAGATATAACTTCTCCTCAACGTTGGGGTCTAATTAAAAAAATATATATATATTCTTTTGATTTATTCCATTTACATTTTTTTTGTAAAGAAAGTAAATGATGAGGATAGAAGCCCCCTTTCTCATTTTTCCCATTTTTTTTTATTGAAAAGGCAAAAAAATGTATATAATTTCTTTAAATGACATAATAGTTTGTTAACATGGGTTTTTTGTTGCAGATGTTTCTGTGTACATGTATTTAACTTAAAAAAACAACATATATATGTATAAATATATATATCCAATGCTCCCTCACATTGAGGTAATCTGATTTAATTCCATAATAAGAAACAGACTTGAGTGCATAAACGTGATCGACTGTGGTACAGGCATTGAAATGATCATTTCAGCGTTTCCATGAGGGACAGTTCGTTCCGTAGAACATGATGTGCAGTTCCCTAATACACTGCATTAATAGGATTGTGAGGAGTGATTGAGCCTCTGAAGCTCCTTCACGTTTGGTCACAGTCAGGTATTAGAGCGGCCGCGACGGAGATGAAGGATCCACAAAATCCAGGTAACTTTAAAGCAATTTTATCTACCTTTTTTTTTTTTTTTTAAACACTTTTACTATGAAAAGTGGTTGGATGTTATTCATTACTTGCTAAGAAATTGTTTAAAGATTGCATTATTTGTCTTATTTGTTAGATTTGATAAAAAGCTAAAGTAATTGTAAGAACATCATATACTTTTAACTTGCATTTTAAGATTAGTTGCAGTTTTTCTGCAATGCTATACAGTCGATAAATGCAAAGTAGATTAATTTCATAGAAATAACGCTCAGATTTATAAATGGACAGTTTTCAGTTAATGTATTTAATTATTTGGTGGATGAGTTTATTGTAAAGTTGCAAAAAGTGACATTATTTGATCTTAGTTTAACTTATATTGTAGTAACTACCTTTTGTCTATTAAAACTCTCATCCATCCAGGATGGTTCTGCAGTAGAAAAAGTTTTAAAAAAAGGTCATCTGATTTAAGTTTTTTATCTTCTCAGAGAGTCCTGAATTTTTTTTATTCTGAATAATAATAATAATCTTAATTTTTAATTATTTTTATTATGAAATGCAAATATTGAAACATCAATTATTGCTTTTTTTATTTCCAGGTTTGTGGACAAAATGACAGCAGTACTATACTCATGTGCTGCTGTATTTATGACTTAAGGGGTTTCTGACTGTGACCTTATTTCAGGTTTTCTCAGGTAATCGTCTGAATGGCTTTCTCCAAACAGAAGTGGCTCACTAATACTCAGACTAAAAGAAGCGAGTAATCCAGACCATTCCAGGACTTTAGCCAGCCCTGTGCTAAATTTAACCCACATTGCCCTGGAGGTGGCAGGCTACCATCACAGTGAACACAGGAGATTTAGTTTGAAACCTGCAAAAAAGCGCTGCTCTGTTATTCTGAAGGTTTTCTGGCACACGAGCAGAGCCGCTTTGACCCTGCAGCCACGGCTCTTTATTTAATCCTGTTGCAATCAGCCGTTTCCTGGAAAACAGCAGGAAACTCGCCGTAAAGTTGGCAAGAAGAGAGAAACTATTGTCCAGGGAGAGAACAACGAAGGCCCGCCCGCCCGGAAAGACAGAGATCTCCGTCCAAGAATCAGATCTGGAAATAAGGAGCAGAGAAGTTTCTAGCTAATGTTCTGACCCAAAAGTCTAGAATGAAGGGACTTCAACTATTTAAAAAATGGCTTTGGGCTGCGTGGTGTCAGACATTTGACGATTGGGAACCTCAGGGTGTTTTATTATTTAACCCTGTAAGTCCTCTGCATCAAATAACCCACAGATATTGCAATTTTGGGGGGGGGATTAAGATGTTTTTGATAAAATTGCAATCTAATTATTTTAGATATTAATAGTACCAATTAACATTTGTTAGGTCATTATTCAGTTTTTGCTCACAACAATATTAGTTATTTCAGGACAAAATCCCTTCATTTACCCACTGTCTCATATTTGATCCACCATGCAGTGACTTAACTATCAAAAATTAATTATCAACTAATGTAGCTTTCTTTGAATGCACCAAGTTGTAATTTAAAACAAATGAATAACAATAAACAAAAAAAATAAAACGTTTCCCGCAAAAAATGTTTTTGAGATTTCACAGACTGTAGAAAAGAACTGGACTGAGCGAGTGTGATGTCACCCATAGAAAGTACTTACTTCTGGCTCCAGCCAAATGAAGCCAAATCAGTCGCCATTTTTTTTGCGGTGCGGACATCACCATGTTGGAGCCGAACGACTGGTGGTGATTGGTCCAAGTCGGTCAACGTTTCTATGGCAACTGCTGTCGCCAATCAGGAGTGAGAATGTCTGAAGTCCACCACCCTTCCACTGAAGGCGGGCTTGTGAGAATCTGTCAATCAAACGTTCAAGGTGGGGGCCAGCGGGCACCTGAGGCATCAGATTGATCAGTTCATAACTTGAAAGAATAAACATCACAAAAATATTTTTGATTGGATGATGATTGTATAGAATTGAACGACAGTAACAGCTGTTTATTTCTCTACAGAAGTCTATGGGGTTTAGGTACTTCCTGTTTGGAACGCCAGAAGGGAGGAGTCACTCGGTCCAGTTCTCATTTACAGTCAATTCATTTCATGGAAGTATTCATTTTGAAATGAGCAGAAAAAGTCCTTCTACTGCCCCGAGTGGACTGATTTTGAGCTACAGGGCAGGAAACATTGGACTCAGACTATTTCCAAATTCCCTCCCTACTCCCTAACTACTAAAAAAACCATATTGTGCGGGACTTTCTAGTACACTGGATTCTAAAAGCAATCCGGACGCCAATAGGTTTCTTTTTAATGGCAAATATCACGTCATCGATTTCTGATAAACATGACCATTTCATGAATCCACTGATGACGAAAACTTGGAGAGTTAAAAAAAAAAATAAATTAAAACTCATTTTGTTCACATAAAAAATCATTTAAATATAATGTGTTGTGGTTTCTTTTTGCCACTCTAGTGAGCATCGGTGCCGATTGGTGCACACGGGTTTTTTCGCAGAGACGTCTGGGAAAATTCCAGGGCACTCGATTTTGGAACTTTAGATCCGGACAGCACTACAAAATCATAGCGAGTAGTGACGGCATAACAAGTGGTTTTGAAGGAAAGTTTGGATCTTGAATTGGATATTCGGATCCTCCGGCAGCCCTGTGACCCCTAAAGGTCAAAACGGATCAGAAGATGAATAAATATAGGGTTCAATTCAGTTGTCTTTCTTATTTTAATTACAGTTTTTCGAAAATTTATTAAGAAATAATAAAAAGCAGGAATTTTATCTTGAATGAGAGTTTTTTTTATATGATTCTACTTTATTTGCAGTTGTTAACAAACGCTGCTTTTTTATCCTCCTTCCTGCAGCTCCTCAGCTGTTTGGTCTGAATTCTCTCCCTCTCTTGTTTTAAAGCTGTCAACGCACGGTTATGGCCAAAGCACAAAATGTGGAAAAAATCCAAGGATCAGACGGCGAAGGCGGACAAACCTGCCCTGCTTTCTCCCTCTTCTGCCGCCGGTGCCATCCCACAGCTGACGGAGGCAGAGAGACTGAAGCAGACCCCCCTGGAAAGGGTGATTTACGACATGGCCCACAACGACAAGGTGGTCAACGAGCTGATTCTGGGGCGAAGAGTCAGTTTCTATGAGCTGCGGGGGGAGATCGGTCAGGGTAACTTCTCCACTGTAAAGTTGGGCATCCACGCCTTAACGAAAGGTAAAGGCACGCCTGTTCATTGGTTGCATCCTTATCCTTTTTGTTCTGACTGCCATTCTCATTCTTGCAATTTTTCTTCTGCAGCAGCAATTTTCAGCATCTTACATAAAAAAATGTACCATCTTTAATATGAAAATGAACGTTTCCTGGAAACGTGTCTGTGTGTGTTCTTCACCAATAAGCTTCTGACCCCGCTTGACCCCTTTCACCTCAGGAGTCTGTTTTAAGTCCGTCACTGACTTTAATCCTCCGTCTTTTTATAGAAAGAGTCGCCGTTAAAATCGTGGACAAGACGCGTCTGGATAAGAAAAGCCAGCCTTTGACCTCATCTGAGATCAGCTGCATGGAGAAGCTGAGCCATCCCAACATAGTGCGCCTCTATGAGGTGATCGACACCAGCAGGAAGCTGTACCTGGTCATGGAGTACGGCAGCGGTGGAGACCTGTTCTCCAGAATAACCACCAGAGGAAAACTCAACGACCTGGAGGCCAAACTGGTCTTTGCGCAGATCATCTCTGCCATCAAACACATGGTGAGCTTCAGTCCCTCTGACTGTAAAGGCCGTGACGCACAGCCACCACCTACATTTGTTTTTTCCACGTACGAAATTTTGGTCTTTTGTGATCCGTAAATGTGTGGCTGTCCACGATTGTTCCTCGTATGTCTAACGGACTTTTCAGGCATGTACCACTGATGTATAACTTATTTTATACCACGCTCTGGGTGAATAGTCGATTCTGATTGGCTGCTGGGTGTGCGTCAAAAAGTGATATACCACAGGATAACCACACGCCTAAAAAGAAGTTCCGGTCACATAGCTTAAATGTTCTGTATCACTGCGCCGACTTCTTTTGAAACAAACTTTATCTTTATCATCTGGACAAAAACAAGCGGGAAGAGGTGAACTTTCTCTCTGACCTGATGCTTTATTGAAACATCGTGATCATCAGCATAGAAATCACTTTCCTTTGCCGCTGCAGTCGAGGTCGGAGCGGCTCTGTCGCGCTACGTAACAAATAGTCCACTTTTTGTGAAACAAACAATCCAAATATCAAGAATAAAGTCCTAAAAACTGGTTGAATATTTATTTATTTTGTGAATGACCAGGGTATAAGCGGGTTGTTGGCCTTCGAAGTATACATAATTATATATAGTATGTATACATAATTATATATAGTATGTATACATATGTGCTGATGATCACGATGTGATCTTTTTTTTTTTTTTTAGAAAAAACAGCTGCAGCTTCCAGCTTTTTCTGCCACAATTATCTCAAAAATGCTTGTGAGATCATGGAGGGGCTGTAGATCAATACAGACTATGAGGTCCTCCTTTTTTTTATTTTGGGATGCTGGTGTGCCGTGGGATTTTTGTCAAGGTTAAAGTTTGCCCTGCATGGCTCAAAAAAGGTTGAAAAACACGGTTCTAGGGGTTTTGATCTATTGCCTCACGACTCTTTGAGCTTCATCGAGAAGCTACTTAGGGAAAAAATGTTGGTTTTTACCATTTTAAAGCGGTGGAAGCGACTTTTGTTTTGCTTTCTGCTGCTCGGCTCTTGTCAGTCATGATTCTAAAAGGACCCTGTTGCATAACGTGGAAGAAACACCAGCTGTGCAAGTCTGTGTCAACACTCAAAGTGGGATTTAACTCCTTCCTGGGATTAAACGTCTCCACTTTGCTATTCCCGCTCAAACCTTCCCAACTGTGTCTTTCAGCACGACAGCAACATCGTCCACAGAGACCTCAAGCCGGAGAACATCTTCTACACCACCAGCTACTGCATCAAGGTCGGCGACTTCGGCTTCAGCACGCAGTCCGGCCCCGGCGAGCTCCTCACGCATTTCTGCGGCTCGCCGCCGTATGCCGCTCCTGAACTTTTCAGGCAGAAGGGATACGTGGGATTTTACTCAGACATCTGGGCTTTGGGGGTCCTGTTGTACTTCATGGTCACAGCGACGTTGCCCTTTTACGGGGAGAACCTGGGGAGGCTGAAGCGCTGCATCCTGCAGGGAGCTTACAGCATCCCAGCTTATGTGCCTGAGCCGTGCCAGCTGGTCATCAAGGGCATGCTGCGGATCGTGCCTGCCGACCGCTGCACCGTCCCACAGATTACAGACAGCACTTGGTTAAAGGGGATCGACTACCCCGGCCCGTACGAGACTCTTCCGGGGTCGCCGTCGCATTTCGCTCAGCCTGGCAGGGTCCTGAGTCCTGAGGAGCAAGAAGTGAAAAACCTGATGTCAACTTTGGGTATTTTGGCAGTGAATCTCCAGAATAATCAATGCCTAGACTGCAGAAGCCCGCTCACGGGAACGTACCGGATTCTGTTGCACCGGGCTCAGAAGAGGAGGTCGGTCCAGGCCGTGGGATACTCAGTGCTTCACCCCGAGGAGTACGAGAGTCCCAGCAAGTGGTGTGAAGCATCAGTCGACAGAAGTCTTCCCTCTGCTGTGTGTGCTATACTATGATGAGGAAACACTACGGTGGCCCCGAAGGTCAAATCATTTCATGGGAAAACCAGTTAAAGACCAAAACAACGAATAAAAAAGCAAAACAGCGAACAATAAAACTTTACATTTTCACAATCAAGACAAAAATTCCAGAAACCAAAACACAAAAAGTAAACATTTTGGGAAGCAAAACTATTTTACAGAAATTAATGAAATGTTAAAAATGAAACAGAATAAGAAACTGGAAAAAGTAGGTATTATGGGATGTCGTTGATTGGATGATGATGTTTAGGTTTTGAAGAAAGTTGAAAAGGTGAACTAACGTCATCATCCAAACAGTCATAACCTTCATGCCTGTTTTTTCCACTTTCTTCTTTTGTTTTATTTCCTTTTTATTTTGTTTCCTTTTTTGGAATGACATTGTTGTTTTGGGAATTTTGTTTTGATTTCTAAAATGTAAAAGCTATTTTTAATTATTGGTTAATTATTGTTTTCCAGTTTCTTTTTCTTTATTCTAGTATCTTCCACCATTTTTTTACCGCTTAACTCCTCTTACAATTTCTCATCTATTCAACCAGTTCAACTATTCAAATGTTCAGCTCCTTTTCCAGCTCAGACTTTTGGTCCTTCAAATCCTTGAACTTTTCCAGATATTCCAGGATTTCCAGGATTTTTGCCTCCATTGAAATACATGGAGAGTCCTTGGAGCAAAAGCTCGCTGGTTCGATACCCGGCTCTGGCTTTTTTCACAAACATATCTTTTTTTGGTATTGAGCTGTTTTCACTTTACTTATGGTCAACTTTGATCATTTCTTTATTATTATTATTTTTTTCAATTAATACCCTTTAAGTTTCATTTAAATTTAGAAATACAGCATCAACCCTGCCTTTCCTTCTGGAAATGCATCTCCTTCTAGTTTGCTTCGCTTTTATAAATTGTCATTGTGATTCTATGATATTTTTTTACATTGATTGATTTGATTTGGACTTCAGGGCCACCGTAAAACAAGGCTGCAAAGAAAACCCATCTCACGCCGCGTACCCATGTGTGTCAGTCATTTAGGACACGTGGAGGATGAGGCCTCTCCAGTAACTAGCTCTGTCATGTGGTTACATCATGGCAAACGTCTTAATGACGCATAATTTAATCAATCTGTAAATGGGCATCAGCATCCTCCAATCCCACATCAAGCTTCTGAAATAATCCAAGTCTTTAATCCCAGCAAAGGAGAACATGCTTCAGTATACGTCCACCAAAATATACTATAAACCCAACAACAGCTCACTCTTCAATCTGAGTTTAAATCTAAAGAACAAAGGTCGGATGCTTGAAAAGTGGCAATGAGTTTTTTTTATGCGACAGAAATAACCGGAATGCTCATTTCCGTTCTGCCTCCTTTCACTCTAACTATGTCCGATAAATGGGGTTTGTTTTCGTGCTCAAGTGATGAATGCTTCATGAATGTTGGCCTCAACCTCACGCCAAGCTGGATTACAATGATGGTCCCAACATGGCCAGGCTTTCAACAAGGAAAAAAAATGTTTGTGTGCAACGGTTTCCTTAGCTGGACATTCTCCTGCAGGCGAGGGAGGTGGGGGGTGGGGGGGGGGGTATTTTTGGACATGAAACGCTTCCTTGTTTATTTGTAATCTTCGGGGATTAATATAACTTTGATTTATTGGCCGCTTCTCTGAAGCTCATTTGGAGGAATGTCAAGCGTTTTCTCGTTAATGAGCTGTTTTGTGAGTTCAGATGATAACGCAGAACTTCTATTTCCTCTAAATTGAAGATTCTTTTCTTGGTTCTCATGCACCCCTGACTTTGGATTTGTTCTTGATAGTTCTGCAGACATCGCTCAGTCCCTGTTATCTCTAAGTCCTCTGGTATCCTTCTTCTTTTTTTTTATTATCCTTCTTGTTTATTCATTTAGGCGACTGGCTCCACGACAAGAACAGGATTTTGCAATATTGCTGTGGAACCTCAACCGGCAGCCTGTTCACACAGGAACTTGTACACTTCGTGTTGGCAAGACCAAACATGACCGACATTATCTACGCATGTAAAAGTGCCAAGAAGAAGAAAAAAAAGCAGAAAAAACGGTTTGCTGCTCACTTAGGAAACTGGTTTCTGCTTCAAAGTTTTCTTTCACATGGGAAATAATTAACACCAGATTGAGGACGTCAATAAAGTCTTAAAACGTTCTGTGTGCATCTTGACAGCAGAGATTGAGATGTTCACAGCAGAGTTTTTCAAATAAAACATGCTCGTCATCTGTTTGGTGTGCGCTCTGAGGTCTGAGCGCCAAACATCTGGAGCGGCTTTCAAAAATGTAAAAACTTGGTCAAATATCCAAAATCCACAAACAAAAACGCATTTGGACCAAAGACTCAGGATTTTCTCACGAAAGTAATCCAGGTCTCTAGGAGAAAATGTTTTGACAAACTCAAACAACTTTGGAGGTTTCATTGAAAATGAATGACCCAGTTTCTCAAAAGTACGTCTTTCAGCTGATTGTGCAGCGCATAAACTGTGTTTTCATTCTTGAAGTGCAGCCATTTAGTTTGAAATCCTCATTTTTCCATCATGGAAAGATGATAAGATTATCACAGGGACATCTTTAAAACCATATACACAAAAAGAGGAAGCCTTAAAAAGGAAAAGAACGATAATCTTAAGAAAATGACTAGAAAGAAGTGAAATGATCTATCTGTGCTATAAGATATGTTTACTTAACAAGAAAAATTAAAATAACAAATCAAAATCTAGAAACAAGAAGTTCCACACAAGCATTAAAAAGGGGGAAAATATTCCAAAAAATTCATTGTTAAATTGAATCTCTAAAAATTACGTTCTGTTTAGCTCAATAATCAACTTTTACTACTTCTAAGAAAAGAGTTTTTAATATTCAAGTTTTTATTTACCTCATTGTAGTTCATTTTGATTACAGTGGTAAAAAGCTATAGTTTAATAAGTGGAAATGGCTCATTTTAGAACAAAATGTGAACAAAAAGAAATTCTTAGTACAAATCGACCCATTTTAACAAATCATCATACAATTTAAAACTAGCCCTTATTCACAGAAAAATGACAATGAATGTCAGTTGAATATTTATTGAACATCCTTAAAATTACAGTTTTTTTTGTCTTAAAGGGCCTTTCTCCTGTAAAATCTACTTTTCAAGCTTTAAGGGTATTCTAATTTTCACGAAAAGAAACCCTAAGGTGATATTTTGATCCATTCACGCATTTCTGAGTATTCCTCTAAAAACCTGCTCTCTGAGCTCCAGCCACTCCCAGCCTACCAAAACGAGCGATTCTCAGATTGTGACATCACAAAGTGAGGAACCGCCCCTTCCAGGAAGAGTCTGTACTGCCAGCCCCACCCCCAGGCTAACACACACACCCACTTTCTCTGTGGAGATGGCGGTGATCGGCTAAACGCTTTCCTTGCAAAAGTTTGGATGTTGTTTGTTTTTGTGGGAGAATGCAGACACGCTGCAGAGGCCGGCTCTAGGATGATGTCACGAAATGGGCGGCACCCACACGGTGCGAAAGGCGGAGCCTCAGAGGTCGAGTCGTCCTTCTTCCAATTAGGAGAAGAACTCAGGAAAATAACAAATATTTAAAGAAACATTGTTCTGTTGTGTGCCAAAGGTAATATAGTATCATATACATGAATGGTTACTATAAAAGGCTTAAGAAAAGCAGGATGTAGACCCTTTAACCCTTGTGCTATCCTAGGCACTTTAACGTTGGGAGTGGGGTCATCTAGACCCACTAGACAGAGCTCTGAACCTTTTTTCTTCAATGATTTGTGATCTTCACTGGTGTCCATGGATCCTCTCCACCTTTATCCACCTGTGTCATGGTAGAGAGAACACCTCAATGGAAGGGGGGGGGGGTCATAGCACAAGGGTTAAATACTGTTTTTTCTATTGTGAAAAGTATGGAGCAAAAATATTTTCACTTATTTTAATGATAATTTCCTCATCTCTAGATCTCGGCTCTTCATGAGACAAAACATTTTGGACTGCTGATTTTGAGAAAACCTTGGAAATGTTTAGAGCAAAGAGAAGTTAAAACAAACCTAGTAAAATATCTTGAATGTCTAAAAACGTGGTTTTAAATCTTTGCAATATTCAAATACACTCACTAGCCCCTTTATGAGGCACACCTGTCCACTTTCATGGACATTTCTAACCAGCCAATCACATGGCAGTAACTAGACCTGGTCCAGACGATCTGCTGCAGGTTACAGTGAGCATCAGAATGAAGAAAAAAGGTGACTGAAACGAATTTCAACGTGGTTGTTGGTGCCAGACGGGCTGATCTGAAGATTTCAGAAACTGCTGATCTACTAGGATTTTCACCCACTACCATCTCTAGGGTTTACAGAGAATGATCCATAAAAGAGAAAATATCCAGTGAGCAGCAGTTCTGTGGTCAGAAATGTCTTGTTGATGCCAGAGGTCAGAGGTCAGACTGGTTCCAGATGATAGAAAGACAACAGGAACTGAAAGAACCACTGGTTCCAACCGAGGTCTGCAGAAGAGCATCTCTGAATGTCCAACACGTCCAACCTGGAGGCAGATGGACGACAGCAGCAGAAGACCACAGCGGGTACCACTGCTGTCAGCTAAGAACAGGAAACTGAGGCTACAATTCCCACAGACTCACCAAAACTGGACCATAGAAGATGGAAAAACGTTGTCTGCTCTGATGAGTCTCCATTCCTGCTGAACCATTCAGATGGTGGGGTCAGAATTTGGCCTCAACAACATGAAAGCATGGATCCATCATGCCTTGTATCAACGGTTCAGGCTGGTGGTGGTGGTGTCATGGTGTGGGGCACGGTTCCAATGCCACAGCTTACCTGAGTATTGATCCTGACCATGTCCATCCCTTTCTGAACATAGTGTTCCATCTTCTGATGCCACTTCCAGCAGGATGAGGCTCCATGTCATCAAGCTGGAATCATCTCAGAATGGTTTCTACAACATGACAATGAGTTCTCTGGACTCAAACGGCCTCCACAGACACCAGAACCCAATGGAGAACCTTTGAGATGTGGTGGAACTGGAGATCGGTATCATGGATGTTCAGCAGACAAATCTGCAACTTTGTGATGCCGTCATGTCAACGTGGACCAAACTCTGAGGAATGTTTCCAGAACCTTGTTGAATCTACGCCACCAAGGATTAAGGCGGTTCTGAAGACAAAAGGAGCTCAAACCAGGTACTAGCGAGGTGGACCCATGAGGTGAGTGTAGTTTGCAGTTAACGCTCATTCCTGAGGACAACTTCAGATCTCCTGCTGGCTCATCAAACATGTTTTTAGGCTTGAGAAACTCTGTAAATGTAAAGTTGTGTAAGATTAGTTTATGGTCTTTCTGATTTCTTACACCTTGTAACCGTTTGTGGAGATTTATCTTTAAATATTGAATGAGGAGTGAGTCACACATGTCCTTTTCTTTACATCAATCAGTGCATGACTGGTTGCTTATTCTACTGTTGTGCAATCTGAGACCGTGCCTGGAGCTGTTGTCTAATTTAATGCCTTTGAAGACTGAAAAACTAAAGCAAAATATTTGTCTTGCAGAGCAGATCTACAGCAAGATCGGACGTGCCTCTGCGATTAATTCTCCTAAAAGAAAGATAAACTGCTTTCTGTTCTTTGGCTTGGCAGCAAACTGACAGGAAGGTCTCATCCAAAAAAAAATCATAAAAACTTTTACTCACTCTGTCAAAGGTGAGAGGGAGTGAAACAACTGGAGAGCTGTAAGATAAATCTCCCTTTAGAAACACTTTCAGAGTTGGAAAACCTTTATAATCCCAAATGTAAGGGCTGTAATATTCCGACCACTAGGTGTCACTGTAACCTACCTGTTCTGTTATGAAGTCTCGCGGGATCTGTATAAGTGGTGTGAGATTCAAGATGGTGGAAGTAAAGGAGTGACTGACACAGTTTCCTGGCCTGTTTTGTTGCTTATACAATTTAAATCAAAGTTCTTAAACAAAGAACATTACATGGTGTCAGAATAGCGGATTTTCTGTCAACCCTGTCTGAAAAATGGAGTCCTACGGCGTTCCTATCCCGAGGATGGACTGGGATTGCTCGAACCTTCCAGAAGCATGGAGAAAGTTCCGACAGCATGCAGAGCTGATGTTCACCGGACCCCTACGTGAAAAAGCTGAGGCAGATAAGTGCAGCTATCTACTCTTATGGGTTGGAGAAAAAGGACGTGATGTTTATAACACGTGGAACCTAACAGCAGATGAAGCTAAAAAGCTACAGACGTACTATGGCAAGTACACTGAATATATCACACCAAAGGCTAACCCTATATATGCCAGATACAAATTCCACCAACAGATGCAGGGTGAACATGAGACTTTTGAGCAGTTTGTCACCGAATTGAAGTTATTAGTTAGGGACTGTGGCTACCCTAACAGTGACGAAATGGTTCGTGATCGCATCGTTTTTGGCACAAACTCTCCTTCTGTGCGCGAAAAGCTTCTGAGCCAAGGGGCGGAGCTCACTTTGGACAAAGCTATCGACATAGCAAGATCCCATGAGCTTGCAAAGCAGCAACTAAAGACAATGGGAAGCACCAAAGAGCACAGTCAACATGACACGCTTCATGCAGTCTTTAAAAAACAATACAGATCTGCTACACCACAGAATGCTGTAAGGCATAAAGATGAGACAGGTGCCCACAAGATATGCAGCCAGTGTGCACGGCAACACAGCCAAAAAGACACGTGCCCAGCGAAAGGAAAACAATGCATTAAGTGCAAAAAGTTTAACCACTTTGCAAAGGCCTGCAGATCAAAAATTCCTTTCCAGCCTAAACCTCGTCACAAAATGTTACATTCAGTGGGAGAAAGTAAGAACAGTCATCAGTCAAGTGATGAAGAGACAGGACTTTACATTGACAGCATAACAATTGAAAATGAAGGCCAAAGTAATGAACAAGCCTATGCAGATTTGGAGCTTGGCTCACCATCTCAAAAAGTTAGATTTAAAGTAGATACTGGGGCACAAGCTAACACAATTCCAGCAAATCTTTTTCAAACATTCTTTCAAAATGTCACGTTGCGACCAGCAAACCACAGACTCACAGACTACGGTGGACACTCCCTAAATGTGGATGGTACATGCAAATTAAGATGTAAACACAAGGACCAATCACTGATGTTGGATTTCCATGTTGTTGACACAAGTTCCCCACCAGTTTTGGCTATGAAAGCCTGCAGAGACTTAAACTTGATTAAAATCGTGATGGCAGTGACAGAGGAAAAGATCAACACAAACTCAAAAAACATCTTGGAGGAGTTTAAAGATGTGTTTCAGGGCATAGGAGTGTTTCCAGGGGAGTGCAATTTTCACGTTGACCCAGAAATAACACCGGTTGTGTGTCCTCCCCGCAGAATACCTTTCGCTCTGCGGAGTAAGCTTAAAGAAGAGCTGGAAAGCATGGAAAAAAATGGCATCATTTGCAAAGTCACTGAGCCAACAGCATGGGTGAATGCACTTGTCGTCGTCGAAAAACCAAAATCAGGGAAGCTCAGAGTTTGTCTAGACCCCAGACCACTAAACAAGGCTATTCAGAGACCTTATTACCCACTTCCCACACTTGAGGATGTCACAGCAAGGCTTGCAGGAGCAAAATATTTCAGTGTGTTAGATGCCAGATCAGGCTACTGGAACATCAAACTGAGTCATGAATCTTCCCTGTTAACCACTTTTAACACTGTGTTTGGCAGATACCGCTTCCTCAGGCTACCATTTGGCATCATCTCAGCGCAGGATGAGTTCCAGAGGCGTGTAGATGAGACCTACGAGGGTCTTGACGGTGTCGCGGCCATAGTGGACGACGTCCTGGTTTTTGGTAAAACCAAGCAGGAGCATGATCGCAACCTCAGAGCAATGTTGCAGCGCACAAGGGAAAGAGGTGTGAAGCTTAACCCTGACAAATGCCGCATCTCTGTGCAGGAGTTAAGCTACTTCGGACACACATTATCGCATGAAGGTCTGAAGCCGGACCCACAGAAAATAAAAGCAGTTCAAGAAATGCAAGCACCGCAGAACAAGACAGAGTTGGAAACAGTTCTCGGTATGTTCACATATCTGGCCCGGTTTGCACCACACCTTTCAGAAGTCAACGCACCACTGCGACAGCTGTTGAAAGAGGACAATGATTTTAAATGGGATGCAGCTCAAGACGGAGCATTTCAGCGAATGAAAGACCTGATAACACAGGAGCCAGGTCCAGTTCTAGCTTATTTCGACCCCCAGAAAGAGTTACGTCTCCAAGTTGATGCTTCTAAAAATGGACTTGGTGCAGTTATGCTCCAACAGGGCAGACCAGTTGCCTACGCGTCAAAATCTCTCAACAAGACAGAACAAAACTATGCGCAGATCGAAAAGGAACTTTATGCAGTGCTTTTCGGCTGCAAGCGTTTTCATGAGTACATTTATGGAAGAAAAGTCGTTGTAGAATCGGACCACAAGCCCTTGGAGTCCATCATGAAGAAACCCCTTGCTGCTGCTCCACCACGGCTGCAGAGAATGATTTTACAGCTCCAGAGATATGACATCAGCATAATCCACCTACCTGGAAAAGACATACCAGTTGCTGATACGTTGTCTCGCAAAGCCATTCCATATGTGGACCAAGCATTAAATGAGGGAATGGAAGCCCAGGTGCATGCAGTCATGAGCAACGTTGCAGTCAGTGACAAAAGACTAATGGAAATCAAAGAGGTCACTTCAAAGGATCCACAGCTCACCACTTTAAAGAAGGTTATTCTTGATGGCTGGCCAGAAACAAGATCATCATGCCCACACAACATTCAGGAATACTGGAATTACAGGGATGAGATCTCCGAGTTTGACGGAATTTTATTTAAAGGCGAGAAAATAATAATTCCACAGGCACTGAGAGGAGCCATGATTGAGCGTATCCATTCAAGCCACATGGGAATTGAAAAAAGCAAAAGCAGAGCAAGAGACATTTTGTTTTGGCCCCAAATGGGTAAACAAATCGAAGAAGCAGTTATGGCATGTCACATATGCCAAGAGCGCCGCAGCTCAAACCCCAAAGAACCTTTACTGTCACATGCTATACCTGAAAGACCATGGCAAGTGATAGGATCTGACCTGTTTAGTTGGAACTCAAGAGACTACATTGTCATAGTCGACTACCTAAGCAGGTATTTTGAGTTGGAAAGACTTTACAGTTGTACCTCAGCAGCTGTGATTGCCAAACTCAAGGCAGCAATGGCAAGACACGGAATTCCAGAAATAGTCATAAGTGACAATGGACCATGCTACAGATCAAAAGAATTTAATCAATTCGCAGAGACATGGGGATTCACACACACCACGACCAGCCCCCACTATCCACAGAGCAACGGGCTAGCAGAAAAGACCGTCCAAACTGCAAAACGCATATTGGACAAAGCAAGAGCAGACGGAAAAGACTCATACCTAAGTTTACTTGAATACAGAAATACCCCAGTTGATAACCTTTATTCACCAGCACAGCTACTCATGAGCCGCAGACTACGCTCAATACTTCCCAACACACTTGAGCAGCTGAGGCCACAAGTTACCTGTCAGGAAAGTGTGCGCTTTAAGAGAGAAGTTTGCCAGCAGCGTCAACAGACATTTTTTAACAAATGTGCTAAACCTCTCACCCCACTATCTGCAGGTACACCTATTTCTTACCAGCAAGAAGATGGTTCCTGGAAACCAGCAACAGTCACCCAACCAGCAGATACAAACAGAAGTTATCACATCACAACAACTGAAGGACAAACGTTAAGACGAAACAGGCGTCATCTGAGAGAGAGACCTTCTAACAGCAAAGGAGTCCAGGGCGCAGCAGAAGTTCAGCAGCCTGACCCCAGCGTCAAGGAACCGAAGATCTGTCAGTCAACACCTGCTGAGTCCCAAAGTGAAGAAAAGGACACTTTGCCAAATGATCAACCGCCTGTGTATGTCACAAAGTCTGGAAGGGTTGTTAAACCAAAACAAGTTTTTGATATGTAAGATGGTTAATATTTGTCAAAGGTAATGGAATTTTTCTTTTCATTATTTCACGTTACCTCGAATGGTTGACAAGCAGCTAAGTTTAGTTATTATTATTGCTTTGAGTTGAACTAAGTCTTGTCAAAGTTTACATGACAATGCAGTGCATTTTTTTTAGTTTAAGGGGGATGTAATATTCCGACCACTAGGTGTCACTGTAACCTACCTGTTCTGTTATGAAGTCTCGCGGGATCTGTATAAGTGGTGTGAGATTCAAGATGGTGGAAGTAAAGGAGTGACTGACACAGTTTCCTGGCCTGTTTTGTTGCTTATACAATTTAAATCAAAGTTCTTAAACAAAGAACATTACAAGGGCGAGCCGACTAGTTCAGGATGAAAACTCGGCTTCATTGCTTTTGGCCCAGTTTTTTGCTTCCTATCAAAAGTTATTTCAACTTCAACCATTTTTTTTAACCAGATTACTCACTTGGTAAAGTATGTGACCTCGTTTGACCCGTTTGATTCACTCCAGAGGATGCAGCAAACTAAAATCTCATCAGATCTCTGAATCTCAGGTGAATCTTTCAGCAGGTACTTCCATGTTTTCCACTTCACTGCTTTTTATGAGTGGCTGCATTGCTTCAGATGAATCTAGTGAATCTGCACCTTATTAGCCCCCCTAAAAATAAACCATTGCTGTTGATAATAATAATAATAATGATTATAATTGACAACAGATTTTGCAAAATGTACCTCTCTGCGCATGCGCAGACCAAAAATATGTCATCGTTGTCAGTTTGGACTGCCCATAAATATGTACTACCTCTATAACCTTGTGGTGACCATATAGGCCCTTTGAATCAAATATGTTACATTTAATTGTATTCTTATTGCAACTGCAGTATTTCCCCTTATTCGTGGGGGTTAAGGACCGGAAACACCGGCGAATATGCAGAATCTGCGAATATGGAGAACCACTCCACACTCCTGCGGCCGAAGCATGTCCGTCATCGATCCTTACTCATCAAAAACTCTTCTGAAACATTTCTGATGCTCTCTAAAAGGACATTGGAATATTTTTTATTCAGAGCTGTAGGCTGTACCTTTTTTAATAACAAACTTTAAAAGTTTCACTCAGTTCCTGAAAACCAGGAGCTTCCTCCTTCATCAGGTAAGCCATTTGACCCCAACGGTTAGCATTAGTGTGTCGCACGGCACCTTTACGCCAATCTCTAGTCATTATTGAGTACTAGTGTCTTACTGAGCGTGTCTGATTGCTGCTGCATGTGATACTTAAATGCCCTATTGGACACTGTAGGATGTCCACACAAACTTTGATCATCTAATTTCCTCATCAGTCAGGCAGCACACAAGAAACGTACACTCATTACATGACCAGCACTAACGGGCTCCTTGCATAGTCTGCAAGATTTAGGGGGGTTGAAAAATGAAAAATCCACACGACACGCCTGCGCCTCACCCACCTCACCCTTATTTACCCATCTTTCACCTGCACACAATCCGTATCCACACGTAAGGCCAGTTATTACTAGAGCTAAAGCTCTGGTGTCAAAGGGGATTACCTGGCCGGTCATACACCTGAAATGTTCGCACTTTTACTTGCAAGTGAATCCTGATGAAGTCTTGCACCAACGTGGCACAAACTACAGACTACAGAAAAGGGTTTCTGTGATGCAGGGGTCAGAACAGGACAGTCATAGGATTGTCAGGACTAATCTTCTCTCTATTATTTTACCCCCAAATGAAAGCAATTAACATTTCCCAGGAGTTTGCTCAGCTCATTGTGAGAGCAAACCAAATGCAAGTGTTTGTGGTTGCTAGGTTGACGCTCATGCCGTTCTGAGGATTCTGTTCAAATGAGCAGGGAAGGCAAATGAATGTTACCCCTTTCATCTGGCTTTGTTTACACTCATTCAAGGCGCTCTCAGAAGAAAACCAAAGACTGAAGCGGACAAAGGACGCCTGGAAGAATCCAAATACTGCTGACCCAAAAGCATGGGGGGGCTAATTATCCTTCGGAGATCACATATGTGCCTGTACCACCACCCTGCCTCACTCACTCACTTATGTCAGTTCTGCACTCAGACCCTCACCTTCAAAATTGACCAGAGTTCAGGTGATGATCGAAATTACCAAACCCTGGAGGCAACCTGACAGCGTGACGAGCCCCACCTGAGTCTTCGAGAGCAAATTCACGCATGACGGCATCCAAAGAAACGGCACTTTTACCTCAAAAGCTTCATGAGCAATCCTTCTTTTGGGGGGGGGGGATACATGATAGCTTTGATCAAAAACTGATTTTTATCTGAACAAATTGCTAACTTGACCATTTGCCAGGTATGTACCACTGAGATGTGGCTTCAAAAGCAGCCCCCTCTGTTATTTTCCCTGCACTTTTGCATTTGGTCAAAACAAACACGGAGTAAGTAAGTGTTGTTGAGACTGCCGCTGCAGCAGCACTGGAGTTTATGCAACTGAGCCCGTAGACCACCGTGCAGCAACTGGTAGCTTATAAAAGTCATTGCACAATCGCTCGGCATCCAGATGTCTCGAACACTTTCAAGGTGAGACATCATGGAAAACAAAAGGCACCACCAGATCCAAGACTTCCAGGTTCTCCAAAAAACCCTTTTTTATTGATTTCTGGTTGCTTTTAAGTGAAATGATTGCAGTTGGAGGAGTATTTAGACCACACACTGACAGAATTAGTAACAAAGCAAACGTTTTTTTATGTAGAAGTTCTCAGATGGTTTTGGTTGGACACGCCGACATGAGTAAAGGTTCATGAAAACATAATTTCTGAAACTTTAGATTGTCAATAGGGATTTGTGCATTGCTGTAGTAAAGAAAGAAATATTCTTATTGACTCTTTTGCTAAAGTTTTTGAGTCAAAGTCAAAGCCATTGAGCCTTTGACTGACTTTTCCCAAATGAATACATCTGACTGTCTGATTGTCAGGACTAATCTTCTCTCTATTATTTTACCCCCAAATGACAGCAATTAACATTTCCCAGGAGTTTGCTCAGCTCATTGTGAGAGCAAACCAAATGACTGACTTTTCCCAAATGAATACATCTGACTGTTTTTTTTTTTAAATCCAAACCAGCTCTAGAAATAAATCATCATTCTGTAAAAAGGTGGTTGTCAGTGTTTGGTTTCATTGAATGACGGATCACAATCTTTTCACTCCATTAGTGTCAAACGGGAACAGAGAGGGCCCAAAGTGGCCCTTTAATATCCCTTTTTTGGCCTTTTCTCTGCGTAATCACAGGTTTTCCGAGAAGGCTTTAAGATGTGTTTGTTCAGAGGAAGAGGATTTAAAAAAAAACATGTTTTAACCCCCATAAAGAACATATAATCCTGTGGGTGAAAGGGAGTCTCAACTGGATGAAAAAAGGGAAAGAGCTCTGAGTTCAAACTGTGAGCAGATGTCGTCTTGAATTTATTAAAAAAAAACAAACACGAGTGAATGTGTGTTCAATTAGACAGGAATTATTAGAAGTCCCATTAATTTTCTGATCTGCATCATGATTCCCTCATAAAAGGGTGTTTCATCAGAAAATGGCAGATGTGGTCCGTCACATCAAATCAGAGTTCCAAATATCCAAAAACGGTCAAAGAAAAAGCAAAGTGGACTATGAATATCTGTAATTAAATGCATGTCGGGGTTGTAAACGGTTCCATTTTGGGAGCAAGAATGGAGAGCAAACCAAGAAAAAGACAACCCTCTAATCCTCTGACTTTTGTGTAGTACCCATTGACTGTAAATGGTACCTGGACTGAGTGTCTCCTCCCCCCTGGTGTTCCAAACAGGAAGTACCTGCTGGCTCCAAGAAGCCAAAATTCCATAAACCTTTATAAAGAAATAAACAGCTAGCTCTGCTACCTATTTTTTAACATGTTCTTGATAATCCTCTTTTTTCAATATATTTTTCTCTAATGAAAGTTATTCACGTTAGAAACTGACCAATCAGAATCCTTCACCAAAGAAGGCGGTGTCACGTTGAACGTTCAAAACATTCGACAGGTTCTACTGAGCTCGTTTTTAGGTGGTAGGGGTGTGGACGTCCAACCAGCTCACTCCTGATTGGTGAGAGAGGTTGCTATAGAAACGTTGACTCAGACCAATCACTGCCTACTAACGATTTCTGTTTCTGACATGGCAACATTGGTATAGTGGAAAAAATGGCGATTGAATTGACTTTGGTTGGAGCCAGAAGTAAACCATTTTCTATGGGTGATGTCACACTCACTCAGTCCAGTCCAATGGACTGTATATGAGAACTGGACAGAGTGACCCCTCCCCACTTGTGTTCTAAAAGGAAGTGCTTGCAGGATCCAAGAAACAAAAATCCCACAGACTTCGATTCAGAAAAAAATCATTCTTGCTCTTTTTAAACAGGTCCTCAAATCATTTTTTCATGATATTTTTTTCTGTAGTACAAGTTTTTTTAGTTCTAAACTGACCAATCAGATGCCTCAATTAAAGTATGTGTTTTCATGTCGAACGTTTGTTTGACTGGCCGATTTCAGTGGTAAGGTTTTTCGGACTTCCAGCAAGCCTCACTCCCAAATGGTGAGAGTGGTTGCCATAGAAACATGGACCCAGACCCACTCTGACCAATCACTGCTTAGCGACGATTGCCGGTGCCATCATGGCGGCATCCATATTGGGGAGAAAAAAGAGTGACTGAATTGACTTTATTTGGTTGTAGCTGGAAATAAACCATTTTCTATGTGTGAGGTCTCTCTCCAGGGGCCTCATTTATAAACGTTGCGTACGCACAAAAGAAGGCGTACGCCACTCTCTACGCAATAGTTGAGATTTATAAAAAGCAAACTTGACGGGAAAATGTGCGGTCCTTCACGCAAGCTCTGACCCAGGCGTACGCACAAAAACGGGTGAAATGAGAAACGGCGACACCGTCGGCAGATGGAAGAAACACGTGAAAGTGAGAATGACAATACTGCCTCATGAATAACATGAAGACTTCATAAAGCAAGTCTCACAATTAACAGCTACACAAACACCCGTTTGATCAATCAGCAGTGAAACAAACAAAAACAATCAAACGAAAATTATAACAGAACTTCAAATGATCACATATTTGCAAAAAGAAAAGTGAAATATGTTCTGCAATATTGGCATGTTATGCAATTCATCCTCATAAATATTATAGTTAACAGAACGAAATAATGTACAAAACTGATATTCTCGTCAATGTGTCCGTCTGGCGGAGCAGATATAGTCAAAGTCAAAGTCAAAGTCAAAGTCAGAGTCAGCTTTATTGTCAAATATGCTGCATCCGTAAGACATACAGCACAGATGAAATTACTTTCCTCTCACCCCACAGTGCAAGCAGCATATAAAATAATAAATAAACGACTTAAAAATACATTCTTTTAAAAACAATAAAGCCGATGGAGCTGCTGCGTGTGCACGCGCCGCCAGACGTGCGAATCAGACAGACAGACAGACAGACGTATTAATTGTCCACTGGGGAAAGTTGTTTTCATAGTAAAACATTTCTTCATAAGCTATGGAATTATGGTATTCATGCATATGCCTTTAGTTTGTTTTCTTTTTGATAAAACAATGTATGGCGTATGTCTCAACCATTCAGAAAGCAACAAGAAATTACATTTGCGCTGAACAATTTCCCATTTCCACGTGGATTATTACCGACATCTGTAGCTTGTCAGATGCAATTAAATGGATGGAAATAAAATGCCCCATCACAATGCGTCAATGCGTAATGACGCACAATGGCTGATCTTGCGCTCTTAGAAGATGTGGCAAATGGAAGAATTCGGAGTGAACGAGTCTTTAGACAGCAAGAAGACTTGCTGGTAAACGAGGACGAGTGGCTTATGAGCCGGTTCCGACTTCCTCGAGCCGTCCTGTTGGAGCTTTTGGGGGTGTGTCACCCGGTGCATCAGGTGCGTCGTGGCCCCCCCCCCCCCCCCCCGCCTCAGTCACCACTCCACGTAAAAGGGATTCCCCAATAATTGCCGCCACTCTCTCATCAAGAGGGGTCAGCTCCGTTGTCCCCTGTTCCCCACCTGTGGCAGACACACTCTAGCAATGCAGCGCCAGACGTTTTTCTGCCGCGACTTTGATGTCCGACCATTTCTTTTTTATTTCGGCCGCGGTCCGCGGCCCGGCCATTCACGTGCCTTTTCGGCATTAGTAATGCCCACACTGTGCCCTCCAAACAACATTTTTCTCCTCTTTTCCACCTCGCCGACGATAACTTCTACTTCACATCGAGTGAAGTTACGTTTTTTTGATTTCCTCTCTGTGTTTGCCATGGTTTCGCTATCAATGAATATTCATTTCTGGGCGTTTCACTGACTATTTATGGGCAACTATGGGCGTGTCATGAAGCCGCAAAAGCTGCGCAGCATTTAGAATTGGTTGTGATTTATTAAGGGAAGGATGCGTAGGATGTGCGTGCGCACGGTTTTATAAATCCGAATATTTCTGTGCGTACGCACGTCCTATGTTTCATCCGTACGCCACTTCTGACGCAAATCCTACGCAAGGTTTTATAAATGAGGCCCCAGGTCTCTAATACAGTCAATGGTTGTACCTGGATTTCCCCTACTCCACAGATTTTCAAGAGGACCTGGCTGCAGACAACAATGGTGCCCAGAGATCATTAGCTGGAACCTAGAAGTCCAGAACCAGAAGTTTTACAAATCTGAACATTTTTTCTTAATATCCTTTTTGAAAGGAATAAAGCGATCATTGTTTTTTTTGTTTCACCATAAGCTCATCCCGCACACACATTTTTCTTTTTCCATTATAAGAAGTTGGGGGAAAAAGGGAACTATTCTGAAATCTGGTGGTATTTCAATGATGTCGGAGCGCCATCTTGTCTGCATCCAGGTCCCCCTCCAAATTTTTAGGCTTTTTCCCAAGCAGCTGCCCTTCAGCTGCATTCATCTTTTTTTCTCTCCTCAAAATACGCAGAGCTCATCATGTTTACGCCCTTTCTGTGAGCCGAGACCCTCGCCTCCAAGAGGACTTCGTTTGTGCCATGGTTTGGGTTTGTGGTCTTGGCTGTTTCCTCCGTTTTGTTTCTGTCATGTTTGACTTCTGTTTCCTGTTTTATTTTGAAAGTTATCCTGCATGTCATGGTTTTGAGTAGGGCTGCAGGATATGAGGAAAACCCGCAATATGCTGATCGATATTGATCGATATAACTTGCGATACATGAACAAATACAAAAACAACTAAAACATTTCTGTTTCACTGCAAAGGTTTAATTTAAATAAGAGTCAAAATACCTTAAATTATTCTCCAAATAACCCTTGTCTAATTAGGAGGGCAACATCTAACATAAAAGCTCCATCTGATTGGTCAAATGCATAAAGGGATTTATTCAATTCATTAAATAGTTCATGTTGCCATGGAGATTGTTTTAGCACATTTAAGGTTTACCATTTATTGCAATTTTCGCTGACTTTTGCGATATGGATATTGCACAGCTTGAAATCGCGACAACGATACATTTGCGATTAATTGTGCAGGTCTAGTTTTGAATATTCACAATGTTTAGGCAGAGCACAGCTAAATTAGTGTTAATGAGTCAATAACGAGCATGGAGTGCACGTGGGCGCACTTGACTTCTTTGTTCTTTTTATGTGATTTGAGTTGCATATTGAGTTTATATTTGTGTTTGTGTTTACTACAGACCACACACATATGCAGATGTTCATCCACCTGGAAACTGACCTGCTTCTGCATGTCAAACCAAAGGATGTAAAGCCTGAAGTGTGGATTACAGTTATTGAAGCCATCCTCCTGCCGGTTGTCATGTATTTCATGCACCGACTAACGGAAACAGCCTCATCCAGGTCTTGAAGTGGTGCTCTGGCCAGATCCTCCTTTACAGGCTAGTTTTGAGTTTTACTTCCCTGGTCCTGATGGTTTTCACCTGTGTCTTATCAGTTCAGAGTCTTGTCTCTGCCTTCCTCTTGTGCTGGTCCACATTTCCTGTTTATCTGTTTACCACAGTGGGTTCCCTGCTCAGTAGAGCTTTCCGTTTGGTGCTAAACCCCTCGCCTTGGAACCACCTGCCTCCCATCTCTGCATTTTGGGTCCTTCATGCTCATCCGTTTGATCCAAAAGACACCTGGCAGTGTCCAAAATTCAGTTTCCCTTTAAGGGCACCATGTGTGAAAGTGAACCTGGTACCAGTTTACGGCGTGGATTCTGGATTCTAAACAGATCCGGTACGAGGGTGAAAGTAACCACCTGAATCTTCAGAGTTTTAAAAAGATGAATGTCCCTCCCGAAACCATCTGATAGAGTTTTAACGGCAGGCAGGAAAAGGTTTTTAATCACCCTGCCTTTGGACCGAGTCTCCAAAGAATATGCTTTTCTTTCAAGCCTAAAATGAACCCTGAGCCAAGAAAAACTGGCTTAGTGTGCCGCAGAACAATTACCTTAAGAGGCTAGTTTTGTGGTGCTGACAGATGGATGATGCAGGCAGTAAACCGGTGACTCGACTGCCAAAAAAGATAGCGAGGAAGAGTATCAGACCAAAGCCTACATCTGCTTTTTTTCACCTGAATTAACACAACTTTTATCTTAGAAAGAAAAAAAACATTCAAGTTCCAGCTTTTGTTTACATGTTGTCTTTATTTTATGTAGAAAAAATAAAAAGCAAAAGTAAGAGTGCTAATACAAAAATAGGAAAGTCTGTAAAAACTCAGCTTTTCATAAAAGTGTCCCAGGTTTATTCACATTTGGAAGCTGCCATAGACTAGCTCATTCTAGCAGCTTGTGTACATCTTCAGGGAGTAAACAACGGCTCGCAGAAACGTTTCTACTGGCTATACGATGGGGGGGGTTTCAGGATACTGCTTTGTCTGTGTTACAAAGAGCCGTGGACAGGATTCACATTCTCTTTCGGCAAAAGGAAATCGGCGGAAAACCCAACCCATCTGCTTGCAGATGAGACTTGACGCCTGGCAGGGAGGTGGAACAGCCGCTCCGCTCTCTCTGTGAAGACATGATGAGGGACTGTTGAGATGCTCCCCGCGGACCTGAAGGTCTGCTGTTGGGCGAGCGTGTTTCTCATCTGACCTCAGTTTCTCATGCCCAGATCCATCATCTTCTCCTGGACCCACGGGTCCTCTGGATTGGCACAGACGGTCCGCTGGGTTGCACGTCCACGCTTCTTTTTCATCTTAAACCTGCACACCAGAGGCAGAATTGATTGACGTGATCGGTTCCAATCTAACATCTGATATGAGCTTGGATCATTTGGACCCTGCAGAAGGACAGCGGCTCCCATCGGAAGAGAGAACGCTGGATTCTACTCACACAACAGCTCTGATGTTGCAATCTCCATCTGTTTCCTGAAGCCTGTAGCTCACAATGTTTTTCTGCTGTACTGGACCGAGTTTTTTCACGTAGCCAAGGCAGCAGTTATCATAGGATCCTGCAAGACAAAAAAAGAGAATTCTCTAAAAATATGTAGGTGTTCGCCTCACCTTTGAGATGCTGACAGTTTCTAAAAAGATCCATCAGCTAAAATTAGAACAGTTTTGTCTGCAGGTCTCACTCTCTGAAGATTAATGACTAACAAGATGCAAACGTCACTCCTAAAAGAAGCTTTTAGGAATTTTAAATCTGGAAAAGCCACAGGGTGAAATTTGACCCTCGTTTAAAATAATGTTTTTCTATTTTTATGTTGTTGCTTTTTTTCTTTTCTTTTGGCTGCTGTTAATTTTTGCTTCCCAAAATGAAGCTTCTGAAACGGTTTGAAGCGTTTGATCGTTTTCTGTTCCACTTCTTGAATTGATCTTAATCTTAAGGGAATCTGTCACAACAAGTCCCACAAATTCAGGTTTGGAAACGAAGCGCTTTTAAAGAAATGAGGTTTATGAAAACATCTCAGACCACAAAACATTTTGGTTTTTACATGTTCGGAAAATGAGAAACTCCCTTTTAGAAAATGTTGACGTGTTACTGTAATCAAATTCAGAAAAAAGGACGTCAAATGTCCTTTACTGACCTTGTGCCAAACTCAGGCACATGCAGGTGAAGAACAGAAGCAAGACGAGGGTGTGAAACTTCATGGCTGCTGCTGCTGCTGATGATGATGATGGTCACTGCACAGACAGGGATGAAGAAACCCAATGAGTTGTTAACACAGAATGAGAAACACAAAGCACAGCATCCCCCCTTAAAGGGAATGCTGGGAACTGGTCCCCCCCCATGCACTCTTGTGCAATCAGAGGCTTCGGACCCCTGATTTGCTGAGTCTGCTCTCCAGCTGTTCCTCCTCCAGTCCTCTGAAGGGCTGTTTTCTGTCCTCCTCCATGAATTTGGACCTCTGACACGGTCTTGAACTGTTGTTGAGACCACGAGTTTGCAGGAAAAGAGGAGAGACGGTGCAGAGAGTCGTACCTGCTCACATCCAGACTTTCACGACGCGTCTCTGAAGGAAAAGGCTGCCGTTCTGTTCTGCCTGCAGGGGCTCCTGTGGTTTTATGGTGCCCTCCCCATGCCCCCCCCCCCTGACAATACCCTGCACAGACTTCCCCACACCTCCTCCTCCAGCGTCAAAACTGTTGCACTTCTTCAGAAATGCAACTGGATCACTGCGTCCCAGGAGCCCACTGTGCTCATTATTTGCTAGGAGGGGGGCAAAAAAAATAAATGGGGGGTAAAAACACCCTTTACTCCCCCCCACACACACATACATCAACACCCCTAGATGCATCTTATATAACTGACATATCAGTTTCACGCCTCGCACACAGAGACTTTGAAGGCACACATGCAGTGTTTGGTTTGAACTTCAGGACAGAAAAACAGGTTTTTGACAGGCGGCATCGGCCAACGCGGACCCACAGTGAGGCCTCTGCCAGGTCGTTTATGGACTGTTAGTGATGAACAATAAGCAGTTAAAGTGTTTACGAGCACCAAGAGAACTGCATGCTCATCATTTCTTCTGAGAAAACCCTGAACTGACCTGAACTGGAGCTCAAATCAAACCAAGACTTTGGTTAGGTTCCAAATAAAAATGAAGACGGTAACAGTTCTCTTCCATCACGTTATGCTTTGAGTAAAACACGTTTTAAAATGAATCGTCCAGTTTTATCTCTTGCTCTAACGTTGCTGTAACAGTGACGAAAAGGAACATGGAACTCCATCTTATTCTTTTTAGATAACTTTATTATTTTAGTAGAGAGGAGTTATTTTCTTGATAAGATGAGAAACACATAGGTTTAGTTTTTTACTCTGTTTTTTTTAACCAGTCCTGAGGATCTATGCATGAAGTTCGACAAATCTTGACATCAAATAGTTTTTGTTTTTTATGGCTAAATCTCAGCTATAGAGTTGCTAATTATCAAAGCTTCAACTTCCTCACATTTTTTGATGATAAACTGAATTATTCCAGCTGCAAAAACGTTCATCGTCTGGCTTCACCTCAAAACCTGCACTGAAAATGTCCTTTCTTTTTTACAAGTTGGACAGAAATATTGACAGTTTCAGTCCCTCTCCAATCATCTTTGGATTGTTTTCAAAGCAGTGGTGTTATAATTATGATTTCCCCCCTTTATAGCCAAAACAAATGAAAAAAAACTGTCATTTTCTAGGACATACTTTCTGCAGAGCGGCAGGAGTTCATTAGACATTTCCCTCTGAATTGTGGGCGGGGCCTGTTGGCACGGAAGTCAGCCTGCATTCATTTCCCATCATCCCTTTGTTTACAGTCTCTCCAGCTAGTTTACAGCCCCTAAAAACTCCAACCTAACATTACGGTGCAACAAAAATGGTGAGCAATGATGGAGCACTCTGCTCCATTCTGATGCATCCACCTGCAGACAAACAGATCCATGTACGACTTTAGTTTCCTCGTCTGGAATCTGGATCTAAGCTGATCCAGGTTGGATAGATCTGATGTTGATCACCATTTTCGTTGCAGCTGTAATGTTAAGTATGGGGGTGTGGGGGGGTGCAGGGTTGCTCAACGCCAACAGTCAGAGGTGAATTTAGAATGAACTACTGCCACTCTGCAGAAACTATGTCTGATAAATACATTAAAAATGGCATAAATGATAATTACAAGAACTATTTGGAAATAGACCAAAAGCTGAAAAGAGTGGCACCATTTCTGACTAACTACAGTTGTTGAGCTGTTTTATTGAACAATTCGGTTGTGTTGGAATTCCGTCACTACTCACTCACTACATAGGACGTTCGCCAATTTGTAGTTCGGTCTGAAACTACAATTCCGAAATCCAGTGCTCCAGAAATTTCCCAGAAGTCTCTGCAATAAACCAGTGTGCATCGATGCTCACTAGATTGGAGAACATAGACCACAATGCATTGCGTCGGAACAATTTTTGTTTAAAAAAATGTATTCAGATGAATTTTTTACATAAATCTTCAACGTTTTTATCTTCAGAACTCAGTGGATTCATAAATAATCTTCGCAAAACCCTCATATCAATTAGATTTTAACTTGAAATTGAAAAACGTAAAAAAGATGACGTCACATTTGCTGTATAAAAAAAAAGTAGTGAGCATGGTGTCCGCATTGCTTTTAAAATCCAGGGCACTGTGTGGTTTTTTACCAGTCAGGGGTTAGGGCCAGAATTCGGACACAGCCTTCATCTCTATTCTGTCAGAAACACTCAATTATAATCTTTTTTAATATCCTTCCCTCATCTAGCTTTGAGTTTTTGTTGTTGACAGATTTTATTTTCAGAGGAGATTTAATTTGTCAAAATTTAGACTTTTTTAGTCCTAATAATTTGGAGGTTGTCCTTTTTCAAGAAATCTTTTGTGGTACTAAAAAATAATCACTTTAAAATCTAAAATAAATTGAAACTGTACAAACAAAACATTTATTTAAACAAATATAGTATTCTAATCTGAATTTAACCCCTTCATGCCTGACTTCATTTCCAACTACATAAAAAATGCAATTTAGCAATGCTACAGGAAATGGATTCAATGGTTTGTTGCTAATTGCTGACTTAAGCCGTGAAAGAGTTAAAGAAATGACAAGAAAACAAAAGTTAAAATACCGAGTCTATCTGTTTTTATTCAGCTAAAATCATGAAGTCATCATGAACGTCTGGCAGTAAACAGCAGCTCCTCTAAAGGAGGAGCGGTGCACAACAAGAGGATGAAAGCAAACCACAAACACGAGAGAAATGAAAAAGACGTGTCTCGCTAATCCAAAACCAGTGATGAAAAAGACAAATTCAAATTTCCATTTTCTTGGTTCTGAGTTCAATTATGTCCTCACTGCTTAAACAAAAGCCTGATGTCTCTCTGCAAATGTTTAAATACGACATTTTTGACTTTAACTCAAAGTCCTGCAGCTTAAGGAGAGCATTTGTGGTTTTAACATCAATGTGAGGAAAAAGGTGAAATAGAAAATTATATTAAATATCACTAAATGTTTTTTTTTTAAACATAACCAGTATTGTGTGTGAGATAAATAATCTTTGCAGAAATCCATCGTTGTTTTGATTTTTCCTAAGTTTGAGTCAAGAAATCCTTTTTTTCTTGCTTTGTTTCTCTCCGATTTAAATCAGAAACAGCCTTGAGTGGATTTTGGTTACGATTTCACAAAAAGTCCCAGAGCAGACAAAGCTTTACATTCCTGCGCTCGGGGCCAAAGTTGGCTCTCAACAAACCGATTATGAGAAACACAGCAAACGAATAAAAGCAAAAAACCTGAAAAGCCTTTTAAAGTCTGCTACTAAACTGCTTTTCACGTCTTCTTAATTGGATTTCGGTCGAGAATGTGAGCCTCATTCAGTTTATTGTCCTAAAAGGAGAAAATAAAAATGCCCACAAGTTAGTAAAACAGTTCTGTAGAAAGTCCCAAAGGAACTAAACTTGCTGTGAACATCATCTTCACATCTGCTTCTCATAATGTCGACATACTTTGACAAACGAGCCAGGGGTTTTATAGTTCACTTTATCTTGTATTCATGAATTCTGACTCTGCCTCTAAACACTGTTCACTGAGCCGCTTTTGGCTGAATCCCTCTGAGCCGGACTGTAAATCAGCCGTAACACGCGTGTCAAACTCTTACTAACCGAAGAGCCGGTTTATGTGCAAGAATGCAGACGTTTTTAAAGCCTCGTGTGGTGCAACGCTATAGAATTGGATTACATTTGTTTTTATTTTTGCGGAACACCTCATACTCGGCGGGTCAAACTTAACTAAGCCGCTGTAAAAGCATCGGTTTCTGCAGGACCTCTAACTCAAACTGCAGGGGTTTCCTGTCTTTGACACCATGAGCGGGCTCAAGACCAAAGGAGGTCAAGACTTTGTCAAATTCCTCCCCCTTTGACTGGAAAGAAACATTCAGAGCCAACTTTCACTCTGATGTTGAAACAGGAAAAGGACTCTAAACATCTTTAGAGACAAACAGCTTTTGATAATAACCATAGAAACAGCATAAACCCACTAGAAGAGTATTGTTGACCTACAGTTAGACTGAGGTTCATTGCATGCCTTGTGATGTGCAACAAATGACTTACGTCTGATTTCTTCTGCAGCTAAGACCTCAGATTTAGGACGGGAACAGAGAGTTTCAGTTTAATTTGTAACCCAACAACTCTGTGTTTTTTCTGAGATGAAACTTTGTCAGTGGAGGCTCGTCCAAAAGGGAGGAAAAACGGTAATGGACACAGATTTCTTTGGCGTCTGTCAAGATTCCCAGACAATGCAAAATTAAATCAGTGCTTTTTACTTTCATGATGATGTTTAAACTTAGTACTGACCAGACAACAGCAGTCAAAAACGCAGCAGCAAAGGAATGTTTTATATCAAACTGTGAGATATGACGGTTTCATATCTTAAAATTATGGTCTCATATGTGTTTTCTCTGTGTGGACAGAGGCTTTGAGCGGCTCCTTGAGCAGAGATGTCACATCTGAATAGTTTAGGGTTTTCTTTTAACTTTTAATCTCAGTTGTTTAGCTCAGACTTTGAAGTTTCAAACAGAGAGCAGTGGGGCTTCGTTATTTTGTTTTTCAGGCTCTAAATAAAGCTGCTTCAAATCCTGGCTGAGAGCCTCTGGTGTGAAGTTTATATGTTCTTCCTGAGCGTGCACGTGGCTTCCTCAGGCAATATGGCTTCCTCCCAGAGTCCTAAAACATGTTTAGTGGATCAACTCATCAGTGTTCCACTGGTGTGTGCGCTTGTATGTACGTGTACATGTGTGCGTGCATGTGCGTGTGGCCTGGCGAGGTACGAGCAAACTGTCTATCGGTAAACTCGCCTTTGCCCTAAAGGCAGCTGAGATAGGCTGCCTTTAGAAAAGCACACCACCACAATGTGGTTGCATTGGTCTCATCTCATTTGCAAGACTCTGATTGGCAGAACGGAAGGAAGGAGTACTTCGAGGATCTCTTCAATCCCACTGACATGCCTTCTTTTGAAGAAACAGAGGATGAGGACTTTGGGGTGAGGCTGTCCATCACCTGTGCTGAAGTCATTGAGGTGGTCACTGAGCTCCTCAGTGGCAGGGTCCAGGAGTGGACAAAGTCCGCCCCGAGTACCTCAAGTCAAGGATCCTTAAGTCAAGGAAGCTGTGAGAGTGTCTTGGCTAACACGTCTCTGCAGCATCGCGTGGTAGTCAGGAACTGTACCACTGGACTGGCAGACAGGGGTGGTGGTTCCCCTTTTTAAGAAGGGGGACTGGAGGGTGTGTTCCACTACCGGGGAATCACACTTCTCCGTCTTCCTGGGAAAGTCTATTCTAGGGTACTGGAGAGCAGAGTCCGTCCGATTGTCAAACCTCAGATCCAGGAACAACAGTGCGGTTTCCGTCCGAACTCCCACAAACCCTCCAGCACCCTCTTTAGGACCCTCTTTAGGGTGCTGAAGGGTTTGTGGGAGTTCGCCCATCCAGTCCATATGTGTTCTGTGGATTTGGAGAAGCTGTTTGACTGTGTCCCTCATGGTATCCTGTAGGGGCTGCTCTGGGAGTATGGGGTTTGGGGAGCCTTACTGAGGGCTGTCCGCTCTCTGTATGACCGGAGCAAGAACTTGGTTCCCATAGCCTGCAGTAAGTCGGACTTGTTCCCGGTGCATGTTGGACTCTGGCAGGGCTGCCCTGTTTGTTCATAGTTTTAATGGACAGAATTTATAGGTGCAGCTAGGGGGGGTTCTAGCTTGGGGACCACAGGATTTCGTCTCTGTTCTTTGCAGATGATGTTGTCCTGTTGGCTTCAGTGAGCCGGGACCTCCAGCATGCATTGGGGCGGTTTGCGGCCGAATGTGAAGCGGCTGAGATGAAGGTCAGCATCGCTAAGTCTGAGGCCATGGTTCTAGATTGGAGAAAGGTAGTTTGTCCTCTCTGGGTGGGTGGAGCGTCCTTGCCCCAGGTGGAGGAGTTAAAATATCTTGGGGTCTTGTTCATGGGTGAGGAAAGATCGGAGCCTGAGATTGACAGGTGTATTGGTGTAGCGTCCTTTGTTAACATCTCTACCAGTAGATTGTGTTCTGGTGATTTTCTCACTATGGTTGCATCCGTGGTTCGTACCACAATCTTTTTTTCTGTCCCTATGACTGAAGTGAGTTGCAGAAAACCTTGAAGTTGCATCTTTCTGTCATTAGCTGCCTTTAAGACATCTTTAATAGATGTGGTTTGAGATGGATGCAGATGTTTTGAAAAGGTTTTTATGGGTCTTCTTCTATCTTTTTATTTTACCTGGATCGATAAAAGGAGGATCCCTTGAGGTGGCCATATGAGCATGAAGGGAACCGCGAGACACACCTGTGCTCCGCTAAAGGTGTGGCTGATAGTCCCTACAACCCTCCACCGGCCTGGACAACCCAAAAACCCTCAGCTTCCACACGGGCGCATGTTAACAAGGCTTTTGGCAGAGATCCATCAGACTCTGTTTGGAGAATAGAATAACAGGAAAACTGGAACCAATGCAGTTTCATGTATACATCTTTACATATACTGATACAGATTTCTAAGTGACTTTTTAACTTCTACCTACCCACCCAACCCATCCATCTGTCCATCCATCTATACATCCATCTACCTTTCTGTCTGCCTATTACTTGTCTTATTCTATTCTACAGAATATAAATCTGTTTGTTTTTATTCAACGTTTACGACCAACTTGAGATCTAGAATACATGTTTCTGTAGAAATGAGACATTAAGTTTACAGAAAGACAAAAGAAAAACTAAAAAGGCGTGCAGGTCAGAATTATCAGCTGTCAGGTTTCTTTTATGCTACTGACGTCAAGGTATATTACACTTTTTAAAATCGTGATTTGCGTTTTTTATGGGCTATATTGAAGATATATACAGTTAAAAATAACATTGGGGAATAAATAGCTCTCCTCTTGGCAAAACGATTCAACACTATTTTAAAAAAATCATCAAATCTTGACAACCAGAAGTTTTTAGAGCAGATGTAAAATAAAAGTTTACATGTTTTTATACATTATTTTTCATTTCTTTGTAAACTTCTTTATGATAAAAAGGTCATTTAGTTCTACGTTTTTAAAAAACATTTTCTGAGTAGTTCTCCGCCTTTGACCTGGATTGACCTGGTTTTGCAATAGCAAAGCAAATACAACACCGCCACCTAGCGGATGTGTTGAGAACCTGCAGCAGGATGGCTCAGGACTGGCACATGGGAAATGGGGGTACGATGAGCTTTTCATTCATTTTGTGCCTTTACTGAAAATTAAATGCCAAATATGTTTACATGATTTGTGTACAATTGAACATTTTTACGATTGGAAAGGAGCAGAAGTGAAAAAACAAAATGCTTACAGTTGTCTGCCCCCTTTTAAACATCGCATAATTTCTGCATTTATCCGACCATCACCTGTGCTCAGATTTCACCAAATGCAGTTCAAATAAAACCCTATTTTAGTAAACACATTCCATCCCTGTAGCACTGCAGTCCACCCAACAGTCCAGTTTGTACAATCTAATTTGTTTAGCTGCATACATCTGTTTAAATTGAATAACATTTTGACAACCTTTTAACTGATTCTCCTGGGAATTCCACATTTTTTGCCCTATTATAGATACTTTTGTTTTAGTGTTGTTCCAGCAAACTGTTGTCTCAAATCAAATCTATGATTTTCATCTCCTGTGCTAAAAGTAAAAAGCTTTCATGAGTCTTCTGGTCTGCAATTCGATTACATTTTTAAGTTTTAATAAACCTGACTTAATGTAAAGTTCATTTGTATCATCTCTAAATTTAGCTTTGTGAATAATTCAAATAGCTCTCCTTTGTATTAAGGGCCTATTAATAGTTTCATGTGTATTTCCCTACACTTCAATACAATATGTAAAGTCAGGTAAAACCATAGAGCAATATAACATTTGCATAACATGACATGGTAAAACACATTTGGATTTGTTCAGAACAAAAAGGCTCTTGGCTACTTAATTTTTATACAAAATACAAGAGATTTCCATGTTCATTTGTCGTCCAACATAACCCCTAAACATTTAAATTCAGACACCTGATCTATGTTTGTCAATGGATAAAGCTTCATCCAGTGTGGGTGAATGCCGTTTCGCCCTACTGCCTAACCATGCATCCAAGTCTGGGCCCCCCTGTGCCGGTCCCCAGCCTGGATAAAATACAGAGGGGCGTCCGTCGACAAAACCCCTGCCAAACCGCCTGAGACGACCCCAGAAGGGATATGCCTTGATAAAGGAGCGTTTGCTGGTTTCAACTGCTAGCCAATGTACTAGCAAACTAGCTAAAAAAGGAGAGGGGTCTGTGTGGAATTTGCATGCTCTCCCTGGGGGTTTTCTCTGGGGACTCACCGTCCAACATGCTTCATACTCTTAATTGAATGTGAGTGTGCATGGGGGTGTGATTGTGGCCCTGTGACAGACTGGCGACCTGTCCAGGATGTCCCCTGCCTTTGACCACAAGTGGCCAGAATAGGCTCCAGCAGCCCCTGACCCCGAGAGGTAACAAACAGATTAGAAGAAAAATGAATGAATAAATAAATGAATGAATGAATAAGATACAAATGCCTCCACATTTCTTCAGATGATCTGGAGAAAAGTACTAACAATCTGTTGTTGGCACGAAAGTAAGCCCCCTTGATATCCCATCATCCCTCTCCTGCTAGCTTACTGCCCCTCACAACCCCAACCTAACATTACCAGTGCAGCAAAAATGGCGAGCATTATCAGAGCTATCCGGCCGTACATTTTAGATCCAGATTCCAGCTCGGACAAGTAAAACAAAGACGTTTATGGATCTATTTGTCTGCACGTGGATGATTAAAAAGGGGCGGAGTAGGAAGATTTTAGCCCCCCCATTTCCGTTTCTATGTCACAACTGAGAAAGGTTTCAAACAGTATTTTTTCTTCTGTTCCCAATTCATCCTGATTTGAATAAAGAAATACTCAGAAACAGTTTTAATTTTAACTCCTTTTATATAGTTCCTCCAGGAAAGGAAAAAATGTTACAAGAACATGTTAACCCTATCACCAAAAACATAATTTACATTGGAGTGAGTCTTTTAGTATGCAAAATAAAAGTCAAACACAATAACATTTTGAAAAATAAAAAAACTATGAAATATATATATATATAATATGACATAAAAAAATAATTAAAAGGGAAAACATTCTGTATGTGCATCTCATATAAAACAATAAGAAAGCATTTACATTTTTAGCTCAATTAGGCTATAACTGCACTCCAACTCACGCGAGAGTTGAACTTGGAGTGCGAGACTTTAGTGCTGTCAATGCAGCTAACCCGCCGCGAGGGCGAGTGTTTCTGACATCCCTTCGTCCGGGACCGTCCGCCCGCCCTGCGGTCAGCACTTTCCGCCCCTAAGTCTTTACGAAGCGAACCGTTTCTATTCGGCGCATTTACTCGGGTTAACCAGCTGCTAGATTGGGAAAGAGCCTCATGGATCCTGAAAACACTGAAGCCAAAGTGCTGCTGAGCCGCGCCAAGACGTTCCGGCTCCACACCGGGAATTTGGTGAACCGGAATCGGCTGAAAAAGAAGTGCCCGGGCTCCACCAGCGAGGAGGTAAGGAGCTGTCGGATCAGCGGGAGCGGCGGTGTCCGTGGACTCGGCTAGCTTAGCCCACAAGTTTGGCTACCTGGCTAAATAAGAGAAATTCCCCGCGGATGAGGGGAAAAAAACCCGCGTGACTTGTTCCCGTGCACCTGTGAATGTTTAAAACCATTTGTGGGATAAAGTGATCAGACAGAATAGAATGCGGTAAAGAAAACAAAGGTGTACAGCCCGCAAAATCACCATGACATTGCAGGTTTTGACAAAAACGCTGACCACGAAAGAAAACCAGTGAAGCTGAAACAAATGCACGGAATTCCGGCCGGAAGCTGCCGCCTCTTCTGTGGATCATTTACCTGAAAAAAGCCTGACAGGAGGAACTCTGTCTGTCCTGGACTGTCCTGCCCTCTGCTTATTTTCACAACAGTTCACTTTAGCCTCCTTTGTTATTGTTTAGCAAATAGATTTAGCCTTTTGTTGGAATTAAAATGTGTTAAAGAAAGCGGAAGTTGCTTCGGATGCTTATCAAAATAAAGGCAACATAAACAGTATTTTATTGATCTCCTCTATGAGGCCTATTATAAAACAACAATATTGATGTGAATTCTATTTCTTTTAGGAAATATAAGAAGTCTGCTTTTTTCCTTCATTACATAAGCTTTATTTCTGTTGTGATCATCGTCTTTAGTATGGAGGACTAAATCAGATTTAGTCAGTGAGATGCTGTAGTTGTGTTAGTTTGTGTCAGATGTAAACATTTGTGTTTGTCTTTTGTTTTTGGATGTTATTTTTCACATGACGTCTCTGATCTTTCAGCTTCGAGACTGCATTCAAGCCACAATGAGTGACTGGTTGTCCATGAAAAAAGCAGCTTCACCGGTGAGAAGACGGCTCTCATCGTCTGTTAAAGGGTCCATATTCTGCCAAATCAGCATTTTGTGCTTTTAAGTAGGTTATAATGTTCATTCTTCCTCTAAAAACCTGCTGTCTGAGCACCAGCCCCTCCCAATCCACAAAAAACACATTGTGACATCACAAATTGAGGAACCGCCCCTTCCAGGAAGAGTCTGCGCTGCCAGCCCCGTCCCCTGGCTAACACACACACACACACACACACACACACACTTCTTCCTTTCATTTTCTATGCACTATATGAACGTCAATCTTTGTAAAAGTTCGGATGTTTTTGTTTTGGTGCGAAAAACGCAGACACGCTGCCGAGGTCAGCTCTATGATGATGTCATGAAATGGGCGACACCCACAAAGAAAGAAAGGCGGAGCCTCATACATCAAATTGTTTTACTTCCTGCTAGGAAAATGAGCTGGAAAAATAACAAATGTTTCATAAAAAACGTCGTTCTTTAGTGTGCCAAAGGTAATATGATCATATATGTGGATAGAAAGCAGGATAGAGGCCCTTTAATGTCATGATCCACAGTTTTTCAATGTGTCGATCCATGTTTTGTATGTTTTTTTTTTAACAAAATGTTTGTTTTAAAACTGTGGCGGGCTGGACTTCAAAAATGGAGTCGCTTCGGCGCTGAAGGAACTGAAAGGGATGAACATCAAAGGGGGTTGGGTTTCTGAAAAGAAGCTGTCAGAAGGGATGTTCATGCAGAAACGCCGGCGTTAAAGTGGTTTTTCAAAGGTAGTTCAGGAGATTTCTAGGGGAAAATTCTCCTCTTGAGGACTTTTCTCTAAATCCTTTCCCGGATGGGAATGTTTTTCTAGATCAGGTTCTGATCAAAGTTGTCTGTGGGCTCCAGAGTGGAGACCACAAGGCCTGCTGAGCTCTCTCCTGCTGAGCTCAGCTAATCTGCCTCTTTTATTCCCACATCCACCAGACTGGAAGGGGGCGGAGTTAAGCCGCCTTTTCCTCAAAACAGTGCCGGCCCGTTTTAGTCAGAACAGCCTTCTCTTGCTGCTTTCGGCATCAGGTGTTTCATGACGTTGGACCAGCTTTACACTAAATGGGAACTTCTTTTTTTTTTTTTTTGCCTGTTAGGGATTTTAAAGCAGGTTTAGATTTCATAAACGAAGCATTTTTCTGAATTGTGTTAAACATGGGATAGTTGAACTGAAATCTCCTGTTTTCAGGGTTTTCCGGATGTTCTGGACTGCTCTTTTCCTGAAGCAACAGAGACCATCACACCGGAGGAGAGGGAGGAGCTGAAGGTTTCAGGTCAGTGACTCTCCACCGTTTCAGTTCAGGCCATGAAGATTTGAAAGATCCACACCAATCCCCTTTTGATCCATTTTCAAAGTGTTCCCAGTGGTTTTTTAATTATGATTAAACAAAAAAAAAATCACCTGAAATTCACCTGTGAGTTATAGGTGGGACGGTTGGTGCAGAGCAACCCGCCCCCCTTCCCGTCGCCGTTACTCTGTTTACATGCTCTCCTGCTAGCTTAAAGCCCCTCACACCCCCAACCTGAAAGTAGCAGTGCAACAGAAACGGCGAGCACCATTGGAGCTACAGTTTTGGCAGCTCGGATGAGGAAAACGAAGACGAGGATGCATCAGAAGGGAGCAGAGCAGGGAGCTGGTGGCCCGCCCAGCGTATTTTCTGCATCACACATTCCATCTTTTTCTTCTGCTCCTGATTCACAACTATTCCAATAAACAAATACCCAGACGTACAATTTTACGCTTAATTCTCTATAAAGATGTCATCCATCATCAGACAGATGCTACAAGAACATGTTCAAAACACCAGTTTTAGCAGAGTGGGTCTTGAACCAACTGATCCTCCCTGAACTGGAAAGATTTTCTGAGAGATGCTTTTTAGCAAATACCAAGTATTGAAGAGAGCAGAAAAAAAAGCTAAGTTCGACTGTACCTTGATTTATGACTCGAGGTGTAATTTAAAGACCCACTCCAATGAAAATGGTATTTTTTGGTGTTCTTAACATGTTCCTGTAGCATTTTTCTCACTATGGAGGACATGTATAAAATAATTAAAACCAAAACGGCGTTTTTGAGTATTTCTTTCTTCAAATCTTGTTCGAACAGGATGTTTAAAGTAGGGACTTACTTAGTCCCAACTTCTCTTTGTTTACTCCAATTCTAAATTCTCCACTTGCAGACCAACGGATCTGTGCACGTTTGCATTTCCTCATTGTTGCTCGCCGTTTTGTTGCTACGGTAACGTTAAACTCAAGCTTTCTTTATTTGTTTAGCGCCTTTCATTTCAGCTGAAAACACAAAGCGCTTTACATAAAAGCAAATATAATAGCCATAAAATATAGAAGTTAAATAAAGCAGAAAACACGGAACAATTGGGACCCCTCCCTCCTCAGATTCCTCCCTCCACCCACCCAGTTCCCCCACTAACCCTGAGCAGAGACGAAGAACTGCAGCTTAAAGAAAGTTGGCTCGGTTCTGTTGTGAGGAAACCGTTTGACGGGGATCCATTCATGCCAAGGCCCGGCCCAACCACGGGGGTCACTGCCACAGCGCCCGCCCAGACCACGGAGCGGCGCCCCAATGAGAGTGAGCACCAACAGCAATGGCGCCCCCTACAGGCGGAGCTGGTAGTGCCCCAGAACAATGGATCCCCAAGAGGAAACACTGGAGGAAGAAACAGCATCAGAATGTAAATAACAAAACAAAACAAAAAAAAGCTTAGCTCGGGCTTGTGAGGTGCTTGCCGCTAGCGGGAGAGAGTATCAACAAAGGCATGCTGGGAAATTAGCCCGGCTAACTTCTACGCCAACAGTTTTCATTTCCAACAGCACATTTCCAGCGAGCTACTGCCGATGTGCAATGTCTTTTTTTTTTTTAAATTAAATTAATTAAAAGCCCGCTGGGAACCATTTCACACTAAATCCAGCTGCAGTGGGTGTTAAAGGCAGCAGCATCTCCATCAGAATGTGCCGGGTTGATGGTTCCCCGTCTTTGCAGTGAAGCTCTTCCTGTGCGGGGCGGGCCAGTCTGCCATCGGAGACGCTGTGGATTTGGGTGAGTTTTGGATCTCCTGCCGTTTCACCCCGAGTCTTTCCTGCGACGGCGTTCTTCATCTCCGTCTCTCATCTCCAGCTTGTCAGACTCTGGCGGTGTCCCAGCTGGACTCGGTCATCATTGCGCCGCCTCCGCCTCTGGAGGCGGACCAGAGTCTGGCTCACCTGCAGCCGGCGTGGGAGCAGCTGGAGGCTCTGGTCAGGAGCCAGAAGATAGCAGCCATCGGGACGTCCGACCTGGACAAAGACCTGCTGGAGCAGCTGTACAACTGGGCTCAGGTGGGGGGGGCAGCAGGTTTGACATGTTTGGTCTCTGAGGGAAGCTGTGCAGGTAAATGATGCTATTCAAACTCACATGGATTTGCATCACACTTCCTTAGGGTTAGGGTCCCTAAGGTGCCTTCTGTACTTTTAAAAGCTTCTGTGTTTCATGTCACAGAATAGGATCTTCACTTTATCCAGTGAAAAACAACATTTATGACTGACAACATGAATAAAAACAATCCTATTTGTTTTGTGTGACTAATATTTTTATTTTAATAAAATAACTTAGTTTCATATTTTTATCAACATTTTAAATCATTGAAAAAATCCAATATTAATGTCTTGTATTTTATGAGGCAAAAATAGCTTTTCTCTTGGTATTTAATGAAAAAAAAAACATTAATTTCATCATGTTGTGGAATAAAGTTCACACATTTTTCAATTTAAATAATTAGTTCTGGCAAAACAGTTTTTTTACAACCAAACTAAATTAGTTTTTAATAGACAAGAATTGGATATTGGATTAAATTCTAGAATTCAGTGGACTCATGAATAGGGGAATTGAAGTTCAATAGATCTGAGGAGTCATGCCGGCATCTCATCTCAGACATGTTTGGTTGATGTTTGTCCCCTCACGTCTTCTCTGGGAGCAGGTCAAGCCCAGCAGCAACCAGGTCAACCTGGCCTCCTGCTGCGTCATGCCCCCTGACCTGACGGCCTTCGCCAAAGAGTTCGACATCCAGCTGCTGACGCACAGCGACCCCAAAGGTCAGATTTCCACGTCCTTTGAACGGCTAACGTTGGGCCAGTCCCTCCAGTCTTTATTATTATTTCCGTTGCCAACAAACATCGACTGTATCTGACAGCTGGAGTGAGCGAGTGTGACGCCACCCATAGAAAACCGTTTCATTCTGACTCCAATGACTGAAATCATCTCAGCCAACCTTCTTTGGGGGCCACAGACGCCGCCATGTTGGAACCAGAAACCGCCATTACGCAGTGATTGGCCCGACATTTTTTATGGCAACCAGTCTTGCCAGTCAGGAGTGAGTTTGTTGATAGGCCACACCCCTACCACTCCAAAGCCGGCTCAAGTGTTTTTAACATTGATTAAGCACCACATACTTTTATTGAGGCATCTGATTGGCTGTTCTGACCAATAGAATAACTGAGTAACAGCTGTTTATTTCTCTATTGTAGTCCATGGGATTTTGGCTTCTTGGAGCCAGCAGGTACTTCCTGTTTGGATCTCCAGGGGGGAGGAGTCACTCAGTCCAGTTCTCATATGCAGTCAATATTGACAAGTCCAATTTAAGTTCAAAGATGAACAGATGGAGACCCAACCGGCTCAACAGGTTTATAGAAGGCTTTTCTTCTGTAGAATGAAAAGCAGTTGCCATGGAAACATCATGTTTATAAAAAATAAAAAAAAAACTTTGGAATTCATGACTCAGCAACAATAAAGTTAAGTCATCATCATTAATCTTCTAACTGGTTAAGAACCACCTGAGAAAAACACATAAAACACTCTTGTCTTTGTTATTTTTACAAAAAAAACTAAAGAATAAAACGCAAAAGCAAAGGTAATCTCAAGGAAATGAAGTCACTGACGGCTGCACAGCGGTCAGCACTCTGGCCTCATAGCAGGAAGACCGTGGTTTGAATCCTGGCTAGGTCCCTTTTTTGTGGGGTCCTGCGTGTTTTTGGGTCCCTCTGGACTCCTCCTACCGTCCAAAAAAAAAAAATATATATATATATATATATATATATAGGCTCATTGGTTAGTCTAAAGCAGGGGTCTCAAACTCTGGAATTGTTCCCTCTACCCTCTAGTCTCAAAAAGGCTGCTGTCACCCCAATACTAAAAAAAAAACAGGATTAGACCCCTCAAACCTTCACAATTTCCGCCCCATTTCTAATCTTCCGTTTATCTCCAAAATCCTTGAAAAAACTGTTGCAGAACTTCGCATGCATCAATCTCAGAATAACCTATATGAACAATTCCTGTCTGGCTTCCGTCCCCTTCGCAGCACAGAAACGGCTGTCCTCAAAATCTCCAATGACCTCCTCCTTGCTGCTGACTCCGGACTACTTTCCATCCTCCTCCTACTTGATTTGAGCTCAGCCTTCGATACCATCTCCCACACCATCCTCCTAGACAGACTGTCCGCCATATTTATCACAAACATACCTCTCAACTGGTTTAACTCCTACCTCTCTGGTCACACCCAGTTTATTCAATTAAAACAATTCACTTCTCACACAGTCCCTGTCAATACAGGTGTGCCCCAGGGCTCCGTCCTGGGACCCCTGTTATTTATCATTTACCTTCTCCCTCTTGGTCAAATCCTCCGTAAATACAAGATTCACTTCCATTGCTATGCAGACGATACTCAGCTCTACATCTCCACCAAGCTAAATTTCTCTCTTCCTCCCACTTCCCTCACTGACTGCCTTCTTGCAATAAAGTCCTGGTTTACTACTAATTTTCTAAAACTAAACAACGATAAAACTGAACTTATCCTGATTGGCACCAAATCCGTTATAAACAGCATCCAGAACTTTTCCATTCCCTTTGAAAAGTCCCCCATTTCCCCCTCCCCTCAGGTCAAGAGTCTGGGTGTCATCTTTGACAGCACCCTCTCCTTCACTTCACATATCAGTAGCATCACCCGGTCTGCCTATTTCCACCTTCGCAGCATCCGTCGTCTTCTTCCCTCAGTCGTTCCACAGCCGTCCTGGTGGACAGTCTTGTCCCTTCCTGCCTGGATTACTGCAACTCCCTTATTTTTGGTCTACCACAAAAAATTCTACGTAAACAACAATATGTTCAGAACTCAGCTTCCAGAATTATTTTTCAAACTCCTTCCATCCAACAAATCACACCTGTTCTGCAGCAGCTCCATTGGCTACCGGTCACACACCAGATTACATACAAAATACTTCTCCTGACTTTTAAGTCCATCCATAACCTCGCTTCATCATATCTTTCTGATCTTGTTCATGTGGCCACTCCCACCCGTACCCTCAGATCCTCCTCCTCCCTTCATCTGGACGCCCCCACTGCTCGCCTTGTCAGTATGGGGGCCAGAGCTTTCAGCTGCTCTGGCCCCCGGCTCTGGAACTCTCTACCTCCGGACCTCAGAAACATTGGGACTCTGTCACAATTCAACAAAAAACTGAGAACTCATCTTTACCAACTTGCCTATTTTCCCCCATAACTTCCTATTTCTGGCCTATTTATATGTATGTTTTATTGTGCATTCTACTGCTTCTTTTTTATTTTCACTTTTATGTACGCCGACCTTGGATTCCTTGGAAGGCGCCTAACAAATAAGTATTATTATTATTATCGCAGGGGGGGACTTTCTTTAAGACGTTGGAGATGATTCTCCAGAACCAGAAGCTTTTGCGGTGAATAATCATGAAATCATGAAATCACCACTCTGGATTCTTTTTGCAGAGCTGATGTCGGCAGAGTCCTTCCTGGAGGCCATGCGGGAGGGAGCGCGGGACCAGAGCCTCAGCGGCTGGAGGCTGGAGTGGGTCCTCCGCTACTCCGTCATCGTCAAGAGCAGGGGCATTTTCAAATCCAAAGGCTACCTTGTTAGTGCGAAGAGGGTGGACCCCTAGCACCCTAAAGAAAAGGAGAAAAAAGAGCCTCGGATGAAGCCATTTGCCTCCATTTTCACTCAGTACAGTTTCAGCTCTAAGGGTGGACCAGTCATGAAGGAGGTGCGAGATGTTCCTGTCTTTGTGTAGCCGCTGCAGGAAGTCATGGCTGGTGAAACGTTTAGCGTTGACCCTCCAGGTCCCGAAGACACTCGTTCAACAGCGCCGTTGAATCCACTAAAGATGCTGAAGCCTTCTGAACTGGTTCCATGTAAAGTGCCTCATCCATCACTTCCTGTCTGTTTTCAGTGAGGGCAGCTTTAAATCTGATCTTTGGAGATGGTAAAGAAAAAGTAGAAACGTCTTGGTTTTAATAAAGAATGTCTCCTATTTAAAAAAAAAAAGCTAAACTAATCCTTTTTGGAGAAAAACCCCCTGATTTGATCAGATTTTTTTTTCTTTACATTCCTGAAACACAAAATAAGAGTTGTTGATTGTTTGATGCATATTTAGGTGGGAATCAAATGTGTATATATGGCTATTTTCTCATTCTTGTCTCCTAACTGCTGTTCATGTTTGACCCCATGTGCTCGTTAAGTTAATCTGATGAAGCATAAAGCAATATTTTGAGATTAACAGTCTGATGGCTTTGATGTGTTGCTGTGGCAACAGCTGATACCTCACTACAAATTAGGGATGCACAGCATGACTGCTGAAACTGCATTCAAAAATTCATTTGAAGTTTAAGGAAAACTTGTCTGATAAAGTTGGCAAAAACAACTGTCATTTGAGGGAAGATTTTAATATTTAGGCTTTGTGTAGAAAAAAACAAAATAGATATTTTTACACGTTTAATATACAATCTTATGTCTTTAGCTGACATTAGCCAGTTTCCATCTATTTTTTATAAGATTGTTCATATATTTGCTGCATGTTAATCCAGTCATGAAAGCTTCATATTATAAAGTATTGTTTCTTTTTTCAAAGTTTGTGTTCATATCTAGCCCAAAACGATCACCTGAAGTTTAAAACTTTATCTTTCTTCTTTCAATTAACAGATTCTGCACAGTTAAAAACAAAAATCTGGTCATTACAGTTTTTTTTATTATATACAAGAATACATACAAAGATGCAAAAACATTTTCTTTCAGTAGACTTTGAACAAAATAAGTACTAGTAAAATAAAATACTGTATACACACACCATTAAAAGTCAGAAATGATTTATTTCTATTTTTGTGGCAGCTGACAGTAAAATCCTGTAAATCATCTTAAAATCCTCGCGCAGCTCTGCGATCGTTTAGTCAGCCTGTGGAAGAGCTCGGTCATCTATTGGTGGATGAGTGTACGTCACACCGGAAGTGAAGAGGCCGTAGTGCCGGGCAAGATGGTGGCCACCAGGAGAGGAGCACGCGCGCGCTCTCCATCTGAAACATCACCGGAGGAGCGGCCCGATGTGCAGGTAGGAGTCTGGGGAGCAGGAGTGGCCGGAGCTGGGAGGGGTTTTAGCAGAAGCACGAGGCTCGGGGAAAAAATGGAGGCTAGCGCGAGCGTGGAGCCGCTGAAGCGTCACGTGGACAGTTTGAGTTTGTAAATACAATTTGGAAAAATAAAACAACAATAAAGACAGAAATGTAAATTAATTACAACAAGCCAGGATGGAGCATTATTTCCGGTCTGAGAATAGTTTATGAATCGTTACAGATCGATTTATATACAAATGTTACAATCAATGAAACCTAATTAATGGACTGAGCTATTCACTCGGTCAATAAATGAACTCAGGTGATCCTTCCACAGGTTAACAAAAATTTTAACTGAAATTTGTGACAACGCTGAAGTTGGCTTACGATTGGCGAGGGCACTAAAGGAACATTCCACTGCAGTTCTCACACTAGACCACCTAGGACCAGGTCCTGTCCAAAAACCACAGGAGCTGGTCTGATCACACCTGAATTCAAGTATGATTTAGTAAAGAACACGTGAAGCTGTGAGTAGGAAGCCAGCTTCAGCGTAGTACTCAGACTGGCTCTACTGATAGAATGAGCAGATGATGTCCAGCATCACGTCTTCCTCTGAGGTTTAGAGCGGTTGTTGGTTTTTGGGAGGTGTAACGGCAGTTTTCTCTCGTTCACAGGCCACTCCCTCCACTGTTCGGAGGACCAGGAGTTCTGCTAAACAGCAGGCGACTCCCGTCCAGCCCGAGGAGAGCGGAGAAGGACCTGCGCCGTCTGCTGCAACCTCCACCAAGAACCGATACAGCAGAGTGTTCGAACCCCACAGCCCACGGCAGGGCTCCGTCCATGATGCAGACACGTCCGACCTGGACTCCTGCTGCTCCGTTGAGTTCGCACCAGCTACGCAAACGAGGACGACCAGGAGGAAAACCCAGAGAAGGAATCCAGAAAGTGACATTTCTGATGTGGAGTCCTGCTCCTCGGCTGCATCAAAACCCGGCTACGGGACCCGCCGACGCACGAGGAGGACGATGGGCTCTGAAACTCCTGGGGTGGGAGGAGCTACGGTTGATCCTCCGGTGGAGGTCAGGTCTGGGAGTCCTGTGCTGCTCGAGTCCCAGAGAGTCACGAGGAGATCTACTCGCAACAAGACGCCGGCTAAACCACAACCTGCTGACTCTGAGATCTCCAAACCGGACAGCTGCACCTCCAGCGTCTCAGAGCGGACCTCCAGAAGACGAAAACGTTCGATTCCTGTGCACACCGATCAGCTGGCGGAGGGTTCTCCCGTCCGGACGCTTCGGCAGACCAGAGCAACGAGAGGCAGGGGGGCGTCCACGGTCAGCGAACCCCCATCGTGCGATTCGGAGGGGTTTGAGTCCGGACCCACTTCTAGCTTGAGCACGCGCAGGAAAGGAAAGGCTCCGTCTGCGAAGGTTCTGGACTCAGAGTCCGAGGAGGTAGACCTTCATTCCCCGGTGAGTCCCTGCTCCACAGGAAGCAGAACAACTCCATGCAGCAGCCGCGCCGAGCTCCGGGACCGCCAGCAGGAGACGCCCGCTCTCCAGAATCCAGAGCCGGGCTGTGGTCGTGGAGTCAGACGAGTCGCTGAATGACTCTAAACTAGAAACCACGGTGATTGCAGCAGAAGACACGCTGTTGGAAGAGGAAACTATCAAATTAATGGAGGAACAGAAAGATGCAAACGATGCTGGTCTCAGCTCCAAAAAAGAGAAGACGGATATTCCTGAAAATGATGCCAGTGGGCCTGCAGTGACGGCCAAAGGCCAGCAGGGGGAGCCGTCAGCAGAAGGGAAGGATTCGTCTGAGATGGAGACGATGCAGGAAAACATCTCTTCATCAGAGGCCTCCCGATCAGTTACAGTGAGTTTCTGTGAGAAGGTCCCTGAAATGACGGAGCAGGAGGTGGAGGAGAAGCAGGGACCCACCGTGGACACCTCCCTCCTGGACACAGAAAAGGAGACCCCGCCCTGTGAGGAGGAAGAGGAGGACATGGAGGTCTGCAGGCTGAAACCGGATGCTCAGCAGGTGGAGGACATCCAGGAAGCGTCAGGGGCTGCTCCAGACTCTGAGCAGCAGCCGAAACCCTCCATCAGCCTGCTGGACAGCAGCGACGAGGACGAGGACCTGGATGAAGAGGCAGAGGACGTTTCCAAACAGGAAGATGTGGATCATGAGGAGCAGGAGAGAGGAGGAACTTCCAGCAAGTCAAAACCAGCAGCTGCTTGTGTGGAAGGACTGTTTGTGATCGACACCCGACCCGGACAAGACCCCGACCAGCAGTACTACACCCGCTGGAAAGGAGAGGAGGAGGAGGAGGACAAAAGATCTGAGGAGGAACAGGACGAAGACGAGTTTGTGGATGAGGAGGAAGAGGAGGATAAAGACGCAGACATCTTGTGGTCAAGCAGAAATTCTCATTTGTAAGTATTCTTCAGCGTCAGAAGGAGCGTCTTCCTCCTGACTGAATGATCAGCTTTTCTTCTGAGAGTTTGTGGATATTTGAAGCTGCTGACATGAGGAAACCCCAGCGTCCCTGTTGGTGAACGTCCATCTAAAGTATCAATGTCTACGGAAAAACCGCTTAGATCTGTGAGGGATGACATCACGCCTCCATTCATTTCTGATAAATGACACCTGGAAGGACATTGTCCTGCTTACACCATGGTCACGTACGGAAAAAAAATATTATTTCATGAGTTATTCATAGTTGTGATTTGAACATTTCAATAGTTTTTCACAAGAAGCGACTATGGTCGTTGTCATGGTAACGGTTCTCAGCCCTGCCGGTGCATGAGGACTGACCAGCGGAAGTTAAATGTCACGTTAAGTCCCACCCGAGCATCTTTTGATCCGGTTTCAAAGTGTTCCCAGTGGTCTTTTCATGGGGATTATAATGTTTTTGGTTCATTCTGTAGGACACAGTCTCTGCAGAGCAGCAGGAATTCATTAGACATTCACCTGAGTTGGCGTGTCTTTATTTCCCATCATCCCCTTGTTTGCATGCTCTCCTGCTAGCTTACGTCCCCTCACCCCCCCCAACCTAATGCGACAAAAATGGCGAGAAATATTGGATTATACGATTTTAGGTAATGATTTTTGGTCTGCTCCTGATTCACAGCAATTTGAATAACTGTTAACTCAGAAATTCAGCTTTGAGCTTAATGTCTTAATATATGTCCTCCATCGGACATATATTAAGACATATGGAGGAGAAATGCTACAAGAAGGCGTTAAAAACAGGAGAGGGTCTTTAGGGTCTCAGTTCAGAGGAAAAGGTCACCTCTTCCTGCTTGTTCTTGTCCAAACGAGGAAGTTAAAGTTTGTTTCAAAGAAAAGAAATCGTCAAATCATGAAATGTGGATCAACATGTCTTTTTGAATTGACTAACATTATTCATATGCGTGCACCCGCTGACGCTGTAAGATCAGACGCAGTAAACCCAACGTTGACACGGATCCCGTCACGTCCATCGCAGACATGTCTTCTAGCTGGGATAAACTGGAACAATGTTCACGCTTGATGTTGTTCAATAATCTTCAGGCCGTCTGACTTTCTTATACGTGTCCATTATCACTTTTTGATGAATCAAAAATCTGTGTATGAGTTCAGACGCCTCATTGCGCGTGCAGACAAATGAAGGCCTGCAGCAGGAGAAGACTTTTCTTTGTGTCCATTCATTTTAGGAAAGACCTGTCCAGCCGTATCGACCCCGGCATCAACGTGAAGGAGCTCGGGGGTTTATACATCAGTTTTGATGGCAGCAAATCAAACGGCGTCTCCGCCTCGGGGCAGAAGCAGAAGGGGAAGAAGATCCTCGACGAGGTAAATGATGGATTGATTTTTCTCTTTTCTCTCTGAAGGTAATTTGGAATGAATATTGAGCTTCGTCGTTATTCCGATGGTGGTTTCTCCTCCAGCGCTGATGGGAGTTGGGTTTTTTTTTTTTTAAATCTCTGTTCTCGTCTGCAGGTGATGAAGAAGAGCATCGTCGGCCCCGACTTTGAAAAGAAGGACGCCGTGCCTCCATATAAGGAATCTAAAGAGGCTTTGAAGTTGAAGCGCAGAGTAAGTTCTCCCTCCTGTGCTGCTATTGGCCCATCAGAACTGTGAGGTCAAATCAGGATCAGATTGTAGAAAAGGAAAAACCTTTCTGCACATTTTTACATGAATAACTCTACATTGTGAGGGAATCTGCCCTTTTTATGACTTACAGGTCAGAAGACTAAAACCTTTCATCAGCTTTGACTGGGATGTTTGAAACACATTTGTCTTGTTTCCTGGAAATGTCGATTTTTTTTCTGATGGGACGTTTTGTATTTTGGCCATTTTTTCATTTTTCTGCACAACTGCATGCTTTTATTTTGCATTCCTCTTAACGCTGTGTTCTGATTGGCTGTTCGTCAGTCTTCTGTACAGAGCCAGTTCAGTTTGTCATAAATCAGATCTTTTTCAGTTTATATTTCTGAACTTATGTTTCTTCGAAGACTTGACAGAAAATTGTGAAAGAAAATTGTGAATATGTTCTGAGAAAGGGGGGTAAAGTGTGTCATGAGGAGTTTTACAGCTTTAAAAGAAGCAGATATTGTGAGTTCTCTTTAGAACATAATGATGGAAAACTGTCCTTTTAAGCGTTGACTCTAATTTGGCGTGGGGGCGGGGCTTTGACCTCATTGGCTACCAGAACCTGATTGACAGAGGAGTCTATAGCGACGTCATTTCCGCTCCTCAACAGCATCTGCTGTAGGCGAGAGGAGGGATGATGCAGGCGCCGCCGCCAACGCCAGCCGCTGTTCTGGAGTGGAAATGACGTCACTCTTCTGTCAATCAGGTTCTGGTAGCCAATGAGGTCAAAGCCCCGCCTCCATACTAGGATCAATCATGACATGTAAATTGAGCAAAAAGGGAAAACAGGCGTAACAAATAATTGTTTTTATTCACAATTGTAATATTTATTTTAAATTCTACAAATTTAGATTTATTTATTTTTAAATGTCTTTATTTAATTTAAAATGTGAACCTTAAATATTTTATATGACGTTCAAACCAACGATGTCAGTTTTTCACGTCTTTTCATTCACCTTAAGCCTGATCTTCAGACAGAACATCAGTCTGTAAACGTGACGGTCTGTGGTTCGATTCCCGGTTTGTGTTCAGGCTGAGAGGCAGAAGTCAACCGGAGACGGATGGTTCAACATGAAAGCTCCGGAGGTTTCCCAGGAGCTGAAGGGAGACCTGCAAGTCCTGAAGATGAGAGGTTCTTTGGACCCCAAGAGGTTCTACAAGAAGAACGACAGAGAAGGGTTCCCCAAATATTTCCAGGTCAGTAGCAAAGCCTCCGTCTTTCCCCGGCATCCATCGGTGTCCACGGGTCTGGACTGAGCCTTTTGTCCTCAGGTGGGCACGGTGGTGGACAGCCCGCTGGACTTCTACCATTCCAGAGTTCCCAAGAAGCAGAGGAAGAGGACCATGGTGGAGGAGCTGCTGACCGATGCAGAGTTCAGACAGTGAGTCCAAGCGGCTGCAGTTTTTATGGACCCGTGGTGTTTACGTCTGACCTCCATCTTTGCTGTAAATTATGAGATGAATGAGGACGTTCTGTGTTCATCCATTGATTCAGTAGCAGAGGAATATTGCTATTAAATACTAAAGTTTTATTAATGGATGCTAGCTTCAAATATATATTCATACAACACAGATTTTCATTCTGTGGTTAATTAGATTGCTTTCATGTTTTCAGACGTATTTGCAACATTTGGTAACGCTTTATGATAAGATTCCTTCATTCTTTTTTATTTCAAGCAATCAAGTAAGAATAATCCAAAAAACAATACAGTCATCATCTATACATTCATACAATGACGTGTCAAACTTTGAATAATTTGACATATTAATAAATATTGCTTGAAATGGAGTGGAAGGAAGTGAATGTCTATAACCCCCCCGTTCTACCGTAACCGTTTTATTCCATGGTTTATCGTTATGCCTAAAGTATAGGTAGTATCCTAAAGTATTAATAAAGCACATGACAAAGATGAATGACCTAATTATTATGTAAAAATAGACATAACTATTTTAGAAATCAACATAGCAAATGCAGATCAGTTTTCTATAATATATATAATACATTGTTATATTGTTATTTATATATATAAATAATACGATATCAGTACAATGGACATAACACTGTTTCAAAAATCTTCATAGCAAAAATTGATCAAGTATGAAAAGTTAAAAATATGTGAAAATTAAGATTCATTAGGAAAAATCATGTCACTAGTTTTACTAACTCGTTTCTAGTTAGTAATGTGATAAGCCTATAAAGACATTCAGAGGACATTACTTTACTAGTGCTAAAACATTACTCATAACTAATTAATTGATATAAATGTGTTTCCTAATAGTTGATTGTTTTGCAGCTTCTCTTGTCCATGTAAGTCACTGATAAACATATCAACAGTTCTAAGACACCGGCTAATGCTAATACATTTCTTATTAAAAAATTCTAATCAATTTCCTAAATGTCTCAAAAATCCTAATAGTCTGAACCCCTAATAGATGTTTTAAAAAGTTGTCTAAATGATGGTTTGTAAACACACCGGTAATGCTTTCTAATGTCTAACTACATTATGAAGGAATCTTCTCATAAAGAGTTTATCATTGTGTCTGTTTACCAGTGACTAACAGCAATTGTCTTTTTCTCTTCTAAGGAAAAACAAAAAGAGATTTCAGCAGATTATGGCAGAAAAAGCAGCTCAAGCAGCCGGCAAGAAGAAAAAGAAGAGTAAATTTCACAAAAAGTCCACCTAAAGATGTGACAAGCGCCAGGATTTGTCATTAAAACCCTGCAAATGCATTTCAAGATGAACAAAGGGATTCTTTTTAATTGAGACCCGACTGATGTTCTGTGTAGAACAGACCAGGAGACGCGGTTCCGTTTAACCGGACCTGTAATGGATCAGCCAACATAAAAACTCCTCGCTGGTTCTGGACTCTGCTTCTGATGGAACGGATGGAGTTTGAATCCAGTCCTGAAACACGGCGGACCAAAGGAATCACAGGAGACGGAGTCCTTATTTTATGAACAATAAGAAGTGAATCACGGCAGGTCTGCTCTGTACTTTAATAAACCAGATGACCTGGATTCTGTTCAGAACTGTCACTCTTCCTGAATTCATCTTTAGTAAAGTAATAAATGAACCTGTGTGGATTCTTCATAAAATGATTTAAATTTCCCACATTAATAATTCAGAAATGTTATGAACCAGATTCTTTTTCTGCTGTGACCCTTGGTCTATCCTAGCACTTTAACATTGGGGGTGGGGTCATCTAGACCAACGTCTTTCAACCTTTTCTGAGCTGCAGCACACTTTAACCTTGACAAAAATCCCGCGGCACACCAGCATCCAAAAATAAAAAAAAAAACAAAAAAGGAGAAACTCAGTCTGTATTGATCTACAGTCCCTCCATGATCTCACAGCATTTTTGAGATAATTGTGGCAGAAAAAGCTGCAGCTGTTTTTTTTCTAAAAGATGTAATAAAAGTTAAGTTAGAAGATTTAAAAACTGTTTGATTTGTGTTCATTGTGGTTTCAAGACGTTAAGAGAGACTCGTGCGCCGAGACGCTCACGCTGTCACTTTTAACCCAATGCATCATGGGAGATGTAGTGATGCAGACAGACTCTCTTCTCTGAGCTTCATGGTTTTGTTCTCTTGTTCCACGGTCTGATACCGGATTCTGTGGAAAGATACACCGCTAAAGACGAGCTTTAGCTGGTATTTCTGTTAGAACTGAGAGACTTTATGAGCTAAATCTGAACAAGGAAGTGAAGACTTTAACCACTTCTGATTGGTCAGACTGATGACATGTGATTAAGAATCTAAGACTGATTGGTGGAGACAGTTAAAGGGGCGGGACTTTTCCAAAAACAGGTATAGCTGCAGCTAAATCGCGGTACCGTCATTCTTATCAAAATGTCATTAATAGAATCAAATAAACGCAAAGAAAAAAGTATTTTACGATCTTTCATATTCCTAACTACTCAGTGTTTATCAGGGTCTGCAAGGATAAACAAAGAGCTGAAGCATGGAGATGGAAAATGTTAAATCAGTTAATGAGGGCAATCTCCCACGGCACACTGGTTGAAAAACACTGCTCTAGACCCAAAAAAAAACATTTTCAAAGTTGTGACTGGAATATTGAGGAGACATAAATAATTTGACTAAGCTGCTGCAGAAGCATCAAATCTACCAGTTCAGGTGCGTTCAGGTGCAAACTCCTGGTGGGACGCTGGGCTTACGGGTCAAAGGTCGGGTTCCAGGTGGACTTGTGCGTCTGCAGAAGCTTCTGGACTCGGATGTGGATCTGCTCTGAGTAGGACGGACCTTTCTGCAATCTGAGGAACACAAACAGATGCATTGTTATTAGTGGCTGCGTGGTACAGCGTCCGCCCTGAGACTAGAATGGTGAGTTAAAATCCAGGCCGACTAAAAATGGGACCTGATGCCTCCCTAATTGACACTCAGCATTATGGGGGGGGGTGTAAACCTCCAAATGGGGATGGTTTCAAACACATGGCTTAAAGTCCTCTCTAACTTTATCCCATTTCTACCGAGCCTCAGTTTGAGTTATCAACAGATTGTGGTGAAAAAAACCTAACGTTCCTGAATCGCAATTGTGTAAGAAATAACCCCCCCGCCCCCCCCGCCCCCACCGTCACAGACGACCAGACATTTCTGAATGAATCTATTTCTCTGCTTATGGACAGAATTTGCTGCTTTTGTATCAGTTTTTCCATTTGCATAAAGAACATAAAAAATGATATATATTATATTCTAAGAATATCAAAATGCAATGTCTTCATTAAAAAGCTTTATTAAAAAATAGCGTGACTTAGAGAAAACATGAATTCAAATGTAAAGCTGCAAGTAAAAAGAGTTTTTTGTCATTCTTGTTTTTTTTCTTTTAAAGTAAAAAATAAATAAAATGATGCATTTATTTTGTACTTTTCATCCTTTAACCCTTGTGTTATCTTAGATGACCCCCCCCCTTCCATTGAGGTGTTCTCCTACCATGACAAAGGTGGATAAAGGTGGAGAGGATTTCATGTAATCCATGGACACCAGTGAAGATCACAAACCATTGAAGAACAAAGGTTCAGAGCTCTGTCTAGTGGGTCTAGATGACCCCACTCCCAATGTTAACGTGTCTAGGATAGAACAAGGGTTAACTTACAAAAACATTCTTTTTTTCCTTTTGCTCTCCTCAGGGGGGGCTACAGAGTACAATCCGCCTCCATCTAACCCTCTGCTCTGCGTCACCTTCATGTCCTCCTCATCTACAACCATCAACCTCCTCTTCGGTCTTCCTCTTTCCTGGTAGCTTCCTCTCAAACCATTGATCTCCAGAGCATCTACCATGATCTGCTCCTCTGATGGATTCATTCCTGATCCATCCTCATCGTCTTCATCTCTGCGGCCTCCAGCTCCTCCCCTCTCTGGATGCTGTCAAAGACACAACTTCTCTGTTCTTCTCCAGCAGCATCTTCACAGCAACCGTTGCATCTCTCGACAAAGATCGGGTTTCTGACCTCAGTCTGGTTATAGTATTATTCGTTTCTACAAAACCTCTCACTTCCCCAGGAGTCCTCTCTCACTAGGATTTAGTTTGCAACCTCAGCTTCTATTTTTCATCAAACTCATTATTGAATTAATGAACTGACTAAATGTGAAGAATTCCATTTTCGTTTCCTGTTTACAGCTATCGGGTCTGTCCACTAGTCTGCGCTGTAGGATAAGATGTGGTCAAGGTGAACAATATCCATAAATCACTATTTTATCTGACAGTCGCTCTTTTTTGAAAGCAGTTATTCTGATTTTACCGATTGATTTGCTCCCTAACTGCAGTTAAAAAGGCCGACGGCATGAGAGGAGAGGAGGAAGAAAAGTGTTTTTTCAGCGCCGGATCAGCCGATCGCCACAGAAAGTCAGGACGGAGCAGATTGTGCAGCCAAAAATAAGACTCTCATCCACATCTATGTGCTGATAGTGAGGGGTGATGGAAGTGCTGCCCGCGTGGCTGGCAGAGTACAAACACAGCCCTTCATGTGTGATCAGATAAACTCACTACCTGCTTCAAAAAGCCATCAAGGACGAATCATCCACAGACATGAATAGACAGAGACGCCGAGGCTTAAGGTGCGAATGCCGCCGCCGCCGCCATCCGTCCTTTTCTTCAGGGCCCAAAGACGCCGGGACAGGCATGCCCCCCCCCCCAGTCAGAGGGAATCTACAAAGCACAGCTCTAACCCCCCCCCCCACCACCCAGCAAATCCTGTTTCCTTTCCAATCAGAAGCAAAGTATCATTTATTTCCTGCAATTTACTTTTTAGCTTCAGATTGTTTATCGATTTTGAATGTTTCCTTGTGGACGGAACATATGGGGGGGGGGGTGCAGAGGCAAACAAAGTGGCCCATCAGTCCCACCGGTGTGCCGAACTGGCTGCCGCTGCCGTGATGGATGACAAGGTCTCTATGAACGTATTAAAGTGAGCATCAGGTCAAACGCATCCGTCTCAGGCTGAAACACAAATCAATAGCATTTCCCTTCTTGTTTTCCCGTCCCGCCGCCTCCTTCCTCAGTAATGAACAAACATGACACGACATCAGCTTCTGTAATTTAAAAGGTGGAGGGGAATTCATCCTGCGCGTCAGCTATGATCAAAATTAAAGATTGGATGCGTCTGTGGTGGAGCGGGCGGCGGTTTCCATGTATTTGCTGTGCGCGCTGATGGAGGATCTCAGACAGGTGACTCTTTTGTCTTCCAGATCTTCTGGGCAAACACAAGGGATTTACACAGATGGATCGCAACAAATTTAGGACAAAGAAAAAAGAAAACAGGGATTAGACTTGTTTTTTGTTCTGTTTCGTTGCAGTCAGACTGCTCTGAAGTGGACGTTTCCCACTTTATCCTTCACTTCAAGACATTTTCTGCTAAAAGACCCCCCTCTGATCATCGCATGATCAATTTTCAAGGCCTTCCTGGTGGTCATTTGATTATGATTGTGTCATTTATAGCCAATATCAAAAACCTGTGATGTTTTCTAGGACATGATAATAATAATCCATTTTATTTAAGGCGCCTTTCATGAAACCCAAGGACACTGTACAAACAAAGGTTAAAAATAGACATTAAAAGCACAATAAATATAAAAGACAAGAATCAAAAGTGAATCAGGATGGAAGGCAGAAATAAACAGATGAGTTTTGAGTTTTGATCTGAAAGTTGGTAGAGAGTCTGTGTTACGGAGGTCAGGAGGGAATTCCAGAGTTTGGGAGCAGAGCAGCTGAAGGCTCCGGTTACCATGGTGACGAGGCGGGCCGGAGGAACAGAGAGCTGAACAGAGGAGGAGGACCGAAGAGAACGAGGGGGGGTTTAGATATGGATGAGGTCGGAGGGATGAGGAGGGGCCAGGTTATGGAGGGCCTTAAAGGTGAGCAGGAAGAGTTTGAACTGGATTCTGGTTCTGGATCAGGTTCTGGGGAGCCAGTGCAGCCGGGGTGATGTGACTGAAGGAGCCCCCTCCTTCAGTCACATCACATCATCTGGAGACGATGCGGGCAGCTGAGTTCTGGGTTGAGGGATTTTTGGGGGAGACCAAGAGGAGGGAATCACAGTGATCTAGACGGGAAGTGACCAGACTGTGAACCAGGACGGAAGCAGAGGGGACAGTGAGGGAGGGGCGTAGACGGAAATAGGCTGACCGAGCAATATTATTGACGTGGGACTGAAAAGATGAGGAGCTATCTAGGATCAGTTTCTGGATGAGGACATAGTTTTTGCAGAGCGGCAGGAGTTCATCACAAACTCACCTCTGGGTTGTGGGCAGGACTGTCGGCGCAGAAGAACCCCCTACTCCTACTGAGAGATCTCTGTTTACATGCTTACAGCCCCTCACACCCCAACCTAACATCAACCAGCCGCACAGTTCTGATCCAGATTCCAGGTCAGACGAGGAAAACAAAGAGGTAGATGGATGTGTTGGTCTGCAGGTGGATGGTCAGGTCAAATGCAGTTGGGTAGAAAACACGCTGGGCGAGCCACAGGCTCGCCCGGCGTGTTTTCTACCCAACTGCATTTTTTCCTAATTCATGACAATTTGAATAAAGAAATGTTCAGAAATGCAATTTTCTTTTTGAATGACCTCCAAAATTAGAAAATGCCACAAAAACACGTTAAAAACACAGCTTTGGGACGTAATGAAACACGACAAACTGCTGACTAAAACCCCTCACTGATGAAGCATAACGATGCAACCATATTTCCTGCTGGCTGCTTTCTGGTCAGAGTTTGTTTAGGACCTCACTCCCAGAGGCTTGTATTCCCAAAAAACAGCTGATGGCGTTTACCTGTCCCTGAGGCCGCTGGCATCTGAAGAGCGTGTGCCGTCTGACCCGGCCAGGCTGCGGCGGCCCGACGCTGAGCCTCTCACAGGACTTCGGATGCGTGCGGACGAGGCTGCTGGAGGCTGCTGGACCTTCACCACAGCAGAGTCCACCTTAAAAAAAAAAAAAAAAACATTAAATGAAAGTAAAAGAACAATCTATCTAATCATAGAAGCTACAATTGAACAAATGAGGACAAGAACCTGTTTAAATGTCAAAAATGAGGATCCACTTTCATTCTGTTCTGTGAAGCACAGTTAATATATCGTGGTCATAAATATGGAACAGGTGTGTTTTAAGGATTATCTGAAGCCCTTATTAGCCTGATATGAGAGCAATAATCTTCACATTTTATAAAATATTTGAAAAACACTAATAAAACTCACTCTGTCAGCTCTCGGTCTGTAACTCCCCAGAGGAGAAGCGTCTACACAAACAGAGTTGTAGTGAGAACACTGCAGAGTCCATCCGTGTCCATTTCTGTATTTTTCCTTAATAAATTCATGGCAAGATCTCAAAAAACTAGTTTTAGTGAGAATCTGTCACAAACAATGGCAAGAAAAGGGTTTAACATCAAGAAAGCTGAAAGAAATATCTGTAAATGTTAGTTGTTTTTACATTTTTTATTCACCAAGTTTAACGTTATATTTGGACTGGTTTTGGCAAATAATCCAGACTGACCTGTGTGACCTGCTGAAAGGCTGAGGGAGCGGCGAAGTCGACGGTTACGAAGTCCTGAGGATGAGGAGGGAGTTTCCGCCACTGAGGCGTCACGGCAGCGAGGAACCTGTTCCACACGCATGTAACACGCATGTAACACACATGTAAACATCCAATTCAAATGTATTTTATTTTAGGCCTGCACACTATATCGCAAATTTATCGTTATCATTTATCGTAAGCTGTGCAATATCCATATCGCAAAAGTCGTGAAAATTGCAATAAATGGTAAACCTTAAATGTGCTAAAACAATCTCCATGGCAACGTGAACTATTTAATGAATTGAATAAATCCCTTTCTCCATTTGACCAATCAGATGGAGCTTTTATGTTAGATGTTGCCCTCCTAATTAGACGAGGGTCATTTGGAGAATAATTTAAGGTATTTTGATTTAAATCAACTTTTGCAGTGAAATGGAAATGTTTTTGTCGTTTTTGTTATTTGTTCATTTATCGCAATTGATATCGTTGTCGCAATATTGCTCACTCACATTGCATATTGCGAGTTTTCCTCATATGGTGCAGCCCTAACACCTTTCATGTGAATAAACCAGCTCAAGGTGCTGTGCATGAAAACAATCAAGAATGCAGAAAACTCCAATCCCCATTCATGCAATGAAATAATTCAATAAGCCCCGCACAATAAAATACACAAACACAAGAAGAAGAAGAAGAAGATTCTATATACATATATATATATATATATATGGTTCCTCACAAATATTAATCATTTTATGCTAATTATCAACTAATTCATAGAGTTCCCTCTAATCCGGCTTTCTTGGGGATTATTTAAATCCCTGCTGCGTTCAATCTGATGATTCAGAAAAATGTTGAGGTTTGAACATGAATTCGCCTTAGCATCAAAGAAACCGTCACACCGGCTGGTCGGCAGCGCCCCTCGGTTAAGCGGCGTGGCTGACGACACCCACCAGGAAGGGCGGCTGGAGCATGGTCTCCTTCATGAAGCGGTGCGGCCCCAGCTGGAGGTGGCTGAGTCGCTGCCGAGCGTCCTCGGAGAGCTGGCACATCTTGCGGTGTGTGTACGGGGACGGGGATCGTGCCCTCGAAGCCACTGTGGACTGTTGGTAACCAGCAGCTTCGGTGCGTTTTCTGCCTTTGGCGTTTTCTGGAAGACTCTGGTGAGCTGCAGATGAAAGACCACGTCTGTGTGTTGATGTTTTTTATATCATTCCGTGATTCTGGTCTGCGTTTTTAGCCTCCTACCTTTGACGGCAGATCTTTTTCCACCAGCTGGTGAAGACTGGCTGATTTGGGCCAAAGAGAGGCTGACCTGGTAAGGACAGGAGGTCTGTGAAACACACAAAGTGTTTAAGCTTTGTGACGGGTTCATCTACTCGTGTTTTAAGTCACCTGAAGACTTGGGTCTGACACCACCCATAAAGGAACTGACCCGTATTTTATGTTTGGGAATGGTGCACAGGGCCTCAAGGGACATCAGGAAAATGGAACGTACCATTATTGTTTGCGTTGCAATTGTACCATGAAGTATTAGAAAAAGTCTATACAAGTTGCTCGCACTTATGGCGTACAGGTGATGCTGTCGTACGGTGTCCTCACGCCACACTAGACGTTAGTAAGGTGTGAGTACTAGCTTCTTACTGACTGCATGCAAATGCTAGTGGATGTGCATTGCCTAGTTTCTGCTGAGCGGTACGGTCCAGTCCGCTATTTTGATAGAACAGGGACCCATTAAGCCGGACTGAACTGTACCATTTTTGGGCCTCTGTTGGTTGTAGGTCCAAAGAAAAATGGAACAGACCAGTTAGGGCGGAGCTATTGTCATGAAACCCGTTGATTGGTGGAAGATCATTACGGCAAAAGAAAGCGCCAAACCAGCGCCAGGGAATTTCTCTGCGCCGCCCGTAATCAAACAAGTCATCATCAAACATTTAATGACTTTTATCTACGAAGAACCAAAGGCCGAGCGGAAACAAAGAGAGCTGTGGGATGACCTCCATTGTTGTGGTTGATAGCTTTACTTTTTCTACAATGACACAAAGTTACGCAATCGGTCTACACCCCGCAAGCGCTGTGACGCTCCGACTTGGAGTGGAAAGGCTCACCGGAATTGCCTGGACCATTCTAAACCGGACCAGACCGAACCGCTCAGTGGAAATCAGGATTATGTGACGCATAGGACAAACACACAAACTACAGTCTGATCTCCTGAACTCTAACAGCCAGGGGTGCACAGGTATCACGTGAGCAGCACTAACAGGCTCTTTGGTAGGTCTGCAGGATTTGGGGGTTGAAAAAACGGAAAAATCTGCACAACATCCCTGCAGCTCACCTACTTCACCCTTAGGTGTTGTATAGGTGTTCTCTACGCCCACAGCATGCTCATGGAAAACTATGCGTTTACTGAGCAATCCTGATGTTTGCCCCATACAGGTTTGCCCGGTTTTCACCCTCAGACCGCCCGTGAGGGCAGTTGTGACCAAAGGCCTAACATCTCAGCTCTTCACACTGTTCAGCAGGCGTCAGTTTGTTCCAACAGAAACATTTCCGGCTCTCATTCTGGAAAAACCCTCAGCTGATTCCTCCTCAGCGGCCATGGGGAAGGACTTCAATAACTTTAATGGCCGCTAACATCATTCTGCCGTGCAATATCCCACTTCCTGCAGGTAATGCCAACCGGGGATAAATAAGTTAAGATAAAATGTTAATTGCATTTGATGGCCATCTCCAGTCTAATATGATAAAGAGCCACTGCCCGGCTGCGAAAGCCAGATAATCTAAATGCTAATTAGGCAAATCACGCCACATTAAAACTATTTTTAAGAGAAACTAAGCGATGAATAAGTCATCATCAAAGCTGGCATTTGACAATAATCTGATAAACTGGAATTAAGAGGAGAAAACGCTGCTGCTGCTGCCGATCCTCCACCGTCTCTGACTTCCTTCTGCTCTTCTTCCTGCCACCTCTGTGGCTGGACTAACGGGATTATCTGGGATTATACAAATGGGTTTCGTGTTAAAGACCAACACTTTGATAACCTGCAGACTTCACAATCATAGAAATACTGTACAGGCTGGAGGAATCTTCGTAAAACTCCATAACACACTTTTAGATCAGTGCTTTTCATTTGAAACTAGAAACAAATGTTTTAAATCAAAGTTTTTTTAAATAAATCTGTGTGTGATTATTTTATCTAAAATCCGAAGGTTTTCAAGAAAAACTGAGGCTTTTAAAACGATAAAATGCAATAAAAGGCTGACAAAGTTTGGGCATGTGGGGAAGAGCGAGCTCAGATTTCTCAGCTTGCTTCATAGAAACCCATCGATTGGTGGAATTTGCTGCAACACAACACACACACAACACACAACATGGTTTGTCAGCAGGGTGGGCATGGATCTGCTAAGGAGCTGTTAAGAGAGAGAAAATGGAGAAATCCCATGGCGTGACAGCCGCAGCGGCGCTCCGACGCAGACGTCCCTCTGAGGGGCCAATGCATAACAATCTGACAATCTGCTGCGCCGTCACTGACATCCCATCCAAACAAACGACGCCGGTTACTGCGGCGGGGAAACACAGCGTTGAGTTTGGATCAACGCAGCTCCGTGTGGAGAAGATCACACGGAGCTGGATTGGGAAAGTTTGCCTTGAACCTTATTTTCTATAGTTGTTGGAATTATGTGCCGTTTATAAGTTATCTCATATTTCCTGGGGGGGGGGACACGCTGGACAGCTCGCCACTGGGACACACACTCACCTTCACACCTGGGGGCAGTTCAGAGCAGCTGTACTACGAATGAACCACAGTAAAACCACTGAATGTATGATTAAACCAAAGAACACGTGAACCAGCATTCTGCCGTGCACGGTTCATGGTATTGCACTGTTTATGTGCATCAATTAACGATTCGTGTGTCAGTTATGTAAATTGAACGTGATATAAAAGTCACATATCTGTGGTTCATGCATAAATATCCGTTAGACATACGTGGAACAGTCGTGGAAAGACGCGTATTTGTGTATGCATCTTACCAAAAGAAAAATATTCAGGCACAACTGCATAAGATTTAAGTAAAAATAGTGTATAAACTACATTAAAAACTGTTTACTTTTCAACTGGCCAAAAATTTTGAACATCTCAAAACTGAAGTCACAGGAAACTTCGTCGGCCGAAACCCTGGACGAACATCTGCGCACATCGACGGATGACAAACGCGAGAAACACATGAAGTACGTGGATCATGCATGGATCATGGAAGACCGAGACTTCGCTCAAAATGTAGGTAGAGCTGTAAGACACAATGCCTTAACCTATGAAGGAAACCTGGAAAAAACAACAGGATTTGAACCTGGGACTTCTCAGTGTGAGGCAGCAAGAGGGCTAACCACTACACCACAGCGCACCCCCAGATTAATGCAAAGCAAAAAAAGAAAAATCAAAAGATGCCAACACACTTTGTTTCCTAACAAAATTTTATTTTGAAGTAATGAGATTACTTTGACTCGAAACAGTTACACAGATGACTGATTCCATATCTGACTGACTTTAAAGAACCGTCTGACCGTCAACATCCCTGATCCTCTTCTACATAATTACCCACACAAGGAGACAACAGATACCCTTGAAACACTTTCAGTACGGATGGGCTGATGGATGCAGTAGCCATGGCAACAACAGAAAGTATTATGTATAGTGGTAATGTGATGGCGAGCCACGTCAGGTATTAACGCCCCGCTTTCAGAGCTTCAGCATGACGATGAAGATCGACTAATTCAAAGCAGAATGAGAGAAACGTAGAGACCTCTGAGGGATGAAGCGCGTAGACAGACTCACAGGTGAGGCGGCGTCGGCTCCGTCACTCCCCTCTATGATTGATGTTGTGGTAAACTCCACTCTGGGGGAGATTCCCTAGAGGGATGGGGGACAATAGAGCAAACACAGCACCTTCAGCGGGGAGATGAAGACAAAAGCACAGATAAAAGCGCTGCGTGGAGCATCCATTTTCGGCCGCAAATCTTCAATTTGCCCCAGTCGAGAAAAACAAATTGTGGGAAAAAGAAAAGCTCCAGTGATGTTTAAATAATGTGGCATTTGGAGAGAGACACGTGAAATTGCTATGCAGGCCTCAAAAACACAACAAACACAAGAAAGCATGTGTGAAAGGGAGCGGTGTTTAAAGGCGTTTCAATGTGCCAGTTGGTGCCTCAGAGGACAGGAGGAAGGCTGGAGGAGACACCCGCAGAAGAAGGCAGGGGCAGACAGAGAGGAGAAAAAAGGATGGCGAACGGCGGAAAACACGGGCGCAGTGTCACTTCATCAAAGGCTGCACAAAGAAGAAAAAGCCATCTTCCCTAAAGACCAAACATTTGTCTGGGAAGTTATATTCCTGCAGACAAAACACACAGAGATTAAAGGAGAATCTTCTGTCTGCTCACATCAAAAGTAACAATACATTTAACTCCAAACGGTTTTACTCTGCATTCACAATTACTGCAGGTATCTTACATTTTGCCTTCCAAAAGATCCATTTTCATAGAAGTTTTTCAAACTTTCAAAAGGTTTTCCTGTTTCTATTATTACTGATTATTTCTTTAAAGGCTGCATCTCCAACATTTCTTAGCCTTAAAACACGCCGTTTCACACCAGCAGAAACATTTCTTTCCCAGAGCAGAATACCTGCTAAAAAAAACAAAAAACATATATATATTTATATATATACTAAGTCAAGCTCTTCTTGAACTTAGTTAATAGTCAGTACTTTCAATGGGACTAAAGTGTGTCTTTGTTTTTTTAAATCAATGGAATTTTTCTGTAATGAGTTTGATGAATCTGTGCGATTTTGTTTCTTGTATTTTCTACAATGAATACTTGAAATAAATCAATCAAACGCTGAGACATCTAGATCATATCAAACATGTGCGGTTACGGTATTTGGCACAGGAAGTGCAGTAGATGCACACATTCTGACTTTACATTGTTTTATATTTTACATTTACCTTGGATGTCATTTCCAACCCGCCTGTTGTTTGTTGTTGTGCATCAGTGATAATAAAAGGATCTCTGATTTCTGACAGGTCCGTTTTTCAGCAGCAATATTTATGCTTTTCTACACCTACAGCTGGCAAAATGGAAATGCAATGTTTTCACAGACTTTGGTGATTCTTCAAAAGATTTCAGAATAAAGACCCACTCCCATAAAAATGTGTTTTTCGTGCTTTTAACATGTTCTTGAGGCATTTTTCTCATGATGGAGGACATATAGTATAGAGGTTTCTATACACAAATATTTTACCCTTAAAAAATGTCAATTTAAAGTCATTTAAAGGAGCCATCAGTGGTTTGGGTTTGTCTTTTTATTTGTATGCTGGGTGACAAGTTTATACATTTAAGATTCAAAAACATTTTACGCAATTTTACGAATTTTCATATACCTAAAATGTCAAATGTATCATTAACAGAGTTTTATTTAACTCAAAAACTCTTAGATTGCATTAGTTTAAGGTTATGAGGAAACATAACTTACAGTTTGGCTTCTTTTTTTTTTTATTCAAAACATTTTACGGATTATGGGCAAACAAACTCTTTCCATGAAAATTACAAAATTACATTACAATTAAACAGAGAGGAGCTCACAGGAAAAGAGGAGGATCTTTTCAACAGAACTTCTCTCCATGCACCTCTGGTGGAGATCAGCTTGGGAGGAGGGAACAAGAACTCTCTGCTGCGCTCCTCCATCCTGGCTAGAATCTGCGCCTCTAGAACCGATAACGCATACATAAGTGGAAAAAACATTTCAAGATCAAAAAAATAAAAAATTAAATACAACACACCTGGAGAGACCAACTGAATCAGCTGAAAAGATGTTGTGTCACCTTGGAGTGAGGAAAGGACAAACAGCAAGGTGTCAATATCGCCGCTAAGATTCAGGACCAAAACATGAGGCGGCAAATCCCAAAAGGCCACTTACCTTCCAGGAGGTCAGCTACATCAGCAGGGTCAACAACGCCTGAGAAAGTCTAGGACAAAGTGAATCAATCATTTCATGAATGCCAAACTGTGGGGTCTGTGTCTCTGCTGCTCAGCCTGGAGGAGGATTTGGAAGTTCAAAAGGTTCTGAGAAAATTCTACGGCAAAAGATTAAGACAAACCAGCAAAATGATTTTACACCTTCAGTAGCTAGAAGCCCATCTGAGACTCTCAAAAGGAGGGAGCAGGATTAGCACAGCCACAGCAGAGCTGAATCTGTCAGTGGATGTGTTGCATCCACAGCTTCATTCGTCCCTGATGCATCTGCACGACTCTCACCTTCTCAAAAGGCAGTTTGGACCAGAACAGCACAGGAAAAACAGGAGGGACCAATGGTGTTGTTCTGCGCTGTCCCATGAGGCACACGCTCAGGTAGATGTCGCTCCTATTTTCCAGAAACACACCTGGACAGGTGACCTGAAAACAGTGTAGCGGGTTTTGTGTCCTGCCGCTTCATTTCTTTTCTTCCAAATATGTTTTTATTTTAAAATAATATACAGATTTGTTTTATAAGCAACAACTGAGATGTTTAAGACACAAACTAGGCTGTAAACTCCAACTGTAAATAATATAATTATTTGTACGTAGATGATGTAAACATGACGGGAATCTTGGTGAATCATTCCGTTTCCGTTTGACGCTATGATCTGTGGTGAGAGCAGGGAGAAGGTGGAGGAACAGCTACAGAGGAAAGGAGAGGAATGAAGGTCGGCTGCAGCCAGACGGAGCGAAAATGAGAGGAACTCGAACGGAACGGTCAGGTTACAGCCAGCAGGGATGAAGAAGCTGGAGGCACTGAAGTATTTCAGGTCAACAGTCCAGAACAGAGAGAGCGGGAAAGAGGCGAAGGCGTGTTTGCAAGCAGGTCGGAATGGGAGGAGGCAGATTTCAGGATGTGATGAAAGGAACGGTGTAGAAGACTTGTGGCAGAGATGAAGATGTTGAGGGTCTCTTTGTGAGTGACCAGGATGGACAGGATCAGGAATGAGTCCACCAGGGGAACCGGTCCTGCTGGATGTTTCGGACATAAATGCAGGAAAGCAGATTGAGAGGAAGAACAGCGATGATGCTGGTGAAAGGATGATGAGCTTGGGGCAACCAGAAAAGAGGAAGAGGTTCATGGATGTAGAGGAGGATGACATGAGGCTGCATGGTGAGGAGGAGGATGAGGAGAGGAAGATGATTTGCTGCGGCGCCCCCTAAAGGTAGCAGTGGAAAGACAAAACTGATCCCACTCACAAAACGCAAAGAATGTTCCAACCCAATAAAGTTTATCAATCTGCAGAGACCTTCACCTGAAAAATGACCATGGTTTAAATTATGTATATGTGGAAAAGAAGAAAAACATTTCAGTAACTGGGAAGAAACTATAAACAGTACAAATATAAGGAAAAAAAAAAGATTCATAAGCACAATTTTACTCTAACACGACTGCAGCATTTACTTTTATTAATCAATTTTTGGAGTGAAATAGGAGGGAAATTGGCAGATTCGTGTTAATAATTTGGCTCTGAAATCAATCTAAAATCTAGGTTCAGATCATTTGAAATTTTGTTTTAATAGTTTTTAGGAAAAGAAACATCAATTTTAATTTTAGATAAACTTTTTTTGTTTTTACTAATAGCAGAGACTCTTTACTACTTTATGTATTTATTTTATTTATGTATTTTTTTTTATTACTCTTTACTTAACCAACGATAGGAAGACAGTGGCTGTTGTTGTTGAGGGAAGATAAAAAGAAATCGGAAAAGGAAAAGCTAGCTCGACAAAATTGCAAATACTGGTCAGAACTTTGTGCCTGAAAAAAGCATGACGATGTACTTACAGACCGGATGTTTACGTAGACGGTGCATCTAAGAGACTTTGGGGGCTTTTTAGACCCTGAACTCCTCTTTCTCATTTCCATTTAACACGATTTTTAAACTTTGTTGTCATAGTAGTCAAGCAGCGGCCGAGCGGTGTCCTGTCACGTGACTCAAAATTAACAAATCACAAGTCGGGTCCGTGTTGACGTTTGCGCAAGCGCATTTGTGAGCTTCTTCTGGACTTTCCCGCTCACAAACCGGACGCGAAGTGAAAGCAGATTGATGTGACCGGGACAAAATATTACCCAAACAAATGAAAAAGAATTTACTCAGTTTAACAGTATAAAAAAACATTGATATTTATAAATAAATAAATAAATGACTATATTCCTTTGAGTCTTCCTGGCAAGCATAAAGTTACCACTAATGGGGGAAAAAGTATACAATTTAGTGAAAAAACCACACACAGAAAACACTAAATGGATGCAGCCCAGAGTGGTTAAATTGATGAAGCAAGCTTCAAGCAAAATTAAGACTCATCAGTGACGCAACTCTGAAACATTTAACAAATATTAAGTAACTGGATTGCCCTCTTCTGACATTGTCTTCCTGTTTTCCTAGCAGATTGAATTATAACACAAGCAGTTACACAACAAATATGCAAAGTAAAAAATGTAAACATAATTTTTTTTTAAAAAATGTGACTAATCTTGATTTTATTAGATCCTAGTAACATGCTTTATTTCATTGACATTCAACAGTAACACATATACTTCAATGGGATGTTTAATGACACGTTATAGTGACCACAAAGATGAAAATAAAATAAGCGCATGTATTTACAGCAACAAGCTGCCAAACAAAGGCATCATGTGGAATTTAAATCAATAACCCAGTTTGTGTTCCTCCACATTTTAATGGTGCAGATGGGAAAATGCTCTGACTGAATACAAGTCATGTCAGTGTTACAGATTTAACAAAAACGGCCACGAAAGCCGAGTAAATGTGGAGTTAATAAATGTGGTAACTTGAGACGAATCCTCCAGTCACAGATGGAAATGCCTTGGATGTGCTGCTCTTCCTAGTGTCTGGCATTTTGATTTGCCTCCTTTCTTCTGTCCGTTGTGTCTCTGCCAACACTCATAGCCTTTCCAGCAGTGCTGTTGGCCGTTGGGGACCCCCCCTCGGAGCTGGAAACAAAACATTAATTACCATTAAAAACATTAGCTTAGAATAATGCAAATAGATTTCTAGATACAAACATGAATACGATGTTGTGTGTGCTACGCGGTTGTACCTCTGAATATGAAGTGGCCTGTTGTCCTTGATGAGGTTGTTCAGTTTGTAGTAATCCAGAAAGGTCCGAGCCACGTTCCTGCCCAACTTTGTGTCTGAAAACAGGAAGTTAAGGCCTCATCTTTTTCTGAAACTGGTTTTAACTCAAACACTGCAGAAGACCTCTGGCCAAATGTGGAACAGGGCATAAAAGTGATGCACATTGAGGTTTTAGCACCCTTCCTATCCAACCGAGTTTCGTTTTTCCATGTCTGTGAGGTTCTTTCAGGATCCTTGAACTCACTCTGTTAAGTTGTTTGCAGCTTTCATGTTTGGTTCTGATAGAATCCTAAATTGCTGTGTCACCTGAACGTTTTGATACACAGCACAACATATATGGACATACTTTATCATGAAAAACTTTTCACTTTAAAAACAAAACACAGGAGTGGATTTCCATATGTCAGAATTGCAGAAAGACATGAGCAGTAGGTCTTTAGACAAGCGGACATCCATTTGTTTTTACCACAGTTGTTAATTCTGCTGTAAGTAACTATGTAACTTTGGTCGTAAGAGGTTAAAGCCTCTTCTTTCCAAAGAAACCTGCAAAATAATGACTTTCAGACCGTGATATGTGAGAAAATGATTCAGCCTTGTTTTTATTGCAGTGACAAGTCAGAAGTGTACGAGTACCTAAATCGTTCAAAAGTTTTCATGCTTAATTTATATGTATGATGCATTAAACCATCTCCCAGACACATATAATGGTAAAAGGTTCTGCTTTGTCATCAGCAGTCACTTCATCGTCAGGACAGCAAATAAGTAAACGCCAGTGAAAAACTGCAAGTTACAACACACTGTTGAATTAAGTAGGGTTAAATCACTTGCATTTCACTCATGTCAGCCAAATGCATGATGCTGGCATGAATCACACAAAGCAATTACTTATACTGGAGCCCTAATTTAAATTCAGAAGCGAGCGCACACATCATCCGCCTGCCCAGCTTTCCCCACTGCATTAGGGACACTATCAATAACTTTGATGCTTTTATAAAACACCTGAGTATGTATAAGTGCTGTTGCCAAGTCAGTGATCATTAGGCTAGCAGGCAAATAATCATGTCGGGCCGCTTCAGATAATGAAGGAACGGTGAAAGTCTGAATGCAAACAATGTTCCCAATCATAAAGCGCGCCGGTGTAGTGAATACAGACAGAGAAGAACAATGCTGCTTGAAATTTCATCCTCAGCGCTGAAGTGAGTGGGAAACATCAGACTGCGGTGATCCATCTCACAACTTTTCTCTGCCTTAATTCCATCATCATGCAGGAAATCCATAAATAAAGTTCACACAAATCCCAGCTCAGAGCCACAGATTCATAAAGGGTTTCTCCTTGTGTCATTGATGTTTAGCTGCTTCAATTTTTCAACAAGCTGAATGGAGCAGCGCAGAGACGTAATCCATCTTTTCCCACATAATTACCTTGTTGATACTGAGATACGACCTGTCGTTTGCTCAGCTGTCCGTCTGTCGCAGCCGTGTAGCTAAAACTTCAAAGACAAAAAAAGAAAATAAAGATTTTGATCTTCTGCAAAAGCCTGCACGGCGGAAAATCTATAAGGGTTTCTGGAATTCGCCCAGAAGTCCGCTGGTAATTTCAACAGGCTTCTGGGGTCTGTGGTAAATCATACCTCAGAAGTGCTGGTAAGTTACACCTATAAATGAAGGAGAAATCCCTTTAAATGTGAAAGTGATGGAGGTCTTTGTGCTGTTTGTATCGGTGCTTTCTCAAACCAACAGACATCTTCTACCATAGCTCCAGTGTCTGTGCTCATATCCCATCTGTCTGTTTATCTGTGTTCAACATCAGCCCAGACCTTTTCTGTCTGTGTGAGCCTGTGAGGCCTCAGTCTGTTTCATTATGGGATGAAAGCTCCCTGTCAAAATCGTCAAAGTCAAACATACTGATTTCAGTGTTATATATTTGTAAATAGACAGTAACGCCTGCATTTCAGTGCATTATATTACTAACAGTAAGACAGCCAGGTTGATTTAATGTTAGATTTTAACCATTGATTGCTCCAAACAGGAAGTACCTGCAGGCTCCATCAAGCCAAAATCCCATAGACCTCGATAAAGAACTAAACAGCTGTTCCTCAGTCGTTCTATTGGTCAGAATAACTGTTGCTGCTCTGATACATTTTTTTAACATGTTCTCGATAATCCTTATTTTTTCATATTTTCTCTGTAGTGCAAGTTATTCAAGTGATAAACGGACCAATCAGAAGCTACAACAACATTAGGTGGAGCATTTGATTCTCCCGAACCCGCTTTCAAGTGGTAGGGGTGTGGCCCTTCAACAAGCTTACTCCTGACTGGTGAGAGGGGTTGCCAAAGAAAGATGACTCAGACCGACTTGGACCAATCACTGCTTACTGACGATGTCTGGCTCCAACATGTCTGCACGGCGGCAAAATGGCGACTGAATTGACTTCAATTCGTCAAAGCCAGAAGTCAACCATTTTCTAAGGATGGCATCACATTTCACATAAACAGTCAATGATTGTAAGGGGAAATAAGTAATTTGTTCACAACTGCAATGCAGCAAAAGAAAAGTGTGTTTACTTTGTTTGCCTTTCTGCTATTTTAGCTCATTTGCAAACAGTAAATTCCTCCACAGCCGTGCCTGATGGGCCTAATATAGCTGGAATAGAAGAAATGCAAGAAATTGTTATTTTAACTTAAAGAATGAATGGAGGGGAAATTATTAGATTATTTAATTTACCACAAAGTACATTATTACAATGATTGCAATTTAAACTCCCCCCCCCAAAAAAAAACTAAATTCTCTTGAGTGTTTTTATTTCACTCAAATGAATTTTAACAGGCACGTTCAGACAGAGGTGCACTTTAAATTTCTAACAAATGTCTTCTAGATTTGTTGTCCTGCAAGAAAGTAAAAATTTCCTCCAAAAGATGTTTTCTGAATTGTTAATTTAAAAATGAATCATTTTTTTAATTAACAATTAAAACGATTAACTTAACAATTAAAAAAATACAATTTCTTTTATTTACAGTCTACTGTGTTGATATTTAAAGAAAATAAAGAAAATAACATTTTGAAGATGCAAAATGATCTACAAATTAGTTTTTGTGGTAAAAATCTGACCTCAGATCTGAATTGCTCAGATAATCATTTTTGATTTGAACTACACTAACTAAATAGATTTTTGAGTTTGAAGGGTTACATATCTGAATTAAAATGTTTTTTCACCTACAAGTGTCATAAAAGTAAAATAGAAAACTTCAATGTTGACATTAACTATGAAGTTATACATATTTAGGAATTGGATCCATAGTAATTGTAATTTATTGTTTTAAAAGCACCCTTGATGTTCTCACTCTGACCTTTGGAAAGTTTCTGGTGCTTCACTCTGTTTTCTTTCATCAGCAGAGAGCGGCGCCAGTCCCACGTTCTTTGGCCAGGCACGCTCGGCGACAGAAATATCTCCCAGACCCCGCCGTGCACAGATGGGCTCTCAGCTTGGCTTGTCACGACTCGCCGTCTATTACAGGAGGTTTTGTGATGGACGGTCGGTTCTGAAGGAGAACGTCTTCCGTGGCGTACGCGGCCGGAGACACGGAGGATGCCCCGGCTGTCACCTGGCTCGTTGCCGGGGGAAACCGTAGAGTCTGGAATGAGGCTGATGCTGCCGCAGGAAGTGTTGTGGGTGAGAGCCAGGAAACAGTTGGCGAGCTGCAGCTCGGATTAGAGCGCTGTGTGTCGTAGAAGTACTCAGAAAAGTTTTTTAGCCGTCCGCATGCAGGCAATCCAGTTGGAACTGACATAATTAATACTAATTCGATTGTTTACATTGTGTAATTACCTTCACCGTCATGACCCTTGTATCATCATTAACTGTTATTGAGGTGTGTGGACGCAGTGTGTAGCTTCCCGCCTGTGTGCTGGCTGTTTTTTATAAACATAATGGTCTTGTCCAATCAATAGCAGGTCATGGTCATGGCTCAAGGGTGTGCCGGGGTAGATGTTGGTAAGATTATGGGGGCATGTGAGACAAAAGTAATGAAAAGGATGACTTGTTTACCGCAGATGTCAGCTGTCAGCACCACTTTCTGCCGCTTTTCGCCGTCACATCTCTTGTGACTTGTCCTGCCAGACAGACAGACAAGGTGACAAACACGCGACAAGGTCCCCGGTGGAAAAATGAGCGGGACACATGGAGAGAGCTGCCTATAGGACAAGTGTTAACAAGGAGACAAGCAAAGGGACATTCAAGCCATCAATATGGGCCACTGGCAGGTCCTGTCAGTGCACTGACATGCAGAGAACTCATTATCAATGCTAATTAAGGCGCCAGTCAACAACAGCGATACAGAAAGGGACAGTTTTGTCCCCAATAGTGAATCAAGCTCACGTCCAGTGGCCCAAAGGGACAAACAGGAGCCGAATCCAAACCCTGACCGGAGAGACTGTTACTGTCAAGGAGACAAGCTCTGAAAGCCAAGCCACAAAAGGGAAATTCAAAAGCTTTCTTTCCTCAGAATACACATGAATTCTCTCTGACCTAAGCATTTCTAAATAAAAAACATATATATGGCATTTGTTTACTGCCATCTCATTTTTTTTTTTTTGCAATGGCTTCTTCAAAAAGTAGAACTAGAAGTATTGTGCTTAACATACCTAAACACAAACGTGAATTAAGGCTCTCGAGTCATTACTCCATCTGTTGTCCATCAGCATTAGACGGTAATTTGAATTCCTAAACAGATTTTCAGGTTCACGGGTTCCAAAGTGCAGTCTACATAATGGCAACCATTTTTTAGGTCAAAGTTTGCATCCGATCACATCCCTCCTAAAAGCCATTTCCCTCAGAACTTTGAGCATCATTCAGCTTTTTCACTCGTCGTAAAATTGTGTCTTTTCACCTGCAGCTCTTCTGCGCTTCACTGACACGGCTGCAGCCTCGGGGCTGGAATAGAAAGGCAGCAGCGTGTGTCGCCAGATGGCACGAAGACTCTGCGAGGATATAATTGTGTAATTAAGGTGCATTCAAATTTACATAATGCAACTAAGATCGGCCTGCTCCGTAAAGCATTATCGCACACATGTGCAAAATGCATCATGAAAAAGTCTTTCCTCCATTTCCAAACTGCACCTTAAAGTAAGAGTTGATCCACATTTATACATATATAACTGCCATCACGCCTATATATTAATATATATAATATTATATTATTAATATATATATTATATAATATATATTAATAAAGTCATCTATCTATCTGTCTGTCTATCTATCTATCTATCTATCTATCTATCTATCTATCTATCTATCTATCTATCTATCTATCTATCTATCTATCTATCTATCTATCTATCTATCTATCTATCTATCTATCTATCTATCTATCTATCTATCTATCTATCTATCTATCTATCTATCTATCTATCCATCTATCTATCTATATAAAACTCCGGGATGAAATGCAAACAGACAGTTCTGTTCAGCTCTTAACAGGAGTTTTGTACCTCCAAGGACATGTCCATGAAATGCCTCCCCAGCTTTGTTTGGTTTGTGTGAATTTATAAATTATTGAGAAGGAGCAATGGCAGCCTATCAAGAGGAATTTGCAGAAATATAACCCAAGACAATACTTTTTTTTACTGCTTATAGTAACTAATTAAGCTGTCATATCTTTATTTCATTTTGAAAAGGAACTAACAAAAAAACCCACTACTGTGCCCCTGAAACATCTTTAAAAAATGCATTTGCTGGCTTCAAAGTTTATGTATACTGATAATATGACTTTATTCTCAGGTTTTACATTAAAATGTTCAATTTCTTAAACATCAAAACACAGCAGAATCTGACAAAAACAATTGTTTTTAAACTTTTAACTTAAAAAAAAGACAGATTTGCCATAAGACGTTCATATTTCATTGTTTTGGTATGTGGCCCGTTAATATGAGCCTAAAGATGGATTAGTCTTTGCTTTGCCAATTATTTAATCTTGCTCTGACAACAGACTTTTGGTGAAAAAAAACATTTTCCCTGGATGCCAGATCGTGCAGAACCTGCTCAGCTCTCTTTGCTCTGAACATCAACCTAAATTGGATTATGTTTGTGAAGAGCAAACACAGCAGCAAAGATGTTGGGGAAGCAAAACACATCAGATTGATGCTGGTTGGATCGAAGGGCCAAGAACCTGTCCTGCATCTGTTAGGGGACTGTGTGTGCATGTACTTATTGAGTTGTGGATTGATTTTATAAAAGAACCAAAAGTTACTTCAGAAACAGTGGATTGATTTTGCACAAAGCCTCTGCCACGGCTTTCAGTCTTCATTTGCTGTTTTACACATTTCTACTGGAGGCAACTGGGATAAACATATGACACTGTATTGTTACGACCCACTTGTTATCTTCTCTTTGCTCTGCATCTTTCCAAGCTTTTCTCAAATTCAACAGAGAGGAGACCTTTTCACTTTGTAAGAGCTAGAATGTAGAATTTAGGAAATTATTATTATTATTAAAATCCTTTTGCTCTAAACTCTTTAATAGAAAAACTTAATTTGAGACTCAAAAAACCTTTTGGTTTAGTTCTAAAGTTGTTTATGTTTATGACATGTAGATCGTTGGGAAAACAGTGAGAAGTAATGTGGATCAATAGTTTCAATGAGCCTGCATTCATCCAATTACATTACATATTTCAATAAGTTGCTCTGTCATGGTTGCTTCATTCCTACTTTGTTTACATCCCATAATGCCTGGCTTCGGCTGCTGTTTTGGTCCAGTTGTTCCACTTCGAGCCCAGATCCGATTCAGACTGAGGAAACTCAGAGCGAACCGAAGCTCAGTCCGATGGGAAACAAACCGAGACCACCTCCAAAGTCCCAGAGCGGTTCCTGGTGCCGGATGTGTTCAGACTGAATATTTGTTCCGGATTACTGGAAGAAATGAACTCTGGTTCCCTTTAAGTGGATCAGATGTGTCCAGTCTGAATACACCTTGAGAAGGGGCAGACTAATTTTGTCCTAAAATAAGTAATTTTCACTTAGTACACTGGTGTTGTGTCACTGTAATCAATATATGAACTACAAATAGGTTAATAAAAACCAAAAAATACAAACCATTTTCTTAGAACTAGCCAGAGAATTATTATTGGGTTGCATTAACATTCAGTTTGAAGTAATTCTATCTAATAGGTAGCTTTAATAGTTTATTTTGTCTCTTTTTATTGCTTGTTTCCAGGTTTTGATGTCTCATCATAAGATTTCTCACTGCATGTACAGATAACTTTACTACTTTGTAGTTGGTTTTTCTTAAGATTGATTTCCTATTTCTAAGCGACCTCTTTTTGCAGAGCATTGAGCAAAAAGGTGTAATCTTGTGCATTTAAGCAAACTTTCATCCTGTGAGCGGTTTCTCTTTGACTTTGTAATAATTCTGTCTGCAGGTTCGACTTTCGGAGGCACATTTTTCCAGAGTTTTCCACGCAGCAGATCCAAAAACGACCACAGAACAACTGAAGCGGGCCGTGTGCATTTTTGAGAGCACTCTTGTGAGAACACCTATTCATTTGAGCATGGCAACAATATTTGTGCAATCAGCTGTGTGCGAGTGTCTCCCTCTGTGTGTTTGCTTGTATATGAAAGCATCTATCCATTTGTGCATGTCTGTGGGATATGATGTGTATGATGTGCGGCAGTGAAGCATAATTGCCTCCCAGCCATATCATTTGCATACTTGTCACAGCCGGTCCGCTGGGTGTCAGATTCAATGATGCATGGTGTGTTTCATTGGCAGCTCTGGTATTCATGGAGTCCCACGGTTACAGTGACGTGCACATCAAGTGCCGTCGCCCTGGCGGGCGTCGGACGCATGCAGAGGATCCACGCGGTTTGTGACGTCACGCCACCGATTCTGCATCGACAGGATTATGAGGATTCGCCTTTAGTGAGACATTACAAGGAGGAAAAATGTAATGAAAAAAATCCTGCATCATTTTAGGAATATTATTAATCCTAAAGAGTTTTCAATGTAAGGATCCTTCAGTCATCAAACTCCCCCCAAAAAAAGCTCATGTAAGCAGGCGTGGAACCCCCCACCCAACCCAACCCAACCCCACGCAGACTGGAAAACATCAAGCTGTGGTGCTGAACAAGATCCCAGACTCTCACTCTTCCATGTGCAGCCGCCACAAAGTCTAAAACCAAAAAACAAAACAAGCTGGGATGTTGGCTTGCCCCCGCCCGAATAAACAACAGAAACCTGGAATAAATGTAGACGCTGCATAAACCCAGAGACTTATAGAAATACAGATACTGCAGATGTGAAATGATCAGCCATCAAGTATCAGGGAAGAGGAGTCTCAGCTTGACAACGTGATATAATGAGCTTTTATGTTGTGGGTAATGAGACGAGAGGAAAGAACGACGTACAGAAGGGAGGAAGGAAAGATGGGGGGGGGGGGAATCAAACACAAATACACAACCACACACGGCACTCCACCGTTTCACAAGCACCTTCCAACTGTGACAAAAGTCTTGGCTGTTGGAAAGGTTAAGATTTCAATTTTAGCTGCACCGGGTCCCCCCCAGTGAAGACGGCGAGACGGCAAAGATGAAAAGGTGAGGCCGGCACATTTAGAGAGGGTCAGGGGCCAAGGGCATTATTTATTTGTCATGTATTAGTTTGGAGGATTGTGTGCCGTTTGTGTGAGTGTGTGCTCCAGGTGAGAGAATCGGCGAGGAGGGGGCGGGGTGCTAAAGGTCTCTGTTGATGATTTACACGCTCCATCGAGCAGACCGCCGGGGCGTAAAAAGTGACATGGCCTGTTCCTCCAGCCTGCCTGACCCCAATCTCCGCTCTACACCGGGTCCCTGTGCCGCCTGCCCACGCCGCGGAGCTCCTCCCCCGTGGTCCTCCACCTTATCACATCAGGAAAAACATCCACACACCTGGACTCGAACGCGTCCCCCCACCAGACCAGAGTCATCCGCTTTGACCTTCAAAAGAAGCAGATTGAAGGTGAATTTGTCGTGAGCCATCTTTTATGACACTAGGGGTTCATATTCTCCGACAAAATACAAAATATTTACTCTTTCTGTGTGAAAACAAAAGAGGAATGCTCATTGGTCGGATGCTGTAAAGTATTCAACCATTGTTTTCCTGTTTCTCTTTCTTTCTTCTAGTATCTTCCTCCATCTTTTGCATCTTAACTCCTCCTACAATTTCTCATCTATTTCAACCATGCAACTATTCAAATGTTCAGCTCTTTTAGCTTTTTCCAGCTCTGACTTTTGGTTCTTCAAATCCTTGAACTTTTCCAGATATTCCAGGATTTTTTTCCTCCATTGAAACACATGGGAATCCTTGGTGCAGAAGCTCGTTCTGGTTCGATACCCGCTCTGGCATTTTTCAAAAACATTTTTTTTGGTCTGTTATTGTGCTGTTTTCACTTTATTTATGGTCAACTTTGACCATTTCTTTACCTATTTATATATATATATTTTTCACAATTACTGCCCTTTAAGTTTCATTTTCATTCAGCTGTATAGCATCATTTTCTTCTGGAAATGCAGCTCCTCCTAGTTTTCATATTATTTTCCCATTAACGTGAAAAATGTGCTCAAAAATGAAATATTCCCAGCAACTCTAAAGCAGATTTGACTTTTTCCTGTTCTAATAACCGTCTCATCTTTGGAGAAGACTCAAAGAATAACACTAGAGGGCACTTGTGCTACGCCGTCTGGACTGCTCCACCTTCAGTCTTTGTGCAGCAGAGCACATGCTTTTCATATGTAGGGTCCTTATCACTCTCTAAATCTCTTTCCCCTCCTCTCTCTCAGTCTATCGGAAAGATCAGGAGCTTCACTCAGGAGCTTCTCAGACCTGAGAAGGTCATTGGAAGGAAAACTTCCTCCATCTGCCTCCATTAAGGAGCCTGTGACCTTCGGCTTCAGCGCTAAATCCCTATTTGTGTTCCTGCTCCGCGTGTGCATGCGTCTGCCTGACAGGAGGCTTGTTTGCTCCATGTTTTTATTGCAATAAAAAGCTTCGGCACACGCAGCTACATATGTCAGCACCAGCTCCTCTCTGTTCTCTCCTTTGTAATTGAAATCAATAGACGCAGATATCACACCCTGTTCTGTCACTACACATCTGCTGCAACAACGGCCAACAAAAGAGCGCCTTGCCTTCCCGGTGAATACACATGACCTGCGTTCACACACACACACACACACACACACACACACACACATGCGTACACACTTTAAGGCTTCACAGGCACCCAAATTAACACTCAAGTGACTTGATTGCAGATGGGGGTTCTTGCAGAAAGGACGCACGTGTTTGCGTAGAGAAAAACGGTTTTAGCATGCCATGAAGGATACAAGTTTCCTCTGTGTACGGCACCGGGGCGGTGCTGCCGGCTGTCATGAAGCTGTAGAAGGACACCTCCAGAGTGTAGCAGTAGGAGGTGTCATCGAGGAGTCCACCGAGGAAGCGCCTGCCGGTGCCGGCCTTCACCACGTCGCGGTTAAAGGAAGTGTTGGACTGGAGGAGCAGACGGGAAGACAGACGTTCACCAAACGGAACGGCACTCCAAGATTTGAAGGATTAGCGCATACTAGCTTAGAGTTTTGAAATGTAATGAAGCCACTGAAATAGGGCCAGACCAACGCGTAAAATAAAATTCTAAAAGGGAAAAAAGTTGCTTAGCTTTAATTTTGCAGAAACATTACATGGTTGAAAAGCCACTTTTGTGATGGAAAAGTGGGGATGATGTGGAGCCAAATTTTAGATTTGAATTATTCTTACAGATGGAGTCGTAAAAGAAAACCCACTTTATAGCTCCCATTGGCTTCATAAACCTTTATAGTTTCTAATGGCATAACGTGGACTTAGCAACAAATAGCCACTGTGACCATTAGAGAGGCTGCAGACACAAAATGCATGAACTAAAAAAAAAAGTGTTCCGCCCAAAACTATTCTATGGAGCCCCTAAAGGGCCATTGAGGAAAAAAAATTGAAACAAAAAACAAAACAAAAACTGGTTAGTATTGGGTGCGCAGTAGTTTTTTTTTTTTTAACTTCAATTGTTTGTTTTATTCACCAGTTACTAACAGCCATTAATACAAATAACAAATGCCGTTAGTTTGTCGTAAGAATCCAAATGGCAAATATAATTTTGACCCTTTTTTAAAACAAAACACATGACTTTAAATTTCGTTTAAGATGACGTTCAGAGATGATGTGACTGTAATTGTAAGCAAGCAAAGCTGCAATCTCTTAGTAGACAAGCCAGAAAGCAAAGTAAAACTCAATTAGCTCACGTAAGGCCAAATACCAGTTAACTTGGGAACGTTTCTCTGTGTGCAAATTACCTAGTAACAGGTGTGCACCCGTTAGGTATTTATTTTTACTTCAATTTTTTTTTTTACTTCAAAATATTTGTTCCTCTTCAATGGCCATGTAGGGGCTCCGTACCATTCATACCCCATAACTGAAACTTATTTTTATTCAACAAGGACGTTTTCTCTCGATTGGAAACGACACAGGAATCTTAAAAAAGGCCATAAGATGACATGATTGCTGGAAAAAAATATTTACTTTAATTTACATTTGAACGAAAAAGAAACTTTTCCGAAATTTGGCAGGAAAATGAAAAGTTTCAGGGTTGCTCTTAGTCCTATCTAAAATTTGAATTGAAATAGACATTTAAAATTAGTTCTCAGTCTTTTATGGAGGTACCATCATTTTTGTCCAGCCCTATTTCATTAGTTTTTTTTTTAAAATAATTCTGTTAATCAACAACTCAAGAGTAATGGCTAATTTTGATTATTTAATTTTAAATACATTTTAATTTATTTAAGTGATGTCAGTGAGCATTGTGGACTTTTTTTCTTCATATTCACGTGTGGATCTTCTGGATACTGAAAAAGTGTGGCAGATTAAAAATCTCCTCCGTGTCATTTCCACTTTCAGCACAGCATCAACCAAAGAAAGACTGAACGTACAGTAACTTCACTTTGTGAATAATCAGCTTATTTTCGTGGATTCATTTAATGTCATTAAAACTCCAGATTGTAAAGGGGCGTGTCAGCTGTGCCGCACAACACGCTGGCGTTTTGGGAAGCGTGTTGAAAAATGTCCCGTTCTCCGTCACTTCTCTGCACCGCACTGACTTGCTGAAATGCAGACTTAGCAGCCACCGGTGGGATTTAGCCGTGATTGTGTTGTGCTGCTGCTGCTGCACTGGGCTTTAGGTAGTGCTGAATGGGCAGAGGGACAAAAGCGCAGTAAGGGATATGACCCCTGGGCCAGCTGTCACTCAAGCTATACAAACACAGAAAGAAAGAAAGAAAAAAAAGAGTTTCTCCTGAAATTGAGTTTCACTCGCCCTCCGTAACCATCCCTGCAGCACAATGAATGACATTTTCATACACATGTGGGCGAACATCTGGCTCCTCTTATACTCTCTGAGTGTCAATAGGCAATAAAGGTTACTCCTTACTATGGGTGGAAGAGGCTCTGTTATGAAATGCCACTGTCATTGAGGAAAAAGAAGGTCACAGGAAGAGACAGCTGAGAGGAAACCATTGGGTGGATAATGAATGGAGAGAGCGGAAGACTTTAAACACTCAGTCATATCAATTTCATATTTCAGCATCACTGAAAGTCTGCTGCAGAACACCTGGACTTTTCTGCCGCAGCATCTGGATGTTCTGCCGGCCTGTGCTCCCCTGTGACCTTCTGCATCTTTGCAGCAGTCTAGTGTTTTTCCCAGGGATTTTCAAAGACTTTCATCACTTGACTTTGTGATTTTTTTTCCTCATCACGCCCCTTCTCTACAACTACAAAGTTACAACAACTCAAAGTGGCATTTCCATAATTTATTATTAAAAAAAGACAGAAACGTCTCAATCCAACAGTCTTTTTCATCATCTGTAATTATACTCGGGTGCGTCCCATTGCCATCAGAGATGCTTGAGACCTTTCTACAACTTGATTGGAGTATACCCGCTCTTAATTCAATTAATTAGACTCAATCAGGACTTTCAGGCCTATTTTCTTTTTCCAAAACTGGGTTTGTCTTTACAAAAGTCAAAATGTGTCAAATTTGACTCGATCCTTTGTTCCGGATCGAGTCCTGAACCTTGCGTTTTGTCTGTATTCAGACTGCCGTCTCAGGAAACAGCTTTTGGGGTGACGCCACAGCAGCACCAGGCGCAGGCCGCGTAACGAGGGACAGAAAAGCATGCAAGAAGTGTCTTTAGCTGGGTTAAAGTTAACGTTCCAACAAGTAAGGAGTTGGACGCTTTCTTCTTCTTTGATAAAATTACAATCATTGCTTTACATTTGTCTGCGACTCATCAGTTGCTACTCCTGTGTTTAGATCACGTGACCTCCGGCTACGGTGGCCGTTTTGGTCCAGTTGTTCCGCTCCGGGAGCGGATTGTATCCGGACTGAGGAATCTCAGAGCCAACCGAAGCTCAGTCCGATTGGAAACGAAGGGAGACCACCTCGAGGGCGGTTCCTGGTCCCGGAAAAAGACCACTGGCAACTCTTTTGTAGTAGCTGAAAAGAGGATCGGGGCGGGACTCGAATGTTTTTTCTCATTTCCGATCAGAGTGTACTTTTTAACTTTTTTTTTTAACGTTAGCTGAACATCTTGCGTTTGCACCTTACTCCTTACTCATTGTTAACTAAGGCATGTTTTTAGCCTGTGTGAGTTTTACTCCTCAAACGCAGTGAAGCATGTGTTATATTAAAATCAACACTTAACTCAAACGAACACAGCTACACTTCGCCGGTGGCCAGTCCAACCTGTGCTCTGGAGTGTCTTCCACTGAGAGTGCAGCAGTTGGCAATCCAGTGCCTGACTGAGCACCACTTCTCCAGGACTTGCTGAGATAAGACTATTTCATGCTGTTTTTCCAAAACTAGCTTTGCTGCCGAGGCTGGCGAATGACTGGCCCTCAGCACACGGCTCTGGTTGTCTGTGTGTGTCTGTTGGTGTCACTTACAAAAGAGAAGTCTGGAGCGTTTTGGCACAGCAGTCTGGGGAAGACAGCCTGTCTCTGGACACGCTCTTCGTCCTCAAACACATTTCCATACATGAAGCCGTTCAGCATGGTCGAGTGGGCATGGACATCAATGTAGAACTCCAGACTAACCCTCTGCAAGTTAGAAGCAGAACACAAAAAGAGAAGAGAAGTTTTTTCAAGGGAGCAGGGAGTCTGGGCACGTCCTCCATCGGGGAGCGGAGTCTTCAACAAATGGTCTCTCTGGGAGCAAAGATGGACATGTATGACTTCGGGGAGACGCTGCAGGGAAAAGACTGTGACCCACAAGGAGGCCTCACAAAATACTACAGTCAACCCCCCCTGCCTGTTTATATCATATAGATACTGTTCGGGTCAATTTGACCCAGCAGTCAAACTGGAGGTAAAAGGATGTCAGAGTATTTCTTTCTTTGCAGCTGTGAGACATATTTCACCCCAATCACCCACAAACACAAACACACACACATTCGTGGTTCACATGAATGTAAAACAAAATTTCTATTTTCTGTTTCAGTGTTATGTAAAACTATTGTATTTTATATGTTGATCTTTCAAAAGTAATAAAGTAGTTAAACATTTTTAAAAAAGTTCAAACCTGAATATTTTTTATGAAAACATGTGAATTATCGAATATTTGAATCATTCCCTGTTAGAAGTAAGGACCACCATTGCACTAAATATTGATAAAATAATCAGTAATAGAGTTAGTTATTACATTAGCAATTAGTATTAGCAATTAACACTGCTTGTTAGAATTATCAGTCAGAGCTGGCACTCCAATATTTTAAAATGTATGCCTGAGGAAACAAACTGGTGAACTGATCTAACACAAATAAAAGCTGAACATCAGTTTCAGTTAAATTCTAAAAGTATTATACCAGAGTCCCCTTATAAATATGAAAATCTATTGTAGAAGTGAGCTCACATGTCCCTGTTATCACAATATAAGGTACTGTGAGGCAGCACCTGTCACCCATCTTTCTATCTTTTCACATACTTCATATTCCATATTCACTACAAGGTTTTTAATTCCAATGAATCACTAGAATTTGTACAAAAGTAACTCGTGAACCGTCAGAGGTTTCATTTCTAATTTCAGATTTACACAAACAAGACCCTTTACAGAGAACAGAATAACAATTCAATTCTGTTTGTGTCCCAGAAAGGTTGATATCACCATTTGTGCTGATGTTCCAACTTTTCCTGGTTACTCTAGAGCTTCTCTGTCTGCATATAGGCTGTACTGGGTTGGACTGTGGTACCGAACCTGTACTGAACAGCTGGAAGGATGGAGTTGTTTCAAAAAGGCCAAGAAAAATTAAATGACAAAGGAAACAAAACATAACATCATTCACACTGAAAGATATGGGTCTTTCTGTCAGAAAGCAAAGAAAGTCAAGGAAGAGAGTTTCTTTCACCGTCAAAACGCTCTCAGAGACTGGAGGAAACACGGCAGACTCACAAGTCCCAACTGAATGAAAAGATGAGTTTACGAGGGTTCCTGTCTGCATGATGGACTGGCTTCACTGTGAGTCTCAGTTTCAACCAGGAGGAGAAGACTCTCAAAGCCTGCCATGCTGAGACGTCTCATTAAGACCATAAGATTCGTCTGGACCAGGAAACTGGTCCACCAAAAGGCAGGAGGAAGGTGTTATGGACTCATGAATCCAAATATTTGGTTCATCAACGTTTTCAAAAAGTTAAAAGGATTTTCCCACAGCGTGATATCAGCTGTCAAACATGGAAGAGGAAGTGGGATGGTATGGGACTTTTTTTTTCTAGATCCAGCATTGGTGACTGACAGAGTGATGGTCACCCTGAACAAAAACAGCTACCACGGCTTTCTGCTGCAACATGCAGTTCACTAGTTAGTCAGAAGTCCTACAACTAGGAATTTTAGACCATGCTTCCAGAAGGTCATTGGTGAGGTCACACTCTGATGTTGGTGGAGAGGCCTGGCTCTTAGTCTCTGCTCTAATCATCCCAAAGGCCTTCTATGGGGTTCAGGTCAGAACTCAAGTTCAAGTTCATCACACCAGACTCTGTCCTCCTCCATGTCTTCAAGGACCTTGCTTTGGTCCCTGGTGCACAGTGATGTTGGAAGAGGAAGGGCCTGCTCCAAACTGTTCCCACAAGGTTGGGAGCATGGAAATGTCCAAAATGTTTTGTATCCTGAAGTGATCAGAGTTCCTTTCACTGGAACTAAGGGGCCAAGTCCTGAAAAACAAGCCCACACTATAATTCCTCCTCCACCAAACTTCACACTCGGCACAATGCCGTCCCTAATGTACCGTTGTCCTGGCAACCTCCAAACCCAGACGCGTCCATCAGATTACCAGATGGTAAAGTGTGATTCATCAGTCTTGAGAAGGCGTCTCCACTGCTCTAGAGTCCAGTGGCGGCGTGCTTTATACCGCTGCATCAAAGCTTTGCGTTGTACTTGGTGATGTGTGGCTTGGATGCAGCTGCTTGGCCATGGAAACCCATTCCATGAAGCTCTCTGCAAGATGGACTTGTGCTAATCAGAAGGTCACATGACGTTTGGAGCTCTGAAGCAACTGACTGTACAGAAAGTCGGAGACCTCTTTGCACTATGAACTCCAGCATCCGCTGACCCCTCTCCATCTGTTTAGGTGGTCCACCACTTGGTGGCTGAGTTGCTGTCCCAAACTCTTCCATGTTGTTCTGATAGAGCTGACAGCTGACAGTAGAAGGTTTAGGAGAGAGGACATTTCCACTGGATTTGTTCCATCCTACGACAGTTCCACGCTGGACTTCACTGAGAGCGACCCATTCTTTCACAAATATTTGTAAAAACAGTCTGCGTGCCCGAGTGCTTGATTTAATACACATGTGGCCAGTTGTTTTAAATTGCAAATGCAAACCAACATTGGCATCTCGAGGTGTAGTGAGTTTTGTCTTCTGAGTTCACGCTGCCTAAAAAAATGCCTTCCTCCACCAAAAGTGGTCCACCATATACTGTACCTGCATCCTGCAGGTAAAAAGCTCCATCATTGCAGATGTTAATATGGGTCACGACCGATCCGGTATGAAAGTCCTTCTCCTGAATCACAGGACCAGTTTGGCTTCGATTTTCTGCTTCTTTATGATAAAAAATCAAAATAAAGCCATCTGAAGATTGCTCCAGCACAGCTCCAAGAGGAAGCTCCAGCAGGAACTCTTTGGACTTCCTTTAACAGACAGGTTTGTAGTGTAAAAGTTTGGCCTCTACCAAACAAATTTCTTTTGAATAACGAGGTCAAAGAGGTTTCATGTAAAATTGTATCCGACCAATCAGAACATAGAAAAATTCCAAACAATCAACATCAATACACATGTTTTGGACCTGTAAACACACTAAACTAGTTTGGAAGAAATTATCAACTCATATCAGGACTCAGATCTATTCTTCCTGATTTGGAATAATACTTTTTTTGGTTTCACAAACAGTTATAATAACAAAATATGATTGTAAACCAATAAAACTCCAAATTTCTTTGAATTGAATGCTCAAATCAGGCTGTACCAACAAAAAAGCAAAAAAGCAATTAAAACCCATCATGTGTCTCAGCTTTACAGCTAATGCTACTTTTTATTTTATTTTATTGTTTTATGTTTGCAACCCCCGCTGGCATTTTTTTTAACTGATGTCCAGTTTATTGTTCTTTCCTGTACCATATGAGTCTTTTTAATAAAGTTTAAAGCACAGGTTAAATCCAAGGTTGGTCATTGCTCCGTTATGTTTAAACTCTCTTTGTCAGACTTGAGCGATTGCCTGAATTCCATTAAGTGTAAATGGTCCCGAACAGCAGAAAACAAGTCAAACGTTTTCCTTATGCTTAGGGTGAAAGCCTGGGGGGGCTTCCAGTGAAGACAAGTTTACTTAATGAAGTAAACATAATGTGCGGTTAAATTAGCGCTAAACTAAACTCGTCTTTGTAAAACAAGGAAAAACCCTGGCTTCAACTGAAATTTATCAGATTATACATAAAGCCATATTTCAAATACTCAATTAGGAGAAATCTTTGCTGCTGATTCTCTTTGTTTCTGTTTCCTAACCTGACAATAGTAAGTAGATCATAGAGAATTAGATTTTTTGAAAATCTTTCTATTTTTTTCACAAGATTGTTAATAACCAACCAAATCTTATTAATAGAAATGTTCAAAAGCAAATGCAATGATAACTTTTCTACTGTTTAGAAATAGGAAAGCAGTGTATAATCTATGTCATAATGGAGAATCTTACAGGAGGAGGTGTCTGCATTTGGCCAAAACACTTTCACTTCACCACTCCTAAACTGATTCTGACAAGGTCGGGTATGAAGACGCCCGTACACACTCAGCACGCCGCTTCTGACCATCAACCGTGGAGTAACAGCCAGCAGCATCCCTCCTCTTCGCCTCCCCTCTCTATCTTATCATCATGTTCCTCCTTCCCGGGTTTATCCTTCCGCCCTTCTTCATCTCCTTCCCTCTCTGTTCATTAAAGATTCAGCACCACACCTAGTCCCCCGCGGGTCATAAAGAAGGAGGCAGGAATGAGAGGATGGAAAGGGAGAAGAGGAGATAGCTGTTGGAGAAGTGAAAGAAAAGAGGGAACACCAAAGACGGGTAAAACGATAAGGAGAAATGGATGCCCGTTGAGGACAAAGCCACCCAAAATACCAAAAAAAGAATTTAGCGGGCAGCATTTGAGGAGGAAAACATAGAGACGTATGGAGAAACATAGAGATGTGTGCAGAGATCGGTGGTAGAGAGACGTGGAGGGAAGCGGTGCTTAGGCGGCCCCGGCGACGCAGTGTGGCTGTGTTTGAAATTCCGCTCACAGCCAAAGCAATTTCCTGGCGGTGGCTGTGCTGTCAGCTGCTTGGCTGGCTGGCGGTGAAATATGGTGGCTAAGAGTCGTCCGCTAGCAGCCCCCGACAACCTGATGGATGGAGCCCCAGAGGAGAGGAACAGCAGCCAAGGAAGGTGGGGTTGGGTAGGGAGTCTGTGAGGTGGTAAGAAGGGGAAAAAAACACTAAAGGCAGCCAAGTGAGGAGTGCTAGTGGTGTGAGGTAGACAGAGGGAGAAAAATACAATCAGACCAAATGGGAAAGATAAATACAGGATGAAAATGAAGAGAGGAGGGGGGGACAGATAAAGAGGAGCGAGGACGTTTGTAGAAAAAGAGAGATCGGGTGATGAAGAAGGGTGGAGGGAGAAGGAAGCGTCTCAGATAAGGTGGTCTTCCCCCTGAAGGGGTGAGAGACTGAATCAAGTGATGGGGGGAGAAGCAGGTGATCAGAGGCGGGAGTCGAGATTTTTGTGAACTTTTAACTCTCTACGTCAGATGATGGAAGCTGGCATGGCGGATTCTGGGCCGTATTCCCAGAAGGGAAAGGTTTTCTGTGCAGCTTCGTTTACAGTTTGATTTTCATTAACAGAGTTTCAAAGACCGACAACAAACCAGAATGACAATCGCTAAAGTGATCCCAACTTCTGAGAGCTGAAACAAACACACACCTACAAACTTTAGACCTGTTTCTCCCCCAAAATGTAGAAAAAATATTCAGTGATAAATGAGTTAAATACATTGATAAAAAATAACATTATAACAGATCCACCTAACCTTTTTGGAGCCAACAGGTGTGTTTATAACATTTGTGTGTGTGTGTGTGTGTGGACAGCCCCCGCCCCTTCTAGATTTTTATTGCATCTAAACCTGACTGTAATAATTATAAACATCCAGCAACTTGTTGCTTTATGCTGCTGTATGGTTTTACCCCCCCCCCCCCCCCCCACTTCCATAATCACCCTCCTACACCCCCCCAACATCCCTCTCTCTTCTTCCCTCCTTTTCTTTTCTGTTCGGTCCAACTCAAAACTGTTACAAACATTATTAATATTAATAAAGTTTGGCCTAAATTACAGAGGGGGGTTTATTCAAATATACCTCTGGTCTGTCAGAAAATCTATAACCCCTGTTGTAACAGTGAAATCTGACAGGAGATAAGAGGCCTTCAGCTCTCATCTGTCTGCTCAGCTGTTGAAAAAGTGGAAAAAAAAAGAAAGCAACTTTAAGCTTAAATTTCTTTATAAAGTGTATTTGTCCCCTGAGATGAGAGAAAAGCTGCAAGAACTTGTTAAATACTCTTATTTTTTATCAGTTTGGGTTTTTCAAGCAGAAAATGCAGGTCAGTAGTACAGATAACAAAGTGAGAGGGACGACAAGCCATTTAAACACAAATTGAAGGTCATGCCAATCAGACAACATTATTTGAGGCCGACGCCGAAGCCGTCCTCACAAAGACAAGCAGGTCTCCTTGAAAGACGCACCAGGATGGACGGTAACAGGCGTGGAGGCCCAACAATGTCGTGTCCAGACGCACGCCGCTCAGTTAATGTCCTGTCAGTCAAACTCAGACGGTTATGAAGGCCGCACCGCTGTGATTGATGCTTCAATTAACAGCCCGCTCTGACCTCCAGAATTATTCATTTCAGATCGTAATTAAGCAATTAGAGACAATTAAGAAACAGAGACTGTTGAATGAAAGTCGTAGGACAATTTTAAAAAGCAAAACTGAGGACGTCATCAGAGTAAAACACAAGGCTCGTCTCGCCACCTCCCGCAAATTCTCCACTTCTAGTGAACTTGCAGCAGCGCCGAACAGTTTAATGTGAAACCTGGAAGGTCAATCGAGTGCATTTCGTCAGACAAGTACTTATCTGCCGCATATTAATTAGAGCGTGGTTGCAGGAGTGCAGTGGGAACCATAAACGCTGGGCTTATCTTTACAGGGAGAGGAAAAGAAGCTGATGGAGGCAGGATTACGAGCTCCTGAATAAAGCTGTCGGCATCAGCAGCACACCTTCCCAGGAAAGGGAGGACTGCTGCTTGTCCAGGAGAAACCTGCTCCTCTGTTACCCATGCTGTGCATAATAATCTGCCATTTCTTAGCCAAGTCTGCTCTGGATAAGACGTCTGTGGGGCAATAGATGCTTTCTACACCCTGCACTTTAGAGCTTTAATAATAATAATAATAATGATGATATTTTCTGTATTTAGGAGTCAAGTATGAAAATTATAAATGCAAATTAAACAAGTATTCTCTGAATTGGCTTAGGGAATTGAAAAAAATTACTCACCATTTAGGAAGACATGTTCAGGCCTAAAGGGATTTAAATTGATCTACACTTTTAGGAGCAAATCTTCTTCTTGGATCAGATCAGAAGTTGTTTGAGGTTTGTTTTGTGTATATTTCTGTTTTGAACACTGTGGAGTTTAGGAAAGCACACACATGTGGTTTTTGGGTCACCCAGTTTTTTTTACTGTCTCCAACCAAAGATCACTTTTTCTAAAACCAAAACTGAGGAGCTGACAGAAGTAAATCAGTGATGAGATGAATAAACGCAGAGGTGGGACCCAAATAACACTCTTATGTGTATTCCTGATGAACAAACACTAAAGGAGGCAAATGTTTTTTGCTTCGTTTCAAGCAATAAAAGCAAAAACAAACAGAAAGAAAAGATATATGAAACTAGTTAGGATGTTGAGTCATAAATTGATTGGAAAATAAGAAAACAGAAGAAGACAAAGTAACACATCCACAAGCTAATGCAGAAAGCTAAAGCAACTTTTCAGTCAAAAGTGTGTTTTACACATGCATATTTTGTAATCTTCTAGTACTTTATTTAAACTTTCCAAGCAATTTTTGACTAATATCCCAACTGAGTTTGATGTTTGTGTACGTTTTGGATGCTTGAAATAAACCAGTTCCAAGAAAAGCTGTGTTTAGTCTTTCATAATTGCATTTCAGATAAGGCAGATGTAAAAAGCATTTATTAGTGTTACTACTGAATAGTGAAAGGCGGAGCCTCAGGGATCAAGTCATCTTACCTCAAGGTAAGAAAATTAGTTCCAAAAATAATTATATTTCATAACAGAACGTTCTTTAGTGTGCTAAAGGTAATGCATGATCCCATATATGGATATAGTTGATTCTGACAGGCTAAAGAGAAGCATGATAAAGGCTCTTTAAACAGAAAGAGATATGAATTCTAATAAATGTTAAGGTGCAAAAACTCATTGATGACAAATTAGTGAAAGAAGTCAGTCGAGGGGCGTGCAAGAGGTGGGGGGGGGGGGGGGCATGGTCAGTGACCCTCCAATGATGAAGCAGTGACAGAACATGGCAGATGGACACGACCTGCTTCATGGATGACAGTAAATGACAACGAACTCTGCCTCCGTCTGTCTCCATCTATCCGATCCCCCCCCCCTCGGTTTTATACAGTGCTGTCAAAGTGACGGGGGTGTTTGTCTGTTTATGAACACAGAGGTGACTTGTAATCAGGCTGAACGGGCACAGGCAGCCCTCTGCTCCGGGTCTGCCGGCGCCGCAGAAGCTGCCACATCTGCCGGGCCCCGCCTGCCAGGAGGAGAGACGGGGGGAAGGAGGAGGGCGAAGGTGCAGAGAGGATGAAGCCATGAGAAAATAAAAGAAAACAAACGATTGGGGGGGGGGGACATACGTTTAAAGTGAAATGCTTACAGAGAAAAGAAGCGGCATCTTCCTGCGTTAAGCAGATCATTCAGCTTCCAACAGAGGGAGAATAAAGAGAGATGATGGAGGGATTGAGGCGGCGCGGGGATGATGGGGTAAAATTGGCTGTAAATCTCAGAAATGGATCAGAAATGGTTGGATGACACCACGGGACATTTTTCACACAGAGAGAAGAGAGAAGCTAAGGAGGCAGAAAGAAAAACACAAACAGACTGAGAAAAAAAAAGCAAAGAAAAATAGAACAGCCCGCCACCTTCTCACATTTAAGCAAATGTGACCGCTGCACAAAAAGAGATGCAGACAAAGAGACGGTGAAACCGAGGGGAGCCACAGAAGGACATTAGGAGGGATTTCAGGGTGAAAAAATCCATCTAGGTGCTGTGACAGAATCTAATACATTTGTTCCAGATAGAAAATTAATTTTCTAATATTAAAAAGGTCAAAAATAAGCCAAGGCAACAATGACCTCTTTGTCATCCTTAACAAATTATCCAAAACGGCGGTGTCAGACTGGTGGGGATGCATTTGCCAGTGATAAATGATTCTGGTAATCAGCCAATCAAAAAGAATTCTTCTTCTGCTGTTGATAAATGAGCTGGAAAAGCACCGCTTTAGGAAGGAGATGGGTCCATTTGTTTCTTCCGTCTTTTTTCCCCCCCTCTCTCCCCCCGCGTTTCTTTTCAAAACAAACAACAGGGTGGCTTGGGAACAGATTATAGCTCCTTGCATCACTGACTCCTTCAGCCATTTTCCCCGCTGACCAATGTTCAGCTACAGATGGTTAATGATGGAATTTTACGAAACAGATCAAGCCGGCTTTCCTTCGGATGGATGGAGGAAAGAAAAGTTCACAGCTTTTGCAAATACCTCTTTATCCTTTCTATGATGACTGAACTTCATCACATGTCATTTGACTTCAGTCTTTTCCATCAGCGCCCAGACTTTTTCTAGGTTGTTGTAGGATTTTATCTTCGTTAGCGTGCATTTCAACTCCCAGTAATCCAACACCACATATTCATGGGAATTAGTTACTGCCAGGCAAAGAGATTTAATGCATGACAGATTAACAATATTTATGTCTGTAAAAAAATGCTTCTGGATCTGGACCAACAGAATTTTGTGTTATTTTGATGGAACAAAACAACAATAACTGGCTCCAACAGGAAACAGCCTCTAGGGCCAAACTAAAGCCTTGGGGCAAATGTGTCAGATGAAAATGATGCTTTTGGTGTTTTAATGTGTTCTAGTGGTATTTTTCTAATGATGGAAGACATGTACAAATGAAAATTAAACTATAAATTGCATTTCAAGCGTAGATGAAAAAAATGCAGAGTGAAAAAGACCTTAATTGTGATATGATGGGTGGGCCGTGAGCTCCCCGCTCCGCCCCATTCCGATGCATCGACTAGATCCATGAACATCTTTGTTTTTCTGGTCTGAGCTGGAATCTGGAACAGAACTGGATAGATCTGATACCGCCCCTGTACCGCCACGCTGCAAGCTAACATGAGGGGGCAAACAGATAGATGACGGGACGTAGAGGCAGGCTTACTCTGCGCCAACGGTTCCGCCCACAACTCAGAGGAACGAAAATACAGAAACTATGTCCTAGAAAACGACACAGATTTTTTTATTTGGGCTAAAACTGCATCGTCATCATTAAAAGACCACTGGTAACAATTTAAAAAATAGATCTAAAGATGATCGGAGCGGGATTTTACGGGAAACCATGTATCTAAAGCAACGAGACGCCAACTTTCACTTCGTAGTAGTCTTTAGCCAAAGACTACAGCTTACCATAGAATAGCTCACGTAAACGTTGGTTTGGTTACCTTAGCAGAGTCTGTCATGCAAAATCAACATTATTATTATCTTCAAGAAAAACAACCCCAACATGGTATTTCGATCCATTCACACATTTCCTCCCATTTCACAAAATGAGCAGGTTCTCACAGTGTGACATCACAAAGTGAGGGACCGCCCTTTCCAGGAAGAATCTGCACTGCCGGCCCCGCCTCCAGGCTGTCACACACGCCGGCTTCCTCCGTGGAGCTAGCGGTGATCGGCAATAGCTTTCATTTTCTATGCACAATACAAACATCCACCTCTGCAAAAGTTTGGATGTTGTTGCCGACACGCTGCCAAGAAAATGGGCACAAGGAGGAAAAGGCGGAGCCTCCGAGATCAAGCCGTCTTACTTCCGGGTTGGAAGATGAACTGCAAAAATAACTCATATTAGATTAAAAATGTGTTCTTTATTGTGCCAAATGCCATATATGATCATATATATGGATATAATTTACTCTGAAAGGCTTAAGGGAAGTGTAATATAGGCCATTTAAACGTACAGCCGTCAGGAAGTCAAGGAAAAGGGATTTATTTATTATAATTAATTTATCCGAAAAACCCTTGAAAACAAAAAGAACCAGATAAAGTTATTTTCTACACCTCCACAGTCAGAACAAATATTTCAAAGTTTTGGAACTCAATTCAAGAAACAACTCTAACAAAAAAGAAGTACAGAAATTAGGCTGACAAATGACTGTCATTGAGATACTAATAACTTCAGCTTATGGCTTCTTTTGCATCTGAATCTCAGCTTGAACCAGAACAAACAGGAATGAAGGACAAACCACAAAGTTCAAGTCATTTTTAAAAGTCAGTCATGAGAAAAATAAAATCACATTAAAATCTAAGCATGGAGACGAAGAAACAGCGAGGCAACACAAAATGAGGATGGAAAACCGTCACAGTGGACCTGCACTCCCCAAAGAGAAAAGACACAAGCAAGAAGCTCACATGTTTGACGTCTTCCTGCTACGCAGAGGAGAATTGGCATTTTTCTGTCATGATACAAACATTTTTTTTCTTTTCTTTATATTTTTGTGTGTCCTGTCCAGCTGCTGAGCAAACAGATCAGAGCTGAAGGCCTCTTGTGTGGGGCGGATTTTACCGTTTATAATATTTGTAGAAACCCCTTTTGTATTTGAAGCTAAACTTTATTTATATTAATTATGTTTGTATACATTTAGTTTTCTTTGATGACAAATAACACTTTCAATAAATAAAGTTGAATTTGATTTGAACATGTCACTTATGTTCTGTGCTGATTCACTCTGTGTTCTTGTGTTCTGGTATTGATATTACCCATCGACCCCCATCATTGGGGGCTGTTGTCAGCAGCTTTGGGGCTGCATCCAGTCTTCACTATTTCCTGTCCAGAAAAGTTGACCGCCACAGTAAAAGCTCCCATAAATGAGTCAAATGGCTGCTTGTGAGCTTCATCAGGTGCACGGCTGATCTCAAACATCACCTCTTGTACAGGTCAGATGTTGCACAAACACGGGCAGATGCGCTCGCTCTTCGCGGCGTCAAATTTCCATGAAAGTCTTCATCAAGTTTCCAGCCGGTAATCCAGCGCTCTGTTTCTGCTACCAGCATTGATTTTCAGGACACTTGTCTGTGAACTCGTATCTGTTTACAGACTTTATTGCCTGAAGGGAATAAGAAGGTTATTTTCACAAGGCTGCTCATGGTGGAAGTGGAATGGCTTTGGGGGGGCTAAAGTGTCTGTCACATGAATAGATGAAGGGGCTGCAAACTGAAAACGCATTTTATTGCAATGGTTAAAAAAATCCTTGAAATAAACTGTTTTATAGTTGTGAAAGGAAAAGTATTCTGACACCTGGACTCAGGAGCATTTAGAAAAACTGAAGGATGCTAAAACTGATTCATAACATAAAAAACCCACATCAGTTCTGACTGATTTCAGGCGTGATTAAAAAAGCAAAAAAACTAGAAACAAAGACCAAAAGAAAAACAGTCCTTGTTTCTCCTGGACTTCCACCTTTTATTTAAAAAGAAAAAAAAGGAATACATTTCAGTTCCAAACAATGACACTGACAGTATAAATCCTTGAGAATATCTCAATGAGTAATATTTAAAAATTCACAAAAATGCAAATAAACTGAAGGATGTGTAACTAATTTAGTGGATTGTTTTTTTTATTGGAGTTTGACATTTATTATGTCAGCAGTGTTTTGCAAAAATTATCTGCAACACCTGACAAAAACAAATTTATACCATGGAAAACAGCAATTAAATTAATTTGAAATAGATGAGCAAAAACAAAAATCCACAAGTTGCATAAAAGAATATTAATAAGAAAACTGACCACTTTATGTGTAAATACAATGAGCTCCAGCGGCACATCAGACCTGACGTACAGAAGAGTCTTCAATTGCTTGGTTGCAATAACGTTTAATGTAGGTGTGTGTTTTGGGGGGCAGCAGCTATGAGGCACCAGAATTGGCTGTAAATTCCTCTTCATCTAGAGGAACTCCAGCGGGACAGGAGGTTTCAGCAGAGAGAACAGAAGCAGCAGATGTGGACTCATGAAGACATGCGGACCAATGCTCAGCTGACTTGGAGCTGCATCAAAGGAAGTCTTGTTCACCGTTATGACCGGTGACTGAAAAAGAGCCATTCATGAGACTAAACGCCAACAAATGCCCAGACAGAAGAATAGTTCTGTGAACGTTCAAATTATAGTATATTATTTACTTAATGAGCAGAAAAGTGAAGTGGCCATATGGTGGAAATCACACCTACAAATCAAAGAATGTAAAACCAAATTAAAGGTGACAATGACATTTTAAAAAAGCAAAGCAAATACTAGAAAACAGCATTGACACCCTTCCTATTTCCAACTTTGGTTCTACTAAGTGTTGCAGTATCTTAAATGACCAGTTTCAGTTTGGCATGTTGTCATGGTGACGGAGCAAACTCCAGTCAATATGCCCCTCCTTCTTCGGGCTTTATCTTTGCCATTTATTGTATTCAAGGTGATGTCAAAGAATTTCTATCTGGTGTTTCTATGTCTATGCTGTCTAGCCCCTGCAGTTTTCTTTTTCCCCCAACATGGTAACATAACTTATAAATTCCTTGTACCGAAGCTAAATAGATAAATCAAAATAAACACAAAGAGGAGGTAAGAAATCAAACGTAGACTCCTAAGATCTGCCTTTCCTTTAGCCGTAGCTTAAGTCTTGGTCACATGACCCGTAGGCTACAGGTGTTTGGGTTGTCCAGGCTTGTGGAGGGTCGTACAGCGGGAGTGGGGGTGTCTCGCTCGTACGACAACCTTAAAAGACGTCATGAAAATGGAATGTACCATTGTACTGCGTGTGGTAAGTGTATTGTGCAGCATTTGTAAGGCAAATGGAAGTTACATGCACTGATGACGTGCAGGTGATACTGTCATATGGAGTCCTTACGCCACACTCAGTTGTCGGTAAGGTACGAGGACTGGCTCATTACTGCACGAATGCTGGACGCAAGGGGTGTGCACGTGGTACGCAACTGCCCGTAGGACACTACTGTTCCCATTCATTTTATTCTACAGGCTCCCTAAGTGGTCCATGACCTTGATTTTTCTGGCGGGTCATCGGCGTTCCCCAAACAGGTTTGCCCATTTGTCGCCTGTAGGCATCCTGGATCCACCCTGGATCCACCGGCAAGGACAGTTCTGACTACGGCTTTAAGAGTGTGTTTTTGTATAGTTGGAGTTTGTGTGTTATTGCGTGTGAGATTGACGGGCATGACTGGAATGCCCTGCGATGACAGAATCTATCGATCAGTGTGCCGGCGTCAGCGGAAAAGGTTAATCTGCCTGATGCCAGCCCCACGCCTTACCCCATCTCTGGCCTGCCCTGCATCCCGCCCCAGCCCGCTCCCTCTCTTATCAGTATTAGAGGAGTGTACAAAAGGGCAGAGTATTCCCAGGATGCACACTGACCTTCAGTAATCCCACAAACCTGATGTTCTGCTTATAATTAACATCAGGAACAAAGAGGGGAAAATCCCTGACCTGCCGTGGTAGCAGTCTTTTGACTAAAAGACCAAAACCAGCCAGGAGAAATGTTAGAGTGGAGTTTGAGACCAAAACCTGACAGACGTTTGAAATCACCGGAAGAGCCTAGATGATATTCTGGAGCTGCTGACAAGCACATCGCTGCTCCCCTGTGGTCCGACCCTCAACACTGATTGGAGAAAACATGTTGAAGCAAGCAGGGGGTGGAAAGACTGCTCTTTGGGACCAGTGGACATTTCCATTGTGAAGGGAAGTTGAGCTGGTGTGATGGTGTGTAGGTTGTGTTAGTGTGTGTGTGTGTGTGTGTGTGTGTGTGTGTGTGTGTGTGTGCAGGCATGCTCACTGGGTCTTGGTTCATCTGAACTATGAGCTGTTTCACAGCATGAAGTGTCGGGTGTGCCCACGGAGAGGGATCCTGCCAGTGTCGATTCAAGTCGAAGCCCATCAGAGAACACCTGTAAACACACGCACACACACACACACACACAGATGCACATGCACACACACATGCACAGGGGTGACTGTCAGCATCTCTTCAACATATCCTCTGCTGCAATGGGATAGACACAGACTATACATGTCAAAATAAAAGAAAAATCTCAGCATTTCTTGTACGACTTTGCAGCAGGTTTACTGCCCCCCCCACCCTCCTGATTTGACCTCGTCTAGATGTTAATCTCACTCTCACACACGTCTTGCAGATTTTTCCGTTTTTTAACCCCCCAAACCCTGCGCCCTACACAAAGAACCCATTGGTGCTGTTCGTGTGATAAGTGGGCGCCCCTTGCCTGACTGTTAGAAATGACATAGTGGTCAACCAGGGTGTAATTTGTGTGGACATCCTAGGAGAGTCCACATCACAAGCATGTATCACGTGCACATTTGCACGGCCAGTACTCACACCTTACTAACAACTAGAGGGTGGCATAAGGACACCATATAGCAGTATCACCTGTAGTCTTAACTTCATCCACCTTAAATTATCCCTATAAATAATTTACGACACACTTAACACACACACGACAATGGTACGTTCCATTTTCACGTCGCCTTCAACGATAGTTGTACGAGTCTCAAGTGAACTACAAGACACACCTGTGCTCCTCTCCATGAGGCTCCATGGCTCCTTTATGGGTCAACCCCCCATATCCAGGTGCATGTGACTAAATTTAAGGCGTCACATGATGGGATTTACTCTACAAACAGACAAAGTACTGGACAAAAAAAGCATTGGGATATCGTCATTGTCCCATTTTAAAGGAAGGGTTAAACTGGGAGAATCTCATCACGTCCTCCAAATATGTAAAATCCTCAATGGTCCCCTCCACTTAAGCATGTTGTAAACAGAAGAAGTAACTCTTACAGAGAAACACGAGGGTCAGCAGGAGGAAACTGCAGCGTCCCTTTACGAAAAATTGCCCTTGGTCAGATGGTCTATTCCTCACAGCATCAGAGAACTGGCATCACAAAGTTTGTTTCAGCAACATCTTAGGATCACGTGTTACTTTGACCGTCTCCGATCTAGTCGTGCCGCCATAAATGTCCACAGCTTTCAGGGGCGGAGCTAGAACATTTTACACGAGGCGCTCAAAGACGCTGGTAGTTTTGGTTTCTTGATCATTGTCAATAATGATGCTAACAAAGATTTAAAAAATTGGGGGGCAAGAGTAAGGGCAGAGCTTTCTACTGAGGGGGGGCAGGTTCCGCTCTTTCTCCCCCAGCAGCTCCGCCCCTGACAGGCTTAAATCAAAGGTTTTATTAGTGTTTTGTTTGTTTCTACAAAGATAATATCCATCTCTGCTGCGTTAAGGTTTGCATCCAGTTTTTATGCATTTACAGTGTTATATATTTATATTGCATTTATATTCGAATTATATTTCCACGTTTTTACATTGTTTTTTAATACTTTAAATTCTTATTTAGTTTTACATGCTATTGTTGTTGGTAATTTCACTCTGTTTGTCCAGCAGATGAAAAAAAGCCTTTGAACAATTTACAGAGATGCTTTTTAGCCAAATATGACTTATAGAATAAATACAAGTCCAATAGTTATTAATAGTTTAACTTTGGATTCTTTGTTTTTTTTTTTACTGAAGTGTGAGTTTATCCTTTATTATAAGACGGTCTCTGCCTTTAAACAAGCTCAACATGCTGCAGCCTCCAACTGCACTAATGGGAACTTTAAATGCGGAGATGCAGCCGGCTCCAGTCTGTTTGCCGTCTCTGACATTTACTGAAATCATTGGTAATGACACAGGTGTTACTGTTAGCCCTTTACTGCAACTGAGAGGGCAGTCACCCGTGAATAGAATACTCATCCCGGGTTAACTGCCATTGATTATTGACTCTGCATGTTCCAGTCGGCTCCTCCGGCTGCGGTGGTGGAACCTCAGCGTTTCTTTCGTGGGTCAAACAGACTAGGAGAGCATGCCGATGTCTGCTATTATTATCGAGCCGAAGACTGTTCACCTTCAGAGAAAAACCAAACTCATCATCGCCGAATGGGAAAACAAACCATTCAAAGTCAACGATGAGTGTATGGACCAGTCAAGAGGTAACGCCGCTAGATGGCATTCACAGGCTCAGTGGGAGTTCACTGCTGATGCTTATCTCAGTGAGCATTAGTATTCTTGAGGCTGAGCCTATTAAGTAAAAGGCAATTATGAGGAAGGCAGAAAAAAGGAAAAAAAAGAAGAGATGAGGGTGCCCACAGAGCTGCTGCAACTGTGTTAAAGACAGAAAGAGAATGAGCTGGCAGAGCCAACAGCCCTGGAGCCACATCCCATCTTCCAACAAATACATGCTGTTAGCTATACTGATTTGTTAAGCTCCCTTAAGGCGGATTTAAAAGGATATAATTCCACATTGGGCGATAAAGCAACACGTCATTTATGCACTGATGTATTTAAATTAAAAATCCAAACATGTACGGTTGTGTACCTGTAGTTGCCCAGATAAACTCCGTCGGGATTCAGCATCGGGACTATTTTGAAGATGACATGATCCCGCAAGATCTGAGCCACGGGATGCTGGCTCACCAGGAAGTCGATCACACCTATCAAAGACGAACACAGAGGACACAAAAAAGACTCAAAAAGGAAAACCGGAGGTCGCTTGCAGCTAATCGTGCTCTGAGAAACAGAAGACGGAAGGACGGCGAGAGGGCATCGTCACAATCCAGAGGAGTAGATGTCGAGTCCAAATCGCTAAAAACGGAACGGAGCTGACAGTACTGGGAAAACACGCGGCAGAATAAAATCCACACCATCTGATTAATGATGAGGCAGATAAACAGTTTGAAAGACAGACAGACTTTCTGCAGAAAGTAAGTGGGACCCAGGTGGAGCAGACCTGCCCGCTCAGTCTGACGAGAAGGAAAGGAGCAACAGAGTCATTAAATCCAACTAAAATTGTCTTTTAGGCGGTCGGGCTGCTCAAGGAGGCAATTTCCCACAGGTTCACAGTTTTTCAGAATGCTTTATTAGATTTGAGCTTCCGGAGCTCCGGAGAGAGAACACTGCAACCCAATTGTTTTCCTTGATTGTGTTTTCTGAGATTTTATGTAGAGACACAGATTCTCCCATCTATTTTTGGTGATGTTTGAGGCATGTCTTTTTCTTTCTTTTCTAACATACAAAAGAAAAAAAAAAACTTTCTTCACCTTGATTGAAAACACAAGGCCAAGAAATGATCGAAAGGTCGGCTAATCTGAGATGTAATCTGAGATACAGTTGTTCTATGAGGAATTTGCTCTGTGACAAGAAGCAGAGATGATTTTCTGCCTCCTCTTGATGTTAATTAAAACCCTTAGTCCTTCTATTTGTTCGTTCACTTATCCAACCATCCATTTTTTTCACACCGCCCGTCTTTGCTGGTGCATTTTGTTTGATCCAAATGCACGACTACATAGCATAAATTGAATCTTAAAATGTTCTCACTGCTAAAATAATCTTAGGGTGTATTCAGACTGGAAACGTTTGTTTGTTGGCCTAGACTGAGTCTGCTTAATTGGTCCGGATTGAGTTTGCATTTGGTTTATATTCAGACTGCCATCAACCGCACATTTGTGACTTGAACCAAAGCTTGTAATCAAAGCCACGTGAATAAAGATCTCTACAGTCATTGGCCAGGAAGGATGTGGTTGGGGCAAACAATGCCAGAAGTCCAACACTTTGCAATCCTTGTCAGGATGAACTTTACATTTCGCTGACTGATTTTTAACTCCCGTATCAATGTCTCTTTAAGTTGCTGCTTTGGTACAGCAGAGGCAGGCTGCAAGGAGGACGGCTCAGACGGTCCGCTGATGGTGTTTATGACGTCTAGATGGTCGGGAAAACAGCGAGAATCAAAGTTGTTTCAATGAGCCTGAACTCATCCGACCACATTTCAATAAGTTGCTGTGTCTCATTGTCATGGTTGCTTCCTTCCCCCTCTGTTTACATCCCATAATGCCCGGCTACGGTGGACATTTACTCCAATTGTTCCGTTCCGAGCCTAGAGCCTATTCAGACTGAGGAAACTGAGTGAACCGAAGCTCAGTACGATTGGAAACGAACCGAAACCACCTCCAAAGATGAGTCTGAGAGTGGATCCTGGTCCTGGACCAGGATCTGAGTGGATGCATTCAGACTGAAAATTTGTTCTGGATTATCGGGGGACACAATCTCTGGTTCACTTTAGGCGGACCAAATGTGTCCAGTCTGAATACAGTCTAAGTGTAAGAACACATGTCTTAGCGACTAGAACTTCTATCTAGAAATAGGATTTCTTGATAACTTTTCTTATGCTGTTTGTAGATTTTTTTGCTCATTTAAAGAACATTGTTCATTTGTTAAGACTATTTTTTACTTATGCTTGCAAAAGAAATTCCTTCTTAGGTAGAAAAAGTCTTTGTAAACTCAGCTCACTTCTGTTTATGACGTTGAAAATGGCATTGAGAAGCACATTTATGAACGGCACAGGGTTCAGATTCCAGAGAGAGCTTCACACCGAACACAAGCTGCATCCACTCGACCAAAATAGTTTACCTTGACAGACGAAGGAGGCGGGAGACTCTCCAGGGTGAACGCGAGCTGTAAGGAAAACCAGCTTCTTCTCCTTCTCTGGACTCAGGTGGTCTGGAAGGAAATGAGAGGAAATGTGAAAGAAGAGTTAAAGACAGGAAATGTGGGATTCTGTTAGATGAGAAGTAGCCTGATTAAAAAATAGGATGTTGATGAGTCTTACACTGGAAAAAAGTCCTTCTCAAAACAACTGAACAAATATAGAATACAATATGGGTTTTTTCTCGTTGTAATTGAAAAGAATCCGCCAATGGAACTAGTAGAATTTTATGCCTTTTTATGTCTTGTAATTAGCTATGAACACTCATATTTACGGATATTGTTTAATTGGAAATATTATGGCCTAATGTAAGTGTATTGCTCAAAAAAATTGTTTTAAACCTTAAAAAAACAAAACATATATGCTTTGGTTGAATAGATTCAGGCTTTCCTAAATCAGTCAAGTCTGTTTCTTGAAACTATTTACACACAACTTCTGCTTAAAAATACGTAAAGTAACAATAAAACTAGTTTAATTAGAGAAATTGCACAAAATAAGACTTTTTTAAAGATAAAAGATTCAAGATTTATTACTTTTAAACAAGACATTACACCTTACTGGAAAGCTAATATGAGGTTTTGTCTTATATCAAGTTTGATAAAATATTTCAATTACAAACTGGACACTAGCACTTGGTGTGGTTTTGTTGTGTGCGGATGAGTAAAATGCACAGCATTTTAACTCTGGACTTTTAAAGTCCATTTAGCCAGATTTTGTTCATATAGAGCAACCAAAATGCTCAAACGATCCTTCCAAGAAAAAGTTGTTATTTTTTCAAGTCTTTTTCTGTCTTTTAACTCTTCCCTGACAGATTTCAGAGTGAGGAGGAATTCCGTTTAAAATAAAAGCATTTTAAGGAATGGATGTAACAACATTTCAGTCCATAATTAGAAAGGCTGAAACAAACCAAAAAAACGACAAGATATTCATATTACACTAATGAAATACACAAAACACACAACAGAATAGAAAACGTTAGAATTGACATGTTTTATGCACAACAACTTTCCAGAATGTGTCATTTAGTCCCAATAGACATCTAAAAAAATATTATAATCAATTCACAATAAGGAAAGTACAACATATACTATTGTAGACCAGTTCAATAGTTGACCAAAATATATTGGGTAGCAGCAATATATCAACATTAATACATTCATAAATACAAAAGGAGAAGAAAATAAATACAATCTCATTTAAAAAAAAAAAAAAAAAACAGGCATCAAGATTGGACCCAGAGGGCTTCCTAAGGAGAACTTTTGGGGTCTGACTGAACCGGACACGGTTCAACAGATTGACGTGACAAAACTAAACACGTGGAGGGTCTTCAGAGGTTCAGAACGGTTTCTGTGGATCTCAAACGTGAGCTGAGGAACAGGAAGGCTCTAGAAGTTGAACGGTTTTGGCTCTCAGACTGCTTCAAATGTGCACAGGGTCAAAGTTTCCCGTTTTCTTTTTTGTTTATTCTAATCTGCTGCTGCTAATGGATAAAAGTGATTGTGTGTCTCGTTGCTGTACACAAACTTGATATCTTATTGATTCGCCCGCCTGCTTTTGCTGAGCAGAGAAAATGCTAATTAGCAACAGGCTATGCGCCTTTTCTTCATTCCAAATGAGCCTCACGGTGGTGTGAATGCATACGTGTCTGCGTGTGCGAGTCTCCAAGTGCTTTAGAGCTGTAAACAAAAACAAAAAAAAGGATCACTGTTCCATTAAAGTATTCTGCCTGTGATTTTATTTTGCCTTTTCCCCGCTCTGCCCTTCACAGAGACAAATGGCTTTGCCATTCAGGAGTCTCCGCGGAGCGGGCCGGGCCGATTGTTGTAAATGTGAGTGCTTGCAGTTAAGCCGGCCGCTGGCTGCTTGGGAGCTGGGAAATTCCATCACTTAGACCAGTGTTTTTCAACCTTTTCTGAGCCACGGCACACTTTAACCTTAAAAAAAATCCCGCGGCACACCAGCATCCAAAAACTAAACAAAAAAGGAGAAACTCATAGTCTGTATTGATCTACAGTCCCTCCACAATCTCACATGCATTTTTGAGATGATTGTGGCAGAAAAAGCTGGAAACTGCAGCTGTTTTTTTTCTAAAAGATGCAATAAAAGTTAAGTTAGAAGATTTGAAAACAGTTTGATGTGTGTTCGTTGGTTTCAAGACGTTTAACAACAGATCTCCTTGTGCGCTGTCACTCTCACAACCCAATGCATCATGGGAGATGTAGTGCATTAAACGGCCGGTGGAGATCGCGTCTCTGAGCTTCATTGTTTTGTTCTCTTGTTCCACGGTCTGATACCGGATTCTGTGGAAAGCTACACCGCTAAAGACGAGCTTTAGCTGGTATTTCTGTTAGAACTGAGCGATTTTACAAGCTAAATCAGGACAAGGAAGTGAAGACTTTAACCACTTCTGATTGGTCAGACTGATGACATGTGATTAAGCCTTCAAGAATGATTGGTGGAGACAGTTAAAGGGGCGGGACTTTTACAAAATACAGCCGGGGCTGCAGCTGAATCGCGGTACCGTCATTCTTATCAAAATGTCTTTAATAAAATAAAATAAACGCAAAGAAAAAGTATTTTACGATCTTTTATATTCCTAACTCCTCAGTGTTTTATCAAGTCCTGTTTGGATGAACAGAGAGCTGAAATCCTGGAGATGGAAAATGTTTTTAGATCAGTTAATGAGGGCAATTCCCCACGGCACACTTGACCATCTCCCACGGCACACTAGTGTGCCGCGGCACACTGGTTGAAAAACACTGACTTAGACGTTCCACTCTGGCCTCAACCCCAGGCCACCGCACAGGTTCGGGACGGGGTGAGAACACCGCCATGGCGCCTCCTTTGCTGCTCACGCATGATAAAGTCAAGCTTCTCCTGTTGGAGGAGGACGAGCTGCATCTCCACACCCTTTATCCTCACTGCAGCCAAAATCAAGAGCCTGTGAGTCAAATGGGAGGAAGAGGACCGTCATGGAATTCAAGCGTCATGGCCATGCCGCATTTGGTCTCAGGGCTAGTGCGCCCTCACCGCTTCATCAAAAATCATGTCTTCCAGCGGAAGCTCTCAATGGATGCGCTGTTCATCACACACCGCTCAGCTGGTCTGTGCCGGAGTCTCCTCTGGGAACTCACCACGCTCCCCAAGTAGCTGTTGAGTTCACGTGTCTGATTCCGACTGAGCCGCTGTGGCCCAAAACCAGCCCTGATCCATCCCAAACACCCAAACTTCCCCCTGACCCGGAAACCAGACGGCAGCCGACCCACCCCAGCTGAAAAGGACATTTGGGCTCAGTTGTGGGTGGCATTTCACACCAAGGTTAGGGCCAAGTTCTACAGTGTCAGGAGCGCAGAGATGCAGCTGCGTCCCCCGACCTCACGGTGGCAGTAGAGATCAGCATCCGGGCCGGAGAAAGACGAGGAGGAGGATTAGACAGAGAGGTCGCTTTCCAAAGCAACACAAATACTCAAATCATCCTTCCTGGAAACGCCTGTTTTTTTGCTTTTTGTCTTCGCTGACAGTTTCCAGAGAGAAAAGAAAAGCAGTTACACAATAAATATGTCAGTCACACATATTCACTTTGTATAAATAAATATACAAAACATATGTTTGACTAACAACAATGTTCATTTTAGACCTAAACAAAATAAGAATATATCTAAACAGGCATTCATAATCAAGTTTAAAAAAGGAGTTTAATTTTCATGGTTGGAGCTTTTACTCTCAACAGGATTGTTTTTTCTAAAAATATTTTAAAGTAAAAGACAAATATATAATTAAGCAAACGTTTATTTTTTACTTTTATGTTTATCTAGAGACATTTAGGCGTGAAACAAAAAAAATATAAAACTCTTAATTTAACCTATTTATTTGAGCTATTTTTGTACACAAATCCAACTTAACTATGTATAATGTACACAAAAAATATTCAATTTATTTTTGTTTATTTCAATCTGCAGCTGCTGTCCATCTTTATTTTACTGGAAAATACTGAAGAAAGCATCAAACTGTCTTTTCTGATGCTGCAGCGAGGAGCCAGAGGCCGCTAAGGCGGGAAGGACCGGGGGTTTGGGGGGAGCAGGGGGGGTTTGTGTGACAATGAGTGAGTGAGGTAAAATTTCTGTCCAAATCAAAGTGCTCCCTCAGCATGTTTCTCACCTGCCAAAGTCAGCCGCCGCAGCCAACGCCACTGCTGATTTGCTCGCAGCTCGCCGGAAGCAAATAAAATGTTAAAGGATGTCAAAGCGTGATCAACCCTGATAAATATGTAAATTAATGGAGGGAGGAAAACTGCTGGTGAAAGAAAAAAACCCCACAACAACATGAATGTAATGGATTGTGAAGGTCAGCCCTGATCGTGCTGGTCAGCTCTTTCTCTCTGGAAGTTTGGGTTCGGTTTCAGAAGTTGTGACATGATGTAATTAACCGAGATTTTCCTCATCATTCCTCTTCGGCTGCTACAAAAGAAGCCCTGTCAAGACTTATTGAAGGCAGGGCATATATTTAAATACAATTATCCACTTTATAAAGTAAAATTTGATTCCAGCAGATAGAGGAAAAGCTTTCTTGCCATTTTAATATCAGAGCTGTCCAAACTTTCTAACATAAAAAAAAAGCACCAAACTGAATAACGTCACTCATCTTTCCTGGATGATTAATAGGTTTTTCTTAGAAGACGACAACAATTTTTTTTTTAACTCTTTCTTGCAGCTGAGACGTGGAAACACGATAAAAACAACTGTTTCACACTACAAATGTCCAACCCAAGGCCTCCCTGTGTGTCGGTTCAGCCATAAACTAGCAACGCTTTGGCCAAAAGGCAGAACCACTCTGCCCCCCCCCCCAGCATCAGGCAGAGGATGGGAGGGAGCTGTAAATTGTCATGAAGCCTTGGGACGAGAGGAAGCGCCGCGCAGTGACCACCCGAGTGAGCCCCAGCGAGCATCAAGGCTTCCCACTCCACCCCCACGCCGCCACCTCAAGGACAAGCAGACACAGGAGGGAGGATGGGAGGAAAAAAGGAGACAGAGAGGGATGGAGGTACGCACCGAAGTGCAGAGGGCTCTAAAGTGATAAGAGTTTTATGATTCTGTTTTCTTCCCCAGGAACTGACCAGGTCTCTGGCTTAAAATTTCCTGTGTGTGTGGTGTGTGTGTGGGAGCCTGTGGCGTGTCTTGGATTTATTCAGCTCATCTTATAGCGGAGGAGCAGGGATGACGCCAAGGCCTCCTCACACATCCATAAAGCATCCCCGTCACATAACGCAGCACACTTTAGAGAGCTGGATTCACCAAGGCGGGAGGGAAGGAACGGTGCTGCTGCTGCTGCTGCTGCTGCTGCTGCTGCTGCTGCTGCTGCTGCTGCTGCTGCTGCTGCAAGTGCTGAATGAATGAGGCTGTTATTGGGTTTCAAAGATTTTCTGGCCAAAAATTGAATTAAAAAAAAAGGAAGTAAAAGTCATTATTTTGAAAGTTTACTTTGACCTGGTTCATATTTATTGGAAAAGTTGTCAAAGGGCCTATATCATGCTTTTCTTAATAAGATATGTCTTTATTGTCACTGTCCACTTGGACAGAAGTCACCATTTACAGTGCAAAAACAAAATCTAACAAAGATAAAAATATAAATATGTATATAGTGTACAGCTGAAGTGTGCAAAGATGCTAAATATGAAATGGGCAAATATAAAATAGTCTGTAATAATGAATCAAAGTGACATGTGCAGATATAAACATGTCAGATGTGCAAAAACAGCATGGAGGTGGGGAAGTGTTGACAAGTTTACAAGGGATCAATACTTAAATCAGCAGAGATATGCATATATACATATATGAAAAATGTGTATTGGCATGTGCTGTGGCAGATTTCATCTGTGCATTTTGGAGTTCAGCATGGTCATTGCCTTGGGAATGCCTTTCAGACGAATTATATCCATATATATTTCCTTTGGCACACTATAGAACAATTTCTTAAAGAAATAGGAGTTATTTTCGCATTTTCCTACCCCGAAGTAAGACGACTGGATCTCTGAGGCTCCGCCTTTTGTTCTGTGTGGGTGTCGCCTATTTCATGACATCATCCTAGAGTGGGTCTCTGCAGCGTGTCTGCGTTTCTCCCATGAAAACAGACAAACATTTGAACTTTTTTAAACATGGACGTGCATTTTCTTCATAGAAAGTGTTTAGCCGCTAGCTCCAGAGAGGGTGTGTGTGTTAGCCTTGGGGGGCGGGGCTAGCACCACAGAATCTCCTTGGAAGGGGCGGGTGCTCACTTTGTGATGTCACAATGTGGGAACCCGCTCGTCTTTGTGGATCGGGAGGGGCTGGTGCTCAGACCTCAGGTTCTTAGAGGAATACTCAGAAATGTGTGAACGGATGAATTTGGGGACTGTCTATAGATGAATGAACATCATAAAACACACAAAAGCTCAAAAGGTTGATTTCGTCCCGATATAAACCTTTTAATTATGTAGTTAGAATCCACTCTGATCCTCTTTTGATCTATTTTTTAATGGTCTTTTAATTATGATGATGCTGTTTTTAGCCAAAATCAAATACTCTGTGTGGTTTTCTAGGACATTGTTTCCGCAGAGCAGCAGTAGAATAGAAATTTACTTCTGAGTTGTGGGCGGGACTGTTGGTGGGGAGCAACCCCGCCCCCCTTCCCCTGTCACCCATAACAGAGCTCTTCTGCTTTACTGCCCCTCACTTTTCCAACTTAACATAATGCCACAAGGACATGTTAAAAACAGCAAAGACACCGATTTTATCGCAGTGGATCTTCAAGGAAAAAGAAACAGACCAAAACTGAAACTCCCATGTACAAACACAATATCTTTTTTTATTCAGTAAAGTAAATAAAAGAGAAAAATCCATAATTACTCAATGCACAGTAACAACATAAGTTGAGTAAGAAATCCTCATTAATGTTAGCTACTGCTTTATTTTCTGAAATAAATGCATAAACTGTGCTCCACAAACACACATGAAGCAGTTAGAAATGTCAAAGAGGATAAGTAAGGTCATTCCATGAAGCCCCCACCAGCTGCAGCATGTCGGCTGCAGGAAAATCGCTTGGAGGAGGTGGGGAGGCTGTCTTTGCAACTTTGAAACTGTTTGCTCGTTGCAAATTCTTCTGATGACAAATAGCTTACCTTCTCTGCCTAACAAGCCTGACATTTCCAGATGACTTATGAACTCCGGAAAAAGCCGCCTGTCAGGGCAGAAATTCATCACTCCTCACCTGCCAGAGACCCGACCGCAGCGGGAATCAGAAAACGGTTGTTGAGGCTCATTTGTACATAAGATACTATTCTCTAGATCACTTTCAGAATAAGAGCATCCAACCAAAGACCAACATACGCTGTCATTCAAGTGGAATGAACATCCAATGAAAACAAATGACTAGAATACAAAAAACCTACATTTAAAAGTTACATTTAACAATATATTTGCGTATTTATTGGAGGGGTGGGGGTGGGTTAAAGTGAAATTTGAGAAATTTGTGTCTTTTCTAGGTAGCAGCAACTATGAGCGCCCAAAAAAAACGGAAAAATTGAAATAAAAATCATAAAAGCAGCAGCCAAATGTGACCCTGGTGGGTCTTGAGGACAAACTGAAGGAAATAGAGAGCAACGAAAATCGTTTTCAAACTAGTATTTCTATTTCTGTGGCCTTTTACTTATAATGTGTAGCTTTCTGATATTCATCAAATTATTTTCCATATAAAACTATTTTTAATTATTTTACTTTTGATAGCACTACATACAAGTCCTTTCAAAATAAAATCCACCCTGTTTTGAAGAAGATTGTCCTGCAGCAGGTTTACTTGGATGACATTGCAAGAAAGAGAAATGAAAAAGGACGTTTTCCACTGTTATAAATCTGGTGTTAGCTGCCTTCATCCCTTTTTTCCTTTTATTAATAATGGTGTAGAATTCAATTTTTTATGTGCTTTGAGTTTATTCTAATAATATATTTTTCTCAGTTATCTGACATGTTAAAAATCTATTGACACAACTTAATTTACTAAAACCAAATAAACTACAAAGGTCGGAGAGGCTGCAGACCGCTGGTCTAGTTTCTACTGTAAACATCTTTTTACACTTGATCTAAGACAAAATTAACTCACTGGTAGATTTTAGTGAGAGTAACGACATGAACATGTTGCTGTGTCATTTAAATGTGAAAACATCTAATCTTAAGTAACAGCTCTATGAAAAAATGAGATTTTTTGACTCATAATATACATATAATTTTGACAACATCTCTTTTAAATCGGTCTTTAATGAGGATAGTACTGTAAAAAAGTACAAGCATGAATGTATGTAAATATACCTTATTTAATGAAACTATTTCTTTCAATACACAGTTATTTTGAGACTAAATATTTTAAATTACCAGAGAAAAACATAAAAATGTGTTTATATATCATGACAAGATTAAATGTTGTTCTAAAAGACGAGGACCCCAAAGCCTCTTTTAAATCATCTTACCGAGACAAATTCTAGTTTGATTGACAGGTTTTATGAACTATGAGCAGAGAGAAAGATCTTGCATTCTATCTATTTTGTAACTTCTTAAGAGAAGTAGATTTTTTCTGGATGAGAAGGCTGGGTGGCCTCCACCGCTGAAGCATTCCTCTGAACCCGCTCATGTCCTCCAACGTCTCGGTTGTAGAATAAGAGTTCAATCAAAGCCAGAGATGCTTTGGTCAGACGGCAGTCTGAGTGTGTGAGAGAAAAACGGAGGAAAAGAGAGTGTGTGTGTGTGTGTGTGTGTGTGTGGAAGGGGTTATAATAACCACGTTAAGACACTCTGAATGGCATCACACGCCCTCAAGAAGGGGAGGACTGCAGAAAAATAAAATTGGCCGGCATGGGTTGAGCAGACAGAGGGAAGGGGGATGAAAAGGAGGAGAAAAAGGGAGTAAAAAGGAGACGTGCAAGGGCAGCAGCAGAGGAAACCCTTGAGAAGACAGCATGTAAATACGCCAACAGCGGCTCTCTTAAGTGGAGATGAAGAAGCGACGGGATAAAAAGCTCTGAGCATTGTGTGATTACGGATCAATTTGCCGCAATCAAGCCCCCTTATGGCTGGTCCCTGTGAAATGGAGAGATTTCTGCTCCTCAAGGGCGGCTGTGATGACAGTGGAGGTCACAGACGATGGGAGTGACGGAGGGAGACGAGTCTGGGAAGGACTGAAAACCCAGCGCCGGCCCCCCATCAGCATGCAGGCCGGGGCTGAAGGGCTTTTTAATTATGTTAATGGTGAAGCGGTGCTGACATGCAGGCCTGTGGCCATCGTTGACCACGCCACGGCGTGAGCCGCGGTGGTGTTTGGGTCGCTCGGGCGGAATGCCTTCTGCTGTCTTATTACATCCGCCATTAAAACATCTGCCATAACATTGAAATATGAACAGAACACTTTGCTTTGCCTCTCTGACTCCAATGTTCTCTCTGTTTCCAGCGTGTCCTTTTGTCTTCATGCGTGTGCTCTGTTTCACTTCTAAAAAAAACCAACAGGAGGGACACCACTGAGCGCGCTCCTGCCTCACCACACACACTAAATGACACGTTTTACCGTAGCAAACGCTGCAGATTTAACATCTATCAGTTTACAAATCCAGCTTTTTCACCCACGTGAGAAAGTCTTACATGTATTCTATGTGGCTGTTTTACATTTTAGATCTATTATTTTAGAAGATGCTGCTGTAAATGTAATTGGTCAGAACTTATTTCTGTCAAATACTGTAAAATGTTGATAAACTGTAGAAAAAGGGAATTTTCTTTACACAACATTTGGTGCTGAAACAGAGTCTGAATTATCCTCCATAACCACATTTCTGTTTGACACATCACTGTTACTGGAGGCTCTATGATCATATTTAACGTGACAGATACTTACAAAAAAAAAAGAAAATTCAAGCCATTTTACCATTGGTCAATTCTGGATTGCCTCCAGGTTTGGATTTAGCAAAGATGCCCAAATTATTCACATTCATTTCACGTCAATATGATACTAGATCTGTAATATGAAATCATAATTTGTGGAACAAAGCAGCGTCTTGTTACGTAATCAATAAGCACTTTGTTATCTGATACTATTAATATGTATTGATCCTTTAAAGGACTGGTAAAGTATAAAAAATAGAAGTTAAGAACCAGATATGACAGTTATGTCAATTGACAAAAGTTATGGAATACATAAAAGGGGCGGGGTTAACAGGTTTGCTTCCTCCCACTCACTTTCAAGAAACTCTTTGGAACAAACTCAACATTCAATATATGTGAAAATGAAAAAAAAACAAACAATGCTGACTTATGATTAAACATAAATGTAATGTCAAAACTAACAGGTAAGTAAATAAGCTTATTTTTATGGCACTTTCACAGACGGCGTCCCAAAGTGCTTCACTGACTGAAACCAGACCCAAACAATACAAATCCACAAATAAATAAAACAGAGTAAAAAGCAAGTTAGTTCCAAACTTTTTAAAAAGAGCGTCTTCGACTGTTTCCTAAAAAATTCAACTGAATCTGCCACCCGAAGAGAGAAGGGGAGGGCACTCCAGAGTCTCGGGGCGACAGCCTGAAAAGCAATGCCCCCCTGAGTTTGATAGCGGGTCTTGGGGACCTTAAGTTGGTTCAGGTTTGAGGAACAAAGGGGGCGTCTGGGAGGTGCATGGAACCAACAGTTAAGAACTGTAACCAGGAGCCTGTCCATTAAGAACTCTAAAAGTCGAAACTAAAATTTTAAAATCAATTCTAAAAATGGACAGGGAGGCAGTGTGGGGATGGTAGAGACGGTGAATTATGGGCCCTTCAGTGGTTCCTGTTGGAAGCCTTGCAGCCACGTTTTGAACCAATTTTAGTCGTTGAACTGGAGAGTGATTCAACAATTGCAATAATCTAAATGAGATTAAAAAAAAAGGAATGCCAGCTTTAGAAATCATTCCTGTCAGATTAGACATGTTTCTTAAATGCTAAAACCTGTTTTTGACCAGATAGGTTGATTGCTTTGACTGGTTAAAAATGACACCAAGGTTGCTGAGGGAAGACTTGCACAAGGCGCCCAGTGAACACGATATGTTTGGGGGCAATAAAAAGTTTCAGTTTTCTTATCACTCAGTTGTAATTGATTAAGCCCAATGCCGACTTTAAAGAAAAAGAGGTAATTTGATAATTCAGCAAATTTGTAAAACTACAATTGGGTGTCATCTGCATAAAAATGATATGATTTTTAAAACCACTTGTGATTTTCCAAGAGTGTTGATATACAGTAGAAAAAGGATTGGGCCCAGGTCTGAGCCTTGTGGAACACCATGTAACAGAAGAGTAAATGTTGTTAACAAACATGGAAACTGTTCTGTTGGACAGGTAGAAGGAAAACTACGAAAGAACAGTTCCAGAAACTCAGAGTTCATGTTGTGGGGCTATATATACCTGTATATTAATTTTGGTTCTATTTTATGTATGGTCGGTTTGTGGGGAAACTGAATGTGCATTTCAACTGCATACAAGTATGCTCATTTTTAAAGTGACAAACACGTGTTGATCTACATTTAACAGGGATTTATTATCTACTATTTTTTTACTTCACACCAGGGTTAGTAACGCCAAGTGAAATGGTTTTCTTCATTGTTACTCCTGCATGGTGGTGTCAGGATACTGGTCACATCCCACACCTACCGGCCGACAATCTGCTCCCCCTCATCAGCCTGCAGCCTTTACCTGGACTACCTTAACCTTCAGCCAAGGTCAGTCCGTCTGCTTCCTGCGGTAGACTAAACTGACCCATGCTAAGCCCCTTAGGCCAAGCTTCATCCCAAGTACCACGCTACCATCTGCAAGCTGACCCACTCTGTGTTTTGCTTCACCAGGAAATCCTACCAGCCTCGTCTCCACCACCTTCGACCACTTGTCATTTCACGAGAAACCAATCCACCAGACCAGCAACTCATCCGCTTCCTCACCCACCCGAGCCACGCGGATTGCAATCCAGAACCCTCCACCACTACTGGGACCCAAACAGTTTTCATCTCACTACAGTCTCTGTCCTGCTTCTGGGTCCAGCCCCTATCCAACACAACAGCTGGTTTTTGAACCACCACTGTAAAGCTACAGACGCACCGGCCACGTGGTCCGACTTAAAGAAGGTGCTAAACGTGGGTTTTTGAACACGCTTTTAGCCCACGGCGTTCACACTGGACAAGCAGAGAGGGGCTTCTTCTTCTCTTTCTTTTTCTACTGTTTACAAGCGCACCACCTGCAGTTGGAGGAGGCTTAGCGCAAAATGTCGAAGCGGAGCAAATCCGGAAAATCTTGCTCTATTCCGATATAGAAAAGATTTGCTGTCATTCAAGCCACTCATTTCTCCTCCATGATCAACTTTCAAATGGTTGGCACATCCGTGAATTAAAAGGGACGCCATCCATACGTCACGACCTCCGTGTACCTCCGAGTCCCCAGTTGGCTAAAGTCCAACCTGGTTTAACTTGCAAACGCACGGTCAAAGACTGCACATTTTGTACGTGGAGCCGGTTGTAGAAACCTGTGCAGTGATGCTTGAATGTGAGTTTTAAATGCATACGCTCCAAACGCATATTCACACGCGTTTACACAGACTTTACATAGGAAGCGGCTGCCTGAACGGGCATTGTGGAGGGTGGAGTGGACCTAGGTTCAGGATAAGTTGAACATTTTTCTGTGATTACACATGAAGTGACATTTATGCCACCACATTGCAAACGCATGTGAAAACATTTGTTATGCAAACACAAGAACAGTTTTTGAAAGCAAATATTTAATATTTTTATTTGCAACTTTAAAAGTTTTGTTTGCAATGCATAAATATCACTTTATAATTAAAGTGGTGCTTTTTAAGTAAAACACCTCAAAGATCAAATAAATAAAAGGTAAAGTTTTGTCCTTTCTTCTTGTTTAATTTACGAGCATTTCCATTAACCCTGTATTTTCGCTTTAAGTTTTCTTTTTTGTGTGTAAATTTGACATGATTTTTTAAAAAACTTTTTCTATGCTTTTATATGAAGATGATTCTTTCTGACGGCTGTCTGAAGTCTCCATAGGAAGCAGATCTTCTGTGTTCCAGGTGAGGAACAACTTTATGATTTTCTCTTGTTCGTTCGCCCACATACTGTTTTAAAAACCCCAGAAGGTCTTGGTAAAAGCTGTGATGGATCGTCTGCACAGAGGGTAAGACGATGGTTCAATAAGAATGGGACAAAGTTGGAGATCTGTCATGGATCAAACGCAAAAGAAAAAAAAAGTGGAACAGACATCTGGTGCAAAGGCACAGGCGGGCATTGCTCAGGGTTCCCAGACGTTGGTTCCAGGTCTTTCCGAAACCCTGACCTCTTCTCACTCGGCTTCAGAATGTGATGACAGTGGGAGAGGCGCATGAAAGGAAGGGGAGGCCAGTCTGTGCACGGCACGATACAGAATCAGAGGCGGTCGGTAATAGCCTTTTTTGAAGAATGCGCCACTGAACTTTAAGGGCCGTCTTGCTTGAAAGGACGAGTTACAAATGGCAAGAAAAAGGAGAGGGAGAAAAGATTTCCCAGAGATATATCCCCCGCCGTGCCGCCCTATCATTGAGCCACAGCCTGAGAGAGTTTCATGCACACGCGTGTCAGAGCACGAGCGTGTTTGGAGGGAAACATACGAGCAGAAAAAGCAACAAAAAAAAAAAAAGTTCAGTTTTTGGTCCTAAGAAACAGAGACAGCAAGTCCCGTATAGGCAGCACTGATGTATAGTTCTTTATTGCTTGGCCTCTTCCAAGCAATCAATAATTTCTGAGACACAACAATGCAGCCGAGCCGAGGTAAACAACCACAGTGCCTCCCAGCCTTAATATCTACCGTCACACTCCTCAGCTATATTTTTCAGTGAATTTTTCTCCTTTTTATTCCCATCTGTCATCTTTTTTTTCCTTCTAAACACGCCGCTGCAGGAACACAGAGCCAGAAAGCGCTGCATACATGCGCTATCACGCTACGGGGGCAAAGCCGCTGCTTTTATTTATGTATGGCGTGCGCCTCACGGCGAGCATCGTGAGCAGCAACTGGGCGGCAGCGACAATGTCATTCAGCAGTTTAGTAACAGGCCATTAGCTTGTTAATACCAGTCTAATGGGCAGTCTGCTATTTTAAAAACACACTCATGACCGTGCCATTAACAGCCACTTAGTGCTCTACTCAAACAAACGGGACAACAAAGAGGGGAGTTTTTATTAACAAGAGACCCAAACCCATTTTCCTTTCCATTTACACGCCCAACGGTTCCCAAAGGTGAGAAGAAGAGAAGTATTACTTTAAACATCCTTTAGTCCTGTTTTCATTCAAAAGAAAAGAGTAAAACATCACTTTTGACATTTTCAAACCCATTGCAGGAGCGGTTTTGTGGTTTGGCCTATGATATTCAACAAATGTTCTATTTTAGAAACTATCAGAGAATTAAAGCAGCTTTGCATTGCCACCCACCCTCGCCCTTGTTGCCCCCTTTTGCTCCGCCCTTACAGGCTCAGCAGCTACACGCCCCTCGCTCTCCCTTTCTGCCCCTGCCACCCCGCTCAGAACTGCAAGGGCATAATTCATGAAAAAAAAAAAAAAACATTTTTTCCAATTTTATTCATTTTTTGTTGGTTTTATCTCCAAAGCAACCATTTTATTTTGGGTGATGATGCAATTTATATTAGAATCTCTAAAGGTAAACCTTTGGATCTCCATAAAAACAGAGGGTTTTTTGTTAACCACATTGCAGATAGAAGTCCCTGTAGGAGGATTTTTCATTTGTAGACATTTTTTTTCATTTTCGATTTATTTATTTTTAATTATTTCTGGGGTCAAAGGTCAACAAAACTTTGGTTGTAGACTAAACCTTGCGGTAAAATCTCAAAACAAACAAACGTTTTCTTTTCTTACATTGTGTGAAAATGTTCAAATATAGGCAAATTCTTGCCATCCCATAATCGTTTCCCTTGCATATCCCGACCTGTGTTTTGGTTTCTTTAGTGGGTTTAGACTTTTAATTTTTAGCCTCTTTAATGATTTTGGCTCCATAAATTTTTTCTTGGACGTTCTTTTCCCGCTGTGATGTCATCATTTTTTGAAGGGGGGGGGGGTCGTTCACTATGCCCAAAATGAATTTTCAGCGGGTACTGGTATGTACAGGTTTTAGTTTTAACTTTTAGTCTGTGGTGGGGGGCAAATCTTCGCTCAAAGGGACAGTAAGAAAGAAACATTAGCAATAATCTTGGAAAAAAAAAAAAAAATGAAATTTCTGTAGCTAAACGATCAGGTTTTTGTTTTTCATTATCAGGTAGATTTCTTGGCGTTTTGAGGACGCAGAGACAGGAAACAGTGTCGACTGTTTTTGCGTTTTGCCTCTCGGGGCAGACGGGTCCCCTCTGTGCCACGGAGAATGATTTATCAGCGGCTTCATGGATGGAGTGCAGACATAAATTAAAGGAACACACGGTTTTGTTGCCTCTGCTTGTTCCCAATAAGCCGTATTTTGCCTCTGCAGTTTCTGACACTTTGATCGCTGATGGCTGGGTTCCATTTTAAGAGCCGCGGTCCACACCCCCCCATAAGAACAGAGTGAGCTGTGGGCTTGGTTCAGAACATAAGTGGAGGAGGAGGACCGTTTGCTCCAAGCGTCTGGTCAGTTTTAGTGGGAAAAGCAGTTTGCATCCCTTCTTTATGCTATACATTGACAGAAATGTTGTTTGATGTCCAATAATCCCAATTTTAAACTCCTTTTTATGTCCGTAAACAGAGCAAACATGAAAAACTCTCTCCTGTGGGTGTTTCTAATTCCAGTTTAGCATCTCAAAGAGAATCGAGTCTTTTTTTTTTTAAGTGAGCAGCCACTCTCTGAAGTGCGAGGCAAAGGACTGCGAGAAGTCCTGCGATGGAGCAACGGCCCGTTTTAGCGCATCAATCGTTTCCGCAGACTTTGAACTCGGCTGCGGCTGCGCTCGGCTCTTCTGCGATTTCCGAAGCTTTTTGCTGCAGATTAGTGGTGGCAGTGAGAATTTCTTAATTATGTTTTCACACACACTCTTCTTCTAAGAAGGCAGACCAAAATACATTTCCTGAACTCTTTGACGGCTCACGTTTTGTTGGTGAGTCACTGTGGTGGTAAAAAAACACCAACAACAGACAGCCGGAGACCTTAACGCTCTGCTTTCTGAAAAACAATCTACTGGAAGCAAATGAAGAAATAAAATGAAAACAAAAAAAACAACTGTTGTTTTTAATGTTGTTTTTTTTTTTTAAAGTAAAGCCGATAAGTTGATGTTACAAGTTGGTACTGATGGATCTTTTTCAACCAAAGGGAGGGGCTAATATTTCCAGGATTTCTGCCAAGTTACTGATCAGTTAGATTTTAAGTCCATAATTGGGTTTCAGTTTGGATTTGACACAATTTCGAGGATTTTTTTTTCAAATCAATCAAAATAAAAGAAACATTTGTTTGTTATTTTGTGATCAAAAGTTCTCCCCTGATTAGTTACTAGAATTAAGCAAAGATGGAACTTTTTAACAACATTCATATTTTTTGGCTTAATTCAAAAGCTGTTTTTTTGCCTGAAAAAATAAGAATTTAAACTAAAACAAAAATTCTATGTTAGTTTGGCAAATGTATAAATGACTTTCCCAGAGTAGATACATTTTAAAAAAAATATTTTGTTGGAAATAGGATTTTAATTGCGTGTAAATGAAGCAGAAAAGGAAAATTTTTCTCTTATATACTTAACTACAGAATTTCAAAAGAATATAGACTATAAACAGAGAAAGATTTAAGATATATTGTATCGATTATGTAAAAATAAACCCAGCGACACGCTGACAATCTGTCTAGGGTGTACCCTGCCTGGGCCCAACAGGCAGTGGGATAGGCTCCAGCAACCATGTTACCCCGAAAGGGAATCCAGCCCTCCGGCCTCCACTCGCAGTCTACAAACATGGTTCATAGGTTTAGTGGTGTCTCTAAATTGCCCGTAAGTGTAAATCTACGTTCACGTCGCCCTTAGCAACGCCGACCACCTTCAATGAAAAGTCTATGTGAAGTCGATGTAAATGTATAAATGTTCAAACCTTTGGCGGTCACACATAGCTACGTACATTTTTAAGACCATTTTCTGGCTTAATGCACATATCGCACAGCCATTTTACATGCTCTGAACTTTGACCAATCAGGGACTCCGATTCAGTAGTGGCGCATGGCCTCCCTTTTAATTCATGGAAGTGATGCCAACCGTTTGAAGAGTGATCATGAAGGAGTAATTAATAATCATGGTTTGTGCCCGAACAGAATTATACGACACAGAGTCTTTCGTATTTCGGAATAGGGCTGTGAAAGAAAAACCTGACGATAATTTAGCAAGTTTTGCATCGCTTCAACATTCCGCACCAAGACTCTTCCACCTGTAAGCGGCAGCCATGTGCTAGTATCCACAATCCACAATCCACCTTAGGACCCTCATGTACCCTCTTTTAGAAAAGCTTGTTAGGCACGGGGAAAATCCAACATTTTAAAATACATTTATGTCATATTTACAATATGTATATAGTAGTAATCTGTAGATATCCCTCAAGTTTAAAGACTGCATTTTGTGCATGAGCATTGTATGGGGCAAATAGACGCTTGAAAGTATTTGTAACAATTGAGTGTTATGGCCCCCGCCTTCACAAATGGCCACCATTTTGAATTTTTCTGAAATGCTAAAAGCACGTTCAAGAACACGCTAAACTGTGTGGCCGTTGCTTGAGTGCAACCAACTGGCGACCAGTTTAGGATAAGCCCCGCCTTCACCCAACAGTCGCTGGGTTGCCTCCAGTAACCCCATGACCCCGAAAAGGATTCCGCGGGATCTAAAGACAGATGGATGGAAGTGTGCCGTTTCTCCTTTGTTCTGTCCATGACGGCCATTAATGCCAGAAGTAGTCTAAGAAAAGCATAATAAAAAAAAAAAGTCTTGTTTCCTACAATGATATCATAATCATCTATGTAGCGTGAATGTATTTATGGATTTAAAATGATCAGTCATTAAGGCTTTAATCACCAACTCAAGATGTCACATGACTTCACACAAACAACAGCTGCAGATGTTTCCTTCCGAAGTTTCCCGCTTGGGCTTCGTTTCCCGCTCATGCATGGCGGTTTTCCATCTTTTAGAAACCATAAACACTGGCTGATTAATAGATTTTAAAAACATTTTGTGCGCCGGCTGGATGATGGACGTCAGCTTTTTCAGGTCATAACTCCTGTTTGTTTATTTCCCCTCCCACTGCTGATTTGATCGCCTGATGCAACGACTGCCTTTTTTTCAAAGGACAACATGGTTACCATGACAACAAGCGGAGTTGTATTGGAATGTGTAAAGCGTTTGTGCATGAGGGCGTGTGTAGCTTGTTTGAAGTGGCAGCTTTGATGGGGGAAATGTTTGTGGTGGGGGCAACAAACAGGACTTCAAAGAGATTAGCAATTTGTTAAACAGAGATGCAATAACGCACACGCATGTGCACACGCACAGAGTGAGGGAGCGAGCTTTCCAAATAACATCAGCAAAAGAGCTGCTAAGCTGTGAATCCTGATGCGTGTCAGCAGAATGGCGCCACCCCCCCTCACCGCCACTGTCCTGGTTACGGTGCGTGAGAGCTTCTCTCACCTCTGCAGGGACGGTTAAATCAATGCCGAGAGGACGCCAGGTGGGGGCTTTAGCAGCAAAGGTGTTGACACGTCACGCCCACACTCCTTCATCAAGCTACAGTACGAAGCATGCACGCCTGCGTGTCACCTGGCTGTACGGCGGTGCCGCATGAGAGCGCCGGTGAAATGGGGGATTCAGACAAACACTCAGATGGACGGCGCCGCGGCTATTCCTAAAGCCAAGAGCACATCACTCAGTCCCCAAGGTGGGAGGATAAGTCATCCGCCAAGGTCACAGGGGGTCTTATGTCTTTCACCGCAACAGTCCAGAGTTTGAAGAATAAAACGACAAGGCAGCTCCACTCTCAGAATGATAAAGAGTGGTAATGTGGTGAAGAAATCCATAAAGTAATCTCCCAGTGATGGGTTGTCAGAGGCATCTCACGCCGGCCAAAGATGGATCCAGTGTCGTTTTTCCACTTACAGTACAAACTTGAAATTTTGAAAAACCTTTACTTTCTCACTAAATGACTTGTAGATTAAAAGATGAACTGAAAACATTTTGGTCCAAGAGTAGACAACTTGGATTTGAAGACAACTCTCCACGTTATGAGGTCTTTCTCTATACAAACGCTGGGATGTTTACAGAATATATTTTTGTTGTAAATTAAAAAAAAAAAAAAACTGTGTGTATGTTATTACATCCATCCATCTTCCTCCGGTCCTACAGAACCGGGTCGTAGGGGCAGCAGTTTAAGCAGAGATGCCCAGACTTTCCTCGCCCGGCCACTTCCTCCAGCTCCTTTGGGGGGACCCCGAGGCGTTCCCAGGCCAGCAGAGAGACGTAGTCTCTCCAGTGTGTCCTGGGTCTTCCTCAGGGCCCCCGCCCAGTGGGACATGCCCAGAACCTCCCCAGGGAGGCGTCCAGGAGGTGTCCAGACCAGATGCCCGAGCCACCTCAACTTGCTCTTCTGGATGTGGAGGAGCAGCGGTTCTACTCCGAGCATCTCCTCCTATCTCTAAAGGCCCGTACACACCGGGACGAATTTCGCCGGTGAAAATCGCCGGCGAAATTCGCCTCGTGACTAAACAAAGGGCACCAATGAGAGTGTGCACACCGACGCGAAAAAACGCCATGCGTCAAAGCGTCAAAAAAAAAAACGCCACGGGTTCGTTTTTTTTTTTTGACGCCTCACGTCGAAATCTATTCGACCAATGAGAATGGCGCTTTTGCTCACGTGTCTGGAGCTTCTGAAGTTACAGTAAAACACAACTTGGGGGCGCTCAAACACAACACTGCCTTTCTGAGCACACATACCAGCAAAGAAGATAGACGCCAAGTAGCGGCTACACTGCTGCAAAGAAATAATGACGGACATTCTAAAATATCTCCGAAAACGCTCATGATACATTTTCAGCTCTTGTACCAGTCGATAAAACTCACCATGTTCTTCTCTTCTCGTAACTATGGGATGTACCCAAAATCGGCGTCTTTTCCGGCGTCTTTCATCATTCAACAGAACAATAATGTCCTCATCATTGGAACTGGAGCTGGAGCTACTGGTGCTTGAAATATTCCTGTTTTCTTTGTTTGATTCTGACGAACGAGTAAATACTGGCTCTCTTCTTCTGAGTGTAAAGCGACCACCTTGTGTACAGGAGTATTTCTGTTTGACATTAAGTGCCATCTAATGGCAGGGAATGAAATTGCATGTTGGCTCGGCTCGTCGTCAGCGAAAATCGCTTGGGTGTGAACACAAAAGACGTGGCGAAAAAAGCTGGCGAATAACGCCAGGCGAATATTCGTCCCGGTGTGTACGGGCCTTAAGGGAGCGTCCAGCCCCCCATGGAGGAAGCTTATTTCAGCCACTTGTATTTGGGACCTGGTTCTTTGGGTCATGACCCATAGGTGAGTATTGGAACGAGGATCCACCGGTAAATATGCTTTCTGGCTCAGCTCTCTGTTCACCACAACGAACCGGTACAGCGACCGCATGACTACGGACGCTGCTCCGACCCGCCTGTCGATCTCACACTCCGATCTTACCTCCTTCACCTGGGGCAGTAGCTCTTTATCCACCCAGAGAGGGCAAACTACCTTTCTCCGGTCGAGAACCATAGCCTCAGATGCTACCTTTATCCCAGCCGCTTCACACTCGGCCACAAACCGCCCCAATGCACGCTGGAGGTCCTGGCCTGATGAACCAGACAAGACAACATCATCTGCAAAAAGCAGAGAAGAGACGAAACCCTGTGGTCCCCAAACCAAACTCCCTCCGGCTTCTGGCTGGGCCTAGAAATTCTGTCCATAAAGATTATGAACAGAACCCAGCAGACCCAGTCTTATTACAGTGAACTTTATTTGAAGGTATGTTAAAAGGTCTTCATTAACATAAACCTTTTTGGGAAAACCCTTTTCATCACAGTTCTAGGCTCATCTCCTAATTTCACTGACCCTTTCATCCTCAAAGTGCTTTTCAAGCTGCTTTGCAGGTTCTAATTAGAGCCTGACTGTTGTTTCTTTCCCGTCTCCTCGTCTTTTACTAGTTCTAAAAGACTAAAAGAGCCGGTCCAAGCTGTGTAATGAATGTTAAATCCCATCCAAAAGCTCCTCTGGACCACTCACAGCTGAGAGGGGCTTTTTCTCTCTGCAAAAATCCGGCCTGAAGGGCTTCACAAGAGAGCTCTGTGTTGCTTTTTTGGTATTTTAAAACTTTTATTGAAACAGGAAGGGCAACTGAGAAGCAGTTATGATTTACAGTAATGATATAAAACCATAAATAGAAAAAGGTGTATTTAAAAACAAATTCAACAATCAGAAGTCTGTTTTAACCTATAATGTAGAAATTCATTCAAAAGAATTATGATGCAGAAAACTTAACACAATTCCTCTTTACTTCAAATAACTATGATTTATAGAAGCACTCTGATCATCTTTTGATCTATTTTGAAAATTATGGTTATGATGTTTTTAGTCAATAATAAAAAATAAAAACTTGTTTCTGCAGAGCAGCAGTAAATTAGAAATTCCTCTCTGACTTGTGGGCGGGACTCTTGGCATGGAGCGACCCCGTCCCCTCTTCCTCTCCAGTTGCTGGGAGCTCGGAGCAGAAAGCTTTTGGCCCAGACCAGTGTATTTTCTGCATAACTAATGAATTCCTTTTTAAACGGCATTTTTTTGTCTCCTCCTAATTCACAACAGGAAAGAGAAATAGATTCCTCAGAAATGCAATTTTGAGTATAATTTTCTTTATATATGTCCCCCATCATCAGAAAAATGCAACAAGAACATGTTAAAAACACCCAAAACACAATTTTTATTGGAGTGGGGCTTCAAATATCGTGTCAAACAGCCACTTCCTATATTTTGTGCATTTGCATGTATGAAATTTCTGTCTGTCGTGACCCATGTGTGACATACGTCATGCATGAGGGTTTCTTGCGTTCGTTATAATGTCGCGGTTTCGCAGACGAGTCTACATAAATTTGGTTTTGAGCTTTTCAAAGGTTTGAAAGTATGTAGTTAATACGTATATAGTGTATATGCATTCATACACATATATGCAATTAAGGAAATTTCCCCATCGTAGGACTAATAAAGGAATATCTTATTATTCTGTAAATCCTATGGGATTGTGCATAATTTCACACACAGTTCGTGTTCTATGCTGATTTACGTGTTGTCTGCGTGGTTTATTCATACTTCCATGGTCTTAACGTGGTTCATTTGTGACACATATGTGAACGTTTCATGAAAACTTTTCTCACTTTCTCCACGTATATTAACGTACGACCAATTTTCATCCATGTAATTTGTACGGAGTGGCTGAGTGACACAACCTTAGGACTCTAATTAAAAACCAAAGAGACTAAATGAGAGCGGCGCGTCGTTTCATCTGCTTTCCTTTGTCATTCCAGGAGGCTGAGTGAGGTCAAGAAGAGGGAACTGAGACGGCCCTATCAGAGGCTGAGCAGTGCATCCGGAGGAAGGAGCCTGGAAAATGGTGATGCAATATTAATTGGTGACGGCGTGCGCCACTGAATGCCGGGAGTGTGGGGTATGCCTCTCAGAGGACAGGCTGTCAGTCCTGCCAAAGACGGGCCGGATGAGCTCCTGACCTTGTCTGTCAGCCGGTGAAGAAGAGGACTGGGAAAGGAGACCCGCTGACACTCAGATCAACACTCTGCCAGTCTATGGCAAGCCTGCAGGGACACAGGCAGGATGACACTGACAACACTCACAAAACTTTCACTGTGCAGCACCAGGTCCTGGTAGAGCCGGATCACACTGCTCCAAGGATCTGGGGCAAAGAAATGAAGCCGCCGTCTGAGGTTTGTTCCACCAACAACTTCATTAGAAGTGCTACAAAGCAGTGACATAAAACAGAGTTTGGGAAAATCTGAAGCTGTTTTCAGGACAAAAATAGCAATTACTCTCTAGCTTGAATTTTAAAGCAGATGACTTTTGTCCCACTTTACGTTTTATGAGGTTAGAGAGACAAACCAGAAGTAAACAATCTAACAGCTTCCACAGACGAATGTGCAGCGCTAATCACAAAGTGTCAGAATGTCGCAGACATGAATTCACAGGAGTCCAGATCATGGCGAGGAAAGGCTACACAACCAAATGGGGGGGGGGGGGGGGTCGCATGTCAACACTTGACCGCTTCCGTATACCTGCCTCTACTTTGCCTCACTTCTCCTTTCACCACATGGATTAGAACCGGGTCCGATGGAGCAGAAGCTCTTTTTAAACAACAAACAATCAAACAAACAAACAAACAAACAAACAAGGGTTTCTCTTTGCAATCAAGGTGACCCAAAAGTTGCTTCATCATTGCAAGACAAGAATTTCTCATAATGTGGAAGAAAGTTCTGTTCTAGAAGCTACAGATCTATCATCATATTTATTTAAACACACATGATATCTTTCTAATAACCAACAAAAACGTCTCTCTTCTTCATACCAACATCAAAATAAAGTAAAATATGTGTATCAGAGCCTAATAGACAACAGTGTGATGCTATGTACACATGTGACCCGTGTCCACTGCTGGTCCACACTTCCTCAGGCTCCCCTTCACAGTTTCATATAAGGTTAAGGCCTCAGTCCCAACTGCCCTTACGGGGGAATATGGGCTGTCTGAAGGCAACAAATTGGTGCACGCCGGTGGTCGCATGAAACATCGAGGTTGTAGAGCGCTCTGTGAAACTGTAGACGGAATTTGTCCGTGCACGTTTTTTCTATGAGCTTGCTGCAGGCAAAGGCCTGTGGTGAACACTGAAGCTCTGTCCGAATTCCCGCCCTAACCACTAAAAAACTAAGTGGGGCGGCTCTATCTGGAGCCCTGAGAATTTTAAAAGCAATTCTGACACCACGCCCACTACTTTTTTTTTTTTTTTTTTAAACAGCAAATATGACGTTATCGATTTCATGAAGTTAAAATTGAATTAATATGAGCGTTTTGTGACAATTATTTATGAATCCACTGAGTTCTGAAGATAAAAACGTTGATGGTTTATTTAAAAAAATACAATCTTTTGGCAAAAGTCCTGCCAACGCAATGCATTGTGGTCTTTATTTGCTGATCTAGTGAGCATTGATGCACAATGGTTTCGCAAAGACTTGTGGGAAATTTCCAGGGCACTGGATTTTGAAATAGTAGATTCAGACAGCTCTAGAAAATGGTGACCGCACTATATAGTGAGTAAGGGCAGGAATTCTGTCACGGCCTTAGATAACAGAAGTAGGTGAGACACAGACTGTTTTAGCCCCCCCAAATCCTGTGGACTGACTGCGCCTGGATCCCGTTAGTGCTCTTCTCGTGATAAGTCCTCGCCCCTTCCGTGAAGCATGGGGTGTGCACGTGTGGTCAGTACTGGGGCACCATACTAACAAATACTGTGGCATAAGGACACCGTCCAACTGCATCACCAAGTCCTGTTGGTGGTCAACTTCTGCTAGCCTCACAAATACGTCCTGATACGTGTATGACAATGGTATGTTCCACGCCACGTATGGAGGCTCGTCACTAATGCTTTTATGAAAACTGTGTTGTCATTTCACGTTTTCTAACCTACGGAATTTAAATATGAGACCCAGCCCAGCATCAAGATGTTTACACGTGACCATTTTTTACTTTTCTAGCATAGAATAATGTCAATTGGTGCTCCTGTGTTTGGTTTGACATGACCCAGCCGTGGCCAAATAACTTCATTAAAACCTAATGAAATGACCCCCCCCTGTCATGAAAGAGCTGCTTCATGAAACCCCCATTATCCTAGACTTCAATAATTCAGGCGAGCCGTCAGCGTGTTTCAGTTGACAGAGTCAGGGCGCTCCCCGACACGTCCACCGGAGAGCCCGCCCATGCTGCTCCGCCTGCAGCGGCGAGCTCCCCCACCGCTGCCAAAAGGATAACAACAGCTGATGAATGCTGAGCGGGGAAAGAGCGGCGCATTAACTCGTGAGTGCACCCCATGAGTGCGGCTAGAACCTCGCCAACAGCAAACCCGGACACAGACAGGAGACGGATAGCCTCTTTTCGTGAGCCTGTTTTACTTTTTTTAACAAACTGAGTTAAACCGACGGTTTACAGTTGCATCCGTCACTCGTTTCCTGCAGTTCTGAAGGAGGGAGTTGTTGACGTGTCAGCAGAAGACAAAGTGAGCCATCACGCCGTAATGCTATTTCCCAGAGTCTGACAAATGAGTCTCTGGCTGCGCGCTGGTGCTGGCAGTTACCTATGAAAGAATTCATCAGTCCAATTGGCTTTCCTGGCTTGCCTGTCACATAGCTGAACACCCCCCACCCCCACCCCCACCGGTAAGCACATGGAGTCAGGACACGCATAAAAAGAAATTACGTGTCACACTTACGTTACCCTTCAGAGTCTTTTTTTTTTTAAATCCATCCTCAACATTGCATGTTGAATTCCTTCTTCTGGTTCCACAGCCTGCACCCCCACCTCCCACCCCCTCACCACACATCTGAGATTAACACCTAGCTGTGTGCAGATGCAAGGCTGCTGGCAAACTGTCAGCTTGAGTCTCCTTTATTTAAAACGCACACAAACTCACACTCAGACACAGCTTGGCTCCAACACCAGCGCTTCCCGCTCCGTGAACCGGCCTCCACCGCCAGCTAGATTACAGCCTCGCTGTCAACACGCCGCCGCGGCTCTGCCAAAGGTTGGAAAACACACCGCAGAAAAGTTTGACCTTAAACAAAAAGATTGATCGCAAAAACTTCTGAAAAACTTCAACAACTTCTGAAAATAAGCCATAAATGAAGACGAGGGTTCTTCTAAAAGTGTCCACTCCCTGTATTTGAATAAGTGTGCTGTTGGAGATTGTAAAGAGCAGGACGACTATGGAATCTGATCTTAGGATAGGAATTTAATTAGAGGCTTAAGCATGTATTTAAATCCCATTTAGGACAAAAACTAGCAAAAAAACAAACAAACATCCTTAGAGGTATTTCAACTCAACACTTTGGAGAAGTTTAAACAGATCCCAACAGAGAATGTCAGACGATAAGTCATAACGCAAAAGTGGATCCAAAAACAAACAATCTTTCCTCAAAACACTAACTTTTAATCATTTTTCAAAAAGTAACAACACATTTCAATACGGTTAGATCCATTTTACGGCGACAAGTCATTTTATTAGGAAATGTATACAAACGGTTTTGAAAAGCTTGCAAAAAAAAAAGGTGCTAAAATTAAATTGGAACATTTTTATTTGAGTTGTAATATTAAAAATGTTAAGCTGTAATTATTACCTGAGTGACAAGAGAAACATTTATTGAAATATTAGGATTAAAACAAGAGAAAAAGTCTAATAAACCTGTAAAATGTCAGGTTTTCTGCAAATTACTTGCATGGTAAAAGTTCCAACAGCATTTAAAATAAAAAAAGAACCAAATGCATGGTTTAATGTACTAACTTAAGCATAAACTAAATATTTCTTTGATAAAACAATAATGCCAAAAACAAGGTGAATAGGTTTTGAATGTTACAGTTTTAAATTAAATGAAAAAGTTTAAATCAGGCTGGTTTAGTGAATTATTTTAAACTCTAAAAAGACAGAATCTTAAAACAAAGTTCAGTTAAAACCATAAATATAACGATTAAAACACAGATTAAGGTGCGTGTGTTAATCTGCTAGTGTGGCTGAGATTAAACGGAAGGTGTGCAGAATATTTGATGACTCAGGGTTTGTGGTTTTAAAACGAGCTCCAAACCAATCAGCGTTTGTGTGTGACAGGGGTGGGGGGCAACACTTGGCTCCAATTTCTGCTGTACTAGTAAGGTTTGTGAGGGGCAGTAAGCTAGCAGGAAATCATGTAACATAAAGCTCTGAGTGACTGGGAGGGGAAGGGGGGCGGGGTTGCACTGCACCAATGGTCCCGCCCACAACTCGGAGGTGAGTTTGTGATGAGCTCCTGCTGCTCTGCAGAAACTGTGTCCTAAAACATCGCAGGTTGTTTAGATTTTGGCTAAAAACATCATCATAATTAAAAGGACAGCTGAGAACGCTTTGAGAATAGATCGAAGGATGATTGGAGAGGAACTTAAAAAAAATGTTAAAAATGAGACTCCTTGAAACTCTTTCAAATGACAGAAAATATCTCTGTCTTGCTAAGTGAGTTTTGCAGAATCTAAGTTTAGTTTTTAGGCACTGTCATCTCAGAAATCTGTATTTCTTTATTGCATTGTGGTGATAAAAGGCTAAGTCTTCTGTGGAGTTGGTCACATTTACCGATGATCAGTTTTTTTAGGTCCATTTCCTCAGCAGAACCGGCCAGCTTTCTGCCCCCCTCCTCATTTACATTACAGCGGCCAGTCCTCTGTGCTGCGATTGTAATAATCCAGCACACAGATGAGCTCCGTGGAACAAATGCAGCATCTGCACTTCCATGCTGTGCGTGTCTGTGCGGTGACCTCCAAAGCTGCCAGCATGGAGGTGGTGTCGGTCTGCATCGCCCGGGGTCACCTGACAGCTCCAAACAAGACCCTCATTAACACCAGGCCATTAAAAGCACCTGCTGGCAGCGGCTTTGTGTGCGTCTGTGTGCGAGCGCCGACGCCACGGCGACGGATACGGGGTGAGGATGATGCTGAGGGGGGAAGACAAGTGTCACTTTGGTCTTCGGCCACAAATCCCAACTGAAAGCTGAAGTACGCAAAGTACTCGGAGCTGTGAACAGGGCTGAAGGATGAGTGCAGCAGTTCAGAGGCAAGGCTTTGTTTTGGTGAACATTTATTCACCTTTATGGGTCCGACTGAAGCACATCACGACTCGCTAATCGTTTGGAGTTTGGACATTTGTTCAGTTGTTCTGATAGATGAAAGAAGAATTGTTTTCCAATTTCTGGAAAATTTTAGGTTTTGCTTATTTTATCTTAAAAGAAGAAACACAAATATGTTTGTTTTTTTCAAAATTCTAGATCCATAATGTCTTCTGAGAGGAATAGCTCTGTTAGATTTACCCATAACTGTTTAAATTTCCTATTAAAAAAGTGGAATGAGCCGATTAACCTGAGAGACATTCAGCTAATGTAAAGATTGGAAATACTTTCAACTGTTGAGCTAAAAGATGAAAGAAAGTTTAAAAAAAAAGCATCAAACACACATTGGATTTTTAGAAAATGGAATAAAAATCAGTTCCTTTCAGCAGAGGTGCATGAAAGGAGAGTTTATAATTCATTTTGGTGACATTTGGCTCTTGTACACTTTCAACACTTAAAAAAGTTAAACCTTCTATTTAAATTTAATGATTTAAATTACTGGTATGAATACATTTTATTAGCTCATTTCTTTTTTGAAAAGACATTAGTTTGCTGAGTAAAATAAAACGTGAAATGAGTCATTTGCTTAAATTTTTCTTTTTCTGCACATTATAATGAACTTTTTTAGAGAGGCAATGATTATTTTCCTTACGATTCAGTTCAAACCTCGATTTTTTTTTTTTATTCGGTTCAACATTTGATCTGCGTGCTACAAAACAACAGTTGAGACGACCATGAATTTGGGCTATATAAATAACATTGAATTGAATTAAACAATAGATTAAATGTGTTAAAGCAAATTAAATTTAGTGCAATAAAGGTCATAGTGTCTGTATTATTAACTGTGTAATTCTGCAAGTGTATCAAACCCCAGCTAAATGAGTCTGGAAGGATTGATTGTGGAAGTGAAATGTTTTGGACGGTTTGTGTGTTTTCTTTTCTTGGCAGTCGTCACATTGCCGTACATCAGAGAAGAAACAGAAGGAATCCAAAAAAAACAACAACATTACATCAAACCGCATCAGAAACTCAGACAACTCCTGGTACACCCAAAAGACAAGGTTGTCTTTTCTGTCTGGTCCAACAAAAAAGTGTTAGCTTAGCCTAAATGACAAAAGGGGTTTATTCAAATAAACCTCTGGTATGTCAGAAGATTCAGAAACTGTGAGGTAACGGTAAAATCTGTCCAACACAAGACGCCTTCAGCTCTCATCTGTTTGCTCAGCTGTTGGACAGAACAAGTGAGAAAAGACAACAAAACCAGAAATATCATGTCTCACCTGCTACAAAACATACATCGGAGAAACACGACGCACCTTCACGAGAAAACAGAACATCAAAGAGAAAAGGAAGCAAAGAAAAGACCGACAAGAGCAAGACGACCACAGGCGTCTCAAGAAAATATGAAATCAGCCATGACGGACCACTGCAAACAAGGAAACCACGTCATGGACCGGGAAAAGGCCAAAGTCCTCCGCACTGAAGACCGCAGACGCCGCAGATGGATCATGGATGCAGATCCGAAAGCGAGCCCACACTTCCGTGAACCGGGATGAGGGGGCCTTCCTGCTCTCTCACCTGGAGCAACATCCTCCAGCAAAAAATACGCCTGTCAGAGTTTGACAGGTGACTCATACGTCACATCACCACCACCTGACGACGGCTCTGACGAAGACGTCCGTCGAAACGCGTCAGGTATGTGAAAAAACACAAGCGTGTCTGATAACACAGAGAAGTCACTTTTCAAACGACTCGGTTTAACGGTTAGATTTTAAACCCAGCATCCCAAGTGTTTAAATAGCATTTCTAGTTCATATTTTCTCCTATTGCTTTGCAACTACATCTGCAGTTTTTTAACTGAAAACTCAGAGTTTAACAGCCAGACACTAATTATGAACCTGAAATGGAAACGGCTGAGGAAGGCAGCAGCTGCTTTTCTCCTCAGGAAGATCTCCAGAAAAACAAACGTTTGCTGCTGTCGGGTTCAGGTCTGCTCGATATTCTGCTTCTAGAACTCCAAATTATTCCGCTCCTGCTTTTGTCTTCCAAAAATAAAAGGGTTTGATCCCCACAGGTGGCTTCCTGAACCCCCACTGCAGTCCTTTCACCGTCAGAGTTTGTTTTTACACTTTTGAACCAGCCGACGGTTCAGATGAGCACCGGATCGTTTGACGTCTGCATCTGCTCACATAAGAGCTCTGAGCCAATCAGCACGTAAATAACCAGCGCTCTCATCAGCTGTGAGATGGGAAGGAGATGCTCAGATGTGCAGCCAAATGATCAACCTTTAAGAGTCCAGCTGCTCTGAAGAACAGAATCCTGTGATTAGAAAACAGTAACAATGTGAGCGTAAAAGATGAACGTGAACAACTGTCAAATGTGGACTGCAGCGCTGCATTTTGCTCATTTACAGTCACTTTATTTGCTTTTAGTGTATTACCGTACAAAATTATGATGTTTGAGCCTAAATGAAAGCATGTTCTGGAACATTCACTGCAAAAGCAGAATCTTAAAGTAAAAAACTCCTCTGTTTCAAGAAAAACTGTGTTTTTCTGTCCTGCAAGAAAAATAATTTTATCAAGAAAGTTTTGCTTTGATGAAAGGTTTTTTTTTTATAAAGGATTCTTGGTAAGACTATTTTTCTTACCCCTTTGGCAGAGAAGGCCCCCAGTTCAAGTCCTGGCTGGGGGACATGAAAAACAGAACATCAATGGGGGGCCTTTCTGTGGGGAGTTTGAATGTTCTCCCCGTGTATGCGTGGGTTCTCTCCTGGATCTCCAGTTTCTTCCCACCGTCCAAAAAACATGCTTCATAGGTTAATTGGCAACTCCAAAAATTGTCCATAGATGTGAGTGTGAGAGTGAATGGGTGTGTGATTGTGGACATTCTACCCTGCGACCTGTCCAGGGCGTCCCCTGCCTTCACTCACAAGTGTCACGGGGAGCGGATGAGGGAGTACCCAGGCGCAGAGAGGAGATGAAGCAGGAGGTTGCAGGAGAACGGGGTTTAATAACAAAACTAAAGTCAAAACCAAAACCACTGCATACGGCAGGCAAAACTCGTAACACTAGAAAGATTCGAAACCGGGGAAGAATACAATATGGACCAGCACAGGAGGAAGGGAAAGACAGGACTTAAATACAAGGCAACAAGACACAGGTGGAAACACTCAGGACTGATGGGGCAAGGTAAAACTCAAAACAACAAGAAAACAGGAAACACTACAAAATAAAACAGGAAGTAACTGAAAACATCACAGAACAAAAAGGAAACAAACCACAAGGGCAAAGAAACAGAAACCGTAACAAACAGAATGGGGCAAGGTTCAAAACAAAACCACAGCAAACGGCCGGTGACTCGGGTTCACAGTCAGGAGCTGGTGGCTCGGGGTCCGCGGCAGGCGGCTCGGGCTCTGGGTCCGCGGCAGGAGGCTCGGGCCAGACGACAGGTGCTGGGGGCTCGGGCCAGACGACAGGTGCTGGGGGCTCAGGCCAGACGACAGGTGCTGGGGGCTCGGGCCAGACGACAGGTGCTGGGGGCTCGGGCCAGACGACAGGTGCTGGGGGCTCGGGCCAGACGACAGGCGCTGGGGGCTCGGGCCAGACGTCCGGCGCAGGGGGCTCGGGCCTGGCGTCTGGTGCAGGAAGGGGTTGAGGTGTCTCCGGTTCCCTCCGGTCTGCCATCCCCCTGTCCAGGACCCTCCTGGGAGCAGGAACAAGGGGGGTGGCGTCCGGCAACCTCCTTGGAGCCGGAATGGGTCGTGGTGCGTCCGGGACCCTCCTAGGAGCCGGAACGGGAGGAGTTGCGTCCGTTCCGGCTCCAAGGGGGGTCAGACTCCCTCCTGGACGCAGGACCGGGTTGGGGAGCCTCCAGGTCCACCTCCGGAACCAGGACGGGTCGTCGAGTAGGACGGCGGCGACGACGGCGGCCCCCTCTTCCAGCCAGTCGACTCCCGTTGAAGTAGGAGGTGGGCAGCTGACCCTCCAAAGTCCACTGGGACTCGACCCCCTCCTCCTCCAGGTAAGGGTCCTCCCACAGCCACAGGTCCTGGTCCAGAGGGTCCAGGAAGGACTGATGCCGGAGAACCTCTCGCTCCAACCAGGAAACAGGGGAGGACTTAGAATGGGGGCGGTGGTGATGTGGTCGACCCCCTCTTACTGCCAGGCGACTCCCCTTGAAGTCCCTGTAGATCTGGGAAGAGCCAGGGGTCCACCAGAGACAGGTCCCCTCTGCTGGGTACTGGTAAGGCTGGTCCATAATGTCACGGGGAGCGGATGAGGGAGTACCCAGGCGCAGAGAGGAGATGAAGCAGGAGGTTGCAGGAGAACGGGGTTTAATAACAAAACTAAAGTCAAAACCAAAACCACTGCATATGGCAGGCAAAACTCGTAACACTAGAAAGATTCGAAACCGGGGAAGAATACAATATGGACCAGCACAGGAGGAAGGGAAAGACAGGACTTAAATACAAGGCAACAAGACACAGGTGGAAACACTCAGGACTGATGGGGCAAGGTAAAACTCAAAACAACAAGAAAACAGGAAACACTACAAAATAAAACAGGAAGTAACTGAAAACATCACAGAACAAAAAGGAAACAAACCACAAGGGCAAAGAAACAGAAACCGTAACAACAAGTGGTTGGGATAGGCTCCAGCAGCCCCGTGACCCCGAAGGACAAACGGAATAGAAAATGAATGAAGGAATGAAAAACCTTCCAATAAGTTAAGAATATTACCTATTTTTCCAGTGTAGCTTCTGCAGGAGTTCATTAGAAATTCACCTCTGAGTTACGGGCAGGACTGTTGGCGCCGGGTAAGCCTTCCCTGACTTCCCATCATCCATCTGTTTACGTGCATTTTTTTTTGTCTGCTCCTGATTCACAACAATTTGAAAAAAGAAATACTCAGAAATGCAGTTTTAAATGAGTTTTCTTATGGAAAAATGCCATAAGAACATTTTAAACACAATTTTGATCAGAATGGGTGGGTGAGTCTTTAATGACCAACATTTAGTGATTAAGACAGAAGACATTTGTAAACTTTGAGCCAGAAGGAAAGTCTGAACAGTGGATTTACCTCAGTGTTAATATTAACAGTATTGAGTCCTGCCTCGAATATGAAGGTGAATCTGACTATTTTACATCTATGCTTTATGCAACTTACTTCCAAACTGTATAAAATTACATAGAAGAGGACAGACTTATTACAAACACTCAATGCGATGAAAGGTTTGGGTCCATGAGGCATAACGGGAGATTTGTCTCAGTAATTTGGAACAAAAAGTGACTGACCAGAAGCAGGAAACAGGAGAAAAGGGGATTTTTGGGACATTTTACTCATTTGTTAAACTGCTAAAACTCTCACCAAGTATTTATGTCTATTTCTAGTTTCAATATTTGATCACACTTGATATGAGACCAAACTACTTTACTACTCACTTTTCCATAAAACATGACGTGTCTTTAAAAAATCAATCTTTTCTATCAAACTTAAAGAGAAACTTTTCAATACAACAAGATGGAGGAAAAAATGATGAAATGTCCCATTACTGATGGTAAAAATAAAATTATGTAGAATATTATTGATTAATTTGTGAAAAGTAGATAACTTAATACTATTCCCCTTTCAAACTTGTATTTTTTGAGTTTATGCTAACATAAGTTTTCTTTTTTCTGCATTGAAGATGATGGTATTGATTATTTTGTTTTACATGTTTTATTTCTTACATGTTTGAAATAATCCCTATAATATATCTTTTGATCTTGAAAAACAACAACAACCTTATTTTAAGTCATATCTCTAATGAATCAAGTTATTTATACTTTACATAAATGCCTAAGTTTTATTTGGAAATAGCTTTACTTCGAGAAACATTGAAGGAAACTGGAAAGTTTTATTTGACTCAAAACACTAAAAAATGCATTTGATAACAGGAGGACAGAAGTTGGAACGTAAAAAGTACATTACTGTACAATTCTTCAGAGAAATGCATTTTAAAAAGCATTATTCTAATCTTTACAATGATTCTGGTTTAGAAATAAAGACTGGACTTTTGCAGCTCTTAAATTAAATAAGATAAGATATATTTGGGAGGGAAGGTCTATAAAAAGGCCTTAACTTTTAAGATATAATACTCTAATTTTTTCAAGACATAATATTTCAGATTACCATAGAAACATACCTAAATGTGAGCTTATTTCAAGATTTAGTTCAACCTAAAAGGAGCAGAACATCACAACTTAGTTTAAGAAATCTCACAAATTCTACAAATTCTGTTGGTAGATTTTTTACTTAAAAAAAAATTCAGATTCTATATGCTTAATTTTGTTTTGAGGAGGACATTTGTTCTGCTTCAGACTGTTTCCTGTTGGCTTGTCAGTTCATATAGTAAGTAAAATATGACTAAAAGTGAATTATTGATGCCTTTTACTGCTTCATTTCTGAGTTTCTTCCGTTTCTCATCAAATGACTGGACAAATGTTTCTCTGCCACATTCTTTGCTTCGTCTGGATGAGCAATTACATTTACAATTTACATTTAGAATTAAAGTAAAACTATTCTAATAGATGATAGTTGTGGTGTTTTTTATGGTTAATCCTGTCAAGAACTACAAAGTGGAAGATTGATGAATGAAGAAGCCACCAGCAATATAGAGAATTAACGTATGAATGTGTCAGGGGTGGAAATAGATACGTTAGTTTGTCTCCAACTCTCCATTTAAGCAGTTGTTTGTGTGTGTGTGTGTGTTTGTGTGTGTGTGTGTACATTTGTAGATGTGTGTGCATATATGTACCATACGTGCTTTAAATTTATTACTTTATGCTTTATACTCCAAATGAATAATAGTAAAAATACATTAAAAAACGTATTTGTAAACACAAATAAAAATTAAGAGATTCTTCTGTCCTGCAGCAGCAGCTCGCCAAAATAAAACATCCAAGTAAAGTAAAAAAATATATATATGTAGGAGGTATTTGAATCAAACATTTCCTTCTTTTGCGTCAGATCAAATCACGCAGATAAAGATGAACTTTGTAGGAGTGATGATGTACTTCAGGTCTTTAACTGGTTTGGAATTTGCTCCTTCTTGGATGACCTCAAGGACATCATTGACCCTCATGATCAGTGAAGCTGGCATGAAGGAAAACATGTGTGATGTCATCAAAGGAGGTCATCGGGTTAGGTCAGACGCAGATCAATCGTCCTTGACGCTCCACAGAATGAGTTTAGCTTCTAACATGCTTTATTTCTTTACAATACATTCAGATTTAAAGGCATTCAACGAAATTAGTTGATTTCCACAAAAGTTTTAGGGTCAGAGAAACAGGAGGAAAGGGGGGGGGGTGTGTGGCATGGATGAGGAGGGTAGTTGGAGAAGAGGTGAAGGTAAAGTTTGAAGAGCTGGGAGAGGGAGGAAACAAAGAACAGAGGAGGAGTGAGGGGAGGCGAGGAGGTGAGAGAAGAGTGGGAGCAGTGGGAGATGAATATCAAGCAGCTGTAGTGATGGGGCTGGTGCTGTGACAGTGACATTGGCTGCCATTGGCAGTCCCTGCCACGCTGATTCACCGGAACCTGCTCCATTTGAGCCATAATTAGCCTGAATGTTCAGAGAATGAAAAATTCATCATCGCTTTGAGTCCTGTTAATTGGGAGAGCCATCCGCATTAATAGAGGCCATTTGGATGCTGTGTGTGTGTGTGTGTGTGTGTGTGTGTGTGTGTGTGTGTGTGCGGACACTGTTGTGTTTTTGCCATGTGAGATCACAGTTGGGGTTTCATCGACTCCAGACCTTTCAAATGTTTTTGTTGTCAAAGCAGAAAAATCAGCTCCTGAAAAATGATAAGGACCTCTCAATACTGCTTGCAGCAGGGAGGGATTGAGCAGCGGCAGCCCCCACCATCCGGCGTATCTCATCATCCCGGCTGGGGGGGCAGGAAGGTGAACTCACGGATGTACGTAAGGTCCATTGGCAGATTTAACTTTGATGTCCCCATCAAATTTACCGGGGAGGAAAAACAAGACAAACCTTTTTTGAGAACTGGACCGAGTGGCCCCTCCCCCCTGGCATTCCAAACAGGAAGTACCCGCTGGTCCCTAGAAGCCAACATCCCATAGACTTCTATAACGAAATAGACAGCTGTTACTCTGTCATTCTATTGGTCAGAATAAACATTCGTGATCTGATGCCTTATTTCAGCCGCCGGGCCGCGGACCGGTACCAGTCCGTGGGTCATTTGGTACCGGCCCACACAGAAAGACTAAATAACTTACATGACTTCCGTTTTATTTATTACGGAATCTGAAAGATGCTTTATTTTGAAAAATCTCCCGATTCTCTGTCACATCCGTCTGCCACTCTTGATGCAGGCCGAGGTCACGTCTTCTCGGTCACGTGATACGTACCGCTAAAATAAAACCCAGGAGCTAGCAAAGTGAGTAAAAAACAAACGTCTTTGGAAAGTTTCTTTGCCGAGGGGAAAAGGTCCATCCAGGAGACAGAAGAGGAGCCTTCAACTTCCAAAAAAAGAAAGCTACATTTAATAGACAGTACTTCTGTTTTGGACCATGAGTGTGGGAAGGGGGGAGGATGATGACACCTGTGCCATGTACGATCACTAGCCTGTCAAAATAAAAGCACAGATTTCTTCTTGTTACGTCTCTATTTTTCCTTCATCGTTGTGTAGCTACAATAATCGTCCACCACATCTTAAAGACCGGCCCGTGAAAACTTTGTATGACATCGTACCGGTCTGTGGCGTTGAACTGGTTGGGGACCACTGCCTTATTTAACCTTCATTCATTCATCTTCTGATCCATTTGTTCCCTTTCGGTGTCACTGGGCTGCTGGAGCCCATCTCAATAAAAGTAGGTGGTCTCATGTGGAACGTTTAGAACGTTTGACAGATTCTCTTAAGCCCACAAGTTCTCTCCCGATTGACGAGAGTGATTGCCATAGAAATGCTGACTCAGACCGACGAGTCTGGACCGACCACTTCTGGTTCCAACATAGAGGGTCCGCATCGCAACAAAAATGCTGACTAAATGGACTTTGTGTGGATGGAAGTAAGTCATTTTCTATCCCATTCACTCAGTCCGGTTCCTTCACACAGTCAATGGTCGTGGTGAACACTTACACAACACGCACGGATAAGTGAGGGTAACAGTAGGGGAGATGCAGGCATGTCTTTTCTTATTTTCACCCCCACCTGCAAAATCCGTTCACATCGGCTGAGGCGACTTTGGTTCAAGCAGCCACACAATGAAAGTCGATGTAAACACAGATAAACGTTTCAGGCTTCTGCGTTCAAATCCTTTCTGTTCACGCGTTGCTACTACTGTACGTGTTTGGGCCCTACATACACACTGAACGCACTCTAAAGGCTCATCCAGCCAAACTTTGAGCAGTCAGGGACTTGGACTTGGTAGTGACGTGTGGATGTGTCCTTTTCCTACCATGGAAGTGCAAACCAGTTTAAAAAGTGATCACAAAGGGGAAATTAATAACCGCGCTTTTTCTGCCTGAACAGTATTTAATGACACCAAGTCACCAAGTACATCGGAATGGAGCTGAGAAATAAAAAGTCTTTTTAACTTTGGACAAATTCTGCTGCATTAGCAGAGATGCTTTACCAAAAACACAAAAGCGTTCTCTACACAGAAAAGATGAATGTCGGATTTTTACTCTCTTATGTAGTGTGTAACGCACAGCGTGCCATCGTTGTTTGCTCCAGAAAAGATTAACAGCTGTTTGCGGAGGTCAGTCATGACAGCAAGCAGTAAAGAAATTAAGGCTAACGTCCCATTTTCCTCGTTAGTGAAGCTGAAGCCACAACTCTGTGACAGCGAATAACAACAAAGCAGCATGAAGAGACAACAAAAAGCTGGTAAAAAGGGGGCATTAATCTTTTTTAGGGTCTAGATTTCCTATTCAGAGACATAGAAACATTTTTTTGTTGTTGTAAACTCTAAGAAATATCCAAACTTTTTAATTTAAAGTCACATATAGAAGCTCACATTTACATTTCTGGCAGCCAAAGCAGCTGTAAGACTCCAATTTAATACGCTAACAATCTCATTGAAAGTGTCAGTTAGTGCCACTTGGTATGCAGCTTTGTGTTGAGAGGATGTTTAGGATGCAAAGGTGAGTGTAAGGATGTAAAGTGTTCCAGGAAGCTCCATAAAAGCTCAGAAAGGAGCGCCTTCCCGGCTTTTATGTGCGACACAGAAACAACAAATCTCCCTGAATGCGGCTGCAGTGAACGAGGAGGACAGTGTTTATGCGACAGGCGGCCAGGCTGCAGAGCAGAGCCCAGCCCGCCGTGGACCGGCCCATCCCAGCCCGACCGAGCCGGCACTAATCCATCATCGCCACCACTGAATCATCGCGCTGTCAATAAAGGCGGGCGGCAATGCATTACAGACATGTGGCAGGCTTTAGCGGTAATGACATTGAGAAGTCCCCTTGGGCTGCAGGAAAAGCTGCTGCATTGCACTCTTGCTTACAGAGGCAATATTATATGTAAATGCATCCGTGTTTAGAACGAGGTGAAAGGACAGGCGGTGGTGTGGTGGTGGTGGTGGTGGTGGTGGTGGGGGGGGGGGGGCGTAAGAAACTTCCAAAGGATGGAATCTCTCTTCAGTGGCGTCGCAGCTTCTTTTTCATGTGGGGTCATCCAAGCTGCCTTTCAGCGATAGGACTCGTTTTGGGCGTAAGCCATGTTTACAAGCCATCTGATACGTGGACCCCATTCCTGCCTTATCTGGCTCTCATGGAGCTCGCTGGATGTTGCACTTTGGTCCAGACGTGCGCCTTGCAAGATACAGCGCTGCCAATCATCCACACGCGGTACAGAGAGGCTGGCAAGAAGGGAATAAACACAAATGCCACAGAGTGGCTTCTGCCTTACCTTGTGCTTGATAACTAGTTGCCCCATTAATACCCCACACCTTCACAATAAGGTGTTCACGGGCTCGTCAGCTGTAACCTCCCAGATCTATGGTAATAGGAGCAGATAAGCTCGTCTGCTCATGCCGTCGGGCTCCTGGGTGACCAGTTATGATCCTTGCAGCCGGATGACAATTTCAAACTCTAATTTTCACTTTTTCCACTTAAATGAAAAGTTTATTGGGTTTCTATGTCTGAGAAATTTGCCGTGGCCCCAGGGTCAACAGAGTTTCATAAAATCCATACAGCTCACCACCAGCACCATTTGGAAAAGCAAACGAAAAAACTTCCTACTTCAGTTATTTCACATTAAAAAAATTAACACCTTCAATTCCGAATTAGGTTTGGTTTTGCCAGATAAGAGTCCCGATTTGATTTAGCTTGGAATTTAAGGACTGAAATGAAAGTAGTCTGTGAAAATGAAATGCGGCTTACTTAGAAGACATCTGACTGTAAGAAAAAAAATAATAAAGGTGCAAGAAACCGGTCACAGCTACGCCGTTCAGCCTCAGAAAACTCATTTTAGGTTTTGGGTGTTTTTTAACTGTTCTTGTGGCTGCATTTCCTAATGATGCCAACTTTTAACCCTTGTGCTATCCTAAGACTTCACCCCTCCACTGAGGTGTTCTCCCTACCAGGACAAAGGTGGATAAAGGTGGAGAAGATTTCATGTAATCCATGGACACCAGTGAAGATCACAAATCATTGATGAATAAAGGTTCAGAGCTCTGTCTAGTGGGTCTAGATGACCCCACTCCCAATGTTAACGTGCCTAGGATAGCACAAGGGCTAAAGAAAAATTGTCCGGTTCCCGGAAAAGCGGAACTTTTTCTTAAAACCTGTCTGGCCATCGCACGGCGTCTTCACATGGGACTGCCGCCTCCCGATTACAGATGCCACCACGTGGCCACCTGCCAAATTTGCTGGAAAACTTGTATTTAGATCGTGGGGTGGTGTTATTTTAGAGCATGCGACCGTAGTATTAGCTAGCATCTGGCTCCAAACTGTACAGCTGGATTACTCCAACATCTCAAGCAGTAATGTTGACTTTTGGGGCTGTAAGCTAGTGGGGGAGCATGTAAACAAAGGATGATGGGAAATGTAGGCAGGCTTACTCCACATGTGACAAAGTAGCGTCACAGGTTGCAGGACGGCGCCTGAACACCAGCCTCAATTGTTTGTTTTGTCTCATCTGCCAGCCCAGTAGCAGTGTACAGTTTTCAGTGGACACATGCACACACACAGGCAAACACATCATTCATATTTCATATTTTGTTGAATTCTAAGGGTGCACACTTGGTTTTAAACAGAATCTTACTCACCATCTAAGTCTTCCTCCACAAACAGCCAAACCAGAGCATTGTCCATATCAGCATACATATCCACAGGAAACAGGAAGTGACATCACATGTCAGAAATGTTTTTTTTTTGCTTTTTCCTTTCTGTCTAATTGATTTTGTTCCAAATCTATTTCTGTATTTCACTTATTACTGTCGTTTTTTATTTGTTAAATATCTAAAATTTTGAAGTGATGTTTACGAAATTTCCAGGAATTTGATTGAAATGTTTGGTTAATTGGCCTGTGGGAGGGGCTAAGCCTTTATGAGGCCTGAACTTTTCCCAGTTGGGGGAGAGCAGTCCTGGTTGCAGTGGTGGCAACAGGCTCTCCCAGAACAGTCGACGGCTTTCTTTGATTATTGTTTTGGGATCAATAAAATCCAGTTGTTTGGTGTTTGGAGTCTGCTGGCTTGGTCATCGTATTTTAGAGCGATTTCTTTATTCACTGCTAGGAAGAACCCCGTCACGCCATGCTAACGGTCCCGCCCACAATTTAGAGGCATATTTCTGATGAACTTCTACGGCTATGCAGAAAACATGTCCTAGAAAACACAGGTTTTGAGATTTTGCCTAAAAACACCAAATCATAATGAAAAGACCACTGGGAAGGCTATGCAGATGGATCAGTGGGGGCGGGACTCTGAACGTGGATACCGGCATACCGAGGAGTCGGACACCAACGAGGTTTAAAGCAGCAAATGACACAAAAACAGACCAGAGGTTTGTGCTGATAGAATAAAATTCTTGATTTATTTATGTTTGTCTATACATTAAACAGCTGTTCCTGAATGCAGCAAGAGAAAACACAGAACAGGATGCGAAGCGCCAAAGAGTTGCTCGCATAGCAGAGGTGTGGCCGGTTTAGCAAAGACATGGACACTCTATAGCAAATACTTGTAGGATATTCTGTAAATGGGGGCTGCCTCTGTGAGACAGTGCAGGGGGTGGGGGTCACTAAATGATAAAGGTTCCCCCCCACATTTAGATACAGACTGGAAACACTCAACGCAGTAAAAACCCTGTTTTTTCCCTGATAACTGCAATGCCTTTATAGGTACAGACAGGTACACTGAGCCGCCCTGGGGAGGGGGTGGGGGTGGGGGGCTCAGTTTGATTCAACCTCAGAAAGCAGTCATAGTTCTGGATGGATTTGTCATATCGCTTTTGTCCCGTTTGATTTGCTCTCGAGCCTGTCTGGTGGCATTCAGCTCTCTCTCTCTCTTGTCTATCTGTGGTAGTCTCTTTCCCCCTGAAAGTGTCGGGTCAGCAGCTCCACTCCTGCACAGGAATTCTACAACCTGGTTCCGGTCTGTGGACCAGGGCGAGGCTCACTGCTGTAAAAGAGTCCAGAGCAGGAATGGCTTCACCCGGCGGTGTGTACTTAAACACAAACAACAGTGTAGAGCGGCTCCAGCAAAACACAATTTAGTCTCACATGTAAAAATGGAAATCTAGAGCAGGACATAGAGACACTGATGGGAGTTTTTGGAGAATAAATCCCCACTGTAAAACACAGATGACTACATCTGAACCCTCCGTATATTAACCGGACAGGAAAATAAAGAACACAGATGAACATCCTGAACAAACTGACCCAAAACGGCTGGTATGAACACACGGAGAACATCTCTGCAGGTCTCACAGCTCCCCCCCCCAGGAACCCCATGAAGACCAAACAAACTCAGCTCTGACAGAACAGGGAAAAACACCTCAACAATCCGCCACACACCCGACTGGTATGCAACCAGGAATTTGATTTGCTACCTCTCACAGGAATCTCCTCATCCCACCGGGAAAACTGCATATTTCTGAAAGCACGCGATGGAAAATAAACCAAGCCTCCACAGCGCCAACCTTTGAGGTACGTCTGAAACTTGCAGCTGAGGCTAGAATCTACAATATTTGGATGGGTAGCGTGCGGTTGATGCGGGGCGGTCGCCCCGGCAACGCATTGTGGCTTGGAGCTCGGCTAGGGAGCGCTAACAGTTGACACCTGGATAAAACGCAGCCGTGTGACGTAAGAACATAGAAAAACAGCACCGTTTGAGGTCCGATAGATCAGCTTTTGAACCGTTTGCTGGTAGCACCGTCAACCAGTAAAAATCTCAGAATGCAAGAGAGACAGGACACAACCACCAATCACCTGCACCACATGGCAAAGAGCAGAGAGACAAACCCTCACACAGAATCCCCCCCTCAGCAGCATCTTAAAGCAGGTCAGAGAACAGATGATATCCGTGTATTGAGGTGTTATACTAGTTTTATATGCTGTACACGTTAAGAGTAACCAGGTATACTTTTGTCCTATAGGTTTTTTTTAATATACACACAGTTTACAGTCACTGACAAACACCAGAGCAACAATGAGGTAGGACGGTGAAGTAAGATGAAGTAGAGCCGGTTTGTGGGTTGTATACAAAGTTACTGATACAGTATTTAAGGAAAAGACAGGCCTAGCAACGATTCCTCTTTTCAACACCAGTTTGACTTTGTATCGGCGGCTCAAACAGAGTCTGGAGCCGCGTAGAGCTAAGAGCAGACGTCTTTTCACCAAATTCACCTGACGCAGAGCAGAAAAAAAGCTTTTGAAGCGGTTTTAGCAACGAAGCGAGGGCAACAGGATTTTCTCGCCCTGATACACGTTTGTACATTTATGCACATGAACGTCGTCCATATTCATGTCAGGACAGCGAGGGAGGCCGAGCGCCATAGGAGGTGGATGAACCGTTTACATGTCTGCCCTGCAGCTGCTGAAAGTGACAGCTGACGTACGGGAAAGTCTAGTGTGGCGTCTGAGCCAAACCAACCCCTTACAGCCATCAACCACCAGCTATACCCATGTAATACGGATGAGGTCCACACTCGAGCTCTGCAAGTGACTTGGACTCGACAGAGACGGGCCGTACCATTGCGCTTTAAGCCAGGTTAAAACAGCACTTTTCTTACAGCTTTCACTCGCTGAATATGGTTTCAGTTCAGAGTTTAGGCTTAAAGAGTTAACATTTTAGATTATGCAATCGCTGGATAAATGCTCTTTCTTTAAGCACTCTTTTGGCCACACCCCCTTTTGGCGTATAACAAAAACAATAAACAATGATTTGAGAATTTCTCCAAGACTTTGTCCTTTTCGAGCGTCACAATTGTCTGCGAAAGGGCCGTCATTTTTGTCCAATTCCTTTCCAACTAAATCATTCAGTCCTTAGAAAGCGTTCGTTCGTTAAAATGCTTAGATTTTCACATTAGTGGTAGATTCACATATCCCCAGCATTTGAACATAAAAAGTTAAAGAAAAACAACAACATAAAATTCAGTGACTGTTCTTTTCACCAACACAGTCTCTAGTAAATGACCGGTTGAAGCCAATGACTGTATATGAGAACTGGACTGAGTTCCAAACAGGAAAACGCTGAAATCCCACAGACTTCTATAGAGAAACAAACTATTTTGTTTTTCATATTTATACTGTAAAAAAGGTTATAACCTGGCCAATCAGATGCTGCCACAAAAAGAAGGCGGTGCCTGCTGGCCCCCGCATCCAACATTTAAAAAGGATGGACAAATTTCGTGTAGTCAAGTGGTAGGGGTGTGGCCTTCCAACAAGCTCACTCCTGGTTGGTGAGTGGTTGCCATAGAACTACTTCTGACATCTAGTTTCAGTTTGATGGCGTCTGTCTCACAAAAACGACAGGAACTGAGATGACTTCATTTGGTTGGAACTAGAACTAGAAGTCAGTCATTTCCTACGGGTGATGTCACACTCACTTCCATCCAGATCTCTAATACAGTCAATGTTTGAAACTTTACAGATTTTTAAATAGACAAGAATTTCACTTTCTTTGATTTGGTTTGTTATAAACCTTAAAAGCTTTTTGCATAAAACAGTTTAATATTAAATCTTTAAAGCCTTTTTTTTTTAAATCGTTGGCAGATCAGAAACATATGACAAAAAACAAACTGATCGCTGACAAAAATACTTAACTTACTTTTGCATTTTACTCATTAAAAACAAAAAAACAGAATAATTGAAAAAAATTTGATCCAAGGTGCTTCTTGATAAGAAATGACTATCAGACTATCAAAGAAATCCCACAAACACATCTGCTTAGCATAGAAGAAATAGCAGAGAAGGTTAAAGTGCATTCATCATTGGGTTGATCGTTACTGCATCCAAACTGGTTTTTTCCTTTGAATATGGCAGATTTGAAGTAGGTAGACATTGTTAAGAAAATCCTCTTTTGCTTCTCTGAGATTACTTTGGCTAAGAAAGAGTTTTTTTGATGTTAGAAGACTCCACTGATCGATATTTGGATACAACATCAAGCTTAAAGCCAACAATTCATTGGAAAACAACAAACAACCATTTTGGTAAATAAAAAAAATCCCACAAGGAATTGACAAAAAAAAAAAAACAGAATGACAATATGAACCAAATGAAAAGATCTGAACCTTGAAAGTTGTAGGTGTCAGAAACAACCATGTCTGGTGAAAAACAGAAAAGGGTTTGCTTATGTACACTGAAACGTCTCCAGACCATAAAAGTAGCTTCACAAAAAAGGCTGATCTGAGCTTTTCAAAGAACGAGAAAAAAAGAAAAAAACAAAGACGGACGAAACGACGGAACGAAAGAAATGAGATGAACGGGAATCTAAAGTGTGAAGCGAGGAAAAGCCTTGATGGGAAGTTCTGCAGCAGATTCACAGTTATGTCACAGTCGAGATTTCAATCTGCAGCGTTTTGTTCCAGCCTGCAGACGGCCACACCAACCATTTAGGACCACAACTGTGGAGCAGGACAGACACTACATAGATATGAGTAGAAATCTAAATCTGTATCGTCGCCGTGGCAATGGCATAGTTCAAGGGAAAACGGTCACTTGAGCGGTCTGTCTTTGTTCCCCGGGGGGGTGTGTGGCTTAAACGCAAGGGGTGGATGGGGTTCAGCAGGGGCAGACGTCGAGGGCGGGAAACCCAGACAGCTTTACCCACAGCTAACGTTACGTCCACAAAAGACCCGAGAGCCTTGCTCAGTTCTCAGACAGGTGGTGGTCTGGCTCACGGGGCCGCCGACCACGCGGGGAATCGTACCAAACCCTCGCTTACGTCCTCACAGCAAAGTGCAGTTGAAGCTTCATCGGTTCAGCTTCCGATGCATTTTTTACAAATCACAGCAGCAAAACAGTCCCCTGGTGAATGCGACCCCCATTTAAGGCCTTTCCAGGCATTGGCATGCCGGCATCACTGCAACACAAGTCACCACTGACGAGTCAAACACCATCCATCCAACGCACAAGGTTAAAGACAAAGGCTCAGCATCACACATCTATTTAAGCCCTCCTACCATAAATGTTGGGGAGGGGCGGCACAAATATAATCTCTGCAAGCAACAGAGTGTCTGATGCTAAATATCATATGGCTGTTTCTGATTAAGACTCGTGCATTGGAGACCCTGATATCCACTACACAACAGGTGCCGACGCTCCGACCCCCAGCAGCTTCGGATGGTCACCAAAAACGTCCACTACAACCTAGCGAGCATCATCATCATCATCATCATCATCACTTCTTTATGGAAATAACCTCATACTTTTTAAAAGTTCAAGGATCCAACATGATGTTCTGACACAGAACAATAAATTAATCACATCTAAGTCTCTTTTGGACACATATGCACACATCTCAACAGACCAAACTTCTGTACCAAATCCATGGTAAAGCTTAGAAAAACACTTTTTCCAGCTCTCGTGGACTTTTGTTTTCTATCTGGTGGGTAAAGCTGTCCGGCAGACGATGAAGGAGAAACAGAGACGGGATACCATTCTTGTACGGGGGGAGGAAGGCATGTGTTTAACATTTCACAGAAGAACCAATCCAAAGTGTGAGAGAAAGACGACTGCTCCTGAAACGGTCCCTTCCTTCCCCGATCGCCCATACCGAGCCCCGTTGGAGATCGTGTGGACCACGCCGAGGCAGAAGGCGCTGGTGTGACGGCCGGTCGCTAAATCCCATCGTAGGTGAAGTTCTCCATCTTGACCGTCTGTCTGATGAGCAGCTTGGACTCCCGCCGCTCCTCGTTCTTGATGGACTTGTTAATGTCCATGATCTTTTCACAAATGTACTTGTTTACTTTGGACAATCTCTGTGTGATTTCAGCGCTGTCCGCCGTCTCTTGAGACACTCTGTCGTAGAGACATTCTGGGGGGGGGGGGGAACAAAGGTGATCCTTAAGAAGGTGCGTCAAAGTATCTAAATTTACTGTCCTTTCTGATAGAAACTGGGAAGGAAACCTGGATTTGTCTCACCTCTGACGATCTTCAGCTTGCTGGGCGACAGTGGGGGTTTGGGCAGAGCATCTTTCTTCTTTTTGGTGGCGACTCCAGTGACACTTCGGTTTTTGAGGGTCTCCGTGCCCCAGATCATCACAGCTAGGTTCTTTGTGAACTTTGAATCTCCTTGGGTCCGCTGCAGCTGGTGCCACTTCTCTTCTTCTACCCAAATCCCCCCACCAAGATGAACCTGCAGAGGTTTTAGGAGAAAAAGCCTTTATGTCAAGATCATAGCTTCATTTTTTTCTAATCAATGAATAATGTTTCAAATAGATTTGATACATCCTTATATTTTCTGTTTTTTCTTTACCTTTACCTACTATTCCCATGAATTCCAATAGGTCGCGTGTCCAGGAGTCTGTACCTTCACCAGGTGGACCAAAGACCAAGTTTCTAGTATCTTTTTGTTATTTTTTGGTTCTCAAATTCTTAATTTGTCAGTCATTTTTAAGCCTGTTTTTAGGAACTTCCATTTTTCATTTTGTTACACATACCACGGTTGAAGATAAAAGAAACCCACTGTAATTTCCCATGTGTTAGCATGTTTAGATCTATTTTTTATGTTGGATATATTATATTGGGTAAAAGTTACCCGGCAAAAATGTTGTCACTTTTTATGGCCAAATTGATCTAGGGTTAAAAATGTATCATGTACACGGTGGATTATAGGCAAAAGTACAACTGAAGGTTTATTCTCCAATTCAACAACATGGTGAAACTTTCATTGCAATGAATGGAACTTTATAATTATGTGTAATGTTACATTCGTTCAGTAGCTGCGTTTCCATTGACTATGAATTTGTGCAAATTGGATTTGCGATAATAGACTTGCCTGATGGAAACACGACAGTTTAAAGAAAAAAACTCACATTTATCGAAAAAAAAGGTTTTTCACGCTTGGAAGAGGTGGTTTTTTTTAAAACACCATCATTTATACATCTGTTTAGAAGAACAGAAAAAAAACAGTTTTTGAAAGGATGAAATGTTTTACAGTCATTTGATTTCAGCTCCTGATTTGTAAACTTCCAGTAGATGGATGACGGGAAGATAGTAAACTAAGACACAGCAACCCCTAAACAAAAGGACTAGCAACTAGAAAATCCTGACAAGTGTTTCCAACACACATGTGTATAAAACAGACTTTTTTCATCTTTAGTGGAAATACTAAAAAAAAAAAAAAAAAAAAAAAACTCCCAAAACTTTGGATGAACATTTCACAGACGGCTTCTCCACCGCGCTAACATGACGTTATACAAATGATTTTTATATTTTTTAAGTCAAATTGTCAACTATATTTCAAACAATATGAACTTCAGACTTTTTTTTTCCCCATTCATCAAAAACTCTTGATAGTTTTATTCTGAAAATGAGAACCTTCACTGAACTTTTACTTTGAAGATTCACTTCTGCTTCCTGTAGTGCATACAGGTTTGTTTACACACATAAAATCTAACATTATATGAGGATAATTACACTGCCTAAGATGTCAGGAATGTTTGTACAGTTCTTTTTGGAAACATGAGAGTAATACTTGTTACAACTAATTTCAATGTGTTCCTTGGGATTCAAATTGATCACCAAGTTTTGCTGTTACTTTTATAAGTCTGGACAGTCTGAATGTTTCTATTTGTACAAATGTCAACATCTTTGAGTTTTTTTTAATCCTCCATTTCTGTCCCCCCCCCCCCCCTTTTTTTTTAATCTTTTAGTGACATTTAAGAGCAAATTGCACCTTCCAAGAAGAGCAACTTTGGCCAGTAAAGGCTTAAAGCTCTGTTCGGGCTGCTATGTGCCTGCAGCATGGATTACCTTCATTATGAACTTAGCCTGAAGGTCTGGATGTGATGTCAGCGCGCGTTGCATAAGCCACTACCAGACACTTCAAACTGATTGCCAGCTCAGACAGATTTTCTGGGTCTTCCAGGTGAGCTCATTCAGCAGCAGGCATATGTGACACTTTCTCCCGCCTCCAATTTCTTATCACTGTAAAGTCTTTAGGCTCACTTCCAAAAGGCTTTTCCTTGAGCAACTAATGTGTTTAAACCACAGGCCGGCCAATCTTTCCCAGAGCCCTGGAGGTGGACATGTCTGTGCTTTTGTTTATCTCTTTCTTCCAATCTCCTTGTTGAACCTCGATGTGTCTCTCACCAGGGCTAACCTGCCACTCACTTTCAATGCCCCTCCTGCTAATAATTAATACGGCCTCTCTGATGTCGGAGAGTTCTCATTTGCCAGTGTTCTTCACGCCTGAAGTGGCTGGACGCCCCATAGCTTGTACTACCAACCCCCCCGTCATCAGAGACGGGACACACAGCAGTAGTGGGGGGGGCAAAGGAGTCTCCAACAGGCTAATACACACTGATGATGTTGGCCAGGCTCGCAAGAACAATAATAATCTTCTAAACCGTGTTTACCTGCTGGAGCAGAGCGGCAAGGGGGAGGGAGGGGGGGGGGGCGATCAGCTGGAGCAGCAAGCTGAAGGGTTTATGAGGAAAAACAGGAGCAGGCATGCAAACAACCGCATTATAGAAGCTTTCAGTAAACGTCTTGGTTTGGTAACATTTGTAGAAATAAATAAATAAAAGGAACTTTTTTTAGTTTGCTTAAAATGTAACAAATGTAACATTGTTGGTTTGTTAACAAACGTAAACATTATTTAGAACTTGTTCTTTAGGTGTCATTATCATTACGTCCATTACGACTTTTAATCCACACCCAACAGCCAATCAGAATAGAGTATTCACCCGGCCCATGGTTTTCCATTTTGTAACGTTTAATAACAAACTAACTGAATGTTACATTTTATTAGATTGTAAACAAGCGTGACATTATTTTAGTTTGTTAAGAATGTAACATTTTGTTGTGTAAAATGTAAGTGTGGTATTTTGTAACATTGGGTAACACTTTACAATGTTCCACTGATAAACTCATTATCCTTAACTTAGGCTAACTGTAAACATAGCAGACATTAGTCGACTGCTAACTAATGCATAAAGTAAAACACTTAGTAATGCAAAGTATTACACACAAGTGGCTGTCAGTGCTTCTTTATTAGTTAATTAAAGCTTAATTAGGTATAATCTATGGCAAAAAGTGATTCCTTTCGTAAAGTGTTCCCCTACATTAGATTAAAATATATATGCATTAACGTAGCGGCTGGATGGCTTCGCTGGCTGCATGTAGACCTGGTGCACGGCCTGCCAGGGTTCAATTCCCAGGGAGCACGACAAGCCCCATCTTGACGTGGGTCCTTGGGCAAGACTTTTACACTACTGTCTAAGCATGTATCCACAAGGAGGCCCTGTGCGCCGGTCCCTAAAATACAGGGGGGTGTCAGGAAGGGCATCCAGCGTACAAATCTCTGCCAAACCACCTGTGAGAATCACTGAAAGCCGATTCGCTGTGGTGACCCCTGAAGGGTTATGCCGAAAGGGGAACAATGTGTGTGCTTGAATGTGTGTATTTATACACACATTTAAAGGTGGAGTTTTTAAATCTACCATCCAACTTAAATTACATTTCAGCCCCCGTGTCGAGATGTTATAGTTGAAAAATCCGACAAAAAACAGAGGATCGGGCAAATAGCAGCAACCTTTTTTATGAGCTGAAGCAGAGCCACCAAGCATGTTCAACCTCAGACGGAAACGATGATTCTCAGATCTGCACAGCAGCAACAAACTACCAGAAGACACTCCGACAATCTGATTTTAGTTCCTACATTATTCACAGGATGTTGGCAAAAATATTTGTCCATGTTATGTTTGTTCTGCAAAACAGCAGAATCTATTTGAGAAAAGAGTTCAGCGTTCTGTTTTGTTCTCTTTTGAAACTTTTGCTTTAATCCTGTTCCTTCAGTGCATCCGTTATGTTTAAAGGATGACAGGAAAGAAATATTTCAATCTAAACAACCTGCTGATGATTACACATTTCCCCAATGAGCAGTGTTCAAATTTGACAGAAGCAGTTATTTGGATGATATCGTTATCGCCTGATATGAAAAACAAAAAAAAACAAAACGATAGCGTGATATAAAAAATTATTTACTGTCCAGCCCTGACTTTTGCCAGACTCTTCTAATACATTTTGAATTTTAGTTTGATGAGTTTGCATATATGATCATTAAAGAAATGTAAAGTATTTCAAAGATAACTGAACAAACCCTATCGATGGAAAATATCAATTTTTGAACAATTATGTCTAATACTTGAAGTTTTAATGAATACGGGTGCATTTTTAATAAATAGAAAGTGGGAAAACACATTTTTAAGACAGTAAATGGGGACAGAGAACATTTGGTAAAAGGGAAAACTGAATGATGGGAAAGGTTGGAGTGTTTCTCACCTTTCCATCGTTGCAGGTGTAGACCGTTCTGGGTGACGGGGAGTAGCTGGAGCTGGTGTTGGCTTCTTCTCTGCACGCCTCCTGAGCTTCAACGATCGGTTCGACCACTTCAGCCTTGATTGTCTGAGTTCCATTGTCATGCATGGGCTCTGGCAGAATAAAAGCAGACATTTAACACTTTGAAGACGGAGCAGACGGCCCCCAGCCGTCACCTGAGTTACTCATGAGCTTCGGATCGCAGTACATAAACACAACAGTGGAATGTTAGATTACATGCAAACTAAGAGCAGACAGGAATATCCTAATCCTTACAGAAGCGAGTTTGTATTTATTTAGTTTAGCTTTAGAACTGCAGATTATTTTCATTGCTGCATCAGGCTTGGGCTTTCCCCTCACTCGCAGCACGCAGTTTTTTAAGTCCAGGAACGACGCTGGCCTGGTGACTGGCCATGCTAAGCTCCAATGCATCTGATGAGTTTTCATATTTGTCATCGTAATCCACTCTATGACTGACAGAATCCCAGCGCTCACTAATCTGCAGCCTGTAAATTCAACAGTCAAATCAGTCGTCGGGGCCTTTAAGGTCCAAAGACGCCAAAAGCTCAAACGTGAAGCGGATCCCACTGAAAAAGCTCTTGTGTTTGTTTTTTGTTCGAGGCTTCAGGAGCAGCAAGTTCACACTTTGCACTCGGCTCGCTCTTAACTTTTCCGTTCCTTTTTACTGCTAACTCAGTCAAGTTCGTTCCGAGGCCTCACTGAAGCGACCGCATACTCATCATAACTTGAATGCCTATTTTTATGCCCAGAGATGGCTAAAGTGTTTCTCATTCGCCTTCTTTAAAGAGCCTGACAAGACATTAAATGAAAAGATGCTAGGTGGCGATATGCCTCTTCATGCATTATTTTTGGTCCATCTCTGCAAAAGTAAACTTTGACTCGAAGACACCACGGTTGAAAATGAAAGGGGGGGCAGTAAAATGGAACTGGAATGGTTCACAGAAGTGAGGAGAATGACGACTTTTTAACAAATGAAGACGTGAACAGACCACGTCACGCCTGAACAAGTGTCATGTGTGAGACGCTGACCGAGATTTTGAAAAAGAACTTTTAGTGTTTTGAATTAGCGATGATTGAGCCAACAGTAGCTTGTATTTTCCTAGCATGTATTGTATTTTTAATGAGTGGATGATTAAGCTTTAACGATCAATTCTAAGTATTGAATATGAAATGTGTCCTTATATTTAAAGAGCTTTTACTAAAGTTTGGCTGCAAAAGGTTTAAGTTGCAGGAACATCCTCCTGGCTGCTTTAACAGACTAAGAAAAACACAAACTTATTATCAGAGGACACAACATGAGCCTGTAGCAGATAAAAAATGTATCTAGTCCAGTTAAGATGGACTCATCAGCGCTAATGATATGTGTGCTATAAAATCTAAATAAAAAGAATCGTGTTTGTTTTTCATTATAATATTGGTTGTATGAAAACACTTGGTAACATCCATCTTTTCCTCTTTTTGCACCTCCTTACTCCCTTTTGGGGTCATGGGGTTGCTGGAGCCTATCCCAACCACTGATGGTTGAAGGTGTGGCTAACCTTGGAAGGTCTCCAATCCATCCCAGACTTGGCGTTTTTTTTATAGCTGGTGTTATGGTGGATGATGGAGTTTCACAGTAAAACTGTACTACAGCAAAAACAAAGTCTTTACATAACCACCTTTGTTGTTCTGTCTGCAAATCTATAAAAAAAAGAATTCAATCCCATGCCAGCAAAGCTGTATGTCAGCTAGTATTAGAACAGGCTCTGTTACGTCCTCAAGAATCATATACGGAGCAAAAATACTTGGTTTACAATACGCCAGCATCAGTTTGTCATGAAAACACGCGTGTGCTGCTGACTCTGCTCATTCCACAAACATGTCTCCCTTTGAAAACCATCGTTTCTGCTTTTTCTTAACACATCCTCACTACTCTCACCAACAATGAAATCTATTACCGTGACATAGTACTTTACTTTTGTGAATACACCTACAGAGTTTGTTTAAGTCAAATGTTAATTTTCCACAGATTTAACATCTTAAAATGTTTGTGCATCTGCGCTAAATCAGACAGTTGAAAGTAGATTCATGGAGTTACGAGTTCACAAATTGGGCTTGTACTAGTAAAACTGTAGGTTTGTTCTTAAAGAAATCTGTGTGGCTGTGTGACTGTAAGCGATGTTCACACTGAACACGATTTGCATGCGCATCTGCATCGTTCAGGCCTAATGTTAAGTCAATGCGCCCATGCAGCAGGTCCTGCAGAGCAGCGAGCGCGGCGCAATCCTGCAGCGGCAAGGCGCGTCTCGGGCAGCACGAAAACGGTAAAAAATTCTGACATGTGGCCAGAATTTTCAAGAGTTTCAACATTTCTGAGCTTTAGCCAAAATCAACCAATCAGGGACTTGGTTTTGGTAGTGACGTGTGACGGAGTGACGGAGCAGTCTGGGGGTGGAGTCCAAAACCAACATGGAGGAAAGGCTCATTGTTGCTGTTTGAGTTTGTCCCACACTTCATGATGTTTTTGTCATTTCTGTTAAGAAAATAATAGAAAGATTCCCCAATTCCAATTGTTCCTTCCTCAGACTAATCCGGGGCTGAAAATCGTAAAAAATAAGCCTCGGAGCCTCGGAGACGGATGTGCCGCTGAAAGCAGCCGTCATTCGGACGCATCTCCTGCAGTACATGGCGAACCTTCCCGTACTGGGACTGAATGACCTCATGAACCCAGACGAGGCGACGTGCTTGCTGGTCACTATGTAGAGCTCTCCTAAACAAATAACCCCAAGCTACTCTCCACATCTCCAAATAGCCTGTAAAGGAAAGGTCAGCAGTAGCTCCTCCCACATGAAAATTTGCATCAGGTTTATGAACCAAAATGGGCGAGCGCCTGGGATCAAATTTGACGCACAGGGGCAGTGAATGCGAACTTGGCGTGCGAATCGCGTTTGGTGTGAACACAACATAACGAGCCCTGAACTTGTGGCATAGCTGTGGTGGATCTGTGTGACTGTGCATGATCCTGGTCTCTCACCACTGCCCAGTCTCATGAGAAGTACGTCCTGCAGTCGTCTGTTGAAGTCCCTCAACTCTTTGACTTCTGTCAGCAAGCTCCCATATTCTTTCAGTTTCTTGGCCTGCTGAACCAACTGCCTGCGCGTTCTCTCCAGCTCCTGCTGCAGCCTCCTCATCTCCTCCTCCTGTTGCCTGTAACTGTGAACCAGCTCCTCGTACAAGACCCTGGGAACCATGGCCGCAGCTACCTCCGACATACAATCCATGCCCGTCTCCAAATGCGGCTGCTGCTGCAAGTGATGATGTTGCCTATGCTTGAATTCTATATCTTCATCTTCATCGTCTGCATCATCTCCCTCCTCAACCAACCTGTCCTCGTCCAGGTCTTCTTCACCTTCCATACAAGAGTTTGCCGCGTTCCTCTCCAGGCGAGCCACTACTGCTGCGAGGCTCTTTGAGGAGTTGGAGAGGGGGCGTCCCTGGTCATGAGATGAAGCCTGTAGAAAGGATTTACTGCCATTAAACGAAAAAAAAAATGTTGACGACAACACAACAAACAGTCAGTCTGGTTTCAAAGTCAACGTCTTTCGGTAGCTGTGATGGGTCTGGTGCCGTCCCGCAGCACAGGCCCACCTGGCAGAGGGGTAGCTCAGCACTCAGCCAAACAGGAGAGTACTGCTGTGAGAGCGAGCCCTGGATCTCACAGCCAATAGGAGTAAACATCTCCTGCTAGCGAATCGGCGTACATTTAAGCCATGCCGGAGCACCGACTGTCGAAGCGGTTTGAGTGGAGTCTGGGATGGCAAGCGGTTAACCCCCTGTGGCGCTGTCAGCACCGCACAGACTAATTGGTGTGCTATTAGTGGACCCTTAAGCTCTTCATCAAAGTCTACAGAGATCTGACAACTGTTAAAGTCAGGTGTGTTTTAGCAACATACAAGACATGATGGAGGGCTGAAGACAAGTATTGGAAAATATTTTTTCTTCTTTTTTTTGGTAAAGTGTTAGCAAAAATCCCAAAATCAAGAATCGTCAAGCTACAGATCATTTTTAAAGGGTTACACCATCTTTTGGTAAACCAGAGGCTCTCAAGCTTTGATAGAAATTTAAAAAGAGATGTAAAATGACCTCAGAACGTAGAAGTGACAGGGCAGATGGCCTTACGGTGGTCGGTTTTGGCTGCACGGATTTCAATAGGAAATGGAAAAGAAGAGTCAGAGAGTTCTTTGATGAGCCGCTCAGAGGATTTGTTGGTAAAAGGGCAGCTGTCCAGAGTGCTGAATTTGTGTTAATCCAGCATATGGTAAAAATAGCATGTGGGATTTTGGGTGACAGCCAAGTTTATAAAATAAGATAATATATAGTCGCAGGAAATATCTGTGTAAACAAAAACAAATCACAATAGGACACAAACTGGTCCAATATAATTTTCTACTTTTTTGTTTTGCATATTTTATGTCTAATTGTTTATTATTTAACACAGCAGAGGTACATATTTCAAAATAAAAAAGAAGGGATCATGAAAGAGCCACTTTAAGATTTAACTGGTCAAAAACAACCATTCTAAAAATGTAATGTTGGTGTGCTAACGTGACATTTCATTTTTATTTTCATTACCTTAGGAGGTCTATGTGCCTTTGCTTAACTTACCTTTTTATGCCTGAGCGGCATTCTGTCCTCCCCAAAACTGTTTTCGGGGTTTCTTGAATTTCTGATGGACATCTTGGGAATTTTCATCTTCTTTTGCGTTAAACTTTCTTCAAATTCTTCCACTGTGTCTGTAAAACCAATTAAAAAGAAAGCTGCTAAAACTTTCAAATTTAATTTAATTCCACACAAACTTCAACAGTCTAACGGCAAAGATGAGTACAGCTGACACTTAAAACAATTTTAGCAGCCTAAAGAAAAAAACAAAATACTGCAGTCAAGAACATTTTTGATTTATTTAACCTCGCTTATATCAACTCACATATTCGCAACGAGCTAGCTAACAAGATCATCCATAATAAGAAGAAGCAACTCTGTAACTAAAAGTGACACCAAGCCAGCACGCTTCGGTTACTTATCTCGGTTTTATCAAACACTAGTGACATGTTTTTGAGGGACGTTTCTCTGCAGAGACACCGTACAACTGCAGCGCCGCAGCCGTTTGTAGCCCCCTGCTAGTACTAGCAAGCAGCTGCTAGCAAGCTAACCGTACACCAGAGTTGTCAAAGCGACACATTTAAACATTTACAAACTTACACAGAAACAAAAAGAAACAGATTACAGGGTAATCCGCCGCGTGTCAGGTGCGACGGCGATGCGGCGACACCCTTTAAGTCAGCACGTCGCATCAGCCGCATTCGGGTTAGCATGCTAACGGACACATCCGGCTCGGCTAGCACTAGCTAGCTACGTGTTGTAAACAACGACCGACTCACTAACGTTCCGCGCCAAAACAAAGCCGCGCGGTTCAGCCGAAGCGGGACACGCGACCCGCGGAAGTCGCTGCCGCGGGTGTCCAAATGTGACGAAGCACCGACGAGGCGCGGAGAGCCTCGGAAAGCTCGGTTAGCGTGTCAGGCTAGCATTTCGGCTTAGCCGGAGCGGAGGACGTTTTATGTTGCTAATGTAATGATCATCGCTGTCAGATTCCAGCTGATCACGTTCTGTCAGATCGGCTATAAAACATGTCTGCTTCGATGCGGTTCTACATCAACGCGCAGAAAAACAGAAGTTGCTGTTTCCAAAACGACAGACATGCATTAATAAAATGGGTAACTGGTGGCGTCCGAAGGGCAACTTACCTGCAAGGGCGAGGATCTGTGCTTCGCACGGCTGGCCTGTGCGGCCATTCTCCTCACTTCTGTGAACCAGATACACCTTCTGGTTATCAAAATCTGTTTTGTTCACAGGTCTGAAATCTTCGACAGTAGCAACGGGCAACGCGCAGCACATATCATCTTCAAAGAATCTAACAAAAGCATACATTATCTACTTCTCCTCGGTCCTGCACTTTGGATATGGTTGACAGTTTTTCCTCACAAAGTATTAAAAAAAATATATACACACATAGGGGGTTGGGTTGGATGCTGTCTGCGCTCCACTACTCTTGCCTGGCCCATATCACCAGGCTCAATCACTAAGGCATAAGTAATTGATTGACATGACATTATCTTTGGAAAATATAACAGGTGCCACCATTTAGATGAAATTTCATATAACTAAGCAACTAAAATAGAAAAAAAACTGAATATATGTGAATCAAATAGTTGCTTGAAAAAAAAAACTTTTACATGATCTTGTAAGGCATTGACGACCCACTCTCACGAGAATTGTGTTTTTAACGTTTTCTTGTGGCTTTTTTGGAGGATGGAGACCACATTTTAGGAAAAATGTGCTTAAAATAGCATTTCTGAGAATTTCTTCATTCAAATAGTTGTGATGAAAAAAAAAGTGTTGTTTGAAAAACAGCATTTGTTAGATTAGAATAGATTAGATGGGGAAATTCAATTATCTTCAGCAGCAAAAAGGACATTTGTATTGAAACACAGCAGCAAAAGTGAAAGTGATATTCACCAATAAAAAAATAAAGTGACCTTCAATGTATTTACAGAACAAGAGAAACATTATAAATAAAACAGAAGAACATCTGCAAAAACCTGCTTTTTTTTTACTAAGTAAATTACATTTAAATCAAAAGAAAAAAGTAAAAAATACACAAGAAAAAAAACAACGGTTAAAGAACTGAAAACAACAAAAACTACAGCAATGAGCAAATAAATAAATGAGTGAATGAAAAACACCCGTGGGTCCGTAGTGTGTCACTTTGACACCGTGTTCTACAGTCTGGTGGCTGTACAACACGGCTGTTGTGACGTAAAAATGCACCAGGCGGATCTACTTGTAGACGTCTTTGTTTCATCATCCGAGCTGGCATCTGACTCAAAACTGTACGACTGGATAGTTGATGCAACAGTCATATTAGGTTGGAGGTGTGGGGGCTGTAAGCTAGCGATTTGTAGACAGAGAGCTCTCTCTCAGCAAAGGTCAGAGAAAAGGGGGTCGGGTCGCTGCACGTTAACGGTCCCGCTATGTCCTAAAAGCAGCACAATTATAATTAAAAGACCACTGGGAACACTTTGAAATAAGATGATCGGTGCGGGTCTTTAACCCACAACCCACCAGGAGGATTTGGTCATTGCTGTCATTGCTGTATACATCCTCACCCGTTCCTTCCATCACACCTTAAACGCTTAAAGCTGGCTGACAGAATGGACTCTTTGTTATTGTAAGACAGCCAGGTGTTTTATCCAACAGGATGGATTTCTTTCAGTTGTTACTCTAATAGAGGGCACCACAGTCGATAAATGACACTAACAATTTTGTTCTGCTTGGGCTGCTGTAATTGAAAAGTAACTGATGCAGAACTACATGGAGCCCCTTTTTGTTCTCTGATATTTCGTTTCTTGGTTTCAGGCGTTTAGTTCGTTATGATTATTCCTGTTTGAAATGCCAACTTCCTTATGTTATTTGTTCACTGTGCTGTATAAGTGGTTCCAGAATCTCTTAAACTCAAGAGGGCCTTCGAAAAAAAAAGGTGGTTGCAGTAAATGTGGAAAATTTACTCTTAATATTTCAAATATTTGAGAGAGGTTTAAGCTTTTTTAACCTCTGTGATAATAATTTGATTCCGGGTAAAAGATAAGAAACTTAAGCGACGTCTGGTCAATTGACAGACACAGTAGATTTAAGTTTTTTTCTTTCTGTTCCTAAAGCTTTTTGGTTGTAATGTGGTCTTTTATTAAAAGGGGGGCTTTTCTAGCATAAATTGTGTGCGATATTATTTATGCAACCCTTTAGAAGTTACCAATTAAACAGTGTTGAATTCTGGATTCACAAAAGTGTATCCAAAGTAGCAAACTGTCAAAAAATATACTAGAGTTACACCCAAATGTTTTTTAGAGGGTATGCAGGAAAAGTCGGATGTCTTTTCTTCTTTGGGTGGCTTTTTCATTTGATTTGCTTTGGTTTGTGTCTCTTTATTGCTGCAGGTTTGTTTACAGCTCGTGGCTTTCAGTCCACAACTGTTCATTTCCTTGACGCAGAGCTATGGTGGCTTGTCAGTTCCACAAAGGCTGAAGATATTTGGAGTTGGGCCAGAGCAAGACTGGCTCATGTCACCCTGCAAGCAAACCGTACCAGTCCATTTGGAAGCAAACTGACAGGTTCTGGATTGGCGTTGCATTAGTGCATTCACACCTGCACACTTGGTCCAAACCATTGACTGTACATGAGAGCTGGATTGAGTGAACCCTCCATTGCTACTTTTTTAACACGTTCTTGATAATAATCCTCCTTTCTAAAATATTTTTTCATTGTCACAAGTTATTCAAGTTATAAACCAGCCAATCAGATGCCTCAGTAAAAGTAGGCGGTGTCTGCTTCCACCACGAGTCTTCACATTTTTGACAGATTTCGTGTAGCCACTTTCAAGTGGTAGGGGTGTAGACCTCCAACAAGCTTACTCCTGATTGGCAAGAGTAGTTGCCATAGAAACATTGACTCAGACTAACTGACCAATCACTGCTTACTGACAAAATTTGGTTCCATCTGGCCGAGTCCATATCCCAAAAATAGGTCAACTGAGTTGTCGTGAGCCTTTTTCCTCTGGGTGACGTCACACTCACTCGGTCCAGTTCTTAGAAACGGTCAATGGGTTGGATCAATGTGAGAAACCTGTTGGACTGTTTCAAGCAAACCGAGTCCAGTAGGTGTCATTACTTTTCATGGCTGAGAGAGCCAATAATAAACAGAGAAACTACAGAACTGGATCACAGAGAACTGAAGTCAGGTTGTATGAGTGAGTAACCTCTGATCTTGTCTGGGTTGTACTGAAAGAGATTTTTGTAAGCTGGTGAGAGCTGTGCATACGGCACTGTCTAGTGGGTCTAGATGACCCCACTCCCAATGTTAACGTGCCTAAGATAGAACAAGGGTTACAGAATATTAAGCTTAGAACTGCATTTCAGAGTATTTCTTTATTTAAACTGTTGTGAACCAGGAGCAGACAAAAAAAAGGCTGTTTGACAAAGATTGTAGCAGTGACGTAGCTGTCGGCGGGCCAAAAGCTCTCAGCTCCGCCCCTTTCTGATGCATCCACTGTCAGACAAATAGATCCATGAACATCTTTGTTTTCCTCGTCTGAGCTGGAATCTGGATCAGAACTGTACGGCTGGATAGCTCTGATATTGATCACCATTTTTGTTGCACCGGTCATGTTAAGTTAGGGGCACCAGGGGCTGTAAGATAGCAGGGGGAGTGAAAACAAAGGGATGATGGAAAATGAGGGCAGGCTTACCTCATGCTAACAGTCTAATCAACTCTTGTTGCTCTGCAGAAACTATGTCCCAGAAAATGACACAGGTTTTTATTTTTATTTTGGCTAATAATAAATAAAAGAAACTTGATATGGTGCCGCTGTCAGACTCCTCCCCCTCTCCTCTCCGCCTGGCTGCTGATTCTCTCCAGCTGCGACCACTTACCTCATCACCTCATCCGCCTTCATAAGGAGCTCCAGGATCATCAGTCGTGGCCAGTCCGTTGCCCCTGATGGTGCATAGTTGGTCTTATTGTCAAGTTCTAGTTTGCCAAGCTCTAGTTTCCACGTTACGTCAAGTTTTTGTCTAAACTATCTTTCTGCTCACCTCCAGGAATCCATTACCACGAGTGGTCGCCAGAATCAGCCTCAGCCCGGATCCCCCTCTCTGTCTTCTCCTGCAGTCACACCTCGAGCCTCTGCTGTTGCCTCGGTTCGTTGGACCTTCTCTTCAGACGGCTGATCTTTCCTAAGGAGTAACCCACCAGTGACGCCACCAGCATCTGCCTCACGCCAGGGACCTGTCCCTTGTCCTGCTCTCACTCTGTTCCCAGAAGCTCCCATTAAATCTCTTACCTGCCACGCTCGTCTCCCGCTGTGTTTCTTCCGGGTTCCAGCATCTGGGTCTGAAAGTGTTCTGTAACCATGACAGAACGGACTGGCCAAAATCCCGACCCAGCTGACCCGGAAGGACTCAGGCTAGCCGTTTCCCAACAAGGCATTATGCTCGGACGTCAAGCGAACGCCCTGTCGCAAATGGCTGCGGCTCAGCAGGACCTTTTTCATCGCCTGGATGGTATGACTCAGACTTTACATGAAATAACCAGTCAATTTTCCCATGTTTCGCCCGCCATAGCTCATGCTTCCGTCAACTCACCTCCTGCCGCTTCCGGATCACAGTCCACCCCCGAAAATATCCGACTCCAACCGGAACCCTTCTTCGGGGATGTTGAAGCCTGCGGAGGATTTTTGCTGCAGTGCCAGTTGATATGTCAACAAGCCCCCAGATACTATCAAACCGACCATAGTAAGATCACACTCATTATTAATTCCCTGCGAAACAAAGCTCTCCAGTGGGCTCAAGCCTTCCTCTCAGCCAATCCTATCACTCACCTGTCTTATGAACGCTTCCTCAGTGAATTTCGCCTTATATTTGACCAACCTCGTAAGCAGGAAGAAGCGACCCGGCGGTTACTCGCACTCAAACAGCGGAGCCGACCGGTAAGCGATCACGTCATCGACTTCCGCATTCTAGCGGTGGAGGCTGGCTGGCCCGATCTGGCGCTTAAAGGTATTTTTTACCAATCCCTGAACGAACAAATAAAAGACCACCTCTGTTCTCAACCTGAAGCACGCTCCTTTGAGGAGTTAGTCTCTGCAGCTCTCAGATCGGACATTAGGTTACGAGAACGTCAAAGGGAGCGCAATCATCCTCCTCCTCGTCCTCCAAGACCCGCTTCCACGTCACCGATCGAACTGAGCAAGATTACCGAACTCCCCCTTCCCTCCAAACCTCCGGATGAACCCATGCAGATCGGACACTCCAGACTATCGGAGGAGGAGCGACGCAGAAGACGCGAAGTAGGAGCTTGCTTTTACTGTGGGACTAAAGGCCATGTAGCTTCGGGTTGTCCACTTCGTTTAAACTCCCAAGCCCCTCGCTAGATGACAGGCCGCGGGGGGAGAGCCCAGTCACTGATTCTGGTAAAGAATTTCTGTTTTTGCCTGTCAAGTTATGCCTCGGTCTTCAAGTTTATGATTTAAGGGCCCTCATTGACTCTGGGGCTGAGCAGAGCTTAATTGATTCCCATGTTGTTGACCATCTGTCAATCCCTACAGAACCTCTGGACACTCCCATAGAAGCATCCGGTCTTGGGGGTCAACACCTATCACGTATCACTCACCGCACCAAGCCCGTCCTGCTAGTCACGTCAGGTAACCATAGAGAATCTATCCAATTTTTCATCACTCAGTCTGCCCATACTCCTGTTGTATTAGGTTTCTCTTGGCTTAAATTACACAACCCTCAATTAAACTGGTCCCAGGGATCCGTCACTCAATGGAGCCCTTACTGCCTTGCTAACTGTTTATTATCCGCCGTACCACGTGTTTCCACCCCTGACCCAGAGAGTCCAGGTCCCGTAGATTTATCTGGTATTCCGCATTGTTACCACGACTTAAAAGCTGTGTTTAGCAAAACCAAGGCTAGCGCGCTTCCTCCTCACAGACCCTATGATTGTGAGATTAATCTCCTGCCTGGTGCTCCCTTACCTAAGGGTCGGATTTTTAACCTGTCCGGTCCTGAAAAGACCGCCATGGAGCAGTATGTTCAGGAAGCGCTCACTTTGGGTCACATTCGACCTTCTTCCTCCCCTGTGGGAGCGGGATTTTTCTTTGTGGAAAAGAAAGATAAAACACTCAGGCCATGCATTGACTACCGCGACCTAAATCAGATCACTGTAAAAGATAAATACTCTCTGCCATTAATCACATCAGTTTTCGACTCCGTTCAGAAAGCCCGCATCTTCACTAAGCTAGACCTCCGTAATGCTTATCATTTGGTTCGCATTAAAGATGGCGACGAATGGAAGACTGCCTTTAACACCCCCCTTGGGCACTATGAATATATGGTCATGCCCTTTGGCCTCACCAACGCCCCGGCAGTCTTCCAAAGAATGGTCAACGACATCCTTCGAGACTTCCTCAATCGTTTCATTTTTGTTTACTTAGATGATATACTCATTTACTCTCGGGATCAGGCCCAGCACGAACACCATGTACGTCTCGTACTCGAGAGATTACTCGAAAATCAGCTCTACGTCAAGCATGAAAAATGCGAGTTCCATGTGTCTACTGTCCAGTTCTTAGGCTACATAATAGAGGCCGGTTGCATTCGCCCTGACCCCTCTAAGATTGAGGCTGTCACCAATTGGGCACCTCCTGAAAATCGCAAAAAACTGCAACAGTTCTTAGGCTTCGCAAACTTCTACAGACGTTTCATTAGAAACTATAGCAGCATTGCTTCCCCCCTCACTCGTCTTACGTCCGTTAATCGCCCGTTCATCTGGACCACTGAAGCTCAGCAAGCCTTCGACAAACTCAAGAACCTTTTTGTCACGGCACCAATCCTCATCCAACCTGACCCATCACGACAGTTCATTGTCGAAGTGGATGCTTCGGACTCAGGTGTAGGAGCTGTCCTCTCCCAGAAGGAAGTCACCACTGGCAAAATGAAACCTTGTGCTTTCTTTTCACGTAAACTGTCACCAGCAGAACAGAATTACGATGTCGGGAACCGGGAGCTACTCGCCATCAAGCTGGCACTGGAGGAATGGCGTCACTGGTTGGAGGGAGCCGAGCAGCCGTTTATCGTATGGACCGACCATAAGAACCTGGCCTATCTCCGCTCCGCTAAGAGGATCAACTCCAGGCAAGCTCGATGGTGTCTCTTTTTCGACCGCTTCAATTTCACGATCACTTACAGACCCGGATCCCGTAATGTCAAGCCAGACGCCTTGTCCCGGAAATACAGCCCTTCTGAACACACTCCTTCCAGTATACTACCTTCCACCTGCATAATCGGAGCCCTCACCTGGGATATCGAAAATAAGGTACTCCAAGCCCTGAGTAACATCACCGACCACCCTCCTGTTCCCAGGGGTACCCTGTTCGTTCCGGCTGAGCTACGTTCGGAGGTCATAACCTGGGGGCATACCTCCCGTTTAGCCTGCCACGGGGGAGTGCACCGGACCTTGAGTCTAATCCGTAGGAGGTTCCATTGGCCTGCCATGGTGAAGGACGTGCGGGAGTACGTCGCAGCCTGCTCCACGTGTGCTCGGTCTAAATCGTCATCCTCGGCCCCAGCAGGTCTGCTCCATCCCCTTCCTACTCCCGACCGTCCCTGGTCTCACCTGGCCATGGATTTTGTCACCGGTCTCCCCCAGTCACACGGTAACACTGTCATCCTCACTGTTGTAGATCGTTTTTCCAAAATGGCTCATTTCATTCCCCTTCCTCAACTCCCCACGGCCTCTGAGACAGCTAATCTCATGGTCAATCACGTTTTTCGCCACCATGGCATACCTGTGGACATTGTCTCCGACCGTGGCCCCCAGTTCACTTCTCAGGTCTGGAAGGCCTTCTGTTCGGCCTTGGGGGCCACGGTCAGTCTCACATCCGGCTACCATCCTCAGTCAAATGGCCAAGCGGAGAGAGCGAACCAGGAACTGGAGGCGGCTCTCCGCTGTCTGGCGGCACAGAATCAACAGGACTGGTCCCAATTCCTTGTATGGATCGAGTATGCCCATAATACTCACCCATCTTCTGCCACCGGGATCTCTCCTTTTGAGGCCGCCCTCGGGTACTCACCACCTCTGTTTCCGTCACAGGAATTGGATCTGGCAGTGCCTTCCGTCCAACATCACCTGCAGCGTTGCCAACGCATCTGGACTCAGACGAAGGCCGCTCTCCTCCGCACCAAGGAGAGCAACTGCCAGATCGCCAACCGTCGCAGGGTGGTGGGGCCCGATTACCAACCAGGTCAAAGGGTATGGCTCTCAACTCGTAATATCCCCATTCAGGCATCCTCGAAGAAACTGGCTCCAAGATTCATCGGACCCTACGTCATTGAAAAACTCATCAACCCTACCTGTGTCCGTCTCCGTCTTCCTACAGCCCTGAAAGTTCACCCTTCTTTCCACATCTCTCAGATCAAACCAGTCCAGGACAGTCCTCTGTGCCCGCCGTCCGCTTCCCCACCGCCCGCCCGGGTCATCGACGGCGCTCCGGCTTACGACGTCAGCCGGATTCTGGATGTCCGTCGTAGGGGTCGTGGATTCCAGTTCCTGGTCGACTGGGTGGGCTACGGTCCGGAGGAGCGCTCCTGGATTCCCCGCTCGTTTATTTTGGACCCCTCGCTCATTGAGGACTTCTTCCGTGCCCACCCAGATCGCCGCCCTTGACCGCCTGGAGGCGGTCGTTGAGGGGGGGGTACTGATATGGTGCCGCTGTCAGACTCCTCCCCCTCTCCTCTCCGCCTGGCTGCTGATTCTCTCCAGCTGCGACCACTTACCTCATCACCTCATCCGCCTTCATAAGGAGCTCCAGGATCATCAGTCGTGGCCAGTCCGTTGCCCCTGATGGTGCATAGTTGGTCTTATTGTCAAGTTCTAGTTTGCCAAGCTCTAGTTTCCACGTTACGTCAAGTTTTTGTCTAAACTATCTTTCTGCTCACCTCCAGGAATCCATTACCACGAGTGGTCGCCAGAATCAGCCTCAGCCCGGATCCCCCTCTCTGTCTTCTCCTGCAGTCACACCTCGAGCCTCTGCTGTTGCCTCGGTTCGTTGGACCTTCTCTTCAGACGGCTGATCTTTCCTAAGGAGTAACCCACCAGTGACGCCACCAGCATCTGCCTCACGCCAGGGACCTGTCCCTTGTCCTGCTCTCACTCTGTTCCCAGAAGCTCCCATTAAATCTCTTACCTGCCACGCTCGTCTCCCGCTGTGTTTCTTCCGGGTTCCAGCATCTGGGTCTGAAAGTGTTCTGTAACCATGACAAAACTAACTCAAAAGATGATATGAGAAGGACGCTAACACCTTTGTGGTGGTGACTACTTCATAGTTTAAGACTGTGTCCAAATTCCTCCCTACTCTCTATATAGTGTTGTCACCATTTTCTAGTGCTGTCTCAAGCTACAATTCTAAAATCCAGAGCCCTAGAAATTTCCCAGAAGTCTCTGCCAAAAACCAGTGTGAATCGATGCTCACTATATCGGCCAATATAGACCACAATGCATTGCGTCGGAACAATTTTTGCCAAAACAATTTTTTTTAGTGTATTTTTTTTTTAATAAACCATAACCTTTAGATCCTCAGAAGACAGTGGACTCGAGAATAATCGTCGCAAAACGCTCATACCAATTAGCTAATTTAACTTTGGGAAATCAATGACGTCACATCCACCGTTAAAAAAAAAAAAAATTAGTAAGCATAGCATCCGAATTGCTTTTAAAATTCAGGGCAATATGTAGTGCCGCCCTGGTGGGAATTCAGACATAGTCAAAGTCAATCAAGAATACACAGGATGTGCTTAACACAAAATCAGACTACTTGTATACCTGAAAGTGTTGCACATCCTACAATACATCTGCATGGACAGGAGGTACCACACTTTATCAGGTCATAGAAGTCATAATGCACTGGTGCAGATAGTTTTTTTAAGCAGAAACCATAGCACCACATAATAAAATAAATCATATTTACATGTAAAAGAGTGATTCACAGAGGACAGCCCATAAACAACCTGTGATGCAGATTTCCCTTTTGCCTTTGGGTTCAATTATTCTCAACTGTGGATGCTTAAACGGGCAACAATGGAGGCCACAAGCACACCTTCTTATGAAGGACATCTCACTCGGAGTTGATCTCTTTCTTGAAGGAGATACACATAATAATTCAAATCCACGTGGATGTTTTGAAGGTGTGTGGATGTCCTTGCCCAGAACTTCACTTGTATTCAGGATGGCAGCATTTACTTCAAGTGGTACTCACATACACGCAGGTATGCAAAGTACTTTGGGACTCTCATAGTTACAGGAATATTGCAAGGTGAAAAAGACCTTTCTTAACCATTTTTTTTTCTTTGCAGTCTTCATACGAGTGGCTAAACACTTGTGTTTTTGCTAGCAGACATAACCATTTATCATTTAATAAAGCCGAAGTCAAATAAATGCTCATGAAAGTTCATTTTCTAGCCCTTTTCTTTTAACACTATAGACAAAAAAGATCTATTCTGTACAGAACTGACAGGATTAATTAAATATTCCTGACACATTTATGAACAAAGAAGAAGCGAATTGATTTAATAAACCTCTTATAATTCATTACTACTAAAATAGTTATTTTCTCAGAAAATATTAAATAAATAAATAGAATAAACAATAATTTACTGATAATAACTGGATTTAATTAAAATAAGAAGTCATTTGATATAGAAATGTATCGTAGAGGATCAGCAAAAGGCTCAAGTCAGGACAGTAGCCAGACATCATGTCCCACCAATTAGCTCCACACTGCCAGGCTCATCTATCTTTATTGGTGATCCATTAGCCTGCATTAAAGGGAGACACGGGATAATAGCAGTAATGATGCTGATGATGGAATTAGACTGCGGGTGCGCACGTCATCATTGTGTCTGGCTGTGTTTGGAATCGTTAAGAGTTTTTCGCAGACAGATGGAACGACAGATGAAACGAACAACCTTTTGTGTTGTTGACAAGTCGAGGCGTCTATGTACCTCATGATAGATTAGGGGATGAGGAGAAAAAGGAGCCGTGTTTGGGTTTGTATATAAGGTTGGTGTTGTGCTTTGTAAAAGGCAGCACCTGCAGCATGGACAGATGCCGGTACAGGTGTGTTTGTGATGATTGCTGGCATGACAGGCAGGCAGCCTGTCATGCCAGCAATCATCTGCCGGGTCTGTTGACTGTGTGCAGCACCACACAGCCAACAGACCCGGCAGAGACGACGCCCTTTCTATGACAGCTGCGATGGGGGAATCATGCAGGGATTGATTCTCCAAGTTCAGATGCTTCACGAAGACATGGCTGTCTGCTTCCAGGATGTGGGACTCAGGGATGCATCAAGGTTTTTGATATTCAACACACTATTACCATCAATCAGAAGTGTTTACTGTCCATTTTCTCCCTTTTGGTTGGAGGCTTCTCACCAGAATTTCTCTTATTATGCCTCTTAATTAGTTCTGCATGAATTCCTAATCAACCATGAAAAAGGCATTCACCAATTTAAAAAGTGATAGCCCATGAAATGAACAGCGCCGCCTCATACCAGCACATCAGTTACCAATGCTGCGGGGCCTGCAAACAAACCTTTGACTGAAGGAGGGAGGACGGTCACGCATGAGCCACAAACACACACAGCGGCAAAACTTATCGTGGATAAATCCTTCATTAAGTGTTAAGAACGGTATCAGCGCCAGGCCTGCCATCACGCTGCGCATACTCACTGATCCATCCCAGAGACATTGATCTTCTTCATGAAGAACATAATGACCACCAGAGAAATACTGATCATATTTCAGCACCAGTCAATTCAGTTCATTAGGGCCACTTTACCTCCTGCTGCAGACCTGTATTGATCTTGCCACTGCCACCAGACGGTTATTCTCTGCTAACTAGCAGGGAAACAGAAAATTGTAATTCATACAGTCAAACAACAGACTGCAGCGAACAAACCATCACAACGCGTGAAGAAGTGAATCTCTTGTAAGCCGTCCTGGCCCGTCCATATAGGTGCATAAGAAATCCTGAAAGTATAAAGTCTGTCCCGAGGTTTAAGACAATTTTTTCCATCCCTTAATACCTTTTTCCACCATCTCCTCTCCTCTAATCTCTACTTATGTGTCAGCTAGGTGAGCAGCAGCACATGGCTGGTGGGCAGGCTTTGGTGTGTGGGAATAGAACTCATGTCATGCTAATGGTACTTCCTTCCTTTTCCTGGTCTTCTCTGTGTTTTTCTTTCCTCCCGGGCGTCTGTCAGAGGCAGGCCGCCGCAAAGGTTCTCATGGCAGCTGTCGCTGACAGCAAGGAGCCGCTGGGATTGGACCGGCGACCACAACCACCCTCCATTCATGTAAATAACCTGCTGGTCTCACAGGGGCTCAGCGTCTGACCGATAGCAGCAGAAAACAATCGCAGCTAACTCTTCTCTCTGGGGGGACGTGAACCTGTGTGGACAGGGGGGTGTTAGATCAGACGATGGGGTAGCGGGGGCATGCAGAGGGGCAAAGTGTTTTGACAACTAATGGTTTTCGTTTGACTTTCACCCGCTGTTGTCAAGGACAGATGCAGTCTCTGGTCTCTGTGGAAACACAGCAGAGACCCACTGTGGACTTGAGGAGCAAATGACTGCAAAATCAAATCAAATCAAATCAAACTTTATTTATAAAGCACTTTTCATATAAAAATATAACACAAAGTGCTTTACATTAAAACAACAAAATATAAATACAAGCAAGTATTAAAAAAAAAAATAAATAAATAATAGGGCCCCCCTCCCCGTACCTAGCCCCCCACACCTTTCACACCTCCCACCCTCCAACTGATGGGAAATGACAATGAAAAAATGAAAAAATAGGCTGAGCACAAAAACATGATGCTGGAAACGCTAGTATTTGGTACCTCCCCCCCCGTGAACAGCCGCATAGACAGCCAAATGCAGCATCGAAGGCGGGGACCGCTCCACCACAGCTAAGCGGTGACGCAGGTCCCCACCCAGAGCCTCAGTGGCTGAACAGCAGCCGACCCAGAGGGAGAGGTTCCAGCTGAGGAAGCACTGGAAATAAAAATGAATAAAAATGAGAATCAAAAAGTAAACATATTGATAAAAAACGATAAAACATTGAAATAAGGTAAATTAAAATAACACGTTAAAAATCAGGTTCAAGTTCATAAAACAAGATAAAATGGATAAATAAATAAAATAAAAATAGAAAAAAACATATAAATAAATAACTGAATAAATAAATAAAAGCAGTAAAAAATTAGCTAAAGGCCAGGTTAAAAAGATGGGTCTTGAGCCTTTTCTTAAAAGCATTAATGCTCTCTGCGGCTCTCAGGTCCTCTGGCAGACTGCTCCATAAACGGGGGCCATAGTGTTGAAAAGATGCTTCTCCGTATGTTTTAGTTTTTACTGGTTGAATAGTTAACAGACCAGTGCCAGAGGATCTCAGGGTTCATACTTTACTAAAAGATCTGATAGATAAGAAGGCGCAAGACCGTTAAGACATTTAAAAACGGTTAAAAGTATCTTAAAATCAATCCTGAAGCATATGGGGAGCCAATGCAGGGATTTTAAAATTGGGGTGATGTGAGCCCACCTCCTGGTCTTTGTAAGAACTCGTGCAGCAGAGTTCTGGAGAAGCTGAAGGTTCCTAATGTTGGTTTTTGGAAGACCAGCAAGCAGGGCGTTACAGTAATCAACTTTACTCATGATAAAAGCATGCATTAGCATCTCCATATTAGCAAGAGAGAGTAGTGGGCGGACTCTAGCCAAATTTCTGAGATGATAAAAACCAGTTTTAACCACCTGTTTTATATGGGGGATAAAAGTCAGCTTAGAGTCAAAGATAACGCCCAGGTTTCTGATTGTTTCTGAATGACTTAATGAAAGTTCCTGTAGCTTCAGAAACTGTTTCTCTCTCTTGGCTTCAGGACCAATTACTAAAATTTCAGTTTTTTCCTGGTTGAGCTGCAGAAAATTATTTGCCATCCATAGTTTTACATCTAAAATACAGTTAAAAAGTGCTTCTATTGGTCTTGTGTCATCAGGAGACATAGCTATGTACAGCTGGGTATCATCAGCATAGCTATGAAAGCTGATGTTGTGGCTCCTGATGACATTCCCCAGAGGAAGCATGTAAATGTTAAAAAGCAAGGGGCCCAGGATGGAACCTTGAGGCACCCCACAATTAATTTCATGGACCCCAGAGAAGTGTGTGTCCATGCTTACCATAAAGGTTCTCTCCATGAGATACGATTCGAACCACTTGAGAACAGTCCCTGAAAGGCCAAGACTTTTCAGTCTGTTTACAAGGATCAGGTGATCAACAGTATCAAATGCTGCACTTAGATCTAGTAGAACTAGTACTGAGATCTGACCTGAATCCAAGGCACACCTGAGATCATTAACAATTTTTAACAAGGCTGTCTCAGTACTGTGGTTCGTTCTAAAGCCAGACTGGTTTATCTCAAAAATGTTGTTTTGTAAGAGAAACTCGTTTAGCTGAATAAAAACAAGTTTTTCGAAAACCTTACTTAAAAATGGCAAGTTGGACACAGGTCTGTAGTTATTAAAAACTGAAGGGTCTGAATTAGTTTTCTTGAGTAGCGGTTTCACCACTGCCGTTTTAAAGGCAGCAGGAAAAATACCCATCTGTAGAGAGGAGTTCATGATATTTAAAATCTCTTTCTTAAAAGACCCATAAAATGATTTAAAAAGTGATGTAGGGATGGGATCTAAAAAACAGGTCATTGGATTAACTTGGGAGAAAACTCGACCAAGTGTTGCAGCTTCAACCAGGTCAAAACTGTCCAGTGCTTCCTCAGGTAAAATCAAGCCATCATTACCAATAAAAAGGTGATGAAGGTGCTGTGTTCAACAAGTACATTCAAATCTAGCACTCCTAAAATGTTTTTTTATAATTCTTTGGCTCTTGTGTTTTGTAAAATTCCAGCTGCATCAATGGATAGTTCACATTTCCTTTCCAATGCAAGCAGACCCTAAAACTGGCCGCCTCTGTGGTGTGAATTGTGTTCGGTGTGAACGCAGCTTAACTGTAACCCATAATCCTAAACGTAACCCTTCCTTGGGGTCCGTGCGGCCAAGAAAAAAGTTCAGCAATGGCCGCTCGAATACTTACTTTCTTTCTGGCATTTCATTGTATTTGATGTGCAGGGTAATTCATCAATTGGCATGTGCTAGCGTCAAATTAGTTCTGGCCACAGCCAGTGCTGCTCGCTGCTTTTTATTAAACAGCAGGTCTGGTACACACATCTGTAGTGTCGATTTGGAATTTTCTTTATCGCTAAAGAGAATAGAGACTGTCAGTCTGTGACAAGCTCTTAACTCATGAAAAACACAGCTTCCAGAAGGGGGGAGGATCAGGGGCGGGGCTACTCAGCTCAGCACCAACGGCCACGCCCATTTAGAAGAGATTTAGGAAACAGAGGCTTCAGATAGACACAAAATATGGCTTTTTAAGACATTTAGGTTGTGGGATTTTGGTTAAAAACTTCATAATCATAATTAGAACACCCCTGAAACGTTTTATAAATAATAATAAAAAAAGAAATTGTCATGGGGGACTTTAAGGTGGCTGTATGAGTCTCAAGGGAGCGGCAAGACACACCTGCGCTCCCTTTAAGAGGTGGGCACTCCTCTATAGTAGGGGGGTGTATTGGCAAGAGTTTCACGATACGATACGTATCCCGAAATTGTACTGGAACACATTTTCTTTCTTAAAAAAAAAAAAAAAGACTTAGAAAACACTCAACCTGAATTTCAATATGTCTTTGATTGCAATAAAATAGTCAAATTCAGTGCATTTAATGATCACAACGTTAAGCACTGCAATGGTGTAACTTAAAATATAGAAAGGGAACAGTCAACAATGTCTGATTTACACAACAAAAGATTTTTCAGTATAAGAAAAAACGAATGACTATGCCTTAACCAATAAGGTTGTAAGTATGACTGAGGAAATCAAGTTCTGTTTAGTTTCAATATTGCTTAGCCTGAATGGTGTTTCAAAAATAAAGGGGGAAAAAACAAAACCCTAATTCTTTCCAGAAACAATAATGTGTGATGATGAGGCAGTGTGACAGTGTTTCACTCGTTCTTATCTGAGCTAAAAAGCACTGCAATCTGCGTTTTTACATGTTACTGGCAGCGACACGGCTCAGAGTTTCGTTCTTCCTGTTGTTTTGTGGAGTAGAACTGCTCAAAGAGGCTCCGTGTTCTCTGCTGCCAACTAGTGGTTGGAGGGTGAAGTGGAAAACAACTGAAGGACGCTCAGAAATAATTCAATCAATATTGTCCTGACAGCATTTTAAATCGATCGCGATATATCGGTGAATCGATTTTTTCTACCACCACTACTCTATCGGACCCTCTACAAGGCAGGACAATCCAAAAACCTACAGCCCCCCCCCCATACGGATGATCGTTTTACTCAGAATAGACAGAAAAACAGCTGGTGAAGAATTTAGTTTCTTTTTTAAATATGTAACTAACATTTTATTAGATGCAAATGAGTCTTCATCATCACTTCATCATTCACCAGACTGTTGTTCATTTAATGAACACAACCAAAATACATGTTTACTGCTGTTTATTAAAACAAATGCAAGATCCACTTCAAATTAACACACTATGTTTGCTTGGTTGAGCATTTTAAAGCGTATTTCTCCTTTGGCCTCTTAGCATTGATTTCTAATGAACAGTTTCCTTAGGAGAAGAACAAGAACAGTCTTTTGGAATATGAAGAATTCCTTCAGGAATGAACTGAATTCTTGATAGTTTGCACAGAAACACATCGGCATCTGCAAACAAGGTGACTTTGTGCCACGTTCAGTTATGAGGCGCCAAAATATGCCGCCGAGTTGCACTTCTGAGGCTGAGAATGAGAAATGAGAAAGGCCTGGCTCAGTCTGAGGCCTGTGAGCAGCTGAAGTAAATAACCGTCTCAGCCTTCAGGTCTTCAGACGGACAGCGTCCAGCCTCTACACAAACAGTGTGTCCAAAACCTCAATCCGCCAGCCCAACCACAGAGACGGGGCGGCATCAACCTCTATTATCTGGTCCTTATGCTGCTAACACAAAAGGCTCCCTGGAACAAAAATCCAATCAGTCCTCTCTAGGAGGATTTTCTCCTCAGCAGTGCTTAGCAACGCTGGTGGCTCTACTGGTGACAAAGAAATAATCTCCGAGCCCACAGCCGGCTCACAGCCTGTTTACTTCCTCCGTCGCATCGTCCTTTAGAAGACCGGACGCTCTGCGCTTCTACAATAAGTTGTCATTTCAGTGTCCTAGCCCCGTCTCTTTGCCTTTTTGTTTTTTTTTTGCACGAAGAAGCGTGAAACACACGGCAGACTGTTTACTGTGCATGAAATTAGTATATTTGCAACACAGAAATGTTTACTTTAAGAATTATGAATCTAAGCCTGGCAAAAAGAACCATCAGGTATGTGGGCTCCAGACAGGTGTTAAATATTTGTTTGACGACTGAAATAAGTATTTTCAGCATTGCACTGCCCCCCCCCCACTCCCCCCCAGCTGCCTCTTTTTTCTGGCCGACTTTCCCTCTCTGTTGTTTGTGTGGTAAATGATCTCACTGGTTCTCTAGTCATTAACACGCTGCTGCTTATGTAGCGATGCTGCTGAGAAGCCTTCAACAAAATCAACGGGAAAATATTCAATAAAAGACACCCCCCCCCCATCATATCCATCCTTCAGATCTTTTGTAGTCTGTGCTATGTGTGTTTTTTAACATCACAATGAAGCCTGGTCCCCCCCTAATGAAGAACAGAGAGATAAACTATGCTAATAAAGTTAGAATGAGAATAATTAGGGGAACTAATAGGATGTGTTGTTTTCACAGCTGCTCAGTTCCATAAAAACTTTACAGCAAATATTTCATTATAAATAATTTCCATGATAACATTTTTCATCTACATTATCTGCAACCCCCCACGCCCTGACCCCCCCCCCCCACTTAAGCACAATTGCATCAGTGTGCAAAGAGCCAATCAAACCTGAGTTGAGACTTTTCCTATTGTCATCGTATGATTTGTTGTTTTTTTCAACATTCGTGAAGAAATTACACTCATAAGAGGTGCACAAAGTACCAGATGTACTGGATGATTCTGCTTATTTGAACGGTGCAGGGGAATAGTTTTTATACATTTGGGCTGTCAGATATTTGCTCTGAAGCAACAAGAACAAGATCCTGAGCGTTTGACCGATACTCCTTTTCCCTGGATAACAGTAAAATAAAAAAATAAAAAGTAAAATGATATCAAATTATTGTTCAAAGCAGAAGTTATAAAAAATATATCTAAGGGGTTTAAAGACAGACAACAGCAGCCAGGGAGGTTGCCATATTATTCCTGTGTTCAACAGCATATTTAACAGTATTTATACAATTTACATCATGTGGTATTATTGAACGCTGTCCCAATATATTCACATGGATATATACTTCAAATACTTTTAATTTAATCAAATTAAATACATTCATGTATTGATGTAATTGTTGGGTTCAGGTGAATCCCCAATATCATGCTATCCTAAAGCCCGTCAGAGTAAACTATATCCACATATATGATCATTTATAACCTTTAGAACACTATAGAACAGCTCATTTACTGACCTGGAAGTAAGACGACTCGATCTCTGAGGCTCCGTCTGCCTCGGCAGCGTTTCTGCGTTTCTCCCACGAAAACAAACAACATCCAGACTTTCTCAAAGATGGACGTTCATATGGTGCATTTAAAAGGAAAGTGTTTATCACTGCGAGCTCCACGGAGAAAGTGGGTGTGTGCGTTAGCCTGGGGGGCGGGGCTGGCAGCACAGACTCTTCCTGGAAGGGGCGGGTCCTCACTTTGTGACGTCACTATGTGAGAACACCCTCGTTTTCATGAATTGGGAGGGGCTGGTGCTCAAAGAGGAATACTCAGAAATGCATGAATAGATCAAAATACCACTTTGGGCTTGTTTTTTGTGAAGAATAAACACAATAATAGAAATTTGCATGAAATAGACCCTTTAATAAAGAATGTAGAATAAAAGGGGTTAAACCGAGACCGCCCTGCACAGAACACATGACGGGGCACAGCCAGGGTTCCCCCCCAAATCCCCCACTAAGAAAGAACCTATAGGAACCTTCAGCCACCAGGAAAACCTACTTCCAGCACTTTGAGACACATTTTCCGTGTCTGTGACGCGTTGGATCCCACGGGAACGCTCACATGTGAAATTCAATTGACTGTTTAACAATTTATTTACAGTATTGCTTTTTTTAAGTTAAGCTTTTAATACAAAATTAATCTAACACTAGTTGGTGTTTCAGGTGTTTATAATTTATACCTATTCATGTACACACTTATATACTGAAAGACATATATAAACTAAACAAATGAGACATATATACATTTATTTTACTGTCAAAAGGCTAATACTTCTTCCTTCCTGCCTCTTGGCTAACAGAACTGTGGCTTTGTGAGTCAAATGTAAAGCGGTGGATGGAGTCCAAACATCCGGCTCCTTTCAGAGGATCAGCAACCTCACAGGTAGTCAGTATGACAGAAAAGTATTTTTATGCCCCTTGGTGTGAAGATAATCTCTTTGCATGTCAAACTAAAATGAAGTGGATTCAACCCGTGACCTCTGACCCCTTGGATCTTTTACCGATCTTCTGTCCAGAGACGACGTGCAGCATCTGCAAGAAGACGGCTTTAACGAAGAGCTTTGGTATCCTGTTCTGACAAGAGCGACGGAAGATGAAGATGCAAGGCGAGTGATGAAGAGAAAGAAGAACAAAGTCTGGGGGGCAGATCTGAGAACTGCCCATCATCTCAATGCCGCTTCATAGCTGTAGGAACGCGCGCAGCACGCCGGTGTGCACGCTCCCATGCACACACTTAAAACACACCGCCCTCTCCAATCGGCGCAGATCTCATGAATATGATTGACCTTTTTCCACTGTATTGCTGAGCGTGCATAAAGGCGAGAGGAGAAACTAAACAGAGGCAAGCAGAGTTAATTTAGAGCAACACATTATTAGGCGCTGACTGCAGATATGGAAAAGGACAATCTAATCGATAAACCAAAGGAATGACAATGGCCCCTCAAATCAATGTCTGCACCCCATTTTCTCACTGTGAGAAGACAAAGGCGCCGGCGCAGGTGCTTTTGTTGTTCGCTTTTGTGCAGCTTGCACCTGTGAGCGTGTTGTGTGTGCACGCCCGGCGCGGCGCAGGAACAGTTGCCAGGACTAATCATTATTTAGTTGTGGTGGGGGCTGGAAAGGTCGGCAGTCTGAAATGTCAGGCGGTGTTCAACAGGAGCCCAGATGCAGCCGCGCGCCGCTCAAGTGTCCAATTAAAGAGGGCCGAGCGAAGTTTGAGTGGGTCCATGTGAGGGTGGGGTCCGTGAAAGGGAAAAGAAGGAAGTGGTGGGGGGCAGGGGAAAGGGATGTGTGCTTTTCATGATTTGCCCCCCCACACACAGCTTCTACAATTATGATTGTAGAAATTGGCAACCGGCATCTTAGCTGCTTCCATGTTGCTGCGTGTGCGTCACAAACCGCGTGACCATAAGTCAGTTCTGTTTTCACTGGTGGTTCTGACTTTTGGAGCCTGAAAGTAACACGTTTGCTCCCTCTTTACCATTTATCTAATGTGGGGATGCACATTTAAAGGGTGAATCATTCTTTAGAGAAGCTAATGAACGCCATTAGACACAGAGGCCAACAGAACAGCAGGGGCAGAATCCTCATCAAATCATTTTTTTCTCTGAGACACGGTACAATATAAAGCCACTTGAGCCTATTAGTACATTCACACCCTGTGATTCTGCCTGCTGTCCGCGCTAAGGAGACGAGATGATAAAAAGAGGGGGACGGCACAAGACAAAAGGGTAAAAATAACATGGCAAATGCAGTGGGATTTAATGAGATCACTAATAAATGACGGCAGATAATAGGAGTGCTGTTGAACCAAATGAGCAGCAAGAAGCAGAGGGAGAAACAGGTGTGGAAAAGACGAGAAGAAGGCGCTGAAACTTCTTTAATCTGTGGGGGAAAAGAGACGTGCTATCCAATAGGAGTCCCTCATCTTGCTCCTCCATAACAACCTTCACACGTTCGCGTTCGTGCACGTTCAATTATGAATATCAACGAGCATCGAGACAAGGCCAAGTTACAGGAACACGCCCATAGCAGCAGCTTGAAAATGGCGAGGAATCGTTGGACACGCAAGAACTGCACCCCCCAGAACAGGAGGCTCTTCAGAGAGGTTGTTTGGAAGTCTCTGCATGAGAAGAAAACCCTCAATATTTCCTGTGTGTCACGCATCAGTGACGTCCGTGCACGGCAGCAGTGTGCCATCAAAACGGTTGGATGGAGCTCGTCAGATCAAGCCAGTGTGGCGGCACTTTGAAGCGTCAGATTCTCAGAAAGAAGAAAAGAAACTCTTGTTTTTCTCCTCTGCTCTGTTAGCAAATGCACAGGTCAGAGGAGGTGGCCCGGAAAGGACAAAGAGGAAGGAGGTTTGTGCATTTGAGGAGTTCAACCATTGAATGTTGAATCTGACGTGACCCGTAAGAAATGAGCTATCCAGTTTAGACCAGGTGGCAGGTCAGACGAGAAAAATGAAGACGTTATTGGATGTAATCCTCTGCAATTGGATGCATCAGAATGGAGCAGAGCAGGGAGTCAGTCGCTGTGCCACAAACCTGAGCTTTTTCAAAGCTCCTTTTTCTTCGGCTCCTGATCCATCTTGATTTGAATAACACATTTGACCAGTACTGTTGGAGTGTTTGTAAGATAGCAATAGCTTGATGCCCAAACATGCTGTCCTCCATGCATCAACACTTTCATTCATTCATTCATTTTCTTATCCGTTTTTTCCCTTTCGGGGTCACGGGGCTGCCGGAGCCACTCATGAGCGAAGGCAGGGGACACCCTGAACAGGTCGCTAGTCTGTTGCAGGGAAGAATTTCAACAATCATACAGCCATTCACTCTCACTCTCACACCTAGGGACAATTTAGAGTTGCCAATTAACCTATGAAGCATGTTTTTGGACAGTGGGAGGAAGCCGGAGACCCCGGAGAAAACCCACGCATACACGGGGAGAACATGCAAACTCCACACAGAAAGGTCCCCCATTGATGTTGTTTTTCACGACCCCCAGCCGGGACTTGAACCGGAGGCCTTCTTGCTGTGAGGCAAGAGCGCTAACCACTGCGCCACCGTGCAGCAATTTCTATACAAAGAAGCTGATATTAATAATAATAAAGAGGATATCTCACTTTTTTCCTTCATGAAAGAGAAGACCTGAGAACAAATCTCCCCCAGAAAGACATAAAGCCATCACCTTGGGCTGCTGTCAGGATAAAGGGAGGGTGTTACCAGGAAGTCCTCCTCACATTCATTGGTCTTTTTTGCCCATTTGTGTCTCTGATTACTCTCTATCAAACACTGAAGGCCAGTAGTGAGTCCTTGCAGAAGTAAGGATGGGTACCAAAACTCTGTGCCAAGTTGGTAACAGTACAGGTGTGTGATTCATTATTTTTTAATGATCAATTATTTTACCTATGCTGTGATTGTCGGCGGGCTCATATAAGAGTGGGTGGAGCTTCAGTCGAAATGCAAAAGAAAATTGGCTGCATCTCACAGCTAAAGAGTCTAATTTAGTGACGTGCAACAAGTTCTCCAAAGGGACCCTTCACCCTGTAATGCTCATTTGTCACACTTTAATGCTTTTGAAAAATTGCTGGCGTGTTTTTTTCATTTCTGAACCACTGGTTTGAACACATGTTTAGGCACCTGAACCGTTAAAAGTACCCGTCCCAACGCAGAACCGCCTGCTACATCAACTGGATCTCCTCTAATCAAAGCATATCAGCCCATCCAGATCCTTCACACATGTGGGTCTCTGCATCCTCTCTGCCATCACCATCTGTTCCCAGGTTCCGTTATCAGGCTCTACATACAAACGCACGGCAATCGAGCTCGCACTGAAGGTTTGACCAATCAGGGACTCAGATTTGGTAGTCACACATGGATGGTCTCCCTTTCGAAACATGGAAGTCACTTAAAAATTGATCAATCATTTATTCATTCATTCATTCATTCATTCATTCAGAAATTAATCTTTACAGTTTGTGTCCAGCTGGAATACCATTACACCAAGTCTATAGAATAGAGCTGTGAAGGAAAAGGCCTGGAACAAGATTCACCAGATTTGGATCGCTTTGACATTTCGCAGCAAAACTCTTCCAACTGTGAGCTTGTGTGCGTTTATCATAGAGACAAATGTGTGAACACCGTATACCATGTTCAAAAACCCAAACGCGTCACACACGCCTGTTGTGTAGGTAAATAGCGTATACTTATATAGCACTTTTCTACCTTCTTTCAGAGACCCAAAGCGCTTTAGTCACAGTCCCATTCACCCATGCACACACACATTCACACAACAGTGGCGACTCTGTTGCCGAACACTGGCGCCAACCTACCACCAGAGGCAAGGTGGGGTTCAGAGTCTTGCCCAAGGACACTTCGACACATGGGCGTGCAAGGTGAGAATCGAACCAGCAAACTTACAATTGGAGATCAACCGCCCTACCACTGCACCACAGCCGCCCAAGGTAGCTAACATGTTTACACAACTGTAGAAGTTGTGTCTTTGAACTCCTCAACTTGGGTAAAATGATCTCCGCCGCTCATTTTATTCGTATCTAAACGCAATGATCAAAGATATAATAATGATGTGTTTTCCATTATGGCTTTAAGGTGTGTTGTTATTATTGTGTGTTATCATTGTGTGTCGATTGAGGGCGACGGTGACGTGAAAGCAGGAAGTCTGAGGGACTGACCAGAGTTGGTGATGGTTAACAGGTCCAGCCGCCTTTGTTGCTGCAAGAAAAAGAGAAAAGAAAGATAAATGTCACAAAATAGTGATCAATGCCTTAATCAATTCTCATATTTAAGCTCGCAAACAGTTTATCGATGTTCTCGTGTGTTTGAAATGGATTTACTTTTGATCAATAGAACTGGTAACTTATCCTTAGGGCCAACTCAGTGGAGGCTGTGTTTGTGTCACTCCAGACCAAAAATATGTGTTTGATTGCAAAAATGATCCTGAAAAATGATCTTTTAACAAAACTTTTATATAACACACAATGGAAAGAATGTGTTTTTTTATTTGGTCAGGTTTTTCGACCGTGCGACCTCAGATTTTCTGTTCTTGATCTCCACAGCGGCTGAGAAGCAGTCTGAAGGAAATGTTCTCATCCTTCACTTTCACCTGCTGCCTTTCTACAAGCATGCACACAATTACAGAGATACACACACTTGACTGTTGAGCACTGCATTAATCAACACCTCAACCCTCTTCATCAATCCTCGAGGAAAGGAGGCGCACACATTCCAGGAAAGGAGGTGTGGTTCACATGGGAGCGATGCCGTATGTGTTGGACGCTGAGCAGCTGGGTCACAGCCATCATCCCCTCTTAGGACTTTGCATAATCCATGTTCAAGCACTGACCAGTTGCTGAACATCCTTGAATGCAGAATCCCTTGTTTGAGTTCTTAGCAGCAGCTCACACCCAGATTGAAGCAGAAAGGTGAATATTTTATGAATTCAAACTCAAAATGAACAAAAATCTACAAGTTTGCATAGCAGAGGTGTGGATGTGAGAATGGGCGTCCATATGCAGCAGAGGTCACTGTAGTAACATGAGACGAGCGCAGATCATTGGTTCACACGTTAAAACAAAGCAGTGGCGTCCTGCACCAGAACGCCAGCGTGGGGTTCGTCTCATCAGCGACCGACTAACAGCTTTACTCTGTTTGAGGGATATTAGTACGATTTATTGAAGGTTTGTTTTCACACATGGCTGAAAAAAGCTGATTTATACGAAAAGTAAGCAAAAAACATTTGTAGAATTGAATAATATAGTAAAGACATTTTTAAAAACACAAAAAGTCTTAAAAGTAACAATGTTTTAAGGTTTAGGGGACAAAAAAAAAAGAGTGAAGCTCAAAAAAACTGCAATCAACACTTGCAATGAAAACACTGGAGATTTATTAAATCAAACTTAAATCTGGCAGCTGAATCTTCAGCTTATATGTGTAGAAAAGGTCATTTAATGATCACTTTCATGCTTTTAAACCCTCTACTGGCTGCATTTATTTCTGCAGGCGACGTTTCTGCTCCAGCATCATCGATGTTCAGGAGGACCCACTTTCATGCAAAGTAAAAAAAAAACAAAACAGCTGCTTTTTCTTCTCAAAGACTAAAATTAGTTATTTCCACCCCCACGTATTCTCACTTACACACACAGACGCTCTCATCACCGCTCCCGGTCTGAAAGCAGCAGATAAAATGTGTGAAGATCGTTTTTTTCTGCCCTAATTTAAACACAGAAAAGAAGAATTACAACATATTACCACCTCTTCAGCCCTTTCTGGGGCTTTTGTTACTCCCCAGATTCTTGGATAAGGTGCTTGGGACGAACACACCCAGATGGAAATTACAATACGAGTATTTTAAGCTTGAGAAAAGGAATGAATTAATCTCAGCTGAGAGCTGACAGATCTCTCCCTGGGTGAAGCGTCTGGCCCGGCTGCTCTTTAACACTGAAATAGATTAAAATATGTGAAATGTTTGCAACTAATCTGTTTTTATTTGTTACCTTTGCTGTGTTTGTGCGTCTCCCTATTGGATTTATAACAGAAAACGTATGAATTATCTGTTATGCTGCATTCACACTGAACACGATTCGAATTCTCTGCTCACCACCTGCCCACAAAGGTGTTCATTGCTTGATGCCTCAGCAGGCTGTGGGAGGAGCTACAACTGAATGCTTTAGCCTGATCGCTGCATGGAGCGGTGCCTGTCTATATTTCACTCACAATGCATGGATGAGACGGATCATGTTTAGAGATCCAGTTGATTTCTTTTGAAGAGTTCCACAAAAGGATTGGTAATCACATGTGATCATTCAGAGTCTCTCCCGGCGTGAGCGTGTCGTGTCAATGTGTGACCCCGTTTGAAGGCTCACTGTCCTGCATTAATCCAAGTAGGGAAAAATAGGAAAAACAATAGATGATATTTTTATTATTGTCATAATAAAAATAAGAAATTGACATTGAGAAATCCTCATTTAGACGTTGATTATGTAAGGGTTAAAGACTGACAAAGTGAGAATTATCAGAATGAACGCACGCCATGGAAACCTGACGCAAAGCAACCGCCTCGCTTCGCGTTGGACGGTTCAGGCTTCCACTGTGTCCGTTCATTCTGATAATGCACAATTCAAAGGCCAACCCCAAATATTCAATCTGTTTTTACAATTTTATTCTTGTTATTTTTCCATTTGCTTCGCTTTTTCACAAAAAGCAGACTATTTGTTTGCCGGCACGGACCCCGACTGCAAAGCAAAGCGATATCTATGCTGATGATGACGATGTGTTAAATAAGGATCAGTTCAGAGAGAAAGTTCACCTCGTCTGCTTGTTTTTGTCCAGATGATGAAACTAAAGGTTGTTTTAGAGAAGCCAGCGCAGTGATGCAGAACATTTAAGCTACGAGACCAGAACTTCTTTTCTAGGCATGGGGTTATCCTGTGCGTTATCACTTTTTAATGCACATCCAGCAGCCAATCAGAATTGAGTATTCACCCATGGTATTACTAATGGTATTACTCATTTTATATTGTGTGTTAACTTTTTTTGCAGCTTCTACCAACACCTTTTTTCTTAAGTTCTGTCAAATAAACACTTTTTTCCTGAACAATAGTCATCCAGTCATTGAGGACTGAATGACTGGATTATGAACTATTGTTTTCAGCGAGTGTTTATTTATTTGTTGTTCTTCAAATCATTTGTTTAAAAAAATAAACTAAATAAATAATCAATATCTTTAGTTAATTTCCTCAACATGCTATCGAACACAAGGTGCTTAACAAAGAAGATGTATATAAACAGAAAAATGATAAACCATAAAGTAAGTTGATTAAATTAGTTATTTAAAACCTAAAATAAAAATAGGTGTTTTTAATTTACATTTTAAAACCTCCACAGAAGCAGAAACTTTCAGATCTCACCTCGCCGTGAGTTCTGGTTCTCATAGTGGGCACAGATAGCAGATAGGACTAAAATCAAACTTGAGCAGCAAAGTAAAGTATTTGCAAAAATCCATCTGCCTCAAAGCCCCAGATGTTTGGCACAGGTGCGTCTGGCCTGGACCTGCCCATCAGTGTCATTGGGTCAGAAAACAAGTAAGCAGGTGGGAGTCGGAGGTGAGGACCACTCCAGCTGTCAGTGCAGTCAAAGCCAGCCATGGTGGGCATGAAGGCCAGCGGCACAGACAGCAATCCAGACAGAAACTCAACGCTGGGCTTCAACTTGAGCAGAAAGTCTGATCAATACTTGGATTCTTGACTCCTTTTATGAGTGTGCAGCCTCACACAGTTCAATTGTTACCTCCATAACTGGAACAGTGCAATTTTACTAATTCTTCAAAGCAATGGTAAAAATTGATATTCTGACTAAAAGACAAACCGCCTAGTTTCTCTATAAATGTCTTGATCTGATTCTCTGGTTATTAGTTTCTATTAGTGCCTCTAGAATATTCCTGAAATTGAATTTTTGGTTTTATAAATCGTCTTCTAATACGAGCCTGACAACTGCCAACCCCTAAAGAAATCTATAATGTTCTAATCAGTATAAATATGGTCACTGACAAAAGCAGACGGCGAGCCACTAAAGCTGACTGCGCCGTCTTCCTCATTAAGGTGGGAGGAAGATGAGAAGGGAGTCCAAAGAAGTGAAGGCAATGAAAGGAAACACTAAACTTCAGGTAAAATGCTTGAAACAATCAACCGCCTGCATCATTTCCTGCCAAAGTTACGTCGCATGTTTACAGAAAGTTATGAAAAAGCACACAAAGATAAAGGCAGAAGATTGAGGAGGTGGAGGAGGAGAAGGGAAAATTCAAAGTGTTATTGGCAATTCATTGTCCATGTATCCACTGCTAATCTGTCTAAACTACCTCCATTTTTAGTTCTTTTCAATGTGATAAGCCCATGAAATGGAAATAAAATTAAAGTCAATTGCAAAGAAAAGTGTTGTGTGAAAGCAATTTTTTTTATTTGCAGAACATTTAAAAAAAAAAGTAATTAATCAGTTTTATTCTTTTGCCACAAATTTACTAGAATGACTCCGAGTTTTCTCTCCATAAGAATTGACACCAAAATAAATGAAGCCCTGGTGTAAGCAGGCGATTCTCACAGATAAACTAACAAAAGTAAGCAGGTTTCAGGACATAATGCTGCATCATGCAGTGAAGCACCAGGTCCTCCTTTCACATTTCATTTCTTTGCACATTTAATAAGGTCCTGCTGTGTCAACAGACATCAAATGTGTGACAGCAGTTATTTACTCGTCTGTCAAGTCTTTTCATTTTCATGAAACACCTCCTTCATTCTTACAATTTCAAAGGCCTGGTCTTTATTTTCTACAGATCAGTAATGAAAAGTTAAAAAATTAACATTTTATTTAACAACATTTGGATTTGGAGTCTCTGACAATGAAGACACGACCTAAAGAGTTTTCTTCTAGTTCCAGTAAAAATGTATATGCAACCTTAAATTAACACTTGAATAACGTATTGATTGTCAAATCTGTATTTTTCTGTGTGGTGAGCTGGAAGTTTGGCACACAGCACATTTTTGAAGTATAAACTGGTGTATATGAAGCTAGCTGACCTCGCTTAAGCCACTGAACTTAGAAATGCTGAAAACATGCTTGATCATAAATCATATCATTGCATATGAACTGGCTAAGTTTCAGATTTAAAACTAAATAACAGAGGAGAGCAATAGGTTTTCTTAAAGTTTGACGATTTTACATGCTGCATAAATTCTTAAAATGAAGATCAATAAGATTTTACAGGTTTTAAGGATCAAAATCTCACATTTTCAACATACATTTAAACAGTGATCCTTTTTGCTTTATTACAATTATTTGACTGAACTAAAACAAACTATTAAGATAAATAACACCACAACATCCCATAGTTAGTACATGCAGGGGAATTTATTTGTAAGTCTTTCTGCACTGAAACTACATGCAAAGATTTCAAACCTCGTTTTTAGACATTCCAGGTCTTTTAAATCAAAATAAACAACATTTAGGGTCATCAACTCAAAAGATATAAAAACCATTTGATGACAAAAGCAAAGCATATCTTATTTTTCTAAGTGGACGCAGCAGAATGGAGCAGAGCAGGGAGCTTAAGGCCTTTTGATTGTAGTTTGTCCGTAAATGATACGCTTTTTTAACCGGCTTTTCTGCGTCTGCTCCTGATTCATCCCAGTTTGAATGAAGAAATACTCAGAAATGCAATGTTAATGTCTTTAGAAATATGTCCTCCATCATGAGAGAAATGCTACAAGAACATGTTAAAAACACCCAAAAGTAAAAATGGACATTTGTCTGCTTTCTAGTGATTATCTTCTTAAGGTAAGCCTAAATTTCTTATTTTTAAGTCAGGTCATTTTGCAGAAGGATGTTTTGAATTAAAAAAAAAAAAAAAAAACATGACTTCCACATAGAAAAAAATGACTGAATGTGTGCAGTCATAGTCCATTTAAAAATATCACAGCTTATGCCGCATCTATAGTTATTTGCAGGGTCATCTTATATTCACCCCCAGCTCTCCAGGTGAGTCATTTGTGGGAATTAACCCCCCCTGCTGTCCCCACTGACGCAAAAAGCACCAACAACCCCCCAACGAATAGCATCGACCGCACTGTGACTGACTTTTGCGGAAGGAAGCGTGACTAATCTCCCGTCTTTCTGCAGTCCTATTATCCCGTATCCGCTGCTTCCATCACCTGACGTGAGTCATGATCTTCACTTTGGTTTCTGCTCTCCGCTGAAGCCCCACCAGCACAGACTTTAGAGGTGAAAAGCGAACCTCCTGGGTGTCTGGAACGCCTCTTACTCATGGTCCCCGAGAAACCCAGAGCCAAAGTGAGATTAAAAATGAGCTAATGGAACAGCGTTTTTTTTAGGTTATGTTTGGGCGGCGCTGTCTGGTCCAATACAATCCAGAGCATCATCATTTTAGACCACAAGTGTTGAGGACAAAAGGCCTCCTATAACTGTAAAACGTGGTGAAAAAATGGCTGTCTGCCAGTATAAATGTGATCATGACTCCACTTGCAAGACTGTCAGGTAATGTCTTAAACTGAGGAGGAGGAGGAGGACGGGGGGGGGGTTAGGAGCAAAGGGGCTTTGTTGCGTGACCTGGAGCCTTGGTTAAAAATACAACACACTGAATAAAAAATGTGCTCCTTCTGAGAGCGCAGAGCGGCCTCCTCCAGAGTGGAAGGAGAGCAGCGTCACCAGAACACTGCTCACACTGGTGGCGCTGCTTCCAACACTCTGGATCACAGTAATCTGATTACAACTTGCATGTTTAGATAATGCAGTTTGACCAAAGTGCTCAGGCAAATATTAGTAAGTACGACTTTATATTGGAACGTTAAGAAAAAAAACACTAAACTGGATTTAAAAGAAAACACGAGTCAATTCCTTGGTGATCATTAAATATTCATTAAGACTAATTAAAAGAGCAGCCAAGCCAGCTGCGAGGACCCTTGCACCCACCTCAGCGTCATGCCACAGGATTTTTGATGAAAGACCCCATGAGTCTGGACTCCATGACCACGATGGCCTACTTAGGGTTTTTTCAAATAGTCACACCGACACGTTGGGTAACAACTCGGTCCAGTTGGCCGGCGCTAACCAAATTAGACAGATGGTAAATGTATCCTCTGCCACCTTCTCCAAGGAAAAATATGGTCTCAGGGTTTTTAATGTCTGCCTAGATTTTCTTTTCAAAATATTTACTCTACTACATTTTAAAAGGGAGAAACCGATTTCAGCTTTAAGATATGTAACAGCAGAAATGTTACCATTTTGCTTCATTTTATGGTTAAATAGTGATTTGCTTTTTTTTCTTTTAAACTGTACAAAGTTGCAGTAAACAGTAGCACACTATTCTTTTTTTTATTATATTTTACGTTTCAATATACTTTTACAGCTTTTATTTGACTGTCTATATTAATTTCCTTCAAATGTCAAAGTTGAAATTCCAATTTTTTTTTCATGTTTATGGTTAAATGTAGGTTAACACTTTGGTTATTTTCTTTTTTTAATAGTGCTGCACAAATAAATCTTGCCTTGATGAAACAACATTTGGGATGTTGACTTGCATCAAGTGTAATTCCTGTACAAGTTCAGGGTTGTGTTTTTTATTTATGATGAATGACTCGTGGCGACATATCTTCCCGTTCTTCTCCGTGTCCATTTTTCTAAGAATGTTTAGTGACAAAACGGTTTTACTATTAAAAATAAATGGAATTAGAAAGGGATGGAGCCTGTTGTTTTCTTTAGTTTTTGTATCTTCTGCTCATTGGAGGGTAAAGTATCACAGCAGAAAAGCACCGTGCACGGACTATGACGTCATTCACATCACATTTACTTTTGATATTTAGTTGTAAATTGAATTTGACTCAACAAAGCCATTGAGAAGAGAGAAAAACATGTAGAAGAACAAACTACTTTAACATCTTAGTATGTTCTGGGATTCCTTTGATCTTTTTATTTAATGCAAACATGTTCCAGCTCATCTTCATGGAAATGTTATAGAGCTATGAGAAAGGCAGTGATCCTCACTATATTTTTTTTTTTTTTTTTTTTTTCTAACTTGTCCTGTCCAACAGCTGGGCAAACAGATGAGAGCTGAGGGCCTCTTGTGTTGGACATATTTTGCTTTAACAACAGGGGTTATTAATCTTCAGACAAACCAGAGGAATGTCTGAATAAATCCCTTTTGTAGTTGAGGCCAAACTTTATTAAATTAAATTATTAAATTTATCATATTAGAAAATCTTTGGTGCTGGACCGGACGGAAAAGGAAAGGAGGGAAGAAGAGAGAGGGATGTTAGAGAGGAGGGGGGAGAGGAGGGTAATAATAGGAGGGGGGGGGGGGTAGAACCATGAAGCAGCCTAAAGCAACAACTTTACTGGATGTTTATCATTACGGTAAGGTTCAAGTGTAATACAAATCTCAAAGGGCGGGGCCTGTCCACACACACATTCAGATGTTATAAACACACCTGTTAACTGTAAAGATGTTCACATGTCAACATGTACACAAAACATGCACACAATACAAGTATTGTTCACACACGCATACTTATGCCCCTAAACCAACCAGTGTGAAACATTTCATTCATTCAATCCTGCAAATTATTAGTGTAAAGGTGAGCTAACACCTGTGCTCAGGTGAGTGTTTAAGTTCTTCCAAATGAATGGTGGAATGTGAAAAGAAGGAGGGAGGGGTGACCAGCCATCCCCACACCAAGACCCCCGCCGCAGCAGCAGCGGCAGCCGGAACTCCCAACGTCACCCGGCAGCAGGCAGAGAACAACCACCCCCCGGGTGACCACATCCACCACCCAGGCCAGGGCCAGCAGGACCACCACGAGGCCCCCAGAGCCAGAGAGCAGGGAGGCATGGGGGGAAGAGAGCGCCGCCCCAGCCCAACCAGGGGAGCAGCCCCCCCGCCGCGCCGGGAGGGCCCAACGCAGGCCCCCACCCGAGAAGAGCGCCCACAGCCCCAGACGAGCACCTCGTCACCACCCAGGAGTTCTGGGTATCCCCCCGCCCCAACCCCAGGTACGAGCCAGGACCCCCCAAGGGAGACCCGCTCTGCACTCCAGGCAGCCACCCACCCGGCCTACGGTTGGTCCAGGAAGGAGCAAGGCAGGGGACAGCCGGCCCCGCCCCGGAGGGGGGCACCCCGGAGAGAAGAGGGGCCCACAAGGGTTGTTGTTAACATGGCCCGATCAGGCTCGGCCACAGTTGGAATGTGGGCGGGGGGCCAGCGCCCAGGGGCAAAAACCCGAACCCACCCCACAAGGAAACGGACACCCCCGGCTCAGGTGTAATGTGAACTCCCTCCCTGCGCGGAGAGAGCCCCGCCGGGCCCAGGAAACCGGCACCCAGGGGACACGGCCGCCGCTGCCAAGGGCCCAGTACCCCCCACCAGGGATGGGGTAGGGGACAGATGGACCTTGGACCCACCTTCCTTGTATAATGTGTGTGCTTGTGTTCGTAAGGGTGTATGTGTGCATGTGTGTGTGTTTGTGTTTGAATGTATATTATGAGAAGTAAAAAGGTGTGTGTACTAGGGGGGTGTAGTTAAAATTGCTGGGTAGGGCACAGAGAGGACATTCCCTGATTACTCACAGTAATGTCCCCTCACCCTCCCCACCAAGGGTCCCTAAATGTCTAAGGTGTGGTTAAAATTGGCGGGTAGGGTGCTAGGAGGACATCTGCTGCTTGCTGGCAGTGATGTCCAAGCACCCCCCCTACCAAGGGCCCTACATGTCTAAGGTGCAAATAAAACCGAGAGAGGGGGGGCCCATTCCATACGGCAACCATGGGAGGGAGACCACTGCCAAGTAGCCCCCCCCCAAAGCGCATCGCAGGCTAAACCCCCCACCCCCTCACCCTAATATGAGATTATATGGGGAAGGGGGTGAGTTGGGGACAGCTGGCAGACTGTCTCCCGGTGGTCAAACATCCGTCCCCCAGCCCCCCCCAGCATAGGGCCCAGGTCCCCCAGCCTCGGGGCCCCATCCCCCGAGGCACCGACGCCCCAGGCCCAGCACGACCCACCCCACACAGAGAGAGAGGAGCCAGAAAGCGCCGCCCCCCCCCGGAGCAAGCCCAGGCCCCCACCCCCAGGCGCCGGCCCCGAGGAAGCTCTGGTCAGGCCTCGACGGGACCAAGGCAGCCAACCGGCCGGGGCAACCGCCGATTGCCACCAGCGGAGACCCCGACACGTCAAACCCCCAAGGCCCCGTACCCATGGTGCCCCTCACTATATTAATGATAATATAGATGGCTGTGAAATATAACAATAACTTATGGTGTTTTCACACTGGAAAAGTCTGCTGGTCTGAATTGAGTCCTGAAGTTTGCGTTTGGTCTGTTTTCAGCCTTACATCCGGACATTTCTGCTACAAACCAAAGCTTGCAAACAAAACCACATGACTCAGGAACTCTTAACTCATTGGCCAGGAGTTACGAGGGCGGGGCAAAGCAACTAAAGAAAGAATAATGAAAGTCCTGCACTTTGCAATCCTTGTCGGGATGGTTCACTTGTTCAAACTCTATATTTCGCTGAACAGCTCTGAACGTCTGAATCACCGTCAGGTACGGCGGAGGCGTGCAGTAAAACGTTCTCTGAGGGGACGAAGAAGCTACCCTGATAAGTGTCAATGACATTTAGATTATAGATATATATATATATATATGCATAAATAAAAGTAAACAAATAGAGTGAACAATATCTGCCTCTGTTGGTTTGTAACTAAGTCTCCAGAAATGACTCTTAAGTTTTGGGTAACGTTTCTAATCAAAACGTTTCCTTTATCGGTTGAACAGTACCGCCCTGCTGGTAGAAAAACATTAATGTTAACATACGCATATATTTAAGGGGCAGCTACACATGACTTAGCACCTGCAGTTGCATATCAGAGTACACCAAGTACAGAAGAGTAACCAAAGAGTCCCTGCTGAGCAAAGAGTTTCCAGAGTGACCCGGCAAAAAAAAAGAAATCAATGCCGGCCTCTTGACACTGGGGACTAATCAATGACCTGAGAACACAGATGGCATACTTGATACTTCAACACACAAATGCACGCACACGCACACACAGATGGACTTAGCCCATGATATTCCCATTGGGCTGTGATTGACCCCTGCCTGATGGAGTGCAGGCGGAGTGACCTGGTATTTACCGGAGAACGCGGATCAATGGCGTCCAAGTCGCAGACACAAAACGCTGCAGCCCAATGATGTCAAATAACGACCTAACTTAAACCGTTACTGAGTCTAAGTGCTCCACAAAAGCCTCCTTTAATCTACAAAAAAGACACAAGTAATAAAAAGTTTAGGCATGAAAAATATATTATTTTCAAAGCTTTTGTAAAACATTTGAATGATTCCATGTAAATGTTGACCTGTGTGAAAAAACAAGAAACAAATGTTGACGTGTTACTGGTTCTTTGTTCCAGAAAACTTGCGTTTAGCTAAGTTTGAAGACAAAATGATATTACAGGTGATGATAAACTCAGAGCTGTCAGGAACAAATACAGTCATAAGGTATTTTTTGAAGTTGCAACGGTGCCACTGGTGGAAATCATCGTTTTGGAGAAAGCCTTATCCTGCTAACAAAAAATATCTGAAAAAATGTTTCACTCTCCTTCTATTGCTGCACGGTGGCGCAGTGGTTAGCGCTCTTGCCTCACAGCAAGAAGGCTCCCGGCTGGGGGACATGAAAAACACAACATCAATGGGGGGTCTTTCTGTGTGGAGTTTGCATGTTCTCCCCGTGTATGCGTGGGTTCTCTCTGGGATCTCCGGCTTCCTCCCACCGTCCAAAAACATGCTTCATAGGTAGATTGGTCAATCTAAATTGTCTATAGGTGTGACTGTGAGAGTGAATGGGTGTGTGATTGAGGACATTCTACCCTGAAACAGACTGGCGACCTGTTCAGGGCGTCCCCTGCCTTCACCCAAGTGGGCAGGATAGGCTCCAGCAGCCCCGTGACCCCGAAAGGAACAAACGGTAGAGAAAATGAATGAATGATGAATGAATGAACGATATTACAGGATGCTGCCTTTTTTATTTAAAGACCCACTTCATGTTCTTGTACTGACGACAAGGGACATATACTAAGAAAATCCAGATTAAATTGCATTTCTGAGTATTTCTTTATTCAAATTGTTGGGAGCAGACAAAACTCCCAGCTCCGCTCCGTTCTGCTGACAAACAGATCCGTGAACGTCTCTGTTCTCCTTGTCTGAGCTGGAATCTGGATCAGAACTCTGATCCTCATCACCATATTTGCTACACCGCAGATTTTAGGTTGGAGGTGTGAGGGGCTGTAAGCTAGCGGGAGAACGTATATGGGTGTCGGAAAGGGGGGTTGGGGTTGCTCTGTGCCAATGTGCCTGCCCATAACTCAGAGGTGCCGCTCTGCAGAAACTATGTCCTAGAAAATGACAGTTTTTTGGGGGGGGCTATAAATGGCATCATCACTTTGAACGCTTTGATGAAATGATAGATGAAAAAGTGATCATGGTGAAACCATTATAGACCAAGTTTAGGCACATTTTTTTTTTATTCCGCTCTTAAATCATTAGTGAGAGTTGTGAGATTACAGCGAGGTCATTTCCTGTGGGACGTACAGTTCAATACCTCAGATTTTTTAACAAACTTTCGTCTTTTGTTCGATGGAAACTTGTGTCTGTGTTCTTCACAACGGCGAACTTGTCTATTGATCCGCCCCCTTTCCCGTCTCCACCCCAACCATATTGACATATCAATAGACAGGATGGGAGGTTGAAAAGTTCACCCATCTCTCCTCTGGGGCCTAATTGGAGCTGAAGGTCAGGAAACGTGTATTTTTTTTATTGGTTTATTGTCTTCATGGATCCAGCACAGCGGGTAAATGCGTTTGTGCTCAAGACGTGAAACAATTCTGTTCTCCGTGCCTTTTTTTCGTCTTCCCCAAATCAAAACCTGTTATTTCTATTTTTCAAGATATTCCCCAAAACGTATTTAAATATCTGTTATCTTCAAGAAAGCAGGCGCTGTAAAACACATTAGAAAATAAATTAAGCAAAATGCTGTGTGACTAAAGCACATTTTCCAGCACAACTTTTCCATTTACTTGAGTTCAATCAGGTATTGGAATGGAGTGCTGAATAGTTCTTTAAAGCTGAATCAGGCCGGACTGCTGTGTTTACTGGTAATTAAGCAGGACAATAATTGGCTGCTAAAGGAGGAGGAGGTGGAGGGGGGTATGTGAGGCAGAAGCAGCAAAACACAAATAACGGCTAACAAGAGCAATGCGCTCACATGCAAGCAAACAGTAGTTCAGGACAGCTTTGTGTATTTTCGTGGTGTCAAATCTGCCAAAGCCTCATGCAGATGTCGGTGGGAAGCAGATGGACGTGATGCTTGAGTCTTGTAAGTGTCTTTGGGGATGACAGTGAAGCAATGAGAGAAGATGGAGGAGGGATTTGTGTGAATGACTGACAGCCACGAACAAGGGAGAACTGAGCTCACAGTTAGCGCTTGTTCTGTCTCCGTTATGAAAAAGCATCACTCTTTCCTTCAGTTCCACACGACCTGGAAGCCAGAACTCAGAGGCTGCAGGTCTGCAGGTCGCTCTGATCAGATGTTTGTAGGGATGGCCCGTTTGACACGGACGCTCCGGCGCTTGGTTCACCTTCATGAAGCAGAGTTCGGCACAATGTTTCGCGGCGTGTGTCAACTAGCGCAGATCAGGTGGTCGATGACGTATGATGACGCCGAATGCACTGTTTGGTTGAACCACGGTTCAGATGTTGCGTATGTTGGAACAGTTGGGCACTGTTCTCCATAAATACAAATGAATAAACATTTCCCGACCAGTTCTGTTGTTTCCCATGTATTGTAATCAATGTCAGTTCATTGCACGTTACCACGACTCCTGGTAAAAAACTGGTATGGATTGGGATCATTTCAACTTGGTTTCTCCTAATAAGGTAATACACTATTAACGTTATTTATAAAGGGGGAGTTTTATATACATATCTTTGACGGAAAGGGACCATAGTTACATTAAAGATAGCTCAATGACTAAGTTAGTGGTGTTTCCAATTGAAAGTCATGAGTTTGAGACCCGCATTTTAAAATTTTGCTTTGCGTTATTTTCTTCATGTGATGCATGTTTTACAGTGTCAGGAAAGCACTTCTCACAGAAATCCTCACACGTTGTGTTTTTTAACGTTTTTTTCATGATCATTTCCACATGGAAGTGTTTCAAGGACAAGGAGCTCAGTTGGAGCAGATGATCTACGTCCAGTCCACCACCTGATGCTGCTGTTCTGTGTGGTTTCAAAGCCCTGAATGGTTGGTTTTGAATTTTTCCGGCACAATTTTATGAACCTGTTAACGCTTCATGGGGCTTCTATTCCCATCCCTAGATGTTTGAAACTGTGAACTGGTTGGAGCAGTGCTCTTTGTGAGCTTGTTCAGTCGGTCTTTAAACAATCCCATGAGACAGAACGGGAACAGAGGGAGACCCGATAGATGGCATTTCATAACTGATGACTGCATATGTACATTTTTGGGTGGTCAAAGCACACACCCCCACCCCCACCTCCTCAGACAAATAGTAAGGTAGATGATGAAACACAAATGCAGACAAACTGATCAGCATCCAGAGGATCTCATAGAAAACCTTTTAAAAATCTTGTTCACATTGAGCGTGGGTTTTAGTCACATGCACCTGAACAGGTGCTGCTGGTTTTTGGGTTGTCTTGGCCCGTGGAGGGCCGCGGGTCCCTTGAGACCCGCGGGGCCACCTCAAGGAATGTCAATGGATGTCCATTGACATCGACATGAAGTTTTTTTTAAGAGTTAAGTGCTTTGCACACACTTATGACGGACTGGGGGCGGCGTTGCCTTCACGCCACACTTTAGTCATTATTAAGAGGGGGGGGGGGTGTCCCTATGAAGCTGATCTGAAAGAATTTGGACACACCTGGGGAACCATCTAACGTAAATGGTTCACTTCATCAAAAACAGACACAGAACACGCCTCACTGATGCACGTCTGAAAGACTCACGCACAGTTGCAGCATCAAGTTTCACACCAGATTACAATACACTGGTGAGCAGCAATGCCAGTCTTTCCACTAACAAAGAAAATAATACCAGACGACGTCAGTGGAAACCTGGCAGTGCCATGGCAAAGTTGAATTAAAACATTAAAGAAATGTGTTCAATATAAAAGTGTGTTCATAACATGTAGCAGTCCTAATTTTGTTAAAATCACTGCAGATTTGGTCATTAGGTCAAAATGTGACAATATTTAAAAATATGTAAGCTGATTTTTCTTTTACCTTCCATTATTGATAGTGCAATTTAGTGAAAATGGGACACTTTTCCTATGAAATGTAGTGATGGAAGGGATCATCTGAAAATGTAACAAATACTGAGATAATAAAGGACTGAATGTTGATATCTGTTTCCCGCCTTGTTGATAATTATTGTGAGAAATCATTAAAGTGATGAATCTTTTCACATTTATGAGTATCAGTAATCATTATCAATAAATAACTAAAGGCAAACTGAGCAAATGTGTCATTCAAACTCGTAGCCCTTCGTATGACTCAGTACCCATGAAGTAGCTCTCAGTTTCAAAAAGGTTGGTGACCATGATCTAACCGTTGGCCCGCAACGTCAGACATGGAAAGAGTTCATTGCTGCCCTAAGCGTCTTAAGGCGTAAAGGGCAGTAAGAAGAAGACCACCTGTCCCTTTACTAGCTGCATTTCCTAATTTCAGACTTATCACTTGATAAGAAAAAACAGTACATGTATATTTTGCCTCTCACTGAGCGCCCTACGACCCTGAAATGTGGTGGGTGTCACCTACCAGCAAGTTTGCTCCAAAACATTGCTTGTTTTCCCCCTAAGGGTAGTTTGGACTGCAGCTTTGGGAAACAGAAAGTCCTCTTCTACCACCACCGTGTTTCTGGAACGTCGACATCATCCGTCCAACAGGACCATCATGTTCATCTCATCGGCCTCACTGGGAAGTCTCTGAAACCCCCCCCAGGAGCCTCATTGCCCCTTCAGAGATAAAACAAACAAACAAACAAAGAAAGAGTGATTTGATGCATCTGTAATCACCTTAGCTATATCCGTTGGAACTGAGGACTTTTAATTTGCAGAGCCTTTAATTTGTTTTCACAGCAGTTTGGAGCAAATTGAATTCGTTAATTAAAGCAGGAAAATGAAATGCTGAGCATTATTGACGAGGTGCTTATTGGGTTAGTGGGAACATTGAAAGTGGGGGTGAAGAGGTGGTTAACAAGAGGGCAAAAGGAGCAAAGGAGGGTGTTTTGGGGTATCAGTGGCATAACAGCACAGAGGAAGAAAGGCGGCATGTCAAGTGATCCCTCAGAGGCTGAATGATGCTCAGCTTTTGTGTAAAGCACAGCAGGAAGTAAACTCCCCCTTAAAACAAACACAGGACCTCCGAGTATTACACGCACGTTAAGTAATACTCCTGTAAATACATAAAACAGAAGGTATTTGTGCTCTGGGCAGCGTTTATTGACCTTTTCCTGTTGGGTGAAGACGAGTCGTGTTAGTGATGCTGGGCTGTTGCGTTTTGTGGAGTCCATGGCGGAGCTAACACCTTTCATACAGGGGGGCCGGGAGGGGGGCAAAAGACTTTGGAAGGGTGGCAAATAAGACCAGCAGAGTGGAAGGCCATTACAAACGATAAGATGAAAACCCGTATTTTAAACAGTTTTATTTTTGTTATCAGTGATATTAAAACAGCTGTTCTTTTAGCTGACCTCCTCAAAGAATGCTTTAACAGGCTTGTATTGGTGTTTTTTTATTTTTTATTTGTCAACAATGACACTAATATTTACCTTGGTAATTGGAGGGCAAGTAGGGGCACAAAGCTTTTGCTGTGGGGCAGCTGCCCCCCTGTTGCTCCACCCCAGTGTGGACTAAATAAATCGTACCGTCAAGAATTAAAACCCCTAAATACCTGTTGTCTCAAATATGTGACAAACCACTTGGACTCTAAAATAACCTCAATGTAGCATCTACGTGAAAGCAAAAACATACGTGACTTTTCCTTCATAGCTGGACATAAATGCAGGTGTTGATGGTTAATGGAGAGGGAGGAGGGAGTTGGATAAGAGTTCTGACAAGTGATGCACCAATCAGGCTTCATGGGCTCCTGAAGCATTTCTCATGACCCCCAGCCCGGATTTGGACTGGGGGCCTTCTTGCTGTGAGGCAAGAGTGCTAACCACTGCGCCACCGTGCAGCCCAAGTGAATAACATTTTATCTTTTATCAGTTGAAAAATGGGACATTTACATAAAACGTTGGGACATTTCAGCCTCACAGATGTAATGAAGCTCCTTTGTACATGCGAGGAGGACAAACACGCCACCTCTTGTTCTACTGTTGAACATCCTTTTTTATCCAGCTCTCTGACCACTTGGAGCTGTGGCGAGCTGCAGCCCCATCGCTGACACTTGGTCTCCGTGTGCCGGCCCAGTGCACTGCTAATGAGAAGAATGAGCTCATTTGGCTTGAAATTCCCATTGGTCAGGAGGAGGAAGTGTAGGACCGGGAAGTAGACAGGTTTTTAAGGTGAGAGGGACAGAGTAGAAAGGGGAAAACTGCCAAAAATAGTCACATTAAAAAAGGACAAGAGGAAGAAAAAAAGGAGAAGAGAGGAGAAAAGGGGTGAGAGCCGGAGGAGGGTAAAACCATCATCTGCAGCTGGATAAAAAAATAGGTGCTTACAGTAATTATGGAATTAGTGGCTTCATTGATAAGGTCCCAGCCTACATGTAAAAAAGCGTTCTGCCCTTTTCTCATTAACAGAAAAATACTCAACTGCACAAGCACAGCACACATGAGGTGAGGCCTGGGGGAGAGCAGATCGTGGTGCAGTGAGTACTCGCGCTCTTCTGGCTTTGAACCACAATCAGCTTTCATTTGGATCCCTTTCTTTAAGTCTGTTTGTCATCGTGCAGCAAAGATCTAATAGTTTTCTGTGATGTAGTTTTCGATGTCACCTGTTTACGAAAATGCTGGAAACTACCAAAGCCATTTGTCAACCTCTCTGCACCGATAGTCTTTGAGGTTATCCGTCGGTTTCAACAATGTGGCGTGTCGTGTTGTGCGCAGTCCGACCACTCAAGTCCAAAGTAAAAATACTTTAAATTGGAACAACAGACGAGCTTATAAGGAGCTAAAACACTGAACTGCAAGTTCTGTTCCTTTAAATCTATTGTGTGAGACTTTGGATTCTTTTTTTAAGGCTGTGTCAAACAGCCACTACGTACATTTTGTGCTTTTTGAAAATTGGTCATACGTGAATATATGAGGAAAAAGTGAGAAAAGTTGTGGTTTTTATTTGACAAGTTCACAGATCTACGAATAAACACTCAAAGTCTGTCAGACATACGTGGAACGGTGGTGGAAAGACACAAATTTGCATGTGCATCTTGGAAAAATTACACACAATTGTATAAGATTTACATAAAACTGCGTAGAAACTGCATAAAATATGCGTAAACTGCGTAATTCTCCACAGTTCAAAACCAAATTCACATAAAGTCGTCGTTGTCCAAAACCCTTGACGGACATCTGCACACGTCGACGAGTGACGGAAACAAGAAACACTTCAGAAGTACGTATATCACACGTTTGTCATGGAAGACCCAAATTTCATACGTGGAAAATGCACAAAATGTATGTAGTGGCTGTTTGACACGACCTTAAGATACTATTGGGCGTAAAACACTCCACGCTTTAGTGAGGAGATGAATGGCAGCTCTTCCACTACATCCCATATTTAAATCAGTTCATTGTAGTGGCCACGCCCAAATGCTGTTTCCAGCAGCTTGAGCCAATAAAAGGCATCCACTGTCTGTTTGCTCTGAATATGTTTGTGAGATTAATATGTAACATTGATGTTTCCAAAACACTTTTTATTTGATGAACAAACTTGTAACCCTTGTGCTATCCTAGGCACATTAACATTGGGAGTGGGGTCATCTAGACCCACTAGACAGTGGGGTTATCTAGACCCACTAGACAGAGTCTCTCGACCCATTGGGGTTTTCTCTAACGAGCTCTGAACCTTTTCTCATGATTGTGATCTTCACTGGTGTCCATGGATTACATGAAATCCTCTCCACCTTTATCCACCTTTGTCATGGTAGGAGAACACCTCAATGGAAGGGGGGGGGGGGTCATAGGATAGCACAAGGGTTTTAAGCAGTGGAATGCCAGGTTGTCAGCATTGACCATTTAACAACAAGTCAAATACATTATAAAGAACATTTTAAGTATACATTTTATTTCCATGTGTTCTGACATTCGTCATTTTTGAAAAAGGAAACTTGAAGTGCTTTTTGTGGCCTCTGTTGCCAAGTGTTCTCATTTCAGAGGAGGCACCGAGCAAAACAAATCAACCTGAAAGAAAGTGGATGGCATGAGGTCTCTGTCTTTATGCTGTCGGTAAATATTCACTGTTTATCTTGTTCCCAACTCTGTATTTTGTAATCAACAAAAGGAGGAGTTTTGGTGGGATATAAAGGACTCTGTTAGAGTGCTGATTACAGCAGGATACCATCTGCGTGCAGCACACAGCTGCCTGCCTCATCAGAATACCTAATATACCAGTGGAAGGCCTCTAAGTACCTGGCAAGCCCAAGTAGATAGATAACAAAGAGCCTATTAAGTAACGGACAAAGTGGCCTGTGAAGATGGGGGTGAGGGATATGGAAAAGTGTGGTGGGAATTAGTCTTTTAGCTCTACACACATTCTTAGATGAGATAGCCTGAAGTTCTAATTAAAATTCTAATTCCAATCTAAAGTGGTCATTTTGATCTGAGGGAAGACCGCTAGGTTTGATGTTTAGCACACAGCCTCCCGTTTCTCTTCTCCCTCCTTCTTCTGTAGATTCTTTCCTCTGTTTTGATCAAAAATCAATGTTATCTGCCCACCCTGGCAATTCCTTCCTGCCCCTGCTCACGCTCAGTCCAGTTGCATGCATCTGATAAACAGCGTCCACCAAAGAAGCAGCCAACAGTGGGCTGACCAAAACAAATGAAGTCCTCTCATTATTGGTGCTCCACCAATGACGACCTTTTTTCTGCAGAGCGGCAGGAGTTCATTAGAAAGTGAAATAGGAGTTGGGGGCCAGACCGTTCGTGTGAAGACACCTCCCCTCCCCTTACCATTGGTGAGAGATCTCGGTTTACATTTTCTCCCTGCTTACAGCTCCCTACACCCCCAATTTTAGGCTTAAAGCATATTATTTTAAAACCTGTCAGAGTAAACTTTATCTCTATATATGATCATATATTACATTTTTTTAGGAAATGTGAGTTTTTTCTGCAATTAGTTTTTCTACCTTCAAGTAAGACGACTTAATCTCTGAGACTCCGCCTTTCTTTCCGTGTGGGTGCCGCCCATTTCATGATGTCAACCTAGAGCCGGCCTCAGCAGCGTGTCCAGCAATTTGCATTTACTTCAGAATGTTCTGAAGAGGGATCAGATGAATTGCATTCTCCTTCTCTGCCACGAAAATGAACCTAATCCCCAAAACACCTTTTCACTGCATTTCATTGCTGTCATTAAGCGCGGCTGGTCTGCAGCTCACCGCTCCCCCCAGGGGATGGGTCAAAATGTGGAGAAGAATTTCCCCTTTTTGGTATAAATAAAGTATCAATTATTACTATTATTACTAAAGGACCTGCTGAGATCACTTTCAGTCTTCGTCTGTTAACTCGGGTCAGAATGTTAACCAAGGCTGGAGATCATGATGTCAGGCTGATTGGGGTAGAATGGCAGACTTGACGTGTTAAAAGGAGGGTGATGCTTGAAGTCATTGTTCTTCCATTGGTAACCATGGCAACCTGCACAGTAGCGCGTGCAGCCATCATTGCGTTGCATAAAAATTGCTTCACAGGCAAGGATATTGTGGCTACTGAGATTGCACCTCAACCAACACTTTATAGGATCATCAAGAACTTCAAGGAAAGAGGTTCAGTTCTTGTTAAGATGCTTCAGGGCGTCCAAGAAAGTCCAGCAAGCGCCAGGATTACCTCCTAAAGAGGATTCGGGATCCGAGGTCCACCACTGCAGAGCTGCTCAGGAACGGCAGCAGGCAGGTGTGACGCATCTGCATCACAGTGAGGCTTCTGGAAGATGGCCTGGTGTCAAGAAGGGCAGCAAAGAAGCCAATTCTCTCCAAAAAAACATCGGGGACAGATTGCTCTTCTGCAGAAAGTCTGGTGAATGGACCGCTGAGGACTGGGGCAAAGTCAGATTCTCTCAAGAAGCCTCCTTCTGATTGTTTGGCGCTTCTGGAACAAGGTTTGTCCAGAGAAGGAAAGGTGAGTGATGCCATCAGTCCTGTGTCACGCCAACAGGAAAGCATCCTGAGAACATTCATGTGTGGGGTTGCTTCTCATCCAAGGGAGGGGGCTCACTCACAATTCAGCCCAAAAACAGCCATGAATACAGAATGGTACCACAACACCCTCCAACAGTAACTTTTTCCAACAATCCAACAGTTTGGTGACCAACATTGCCTCTTCCAGCACCATGGAGCACCGTGCCATATGGCTAAAGTGAGAACTAAGTGGCTCAGGGACCAAAACGGTGATATTTTAGGTCCATGGCCTGGAAACTCCCCAGGTCTTAATCCCATTGAGAACTTGTGGTCAATCCACAAGAGGCGGGTGAACAAACAAAAACTCACTAACACTGACAAACTCCAAGAAGTGATTCTGAAACGGGTTGCTGTCAGTCAGGATTTGGCCCAGATAATGATTGACAGCATGTCCAGTGGAACTGCAGAAGTCATGAAAAAGAAGGGCCAACACTGCAAACAGAAATGAAGTGCTTGTAATTATATTTCAGTACATCAAAGAAAGCACTGAAACAAAGATCTAAAGGCAGCAAAACGAATATTTGTGTCATTCTCAATACCTTTGGCCATGACTGCAACATATTGGTCCTATAATAATAAAAGCGTTTAGCCGATCACCACTAGTTCCATGGAGAAAGTGGGGGTGTGTGTTAGCCTGGGGGCGGGGCTGGCAGAGCAAACTCTTCCTGGAAGGGGCGGTTCCTCACTTTGTGCTGTCACAATGTGACAGCACACATTTTGGATTGGGAGGGGCTGATGCTCAGAATCAGGTTTTTAGAGGAATATTCAGAGATGGGTGAACGGATCAAAATATCGCTTTGGGGTTGTTTTTTGTGAGGACTGAAGGTTACAATGCTTAAAACGTTTATTTGCGTGTTAAAGGTCCTTTAACACTTAGCCTAAAGTTCTGGTAAATCGCCAGTCCGTCCTGGGGGAGGATCCCTCCTTCATGTGGGCACCCCTAAGGTTTCTTCGTTTTTTTCCGGAATCCGTTTTTTTTGGGAGTTTTTCCTTACCACGAAGGGGGGTCTAAGGGCAGGGATGCCAGTTTAGCTTAGTCAGTTTGTTAGTTCATTTTAGTATTTTCCTATTGAACTCTTTGTATTCGTGATCCTTTTGAGTTCATGTTTTACTTCGAAGCCCATCGAGACGACTGTTGTTGTGATTTTGGGCTATACAAATAAAACTGAATTGAATTGAATTGAATTCTGTTTGGGTAATTTATGTGATTTTGGCATCACTTTAGCTGATTTATAGAGAGACTTGTAAAAAAAAGAAGAAAAAAAAGCCTTTTTTGTCCAGTAAATTCAGCAGGAGCAAAGATAACCTTCAGTTACCGATATTGTTACGTTTTCCTGTGTTAAGAGTGTTTTTTTTTTTATCCACACCAATAGCAGAACCTAATGCACTCACAATGCTGACATTTGATGTGCATAGTTGCACAAACAGAAGTGCTTGTTCAACTGCATTTGTAACTTTGTTGTGGCACAGCAGTTCACTGTGGTCCGTTCATTTTCTCCCTTCCATCTAATAGTCACTTTAAGCTTTCTCTCCTGCGTTTTCGCCTTTCCTCTGTCCTTTTTTCCACCTCATTACTTGTAAACAATTATATTATGGTAGAAAGCCCCTCAGTCGCTCAGGCTCAAATGAAAACAGCCAGAGCAGAGGTAAGACGATGGATCACGGTGTCAACACCAAAGTTATCGTCACCTTGCTTGATTTATTCTCCTTTAGTGCTTTTCGGCACCCACTGAAAAAACACACAAAAGCACAGATGCATATGGAGACAGTTCTCTCGCGTGAGCGCGCCGCCTGGGGGGGCGTTAAGGGGCTCTGATGCAATTATTCTGATGGAGCTTCTTCGCTGAAGCTGTAAAACTAAAGTCAATTTCAGCTGGTAACTGAGTAGTGAAACATTCACGGTCAGTAGTGTCCTGCAGTACTGACAGTCAAAGTCCTGCCGTGTATTTAAAGCAGAAAAGCTGAAAACTACAGTCTGGCTCAGATGAACCTCTTTGTTGCTTATAAGTCGGCCACAGGATAAATGCATGAACAATTCAAACCCCCAAACGAATACACTCTCACTTAGTGCAGAGAAAGTACATCTATGTACATTTTTCAGACCAAACTATTTGTTGTGCTCTGTGTCCAATTGTGCCCTTATTAAGAAAAACAGTTGAATTTTGTTTCATCTCTTCTATTTTCTATGAATGGGGTTTTTATGATTTGCTCTAGTTTGTAATTTTTTGTGTTGGCTGTTCAGGCAACAATAAAAACATTCTGACAATAGTTTGAGGAACTAAATGGAAATATAATTTGGCATGTGGAAAGAGAAAACATGAAAAGTCCAAATGTTTGTATGCATGTAATAAAAACCTATATAAGCATACGGCATTATTCAGACACAAAAAGTTGGAACACCTGCACGACTTAAAGCTTGGCCTTCCTCCAGTGCACGTAAACAAATGTAAATTTCATATTCCACATTTGTGCCCCCTGCAAAGAGCCTTTTTTGTAATTCTGGGATGCAAACATTAAGTCTGATTTAAAGGGCCTAAACTATGCTATAAGCCTATTATAATTCAATTCAGTTTTATTTGTATAGCCCAAATTCACAACAACAGTCGTCTCGATGGGCTTCGTACCGGTAATTGTAAGGTAAACCTTCAATCAAAAAGGATCATAAATGCATAGAATCCAATAGGATAGTACTAAAGTTTAACTAAACAGACTAAACTAAACTGGCATCCCTGCCCTTAGACCCCCCCCCCCCCCCCCCCTTCTCGGTAAGAAAAACTCCAAAAAGAAACGGAATCTGGAAAAAACAAAGAAACCTCAGGGGTGTCCACATGAAGGAGGGATCCTCCCCCAGGACGGACGGGCGATTACCAGAACTCATAGAGAAGAATGAGTTTATCTAACTCTACAACTACATATTTAAAGTCCAGCAGATGAGCTTCATCCAGATGGAGTTGGGGGGACGGCTAGGAGCGCGAGACGAGCCGGAGGGGGGGTCCACAGCCAGGTGTAGGAGTAGGAGCAGAGAGGAGGATGTTTATGGTAAACTATCAACCAGGGTTGTGTCTGCATTCCTGCCCTGCTCACTGTATAGTGCGTTTGCCATTTTGTAGTTCCAAAATCCAGAGCCCTACAAAATTTACCAGAGGTCTCTGTGAAAAACCAGTGTGCATTGATGCTCACTAGATCGGCGAATATAGACCACAATGCATTGCGTCTGAACAATTTGGCCAAAAAATAGTATTTAAATGTATTTTTTTCAAACAGCAGACAGTGGACTCATAAATAATCGTCGCAAAAAGCTCATATAATTAGATTTTAACTTCATGAATTCGATGACATCATATCCGCCGTTTAAAAAAATAAAAAAGTCGTGAGCGTGGCGTCCCAATTGCTTTTAAAACTTAGGGCTCTACATAGAGCCGCACTACATAGTTTTTTAGTAGTTAGGGGTTAGGGTGGGAATTCAGGCACAGCCCACATATAGGATCATAAATTACCTTTGGAACACTAAAGAATACATTTTTATTAAATATTAGTTATTTTCCTGAGCTTTTTTCTACCCAGAAGTAAGACGACTCGCTCTCTTAGGCTCCGCCTTTCTCTCCTTGTGGGTGCCGCCCATTTTATCACGTTTCTCCCACGAAAATAAACAACAGCGATCACTGCTAGAAAGCAGGTGTGCGTGTTAGCCTGGGGGCGGAGCTGGCAGCACAGACTCCTCCTCACTGGTTTTTGTGGATTGGGAGGAACGGATCAAAATGCTGCTTTGGGGTGTCTGTCCGTGAGGAATGAACATGATAATGCACTGACAAGCTCAGAAAAAGGCCCTCTAAACAAACGTTCCTGTTGTACTGTTGTCAGCTTTTCATTAGACCTCAGAGATTTTCTAAACGCCCTGCGATGGACTGGTGAGCTGTGCAGGTACCAGCAACCATGGGAACCAGACCAGGACAAAGAGTTTGGAACATAGATGGATGGATGGCTCTTCAAAGGTTTTTGTCATTGATTACTTCCCTTTATTGCAGTTTATGTTCTGGTTCTTGATTCTAGAACCCATCTCACTAAATAACAGAATTTTTACTTTTCTTACGTCTCAGTTTCTCATCCAGTTCTTTGTTCATTCCTACTTTTTAATCAATCGCTGTATTTTGGGTTGTAAACTAAGCTGTGTTTTAAAGATTCAAGTGAAAATAAAACTTAAAAATATTTTATAATAATACGTTTAGCAGTGGCATCTCCTGGTGCACTGATGGTTTCATCTGTCAAAAATGACCAATTTCCTACTATTCTGTGTTAACATGGGTTTCATCAGTCTCACGGTTCTCTCAGCACATTTACAGTTTGCAAATATGGTTGAACAGACCATCATATTAGTATTCAGAAGATCCCCAGTTAGAGGCTGTGCACCTTAAGGCCAAACATTAAGAATTCTCTCAGTTATCCTCACTAATGACCATAAATGTACTTTAATTAGTTACCATGAAGTTCTGTAACCATTTCAAATCTGGTCACATAGACTGAAAAATGTAGTGCACTTCAGTATGCAGCGATGAACAACATCTGAAAGAGAAAATCAGCCTTTACGACAGCAGATGGCAAAATCTCAGGCTTCATTTCTCAGCGTTCAGTACAGCATGAGCTAGGGAGATGTCTGTATGAACTCCTTCTATAGGAGTTAGCGCCTTGGCCAGGATCAAACTCTCAAATGAGCAGCGGTGATGAGCGTCCACGCTCATGCTGCCGTTTTAGAGCCACAGAGGGCTCTCTCCATGAGCCAATCCGGATGTCACGTTGGTCGTCCTTCTGGAGTTCTAGTGTTTTAAACTTTGCATTCATAGCTTTTCTTTGGCCTCACGCTGTTGGTTCATTTGAACCGTTCTTGTGGACCAGAAGCTCCTATTAGAATGTAAATGGTAAATGGCATACATTTATCTAGGCCGCACAATGTGTCGAGGTGTTCTTGGACAAGACACTGGTGGTTACACGATGGCGCCAGTGATTGGCAGTGGAGCCACCATCAGTGTGTGAATATAAATATACGCCTTTTACCATTTATATATTTATATATGCTTTGATTCCTTCTTAGAAGACCCAAATGCCTTAAAGGGTACCTACATGTTCTGATTATTAATATTAATGGATTGGATTTATTTGTTTTTCCAGACGCTCAAAGTTCTTCCAATGTGTCTGTTATCCATTCATACTTGGTGAGGGTACGGATGTAGCCACAGCTGCCCCGGGGCAGACGGACAGAGGCGTGGCTGCCAGTTCACGCTTTCTGCCCCTCTGACCATCGTCGGGACATTCATGCACACTCATGCAGCGTCTTGCCCAAGGACACAATGACAGTTGACTGGGGATCGAACCGCCGACCCTTCAATCGTTGGATGACCTTCTCAACCGCCTGAGCCCCTAGGAATAATGTTGATATTTATGCCAGGCAAAAAAAATAAAAGTAAAATTTATGGTTTAACCCTGAGCAAGCTTTAAACTTCTTTAAAGCTTTTCACACTTCTTCATAATATTCTCTAAAAACTTACATTTAAAACTGAATTTTTGTGACAATGCTTGATATGTATCCTGGAGATAAAACTCCTTTGTCTTTTTTTTTTTTAGAATTTCATTATACTACACAATAAATCTGAAACAAATCGAAATTTCAAGTGGTAGAAATGTAGTCATTTCTTTAATGCAGATCAAAAGTGTATACATTCAAAAATAAAGCAAAGAAAACTCAAAAGAATGCAAAAAAAAAGAAAGAATAAAAAATAGCGGGTGAACTTCCACTAAATATATACAAAGTTCCACAGATTTATTCTTAGGTGTATCACAACTACGTGTCAACTGCTAAAGCTTCATGTCTTTATCCTTATCAATAAAAACATGCAGTTGTTTATATGTTTATATATGGTTGTAAATGAGAAAACATGTTTTAAACAGACGTAGTGAAGGAAGAAATTTGGCTAAATTGGAAAAAGATGCAAACAGGAACTGAAAGAGACTCACACAGTTTCTGAGTTCTAACACAAACTCAACAGAGCGCAGAGATGACAGACACTGTATGTACGCGGCAGCAACTTCTGACCAAAGCAATAAAGCAAACAGCTGTTTTTTTATCAACTGTATCATTTGAAAACCCGCTGATGCAAATTTGGCGTCATTTGTGTTTAAAGTGAACCGTCAATACTTTGGCATGAGTTTCTTTTAATGTTTCTGCAAAACACTTTTACTGTTTAGTTGATTCAATCAGAAGCTCAGAAGCTAAGCTCAGAAATATAATAAAATATTTGAAAATAAATCCTCAATACCGCTGTTTTTTTGGAACGTTACAAACAAACAAAAAAGAAAACATGCGTGTGGTAAACAATGAGCACTTCAGGCTGAAGACACGCCAGCCAATGACGACTCGGGCTTTTGGCTTGTTCTCCACAGTCCTGACAGAAAGCCAACCAAGCAGTGAGTGTCAGGGATGAGACAAGGCCATAATCCAATTCTGGTTTTTACACGGCATCATGCCTTTACCTTTGACAGCTTGATTGATGGCTATGTAAATGTGCTGTGAGGAGGGCTGTGAGCAGCTAGTTAAAGCAGACATTTAGAACTGGCTTGTCAAAGACAAATAGCGGGATCGACAGAAGCAGAAAAGGAAGATGAAGAAAGAATAAAAAATAAATACAACTATTGATCCATAAATTAAACAAGATGTGGGTTTGAAGAGCTCTTGACAAGCTGTTATGAACAACTTGAGCCTCGCTGACTTCTCCGAATGGCATTTGGAAAGCTCACCAATGGCATGCAATGCATACTGAACACTGAAGAAAAAAGGGCTTCAAATGCACCACTATACACTCTACCAGAGAGATGGAGTTCAGGAGTTTTGACTGGTCTGTTTAACATTTCCTAGAGAGGGAAAAGATGGAGAAGAAGGTCTCTGGTTCATCTTTTTAAGAAGAAGGGAGATGTGCAGATTTGGAGAATCTGCACATCTCCCTTCTGCACTGTTTGATGGCAGCTTTTCACGCTAAACTGAAACTCATGTGAGCAAAATCAAAGGTATAAAGCCAGATCACACACAACGCATGCAAAAACATCTGTTTTGCAAACGCAAAAAAACGTTTTTGAAAGCAAAAATAAAAAGAAATTGGAACGCAAACAAATTTTTTTTGGAATGCAAATATTTAATATTTTCATTTGCAACTTAGAAAGTTTTGTGTGCAATGTGGTGGCATAAATATCACTCCGTAGAGGAAGGTCTCAGGTGCTGAAAATCTGAGAGGAAGTGACGGGCTCAAAACGACCTAAAACCGCAGGGGTCAGGGGTACAAGGAGAGGGTAAAAACCCGACAGCACTGACTTTGCCAATACAAATTTCAAAAACTGTTCACAGAGTAAAGCAGAAGGAGTCAGGCCAGGGAGACTTTAAAGGCTTAAAAAGGATCCCGACCCTCATAGATGTATCGGTCGGGCTTCTTTCTGCAGGTCCTTCCACATTATTTACATGGAGGACGTCTTCCCTCTGATGATGACGAAGAGGCAAGGTATTAGGAAAAAAACCCAACCGTCTCTGATAACAGAACAACCTCAGAAGTCAGTTAGAAAACAGACACTATGAACTGATAAATCTCAGGTGTTCTGTCATGGAAGCTGAAATTTTTTAGAATCTATATTTACTTTTCGGTTTCATACAAGCTGAAACCACATCAGAGCGTTGCTTTTTCATTACAGCTGACGTACAGAGAAAAGTTTCATTAGAGACGGCCGTGTTCATTCTCTGTGCTCCTCCACAGACCGGAGGAGGCAAAGGGAAGGAGCACCTAGTTGGGAAATGATGATCCGCCGAATCAAGACACTTTTCTTTGGGTGGTGTTTTTTAGGTTTACCATTAACGTGAACATGCCTCCTTATTTCCTGTCAAATGTTTCCTCAGACGGCATCAGAGTGAGAGGGGAAGGGGAAAACGTGAAGGATGATGCTTCCGAATGGGAGACCCCACACACCTCCTCCATGCCCCCCAGTGCCCCGTGGGCTCTGCACTGTGCTCCTCTGTGACTCTGATGAAATGGAGGCCTCAATTCCTTTCAATTTGGCCAGCGAGCCCCAGACCCGCTAAAGGCAATCGACTAGCTGAACACAGGCACTACATCATAATATGTAGGTGCAGACGAGCTCTGCTGAGGAGAGAGGAAGACGTGGGACCAGAGGAGAAGGAAGGGAACTCTGGCATCCATCTTTCTCACACTTAGGCTGACGTTCAACCGTGGGGGAGAAACACACACACACACACACACACAAACCAAACAAAAAAAGCAGAGGAAAAATGGGGCCCGTCACTTTCTTAATTTCTTTTCTCACTTCAGGTGAAAAAGAGAAAAAAAGAGACTGAAAGAAAAAAGAAAAAATGTTTTTGTGCGAGTAGGAGGCGGTGAAGAAAAGGCAGAAGGAAAGACCCGTCTGGAATGAAAGCACAGTGTTTGTGTGCGGTGGGTAAATGCCTCTGTAAGCAGAGAGACTAGTGGCTTGGCTTAGGCTGTTTGTTATCAGGGTTCTCCAGGCCCCCCAGGTGCACTGGGCTGCTGGCCCAAGTTAGAAGGGCTGCGTCTGGGAGGGGAGGAGTCAGAGCCCCATGCTCCAGGACGGATGAAAGGCCAACAGGCTAGGAACCGTGGCCAAGAACTGGGTTGAAAAATGCCCAAGAAGGATCCAATTATTCCTGCAAATACTCCACTTATTGACATTCTGCTCCATTTCCTGCCGTGAGCTTAATTAAACATCAAGCAGCAACGTGTCGCAGGACGCCATGCACCCAATACACTCATGTTGACCAACCTTGACCCCCACGAGAACGTCAGTGAAAACAAAAGAGTCTGCAAACTTAAAGGTCCACTCTGATGAAAATGAGTGTTCTTGTGGAGGAAACATAGAAAGAAAATGAAGATTCAAATTTCAGTTCTAAGTATTTCTTTGCTCAAATTAATGTAAATTAGGGTCAGAGGAAAAAGCATCTTTTGAAAAAGAGATTACTTGTGACGTAGAGGATAGGATATGCTGGGGGGGGGGCACTGGACGTATAAATAGTGGGCGTGTAACGATACGCTAAAATCTCAATTCGGTTCAGGATTTCATAGGGCTTGGTCCAGTTCTGCTGTTTAACAAATCTGCCTGATGTAAACTGCTATTTTATGATCAGTTATTTTATTGTTATTTATTGTGTTTGTGTGCGTTTTGCTGCCAGACACCTGAATTTCTCCCCTGGGAGATTAAAAAAGTTTTTATCTAACTATTTTCGGTATTTTTGCAATACAAAAACGGCAGAAAACAACTACTTAGAAAATGCTTTTTTTTTTAGATTTTAGATTTTAGATTAAATTTATTTATCCCATGATGGGGAAATTCATTTATCTGCGGCAGCAAGAAGGACATCAAAAATGACATTCAAATCAAATAAGTTCAGCTGCAAAAGTGACATGTGATCCACTATAAACATTTGATCCATTTTTAAAAAAAATATGTATAAATAAATAAGTAAAAAAGTACACACCAGAAAAACATGTTAAGGAACAAAAACAACTGAAAACAACAAACTGCAACAAAAGTAAATGAATAAATAAAATTGATCTGCTTGATAAAATATAAAACTATTAGCTGTCATTGTTCCAGTTGCTGGTGCTGCTTTAAGTTGGCTAACAGATTGGATGTGTTACTGTGACGTACACTAGTCAACACTCAACATTCCACTGACCCAACTGTCTTTTCCCTTCATGAATGCTGACAACAAAGCCAAAGTGCCACTAAGACTCATGGGAAGTGTGAAATCTTGAATCCTTCACCATCACTGAGAGAGCTATGCAGAGAAGTGAGGTTCATGTTGTTACGCTGTTCATGTGTTCATAATAAACGGATTTAATGCTGGAAAGGAGATGCAGTGATCTATATCTCTGTCTACTCTCTCTGAGACTGTTTAGGGGCGCGAGGAGTGGGGGGGGGGGGTAAGGACAGTCAACGCAGCTAGTTGATCAGCAGCTAGTTCATCAGCAGCTAGTTGATCAGCAGCTAGTTCATCAGCAGCTAGTTGATCAGCAGCTAGTTGATCAGCAGCTAGTTCATCAGCAGCTAGTTCATCAGCAGCTAGTTCGTCAGCAGCTAGTTCGTCAGCAGCTCGGCTCTCGTTTACCGAGTGACACAGCAGCTGGGTCGTTACGATGCACATGCAGTAAAAGAAGAAAAAACGTAATGAAACGGTACAGAAGTGAACCGAACCGAATCTGCCGTACCGACAACTACGTGTATCGTTACACCCCTAACAAATAGATCCACCTACGTGGTCGTTTTTCCCATCTCAGTTGGCTCTAAACTGTACGGTTGGATGGCTCCAATGTTGCTCCAATATTGCTCCACATTGCTGTTGCACCGGAAATGTTAGGTTGGGGGTGTAAGCTAGCAGGAGGGTGTGTAAACAGAGAGAGGGTTGCTCTGAATCAATGGCCCCGCCCACAACTCGGAGGTGAATTTCCTCTGCGAACGCTTTGAAAGCACATGGAGAGATGGTCGGAGTGGGACTTGAAGGAACATGCTTTGCATGCAATAACCTACGAGAGGCTGGAAAGTGGAGACATGGAGGAAATGGAAGCCAGAGCTCATGGAAGGAAGCGTCTCAGGTCAGTGACTTGAAAATGTGGCGACTGGTCTGCTTCGTAGCGAACTCCTAACACACAAAGTCAGGAGGTCTACAGCATAACTGCAGGCCAGGATAACATTGCAGCGAGTCTACACTCATATAGCTAAACCCCAGCCTGTCAGTCAAGCTTGGCTTTCGGCTCAGGCTTATCACTGAACATATTTGGCTGGATCAATCCTCTGTATCTGGGATTCAAACGTAATCTCACCCCGCAGGAACGCCGGCCCGTTTACAGTAAACACAGAAATTAGCTTCAAGTCACACGCAAACACGCTTAGCTGTGGAGGAAAAGGTGACCTGAAAGATGAAATCACGTCTACATTTTCTGTTCTTTTCTCACTGAAAACCCCAGTGCTTTCCAACAAGGATGAGAATCCAGAAGCAAACAGTGATGGGGGTTCTCCTGTCAATCTTTATTGGTTCAGATACAAGTATTGTCTAAATAAAGCTCACCAGCATTTCCTTCATGTGTTTTTTCAGTTACATAGTAAGATGATTGCAGAAACTCTGAGGGCATTTCAAATCTGAGAAAAGGTGAAATGAAAGATCATGAGGGCATGTCCACCTGCTGCTGTTTAGTGATCAGTTCAGAAATTCAGAGTCGCTGTCCCAGGTGCTGCCTGCTCTTGATTTAAATGATCTAAACCAGGGGTCGCCGACCCGCGGCTCCAGAAAAACAAATAATAAAATAAATATACTTTATTGGGTTTACTGGGTTTTATGAAAAGTTTATGAAAGATAAAAAGTCTGCATCAAAGTGACTTTGTTTGCATCGTGTCACTCATCTTAACTCTGGTGTTTGATAGACAGAAAAGTCTGTTCAAGGTTGTGGAAAATGGACAAAAGATCAAAGGAAACATCAGTTTAGAAAGAAGAAAACGCTCCAAGGATGAAGGAATGCAGGCAGAGTCCAAAATTAAAACTTGTTAGGCGCCAAATACGACTGGCTTGTTGCTTCAGACTCCGGTCTCTGAAAGTCTCCGGGCTCCTTTAAGGTGTTATGAAATAAAAGCCTGTTTCCAATAGATGCCTGTCTCTACTAAACACCAGGACAGCGAACACATTTTTGGAATAAACGCCGGCTCTACTATTGGAAAATATATGGTATGCATTTATTTAATGGCTTTTCCTAATTTTAATTTACCCAATCAATGCATTTCTTTTATTCAAACAAAAGTCAGTTTGTTTTCAATCAGAGACTGTTATTGTTTGATGACTGCTCTCTGACAGTTAAGCTCTTAACAGGTTACATAAGAAACACGGATGGGTGCGCTTTTCTCCTAAAATGACTTTTGTTGCTCATCTTCACTTTGGAATTGTCGTCTCCCTGCTTTTTGATTAATATAATTGTTGTTGTGTACCAGCAAAACCATGTTTTTGACATTTTTATCAATACAAAAGTACAAGTAATCCTTACTGTGCAAGTATTCAAATACTTAGCATTTGATGAAACTGTGCTCTTAGGTAAAAAAAAATCCACTAAGAAAAGCAGAAACACACAACATGCAAACACGCAGAGACACATGACCTCTGTGAACTACAGGCGTAACTTTTTCTGTTTTTTGCAAGTAACTTTTGACAAGTTCTCCACATCCTGGAGTTGTATTCAGACATGCTAGCAGTGAGTGGTGGCGAGCAGTCATGTAGAAAGAGAATGCTGTTACTGAAGTTATTAACAGGCTCCTGTGTCCCCCCCTCCCTCAGTGGAGCTATTCAGAGCATGGCGTTCCTCGTCTGCCACAAACACACGCCGACAGACAGACGCAGTGAACGGACACACCGGCGCCCCCACCACGAGCTGTGCAGTAATATGTTTTTTGCCCATTTACAACAAATTAAGTTTCCCTCAAAGTGAATTTCAAGCTTGGCTGCCTTTAGAGGGCGAGCAACTCTCTTTTCATTAATTTTCATTCTTTTCCCTCCAACAAATGATCTACTGTACAGCCCGCTCTCCACTCAACGTCTCCCCCGTTCTGTTGTTTTCCTCCCTTCTTCACTCTCTTTTTTCCCCTGCTTGCTGTTGAGTTGGGGGCCCAGGCAATGGAAAGCAATTACACTGTCAGAACGCTGTATTCTGATTTATTAAAAGCCTTAAATGCTATCTGTTTTGCTCCTCTTTGTGTCGCCTTCGGGAACGGAGTCCTGACACCCAAATGAAACAGAGTGAGTGCTCGCTGCTCGCTGCTCCACCCTGAAAGCCATCCTGGAAGTGGGCAGAGTAAATTTCCATTGGCAGAGGACGGATGACGGCTGTGATGCAGCTGTAGGGATCCCTTGAAAATAGGGGCGCCGGGAAAACAGAAAACGGAGGGCTGCGTCAGACGTGCAGCTTTAAAAACTATAAAACACCAAAAACACTAGATATCTTCATCAGCTTGGTAAAAACGGAGAATTTGAAAACCTTCATTCATGATAATGTCATCTGAGCTGCACTTAACACATCTGTGAATCCCAACAAACCAGACGCAGATTTGCACGCACTCCCTTCTAATAGTGCATGCACCCTACACCCTGCACCCTGCACCCTACACCCTGCACCCTGCACCCTACACCCTGCACCCTGCACCCTACACCCTACACCCTTACATCTCTCCCATTTCTCTGGCTGATCGCCAGAGAAATGGGAGAGATGTAAGGGTGTAGATGTGTGATAAAGCAGCCAGTATCCTCGGGGAACCATTAGTTGAAGATCAGAGGCCATGCAGCACTGGAACGTGAGGATATAGATCATAAACCTGCTTATCTTCTGCTCTCTCTGGATCACCTTCTTGGTCAACAATCTGAGACAAAAGGACACTCAGCATCAACGTCCTCCTGGTTCCTGAGCTGACCCACAGACGCGTCTTTGGTGCTTAAACGCCTCTCACTAATGAAGCAAAAAGGAAAAAAAAAAGAAGAAAACCACCAAAAAACCCACAGCACTCACAATGGAACCCACACTGATGTGGCGATGACCTTTCCGTCTTTAAAGGATTTCCTTCCTGTTCTAATGCTGAGGCGCTGAAGGCAGTGATTAACATATAAAGATGACAAAGCTTCTTTCTTCTGGATACCTGTTAGCTGCCGCCAAGGAAAATGCTAAACGTCCTGAGGCAGACAGAATAATATACGACAAATGCAAAAAAAAATGGATAAATAGTCCAAGAAGGTAAAAGGTTATAACCAAAAAGGAGGGAAAAAAATGATGGATTCACTGGAATTTGTGAGAGTTGGTCAAAAATGCAGTTAAAAAAAAAAAAAAAAAGTTGTGTTGTTTTGTGTTGTGTTTGTGCATCCATCCAATAGTAGTCTATCCATCTATTTATCCACCCATGTCCATCCATCCATCAATTCAATCGATCAATCCCTTCATTTGTAGACAAGCTTTAATCAAAATGAGTCTAGAACAAGGCGGTTAATGCAGAAAGACACAACAACAAAAAGTCATAAACACAGTCAACCAAAAACACAAAACGTTAGATTGAAACGGTGAGACTAACAGTCAGTGTTCTACCCATTAACCATTACCTTAAACAGGTAATGGGTAGAATGCTAGAAATCCTTCAACCCATTGTTTTTCTGTTTCTCTGTATTTATTCTAGTATCTTCCTCCATGTTTTGTCCCTTAACTCCTCCTACAATGTTTCATCTGTTTCAACCATTCAACTATTCAAATGTTCAGCTCTTTCAGCTTTTTCCAGCTGTGACTTTTGGTTTTTTATATCAAGATATTCCAGGATTTCTGCCTCCATTGAAACACACGGGGGATCCTTGGAGCAGAAGCTCGCTGGTTCGATACCCGGCTCTGGCATTTTTCACAAACATCTCTATTTTGTTTTTGTGCTGTTATCACTTTATTTATGATAAAATTTTTCTCTTCCCCTTTTTTTTTTTTTTTTTTGCCAATTATGACCCTTCAAGTTTCATTTTCATTCAGCTGTACAGCATCAACCCTGTGTTTTCTTCTGGAAATGCAGCTCCTCCTAGTTGACAATAGTAAGTATTTACATTGTCACAACACTTCCTGCAACTATAACAGTGTTGTAGCTAGGACAAAAGTAATTGACACGATCACTCCGCGACTTTACTTAATCTGCCGTTAGTACTGCCAGTTTACTTCAACGGCGTTACTCCCACCACTGCTAGTAGTTATTGTTTAAGAAGGTGAGGCATAAAAGTCAGAGGAGTAATAAATATTATCATGACGAACCATAAAGCCTTATAATAAGTAAAAGCCAAAGAAACAGATAACTTCATTAAATGATTATGTTCATCCATGTCTATGTCCATCCTATCCATCCATCTCAGTGGCGCTGTGGTAGAGTGACTGGAAGGTCAGGGGTTCTTTGCTGAGTCATAGCAAAGACTCACCAATGCCTCCCTGCTTGGCACCCAGCATTAAGGGGTTAAACCACCAAACATTTCCTGAATGTCGCGTCCCCAGGGGAGGGGTCAAAAGTGGACAACAAATTTCACGCACCCAGGTGTGTGACGGCGAATGGGACTTGAACCTTTGACATTTGTACATCCATGTCTCCAGCTTCTCATCCATTCATCTGTCTCTCCATCTATTCATCCATCCATAAGTTATTACATTTGTTCTGATTGATTTATTTCTGAAGGTTCAAGGATCATTCTTCACATCACCCTCTGTCCCACCATTCATTTATCCTTTCATGCATCCACGATTCGGTTTAATTCCAGCCAATCCAAACATCATAGTGACCGGGGGCCTCATTTATAAACGTTGCGTACGCACAAAAGAAGGCGTACGCCACTCTCTACGCAATAGTTGAGATTTATAAAAAGCAAACTTGACGGGAAAATGTGCGGTCCTTCACGCAAGCTCTGACCCAGGCGTACGCACAAAAACGGGTGAAATGAGAAACGGCGACACCGTCGGCAGATGGAAGAAACACGTGAAAGTGAGAATGACAATACTGCCTCATGAATAACATGAAGACTTTACAAAGCAAGTCTCACAATTAACAGCTACACGAACACCCGTTTAATCGATCAGCAGTGAAACAAACTAAAAAAATCAAACGAGAATTATAACAGAAATTCAAATGAACACATATTTGCAAAAAGAAAAGTGAAATATGTTCTGCAATATTGGCATGTTGTGCAATTCATCCTCATAAATAATATAGTTAACAGAACGAAATAATGTACAAAACTGTTATTCTCGTCAATGTGTCCGTCTGGCGGAGCAGATATAGTCAAAGTCAAAGTCAAAGTCAACTTTATTGTCAAATATGCTGCATCCGTAAGACATACAGCACAGATGAAATTGCTTTCCTCTCACCCCACAGTGCAAGCAGCATATAAAATAATAAATAAACGACTTAAAAATACATTCTTTTAAAAACAATAAAGCCGATAGAGCCGCTGCGTGTGCACGCGCCGCCAGATGCGTGCGAATCAGACAGACAGACAGACAGACAGACGTATTCATTGTCCACTGGGGAAAGTTGTTTTCATAGTAAAACATTTCTTCATAAGCTACGGAATTATGGTATTCATGCATATGCCTTTAGTTTGTTTTATTTGTGATAAAACAATGTATGGCGTATGTCTCAACCATTCACAAAGCAACAAGAAATTACATTTGATGAACAATTTCCCATTTCCACGTCGATTATTACCGACATCTGTAGCTTGTCAGATGCAATGAAATGGATGGAAATAAAATGCCCCATCACAATGCGTAATGACGCACAATGGCTGAACTTGCGCTCTTAGAAGATGTGGCAAATGGAAGAATTCGAAGTGAACGAGTCTTTAGACAGCAAGAACGAGGACGAGTGGCTTATGAGCCGGTTCCCACTTCGTCGAGCCGTCCTGTTGGAGCTTGTGGGGGTGTGTCACCCGGTGCATCAGGTGCGTCGTGACCCCCCCCCCCCCCCCCCCCCCCGCCGCCTCAGTCACCACTCCACGTAAAAGGGATTCCCCAATAATTGCCGCCACTCTCTCATCAAGAGGGGTCAGCTCCGGTGTCCCCCTGTTCCCCACCCGTGGCAGACACACTCTAGCGATGCAGCGCCAGACGTTTTTCTGCCTCGACTTTGATGTCCGACCATTTCTTTTTTATTTCGGCCGCGGTCCGCGGTCTGGCCACTCACGTGCCTTTTTGGCATTAGTAATGCCCACACTGTGCCCTCCAAACAACATTTTTCTCCTCTTTTCCACCTCGCCAACGATAACTTCTACTTCACATCGAGTGAAGTTACGTTTTTCTTATTTTCTCTCGATGTTTGCCATGGTTTCGCTATCAATGAATATTCATTTGTGGGCGTTTCACAGACTATTTATGGGCAACTATGGGCGTGTCATGAAGCCGCAAAAGCTGCGCAGCATTTAGAATTGGTTGTGATTTATTAAGGGGAAAATGCGTAGGATGTGCGTGCGCACGGTTTTATAAATCCGAATATTTCTGTGCGTACGCACGTCCTATGTTTCATCCGTACGCCACTTCTCACGCAAATCCTACGCAAGGTTTTATAAATGAGGCCCCGGATGACAATCTACGTAAAAAAAACACAACTCGGTGTTCCAGTTGAGTATTTTTGGATGTTTGCTCTTTCGCAGTTTCATTCTGTGTACAAATGGAGTTTGTTGGATATTTAACCGCTTCCAACTAAAAGCTCTTTGCTGTTCACAAAAACGTTTCCTTCCCTTGTTTGGTGTCATTTGCCAACATTTCTTCATCAGCATGACTCAGCGCTGAATCACCATCTGAGTCGGCCTTTGAAGGAGGCAGTCAGTGCACGGAGGGCTCTCTTCATTACAAATCCATCACAGAGCGCCCCCGCCGTCAAAAACATTTCAGTCGCTGGAGTCGGAACGTTGTCACCATGGAGGCTGTGCCATAGGTGGATAACATTTATTGACAATGTATGATGAGTCTAAACTTCTGCTGAAAAGATAAAAGAAAAGCCAATATTTCATTAGACAGCACTGCTGAGTGTTCTGCTCGTCATTTAGAGCGCGTGTGTCATGGAAAACAGAAAAGGTCTGTTAGCTGGGGGGGGGGCTGTCCGCGATGGCCAGTTTGCGCCGCCGCCCGAGTCTGTTTTCCTTGCCTCCTCCAGTGTGGCGGCTGACCTTCGCCTCTCTCCATGGCTTGAGTGGCTATTGATTGGATCTTGGCACACAGCGCACAAACACAGAGATAAGAAAAGAGAGAGGCAGCTTGGCAGATAGCTGCATTGTCCACTCCACTCTAGTACTGTGGCAAAACCTTCCAGACTCCACTCCCACAGAGCAGACACTCAAATATGGCAAATGAGGGCTCATCCCGCACAGGATGAGGCTTCAAATTCAATCTCAACACGATCAGTAAAGGTAAATCTCTGGTCCTGACAATGCAACACAGTACAACGGATCAATCACAAGCCCACATTCATGACAGATTCCAGGACTCAGTGGACATATCTGCACGGCCAAACTGAAATCATCTGATTGGTGGGCCCCCCCTGGTGGGCTGCAGGTTTACGGCCAGTCGTAGGCTGGTCCCTCCAACACCCCGAGGAGGCTGTCTCACCACACGCTGCTGACAGGCAGAGGGTGTGTTGTGTCATAGGTGACTAATAGTGTCAGAGACCGGCACAGCCGGCAGACTGAGCACAAGAAAAACCCCTCACGCTGCTCCCCTCCACCACTGCAGGGCAGACACCGCCCACTGCTGGGAAGAAAAGAAAAACGCTTTGTCAACAGGTGAGCGGGGAAAAGGAGGCGCTCTCAATCCCACATGGCCAGGGGGACACTTGAGGACCATAAAGGAAGGAGGAAAAAGGGAAGCGTGAGGGGTCGTATCAAAGAAAAGCTTGTTAGTGTTGCAGCAGGTGGGAGGCCTGTGGACTCCTTCATGGAGTCCCTGTGGAAATGAACACCCAGAGGGGAGTGTTTGCTCAGATAAAGCCAGGATGGTCCACTAACAGCAGTGTTCACACAGGCAGCGAGCAGAAGCAGGCCCAGCGACCCAGCAGAGAAACACCGCAGCGTTTTGCTTTGTGATGCATGTCCATCGTCACAAACGTCAAAAATACGACGTACATAGAGGTTTGTCGTAGCTAAAATCAGAGCTGTCCAGCTCGGATGAGAAAAACAGAGACGTACATTTTTGTCTACAAGTGGAATATATATATATTTATATATACTGGATATATGTTCTCCACCATGAGAAAAGAACAGGAACATGATAAAAACACCAAGAAGAGAGATTAGAGTGGGTCTTTGGTGGTTTAGCCATGGAGAGTCATTGACGATAAGAAGGTTTTAAAAGTTATCATAACTCACTCTTCATCCATGTTTCTCTTCTTTTGATTCTTTTGCTGTTCTACACATCTGAAGTGAAACTACTGAGGTTTAGAGTCATTTACATATCATATGTAATCCAGCCTGCTCAAGTGAATCTTGAGATGGATGTTAGGAAAAAAAAAAAAAAAAACCTGTCCCATAAATCTGTAGACTTCATCTCATTCATAGCGATGGAGAGACATCAAAAATTCACGAGAAAAGATCTTTTCTATTGTATTGGAAGCTTTCAGAGCAGACAGGACAGAATAAAAATACATCACAGAAAACAAATTAGTCAGCAAGATAGAGGAATGCCAATAGTGTTAGATGTTACTTCCATTCATATGAGATAACTGTACCCATTAGAAGGTTAAATCTATCCTGGTGTCCTAGCCGTGTTCTGCCATCTGCACAGACTCTGCCTCGGAAATTACAGCAATTTGTCTTGAAACTTTGATGCGGTGGTGAAGCTTCCTTATCTGCTCTCATCCCTTTGCCTGTGACCTGCGTCTGCATGTGCGGGGATGCCTCCGAAACAAGGCGGCGAGAGGCGGCAACAGCCGGAGAGGGAGCCGACGAGGAAAGAGATATGAGAGGGTGGAGCTCAGCTGTCTGCAACCGAGACCCAGAGAACATAAAGAGAAAAATACGCTCATAAAACCTCTCTATGACTATGAATACTAATACTGACTCTGGGAGCCAAATCCAGCCACCCGTCCTCTCTCTGCTCCCCTCTGTCTTGCTGTAACAAATGATGCGGCTTGAAGAGGAGGTGAAAACAGGCCGCTGCACGGGGTCACTGGGGTGTTTTTGTGTATTTACAGGACACAACAGAAGCAGAGCACTTGAAGGGGAATTTCAATTTCATATTTCTTTGTTGATTTCTTGAGGAATATTGGAGCCACTGTATGACCTGCAGGCGCTCGCCGCCCCGCCTTCACCGTCCCCTTCTGAGCTTCTGCCACATGCCCCTCACCCCGTCTGCCTCGTCAACCCCCCCACCACCTTTTTTTCAAAGTGGCAGCTTTTCGGTTGGTTTGATCTCCATAGCAACCATTTTATTTTTTGGTCGCCTGGGGGTGACGAACACATCTGTAACTTTTTAGAAGAATCTGCAAAAGTACATTTTTTTATTTTCCTTGGCAACAGGTGCTTTTTTGTCAGCCACGCCCACATTCCTAATATGCATGTCATTTCGCTCAGCTTGAGCCAGTGATTTGTTTATTACATTTTCGCTTTTTTCTGGTAAAAAATGTGCACGCGACAGGGAAACGCCACTTTCATAAGCTGCTTGAAGAGTTGGAAGGATATAAACCTCCTCCAGGGGGGAGCTTAAACTTGCAGCTGGTACTAAAAGTGTTTTATTTTTTTATTAATAGATGGCAGCCTCTTCCTGGGGTTAAAGGTCAATGAAACTTTGGTTGTGGTTGCACAACTAGCTTCGCCTCCCGTGTGTGAGATTTTGTGAAGATCGCTCCAACTAAAGTTTTCTTATCCAATATTGTGGAGAAATGTGAATTTCACACTTTGCTATAAAATGGCAGCTAAGCTGTGGGTCCTGTGCCCATCCCATAATATCACTAGAACCTCTTTTAGGCTCAAATGTACAATAAGAAAGAAGAAAATACAAAAACAATCTAGTGGTTAAAGTCCAGGACTGCTGAGCTGTGGTTGTGGGGTAAATGACAGAAAAGCAGGTAATTAAATGAAAAGAAGAATTGAGTTCATTTAAATCAGACTCAACAACCACTAAAACTGATCAATTTGAAAACAGTTGTGACGGTAGAGCAACAATAAAATGTTGTCATACTTACATGCTAAAGACTCCACCCATCTAACACAAACATTAGGCCTTTTTTCCAGGGACAAAGAGATTCTAAATAATCCATGCAAACAGTACATTTCACTGTGATAGAGGAAGTGAGAAAACTACTAATAAAAGAGAAGCAGTGGGCATGTGTCAGGGCACTAGATGGACCCGCACTACAGCTGTTTAGAAGTTGGGGGTAGGAAGGGGAATTCAGACGTAGCCAGAGGATTTCCCTGCCTGTTTTCCTGATATTTGCTGTTCTTGATCAGTTGAAATAACCGATACAATTAGTCTGTAGCAAGCAGGAACCCTCTGCATCATGAGCTAGTCCAGAAGTGAAATTCCTATTGTTCTGCTCATCTTTTGCTCTGAAATCTTGTTTTTAAAATGACCAGAATCTGAAAACATTCCAATTCAATATTTTTCCGATGAATCCTGTAACTTTCATTTGCAAACGTTGATCTTTTCTTTGAGGCTGCCATCAGCCGATTCCTGCCGCGCTTTTCTGAGGTTTGGAATCATTCCTACATTTCAACGCCAAGTGCTCCTTCCAAGTGCGCATGTTTTCACGGTATCTTCCTTGCAGCGAGCTTTCCCTGACAAATGTTGGAGGACAGAGGAAGAATTTGTAATCTCTCAAGCATTTCTAATGAGTTTTTCTCCTACAATTATTTGATAAGAGCAGACAAGACCGGAGGCAGCGAGTATGATACACTAGCTGCTGCTGCTGAGGTGAGGGCTCTTCTGATTACACACACGGCATTCAAACAAGTGCCCACACACACACACACACACACACACACACACACACATGGGCCTCCAGGCTTACAGTCTGTCATCTCAGTGCAACAAACCCAATAATAACACTAAAGTTAGGAGCAGCCAGAACACCTAAGTAACCAATCTGGGTCTGCTTATCCTGAACACAGACAGACAGACAGAGTGGCATGGAACCCCCTCCATCTCTACCCCTGACCACCGTTCAGCAGCTCTGCTCTGGCCACGACCTCCACGCCGCTTCCTGTCAGGCTAGAAACTCACCACGCTCAGCCCCAGCTGCTCCCGCCGCAGGTAAGGAAGGTGTTTGCGCTCCAAGCTGGCCAGGTAATGCTGCAGCCTGGAGTAGGTGTACGGGTAGCAGTAGGCAAACTGGTACACGTCGTCCTCCCGGTCGAAGCAGAAGGCGAAAGACATGACGTAGTTGCGTCGGTGGTCGGGACAACGGTAGTAATACACGTTCTTGGGGGGGAGTCTCTGCCTGCAACAGAAAAGTAAAGACAAAAGTTCTTTTGATTCAGAAGAATTCCGTTTGGCATCATGTAAGTCTGAGAAAAAGAGCAGGAAGGGAGACATGTTAATGCACTGGTGGGGGTCAGCTTCTGAAGCTCATGAAAACAAACCAAACACCACCGAGGTGTTCCTCATTTTCTAAATCACTGGGGACTCTTTAGGCCTGTTAGCAGCTTGGAGGTTCAATCTCCTGCTGGACGCTCACTTAACTGTCAAAATTACAACCAACAAACAGAAACAGAACCTCCTTAAGCGCCGTTTTAAATATTTTATATTTAAAAAGGAAGCAGTGGCTGCATTAAAAGTACATATTAGTCACCTCCATTCCTGTTTGTTCTCTATAGAGAGAAAAGTGTAAGAAGTCCCAATTCCCAGTGACACTGACTGTGAGGGTGAAAGCCTTTTTTGGGGACATTTTCTTGCTTTTTGTTACGTTTTGTTCTCAGTTTTTCCCTGTCTGGTTAAACCAGGTTCAGGTTGTGAGTCCTCCACAGCTGCGTTGACCCGTGTTCATGATCCTCAGTGTGTTTAAGTTTCTACGTCTGCATTCTCAGGTCATCTGCTTTGTCACCTTTTCAGTTTTGTTCTGTGTAGGTTTATTTATCAAATGTTTAGGTTTCTGCCACCAAGCCGGGTCTCCTGTATTTGGACTTTCCACCACCAGATCCTGACACAAGCAAACATCATAATGTCATTTATTTCATCATAATCATATCTGAACAGTGAAAACAAATAAATGCATGCATTCAAATTGTTTTAAAAATGTAAATTTCCAGGTTTTTTTGGCCTTATGTATAAAAATATTGAACATGTCAGGAAAAATATTTGATCTGCTGTGTAATTGTCCTGCAAAAAGAAAAAAGAAATAAAAACATTTATAGGTGACCCCAAAATGTCAGCTGTATGTCATAAAACTGCACACATAAAGCATTTATTTATGAATTATTATTATTTTTAACCTTCATTCTACCAGGAAGTCCCAATGAGATCAAATCTCTTTTTCAAGGGAGACCTGGGTGGAAGGGCACCATCAAAATAAAAACAAATAATAAAATACAATTAAAATGAACAGTCTAACAAAAACAAAAAGGTTAAATCATGAATCACACAAGGTCAAGAGTGACATGTGCATATTTCTTTTAAAAGCTCATAAAGCTATTATTTCTGAATGTCAGACCTGCAAAAAACAAAGTGTTATAAGTTTAAATGATGAATCAAATGTACCAACTTTCAGGGCCTTTGGCTGTGAATTAGGACTTTATCTAGTAAGACATTTTCCTTCAAATGTTTTTCTTTCTGCAAATATTTACAATTCAAAAACCTTCAGGAACGTTGTCCATCTAAAATTCAACATATACAATAAAAAACCTGCATTGTGAACAAAGTCATTGTCTGACTTTAGTTTAGGATTCTCCTGCTGGAAAATGCATGAAGCTGCTTGAAAGCTTTTAGGTTCTGAAAGTTTAATGTGCATTTTCTGCATTTCTGCTGCTGTCGTAGAAATGAAAACGCTTTTAGAGAACTACTACAAGACGGTCGTAGACAAGTAGATCCACGTTTGTCTTTGTTTTCCTCGCCTGAGCTGGAACCTGATACTGCTCGCCATTTTTTGTTGCACCGGTAATCTTGGGTTGGGGGGTGTCAGGGGCTGTAAGCTACCGGGAGAGAGCGTACACGATGGGGTGATGGGAGGTCAGGACAGGCTTGCTCCGCATCAACAGTCCCGCCTTAACTTCAAAGGGGAATTCTTTTCTGATGAACTCTGCAGGAATTATGAAGACAATGTCACAGGCTGTTTTGATTTGGGCTAAAAATCAGCATAATCCTAATAAAAAGACCCCTGGAAACGCTTTGAACGTAGATCAAAAGATGAACGGAGGGACTTTAAGCATAACTAGACATATTTTGCACTTATATATACAGTGTGTGACCCAAAGAATCCCTACGTTTCTCAAATCAAGTGATAGTAATAGTTTTAATCAACTGCATATGTGTTTAGTTAAGAAAAAAAACCTTTAGGTATAGTATTTCTTCAATGCCTTTTTAAATAAAATGAAACGAATACCGGTATTTGAACGAGCTTTGGCTGTTTTTGTGCGTCTTTGGCTCTTTCAGGTGAAAAAAAAACCGAACTGACTTCAGCACATGTGCAGAAAAGACGACATGAAGGTTTGGGCCAAAAGGACATAATGGTGGGGAATAACGTGTGATTGGTGAGTTTGGGGTTTGGAGAACTGTCAGGGAGGTGTAATAAGGAGATAAGCAGACGGTGAGAGTGCAGGGCGACGGCAGATCTGGGACTGATACGGAGATGGAAGGACAGGGGTCGTGCCTATCGCCGTGGAAGCTGGAGCATGGCGAGGCTGACCTCGCAGCTCTGCCGTCCGATCAGGTGGAGATGCTATCAGAGCTGCGATAGGAGGATACCTGATGATCAACAAACAGAGCGGACCCCCCCGCGCTCACGAGACAAAGTCAGCTCCCCCCTCTGAGGAGGGAGGATAGACGGAAACACATAGAACTTCACAGATTTGTTTGTGAGATGCAGTGAATTTGGTCAAGTTCCTGCACAGAAACGCATTTGAAGAAGTTGAAGCCCCCTCCCCTGCAGGTATCCAGTGAAACAAAAAGCTAAATCACACCGCCTCTGATGGGGACAAGAGAGAGAAAGGCGACGAGGGGGAGGAGGAGGAGGAAGAAGGAAAATGTCTGCATGCCGCTACCTCAGCAGAATACTAATGCACGCTGTGGCCATCCATACCGCGCCCCGGCTGCCGGCGTCGACGGCTTCCCGGGGTTATCTAACAACAGCTGCACGCAGGAGAAGCAACGATCATGAACGCAAACATGATCCCACTTCCTCTGTTTGAACAACAGCTGAATGCTGCTCCTGAAAAACATCCACCTGGCTTTGAAGGGGAGCGTGAACGCCGCTGACGGGCACAGACGAAGCAGACATCCACGCCATGCTCGAGGGACGCATTCAGTTTCTTATGACCCTCCTCCTCAACACCCCCCCCCAAGTACACACTGGCACTTTACTGTAGTGCCAGCCTCCAAGGTAAAGGTTAATTAAAATATGATGACTCCTCGCCCCTTTGCACATTTCCCTTTTCGACTGCGTCCATCCGTGCAATCCCACTTTTCTCTGTTTCTCTGTCCCTCTCCTGGGAAACGTGTGACCTTGCCGGAGACTGGAAAAGTCCCGGCTATTGATTTAATTACTGCTGCTTGTCCTATTACAGCACTATAGTTATAGGCCAGACAAAATGATTCTGTGACATGTTCTGGAAGATGGAAAAAGGGGGAAAGGAAGACTCTGTGGAATGACAGGAGTGGGGGGGGGGGAAAGCCCACCATCTCCAGCATATGCACTCTGATGCCCACAGTCTCTTTGGTTGTTATCTGAATGGCAACTGCTCCTGCTCTGCAACTGGCAATTTGTTTTATCTAAATGGTTACTCCCGGTGCCGCTCCCCTGCCCATCTCCTGACGTGGCACAGAGCCGTCGTTCCCAAACAGAATTATCACTGCGTGGGATGGAGGATGGGGGGGGGTAAAAAGGGAGAAGCTCTGCTCGTCCGATAACGCTCACACATAGTTTTACAATTCAGTTATTGTAGAGACACGGACACACAAACGGGCGTATTAGAATCCCTCCGACCCGAGCCGTACGTGAGCTGCATCGAGGCCGTTTAACCTCCAGAGCATCTCATCACAGAATAAAGAGACGAGAAGCAGAGAGAAATGAAGAGCTCGACAAATGTAAAATATGAAAGCTCTCAAAGACAAAGAGACACATTAATGGCGAAAGTCAGAGAGCTGGGTGGAAAAGAAAGGGTCTTTTTTTTTTATGGAGCCGGCAGACAGGCTTTAGCCAGGCGTCACGTGGCGTCACAGCTTTCTACTTCTAAACCACTGGTAGCTGCAAACCGCCGCTCTGATTCTGACGGCTCTGGTGTTGAGGAAAAAGCCTTTAAAATTAGTGGCTTTCATCTGGGCAACACTTTGTCTATATTTCCAAATCAATCAAGCGTAGAGGACACAGCAATGGCAGCATGAAAAAGGAGAAAAACAAGACTCCATGAGGCCCAAACACAAACACACACCCATCAGCTCTCCTTTATTTTCTGGATCACTGTTGACACTTTAGGCTTGTCATCCTGTCAGCTGTGAGGTATGTTAAATCTCTCCCTGTGAGCCCATATAGCTGTCAAGCTCCGCGGATTTGCACCGACTCGTTGGAAACAAATTGTGAGTCCGTTTGGCAAACATTTCACACTGAATGACACACATTTTTGCCGCTGCGTGTTGCTCTGCCGATACCTGAGAAGGCTCTACTTCCTGGCAATCTTCAAACGGCGGCGGATGTTGCATTGACTCATTGTTCCTAAAGCTCAACCCGGTGGAGATTTTGGTGCTAAGTCAAGCAGAAAACAGCCTCGGCATCATGTCAAGAGTGTTGGCCGTGCCAATATGTGTCTGCACGTGTTAGTGAGGACATATGTGTGTTAGTGTGTCAAAACAACATAGCAAGGGTATATGTTCTTGGAGATTTCAGCGTTTTTTCTTTTTTTTTTTTTTTTTTAATGCAAATCAAGTTTCAACAAAGCTTTCTGGAGACGACACTGTTACTAGGCAACCTGCTCTGGCTTTGTAATTTGTTTGGCCTGCTGTATATTGTATGTGGTGGTACAATATATTTATTCCACTGCAGCTTCATTAAAATGTGTCCTTAGATTCAAACTAGCAGTGAATCAGATCAGACGCACGTCGACGCTTGTTTAGCCTCTCCATGTTTGCAGCTTTATAGGTGTGTGTGGGAGATAAAGGTGGAGGGAATGTACATCACACTCAGGCATGACGGTGAGAAATAAAACGGGATTAATGCCACAGGTCCAATCCTCTGGCTAGCAGCAGTAAGATTTTTGCAGGAAGCAATAACACTTTTGAGTTATGGACTTTCCTGTAACAAGGGAGCTCAGGGTTGCTCACCTGTGGAGACAACAGCCTATTAGAGGCTCTCTCAGGTCAGAAGCAACCCTCTGATGAGACAGAAGCACGACAAGGTAGAGACACTCACCTGATGACAGCATCAAAGCACCCGGGAGGTGTTCCTCCATCAGGCAGCCTTTTTCTTACTCCCTGTTAGAGGCACAGCAAAAAGCTGATACTCGCACGCTTCTGGGGGAATTGAATTAGCTGATCTGTGGCAGGTTCTAGACCTCCATGAATCTTAAGGTTCAAAGTTAGCTGAATCAGCGTTGGTTCCTATCAGATCGTTCACGCAGAGCCTCGCAACGAATCGCTGAGAACAGTCACAAATGGTGAAACCTCATCTAAATAAAACACATTTGCTGTTTATAGGTAATCCAGTCGGTCCTGCAGACATGTGGAGTGCAGAGAGAGTGGCTGAGTGGCAGCTTCTCCTTATCTGTGAGTCCATGTGCAAAAAATACGTGTAAAAACATTTTGCAGCATTTTCCTCCTTCTATGGAGCAAAATAAATCCATCAAAAAACACAACATTACAAGTACATTGGCAACAAATTGCTGTGTTGCAGTGATCCTTAAAGGGATTTTCAATTTAGCCATTTTTATTTTAAATGTACAACAACAGAGTTCTGATCCAAACTCTTGTTGAATTCAGCAAAATATTCAACGTTCGTGTCATTTAGAACAAGCTCTAATCATGATTCCTCCACCACTGTGCTTGACAGTTGTTATGAGGTGGTTTTTTTTTTTTACAAATGTGGCGATAAATCCCTTTGTCTATCAACAGGACATTCTCCAGAGGTCCTTTGTTGAGATGCTGGTCTATATCTGCTAACTGAGGCCTGTAAAGTAAAGAAAATCAATAGAAAGGTTTGACGTTTCTCCAAGCTTTTAATTATCTGAACATTATATTTCCTCTTGGGAAGATTGTCTAACACATTGAATATTTTTCCTTATTCACATCTTTACTCATCATATTGATAAAGAGTCAATACCTCGATAATGTTTATACATTCCTTGCAAGTGAGAATATAGCTTCTGTTTAAAAAACAGGACAAAACAGCAAAGAAAATAACCTTTCAGTGGGTTTGCATACCTGAAGCGTTTGGCTTTTTCATTTTATGCTGTGCTGTTGTTTTGTCTAACCTTTAGAACAATATTATAGAATTAATCTTGGACTGGAAGTGCATTTTTTTCTGTTATGTAAAAAATGTAGAAATGAACTTTCCAGTAAAAACATCTGCTTTTTTTTAGGTAGCAGTTCCCAAAAAGACCAGTAGAGGGCTACGCTGTCTGACCTGTTGAGATGTAGAAACAGTCACAGGATGCAAAGATGGCTTTATATTACGTTCAAATGAGAGCAAAAATAAACAAAATAAAGGAAAATAAAATAAAGGAAATGGCTGAAGGAGGGCCGCTGTGCCAGTAGATGCCAGTTACAAACAAATAAATGAATACATCATCCCACAGGTTCCTCAGCTAGACTGAGCATGCCAGGTCTGACGGTGGCTGTCTCCCCCACGTCTTACGGGGGGCAGCAGGGCAATTAGAAGGGAGCAGATGATTGCCGTGCCCTCACCACTCTGGCGCCACTGCTCCCCTATGGGGCAGCAGGGCAGGTGCACATTCGTCTAGAATTAAGTGGTGGGGCACAAAGAAAACACACGCAAGCAGCCATTAAAAAAGGAAAAAAAAAAACGAATAATAAAATCACACAAACATGCATGGATGTGATGATCTCAGCGCTAAGCCCCTGGTGTGACAGGATGGGTAAACTGGGGGGGTGCAGAGGGATTTCAAACAGGTCTGTGTGTCAGTGTGTGTGTGTTTGTGTGTGTGTTTGTGCACCTCGGAGATGAGAAAGATGAGACCATCCACTTATAACTGTGTGTTGCTGCATTTCCCAAAGTGTAATATTATACTCCCATTACATTATCTACAGTGTGTGCATGTGTGTGTGTGCATGTGTGCATGTGTGCGTGTGGATACAGACAGGCTGGCGCCAGAACAAGTCATCATAATAGAAATAACAGAGAAACGCAGAGACACCAAAGACACGCCCAGATGATGTGAAGGTAAATGACAGTGGGGGGGTAGATCAGTGTCTTTGATCAGATGTCTAATCTCACACCATCAGTTATTTGTATTTAATTCAAATCATCAATAAAAATTCCTGGTAAAGAATAGATAAGGACGGACGGGTGGGGTAAGATCAGTTGTGTCATGCTGTGTGTGTGCGTGTGTGTGTGTGTGTGTGTGTGTGTGTATGAGGTAGTGGTATGAGATCATTGTTCTCAGTGAAAGGCAGTGCAGCTCTCATGACACATTCTGAAATCACTTTTCACTACATTTTGCAGAGAGGCTGAGATCATCTCCTGCAGACCGCTGCACTCATCACAGTGACCTCATCTGTTGTGAGAAGAGAAAAAAAAACCTCTGAAATCATGTGCCAAATAATCTCATGAGAGTTAAAAAGCAGTCACAGCATGAATCACACGCATTACAGGTGGATCCCGCTGGAAAATACCGGGCCTACCTGTACGGGTCACGCAGGTGGCCCACAGGAAATACCAGGGCTGTAACCACTCGGTGAGCCTGGAGGCCAAAGAGTTTCCAGCACGATGCAAGCGACAGGTTGTAGTGAACCTCGTAAACAAATTGTGTGCATGTCCATGTGGGTTTGTGTTGAGACAAGGGTGTGTTGTACAAATGTTTTTTTTTTCATTAACGTCCGTTGCACAGAGAAGGAGGGTCGCGCAATTCAACTTTGTTTAGTTTAGCAATCAGGTGTTGTAATTCAGCAGCAGATTTTGTGTTTTGTACATTTACGGGTGTGGAGCCCGTTGAGACGACTGTGTTGTGACATCGGGCTGAATAAATAACACTGGATTGAATTGAATGAGTCGTGTTGCGTGGGGGGGGGTCCATCTCATGACCGTCTGTTGGTCTACGTCGTCTCCGTTGCGTCTCCGGTCCGTCCGCCCTCCGCTCAGGCTTCCAGAGGAGTGGTTCGTCCCGTCACCCCCCTGCTCAGTAGTTCATCCCAAACTTTGGCGACCGTGCCCTCTCCTTTCTCACTGAGTCCTTGGAAAAATGCGTGTTTTGTGTCAGAAATGATGTAAATCTCATAAGATATGCAGTCAAAACATTTGGTAGCTCCTCCCATCATCGCCGGGAGTTTTGAATACATTTCTGGACAAGCAGACGTGAATTTGACGCTTAAATCGTGTGAACCAAGGCTAACAGATTTCCCAAAAAGCTAAACTCAATCTTTCTCAATAAAGGTATTTGTATTTAAACTAAATGTTTGTTTTAATGCAGTAGAAAACTGCAATAGAGCTTCTTGCACTATTTCATTTTTCTGTCAAGCTCAGGACATTTATTATTTAAAATGTCATAAATTATGACTGTCACTATTGTTCAAAGCTGCTTTATGGTATTAATTGGCTAAACTTCCTAAACTCCTTTGGTTCCGTCCTGCTTCAAACAACGTCTGCTCCCTGGCTAAAGAGAAAGAAATTCTCCAAAAACAAAATTGTGGAGGAAAACAAAGAATCCGTCTCTAAAGTCACACTCCTGAGCGTCCTCATCTACAGTGGCTCATAACACCGGAACTACTGTTGCCTTTTTATTTAGTTATGTTTATTTATCCTTATATTGATATTATTTTTTTTCTATTATTTATCCCGTCTTATTCCTTGCTTGGTTTCCACGAGAGCATAAGACACCAAAGCCAAGTTCCTTGTATGTGCGCTGTACTTGGCGTATAAAGCTGATTCTGATTCGGATCAGGAGATCCTGTGGAGCCATCAGTTTCATTAACAGTCTCGATCAAGCGTCTTGTTTTGTTCCTGCCTGTTGTCTTTGTCCGTCTCTCTTGCCTTTGACTCCCTCAGGGGCCGGATAGCTCTGGCACAACCATGCCAAACTGTCTCCTCACATTTCCCTCGGCACAGCAACGGCAGCTGGGGGCCTCGCCACCCGCCCCGTCTCTGCACGGCGCACACACTTCCCAATCACAGCTTGCAGTCCGCCTGGTGTCCTCGTGTGAGTGTCAGGGGTGGCCACGCCCACTGGAGAGCAGGACGGATGAGAGGGAAACGGGGTGAGGAGGCGAGAGAAGATGCATAGATGGGCACTCGGGCTCTCAGACAGCCAGATGCTGCCAATTAACTTCTCCGCCTGCCGTGGTGCTGTGGGGGAGAGTCTGGCACCTGTACCATCCAACCCCCTCCTGCCCAAACGCACACATTTTCTTGTGGCTGATGGAAACAGCACTACCTAGTGACGCTTATTTGGAGGACGGTTTAAGGGCCACGTGTCTCTCAAGAGCTTAAGGGACAAATATGGACACATCTGGTGTGCAGCTTAATAACTGCTCGACCCTCCTGGCCTCCGCCTTCATTACATTCACTGCATTTTCTTCAGTCTCTGCGGCTGCTCTAAAGAATAATTAGACAAACGTGTGTAAAGACCTAACATGGTAGAAAAGTCACTAAAGTTGCCAAAGCTTTTCACAGGATATTTCCTGCTCTTCTTGTCTCCAACTTTGAGCAGCCCAGCTTTTTTATGCCACAGCACTCTGCAAGACATGTAAAATCCCTAAAAACTCTCCCCAGCACTGCATTTGTGTACGTTTGTCCATATGTGTACATGCTGTCAGGCTGTGTTGGTGATTAGAATAGACCGGCGGAATCACAGGCTCCTACCGAAAAGAGCCTTTGGCTGCAGCAGCCACAGCTTTTCTGCCTTTAAGACTTTTTGTGCTGAAAAAGCAGGCCTATTATTTCCACTGCAGCACACATCCGCATGTCAGTGGTATGAATACAAACTGGTACGAATCCACACCACGATTGGCTGCTGCTGTTTCACTGTTTCCCCTAAAAAACAAAGACCCACATCCCTGTCTGTGGGGGGAGTCTGGCCCCTGTTCCAGCAAACAAGTCAGACTCTCAATAACATAAAGGATGAAAAAAGATACATGAAGAAAACACATAAGCACTGTTTGAAGATCAATATAACGTTTTCACTTAGATAATAAATACTTGAATACGTTACATTATGGTTAAATAATAACCGACCATATTTTCTGAATGAATCATGTCTGTTTTTAGTGTAAACTGGATGCACTTTACATGTATTTATGCCTCACAAGTTCCACTTCTCTGCAAATTAGAGGCTTATCTGTTTTCTAGGTGGGTTTGAGTGTTGTGTTGTTTCTTTCATTTTTATTGGAACTTCTGGCATTTTCCACCTTTTGTTATGATGGGTAACCATGGCAACCTGAGAGCTGTTTACATGAGGGAGTTCCTGATTGAGCTTTCAAAAGCTCAACTAATTCGCAGCCTAATGCCCTAAATCCCCGACGAAGGAAGGACGAAGTGTTTTGAACGAAGGATGGGATCAAGGTGGAGAGAAAACACGAGGACGTCAGGAGGAAGAACCAACACGGGTCCGTCAGCGTTCGTTTGCAGCAGGAAGCTAGACAGCACTTCAATAAAAATGAATACGCACTTACAAGAACAGGATAAGGAAAAAGTTTTGTTGTTTGGCCGTAGTCTAACTATAGTTATATATACTAACTGTCTAGAGAAAAGCTGCAGGGAAAGTTTTTGAAACTTTCAAGCTAACAAAAACATGTTCCAAGTATAATGAATATGAATAAAGTTTAGTATAACTTATAAAAGGGCTTTATTCTCTTTATTTTTAGCCTCATTTTATTGTCATAGTGTGTTTCTGTCTGCTTGTTTGGTGAAAGCACTTTATTCAACATTTGTTGGTTATAATTGTGCAATAAAAACACTGCAACGTAACTTTTAGGAGATTCCATCACTTTGAAATATTAAACTGAAGAGGTACCAACGTTTGACTTTGAAGGAGTAGATCTGCAAACACAGATATGTGCTGACAGCTTTCTTTTTAGAACGCCTTAAGAATATTTAAAGAGAAAACATTCAGATGTGTAAATATTTAAAAATGGTCAGTTATTGACGTGTAAATAACCAAACTATGTTCTGGATAAAACCAGCAGCACTGATGGCCAAGTCCTTAAACGTCCCCATCACGTGGCCATCCTCATGCGCACCTGAACAGACAGGTGGATGCTTCCACAGGTCATTGTGTGTAGAGCTGATGGGACATTTGTCCAGGACTCTTGAATGTCCCACTCTAATCATCTTGAGCTCTTCTGAGATCTTTAGAAACTCGCCTCTGAGTTGTTGGCGGGACTGCTGGCACAGAGGTAAGCCTCCTCTTATTTCCCATCATCCCTGTGTTTACATTCTCTCTTGCTGGCTTACAGCCCCTCATCAACGGTCTAAGGGCAGGCACTTCCAGTTTGGCTTAGTCAGTTTGTTAGTTCAATTTAGTATTTGCCTATTGAATTCTATTTATTCACGATTCTTTTGATTTTATGTTTACCTTACAATTACCGATACGAAGCCCATCGAGATGACTGTTGTTGTGAATTTGGGCTTTACAAATAAAATTGAATTGAATTGAATTAAAGGTGCAACAAAAATGGTGCAAATAAAGGATGGGAAGCATTTCTTTTTTTTACCTTTAAGCTTCAGTTAGGGGGCAGAAATTAAATTAGTATTTCATTCTTCTGACTACTCCTTTCAAGTCATAAAGATCTATTGTCTTGTGTTCTGTTTATTATGTTTATACATTGTGGTTCTCCTTCTGAATGGAGCATATAAACAGAATAATAATCTTATAGTTAATATTATAAAAAAAAAAAAAATCATAGTAAAAATGTGCTGAACCAATCGCAAAAAACTCTCTTTTAAGACTGACAGCTTCAACTTGTTTAGTTTGTTTTTTTGTTATCTTGTCACATGGTTGCTTATCTCTGGACATGTACAGTACAGACCAAAAGTCATTCAAATGAATGGGAAGGTGTGTCCAAACTTTTGGTCTGTACTGTATGCGATAAAAATGATCCGTTGTAATGAACACAAATATTTATTGTGACCATTGACTGTCTGTGAGAACCGGACTAAGTGCCCCTCCCCCTGACGTTCCAAACTGGAAGTGCCTGCGGCTTCAAGAAGCCAAAAGTGTCATAAACTTCTATTCTTTTTTTCTATAGTGATATTTTTTCTGTAATGTAATTTTTTCAAGCTATAAACTGACCAATCGGGTGCTTCATTAAAAGTAGGTGGAGCCTGCTGGCCCCCACGTTCAAAATGTTGGATTGCCAGATTTCATGTAGCCTGTTTTGGTAGGGATGTGGACTTCCGACAAACTCACTCCTGAGTGGCAGAGTGGTCGCCATAGATACGATGACTCAGACCGACTCGGACCAATCACCGCTCACTGACGTCCTCTGTCTGCAGCATGGCGACCTTGGCATCGCGAAAAAATGGCAACTAAATTGATGTCATTTGGTTTGAGCTGGAAGTAAACCATTTTCTGTGGGCGTTACTCGGTCCAGTTCTCATATACAGTCAATGATTTCAGAGAAATTTCCAGATGCTTTTGAGCTGCTCCCTACATTGTATTTGTTCAGATTTCTCAAAGCAAAGATGACGAGAAACCAAAGCAACAACAAGCCGGTCAGCCCGTTCACATCACACACAAACACATGGTGTGAACTCATTCTCCTGCTGCTTAGAGTGACGGATGGCGTGCCATGGAGCTAAACAGGAGGATATTTTAGTGCAGATTGAAAAGAAGATGGGAGAAATGGAAACAGAAGAGAAAAAAATCCTTCCATTACTCCAGAAATGTAAATCATTTGATGCGATGGAGATCAGAAGCTTACTTCGCCTCTGTTGATGTTGTGTCGACAGTTTCCTGACTGTTTCACATATGAAATCTTTATCAAACACACAGACGCTCGCAGTGACCGTCAGAATAGAGTCCTGAGGAAAACGCAGAGCTGGATCCGTGTCAGGCTCTGGTGATTAGTCCTAATTGAGCAAAAGAAGGACTATAAAAGAATAAAAAAAGACACGTTATGACCTTTTCCTAGCACGCTAATAAGACCGCACTCCAATATGATGGTGCTGACCAAAATCATCTCACAACATCAAAATCCCCTTCTCATAGGAACAGCATGCAAATGGATAGTGCAGAGAAGAAAAACAAACCCTGCAGCTAATTGGCTATCTTCACCGTGTTTTCCATGCGTGAATGGCAATTTTCACTCTCCTGTTAAGTGTCTGCTGATTATTCCATCAGACAAAAAGAAGTTCATGTGTGATGACAAGATTGGCATTGATTCACCTCCTGGTGCAGTGGAATGGTTTGTCTATCGTTCCATCTCAGAATCTCTTTTGTTCTTTCCGTCGTGTTTGTCTTCCTCTCTGCATGTGTCAGGCTCAGAGTTTGTCAAATACCACTTGTCAGAAGTTTGTTGTTTGGGCTGACGTGAGGTCTGAACGCATCACTCAGGTGGTTGTGTGTTTGTCTTCACAGGGGGGGGAAAAAAGTGTAGGAAGAACAACGTACATTTTTGACCACAAAGCCTTTAAGTACAGAGATATGACAAGGTTGTACAGTGTCAGAATGCTTTTTTTATGACAGAACAATGAGGTTTTGGTATCGGACCACTGCAGCTCACATCACACAACCGATCAACCAGTTTGTGATCAACCAACATTTCGCTTTGGATGTAATCCATGTGGCCAATGCTGCAATCTGCATCTTGGCAGCACGTAAATATGTGGGAATAACGTCAGCCTTTAATTTGTCTGGACACGATTGGAAACACAAATTCCGGCTGCTCGCTCACGCAAAGAAGCCGGACGGACTGCGGTCCGAAGCCTCCTCTGGAGCGCCACATCGTCCACGCATGTTGTAAAAGCGCAGCGGTGACCCACAGTCAGAATACTGAGTGGGTCGTGAAAAACTTCAGTTACCACAGAAATCATTTGTGTGTATTCATCTAAAACTCATTCTCAATAACAGTTACAGTGATTTAGACTGTTTGGGAAAAGAAACAGTGTTCTCCTTCAAAGCAGATCTGTCATGCATGGACTCCATCTGCTTCTACACATGTTTACTGCCAAATCTGAGTTTGATGTTTCAACACAAGTTTCCCCAAATGTAAGCAGACAATTACAAATGTACCAGAATATCAAGACAAAAGCAGAAACTCTAAACATTTACTGACACATTATGACCTTAATCAAAGCTGACAATACATAAAGAAAACAAAACTGCTTAAAGATAATATTCAAGAGTTCATTTATTTTAAAGAGCTAAAGTGATGTGATTGAGAAGTGTGGTTTATTTAAATGGTTAATTAAAAACTAAACAAATCAGATTTTTTGGAGCTTATAAACCTAGATAAAAATATCGTATATGTTCTGTTAGAAAGAGATATTTGTTCTGCTATCTATATATGTTTGTGTGCAAATTCAAAACAAAAAATATCAGAGATGTTCTTGCAGCCTTAAGTTCTAGTCTAGTGTGGAACAGTTGCAGGCTAGCAGAAGGTCAAAAAGAGCAAAACTAGACGTTGACCTTCAGTCTTCTTTTTCCTCTTGTGGGTAGAGGACAAAATAAAAATCACAAAAACATTGAATCAAATGTGTTTTTTCTATCCTTATATATGGTGTCCATGCTCTAAAGTGACTGATGAAAAAATTGATGAAGTCTATTTCAAGTATGAAGTGTAAACAATTGGTTTAGCCTAACAGTACTATGCATTTCCTATCAGATAAAGATACTGGAAGTGTGGTGGTCTTCATTCCAGAGCTGAAGGAGACACCGATGGGGGTCGAGGACGAGCAGACATGGTTGGTGGGCGCTAGCGTGCTATTTCAGCGCTGTAACTAAAGCTGGAACAGAGAGCTAAATTTGGCACAAAGCCTCATCAGCACCTTTGTGAAGAAAGCGTCGCTCTGGAATACGCAGAGAACAGGAAATAGTTTGATTTGGCCCAACGGACGTTTAAGCGCAACATTAGTACAAGGCTCATTTTATATACAACACAGAGAAAATAGTAGCTGAAGAACTGATAAAGAGATTACTTCTATTGACTCCTGCTTTATTCACCCCCCCTCACACAAACATACACACCGCTTGACTTTGTACGTTGATCCCGGCGTCCACACTCAAAACACAAACACATAAAGTGATTATCACCAAAGGTAGGCCTGTATCTGCTCCCACAGGGGGAGATGCTGTACAGCTTCCCTACTTTCATTTTTCATTGTCTGTTTATGATGCCCCTTGTGAGTGCACCGACTTTCATTTAACCTCTGGAAACGCACACACATGCTGATCCCTCCTGTCTGCCTCTGTCTTCATGCACAAACACCTCCTCCCTGCATCACCAGGACAAAAACACAGCGTTTTTGTCAGAAATACTCACAGTGAGACGTCTTCACATCCAGGGACTGGGCGGCCAAGGGTGCAAATTCAGGCAACAGGAGTGGCAATGACATAAGATGCCCCAAAAATCAAACAAACATACACATATTCTTATGGAATAAATGCATTACCACCCAAAACAAGAACAAATAAGTCAGATCCCTCAAATGTACTGCTTCAAGAAATTTTAGAACATTTTTACAGTGGCAGTTCACCAGCAGTTTACATCAACATGAGGCCACTTGCACCAGAATCTCAGGCTCCCTCCTCAGAGCTTTCAGCAATGGGTAGGAAAAGGGCGGCGGGGTCGCTCCACGCCAACAGCCAGAAGCAAATTTCTAATGAACTCCTGCTGCTCTGCAGAAACTATGTCGTAGAAAATGACGGTTTTTTATTTTTTATATTGCCTAAAAAGTGCATTTATCATAAATACATGCCCTTTGAAAATACGTCAAAAGATGATCAGAGTGGGACTTTAATTCAATATAGTGTAGGAAAGAAACCAAATGTGCTCTAAACTGCTCTGTTTTTGTAGCTTTGTGATATACTTTGATACAGTAACTAGTAGTGGCAGAACACTGCTCCACAGCCCTAAAAAATGCAACAAAGTGAAATAGATATTTTTTATCTGTCTACAAAATAGAGGATTGAATTATAAACTCTGGTCAAAAGTCGATTTTTTAGTCCTAAAGTTCCCTAAATGTGTCATGAAACCCACTCACTGACTGAACAAATCCAAAAGACGGGGCCACGGGTCAAAGGGTCAGACTCAGGCCGTGGCGAGGGCTAAAATCAGGACGTGGGTCTAAGAGTTCCAAACCGGCAGGCAGATAGAGCGGCTGCGATGCAGAATGCAGTCTGCTTAGAGAGGTGAGTACACAGCAAGACGGACAGCTGACTGACAAGAGGCCGGATTTACTTTGGTAGTGTGAGTGACTTTCAAAGTAAGAGCGCATCTAAAGAGCAGGAAACACGGCAGTAAGACAGGACATGAACTTTTACCTGTGATGAGAGGTTTTCCCTAATTTTCTCCATTTAGATTTCTTATCTTTTGCTTTGAGTTAAATCCTATGTGAAACGTTAAATGTTGATGGAACATCAGGAGCTTAAACATTTTTAAAATAATATCAGTAAAATAAATCTCTCGGTCTTACAGTCATAAGTATCAATAGGGCTGGGTTAAAAACAACTGTGATAATAACAAATAAATTAACTAAAACAATGTAATAAAAATTCTACAAAACTAAAAATCAGTTTAGCTTTGAGGTGTTTGTCAAGAAAAATTAAGGAAAGTTTTACCTTTATTTAGCTATGATCACTAGTTTGGGGGAAACTGTCTGCAATAACTAAGCAAACCTATTTTTAATATTGTGGTGTTATCCTAGCCTCTGGGCTTCACACCCAACAGGCTTTGCAGTTGCAGGGGCGTGGTCTTATTGAGTGTTCCTATATAAGATGTGTTTTCCCGCTTTATACGCGTTGTTGGCATATGAGTGAATAAAGCTTCACATATCGAAGACAAGACCTGTCTCCTCATCATTGCCACATTGGTGACCCCGACGTGAATAATGTCAGAACCTGCAGACGCGCGAGTTTCAACGTCATCTTCAGTGACCTCGCCATCTCCCACGCGCGGGGACCCGGCCATGCTAGCTGCCGCCGCCGTGAAGCTGCCCGAGTTCTGGCAGAGCGATCCCGCCTCCTGGTTCCACCATGTCGAGGCCCTTTTTCATCTGCGCGGGGTGCACACGGATGATGCCAGGTACTACTTGGTGGTGGCTGCTCTGGATCAGCAGTCCACACGCAGAGCAATGCCGCTGCTGCGCAGCCCGCCCCCGCAGGAAAAGTATGCGGCTCTGAAGGAGCTTCTGCTGCGGAGATACAGCCTGTCTGCTTCGGAGAGAGCAGAGAAGATCCTCAGCATGTCGGGCCTGGGAGACAGTTCGGCTGTGGACTTGATGGACAGCATGCTCTCGCTGCTCGGCTCGGATGAAGGCGGTTTTCTTTTCCCGCACATTTTTTTGCGGCAGCTGCCGCCGCCCGTGCGCGCGGCTTTGGCCAACTCTCCTCGCCTGGCGGCGGGAGATTACAGAGGGCTGGCTGAGGAAGCGGACCGAGTTCTGCTGGCTACCAGGCGTTTCACCGTCCAGCATGTGACGTCGGATGCCCACCTGCAGGAGATGGAGGACGATCCTGTGTCGGTGTCTGCAGTTGGCGCGGGCGCGCGTCGCGGGAGCTCCCTTTGCCGTTTCCATCAGAGGTTCGGACGGAAAGCAAAGCGCTGTGTCCCGCCATGTGCGTTTTCGAGTTCGGGAAACGCAGCAGCCGGCACTCAGTAGCAGCTGTGAGTGCTGGCGAACGTGGAGAGCTGCTGTTTGTCACGGACTCTTGCTCCGGACGTCGTTTCTTGGTGGACTCTGGCGCCCAGAAGAGTTTGATTCCCCCCTCCGGCTCAGAGATGTCCACCAGTGGACCGCCGCTGTGTGCGGCTAACGGATCTGCTATCGGGACTTTTGGGACCAAAAGGACAACTGTATGTTTTCATGGACGTAAGTTCAGTTGGGAATTTGTCGTTGCCTCTGTTTCTGTTCCCATTATCGGTGCAGATTTTCTGTGTGCACATAGTTTGTTGGTGGACATGGCTAACCGCAGACTAATAGACGCGATCACTTTTGCCACTGTCCCATGTGCAGCTGGGGGATCTGGGCCTGTCATGCGCGCGCATTTTTTGTCATGCGATGACGTTTTTCAGAGCTTATTGGCTGAATTTCCATCCTTGACCACCCCCGCTTTTTCCTCCACTGTGGCTAAGCACGGCGTAGAGCATTTCATTCCCACTAAGGGCCCGCCAGTTTTTGCTCGGGCACGGCGCCTCGATGCAGCGAAACTCTCCATTGCTAGGGAGGACTTCGCCACCATGGAAAGTCTGGGTATCGTGAGGCGCTCTAACAGCCCGTGGGCGTCGCCCCTCCACATGGTGCCAAAGGCAGATGGTTCCTGGCGCCCGTGCGGGGATTTTCGCCGTCTGAACGACGCTACAACACCTGACCGTTATCCCATTCCCCACATTCAGGATTTCTCGGTTCGTTTGTGCGGCGCCTCAATTTTTTCCAAAGTGGACCTGGTGCGCGGTTACCATCAGGTTCCGGTGCGGGCAGAAGACGTGCCTAAGACTGCAGTGATCACTCCTTTTGGACTTTTTGAGTTCCTGCGCATGCCCTTCGGTCTTAAAGGTGCAGCCCAAACCTTTCAAAGGTTAATGGACTCTGTGCTACGCGGTCTCGAGTTCGTGTTCGTCTATCTAGACGACATTTTGGTAGCCAGCCCCTCCCCTGAAGAGCATCTCGTGCACCTAAAGGAGGTTTTCCAGCGGTTGGAAACCCACGGCTTGATCGTTAACCCGGGTAAATGCCAGTTTGGTCTGTCAGCCATTGATTTTTTGGGCCATCGTATTTCAGCACAGGGTGCGGTTCCTCTTCCCACCAAAGTCCAGGCCGTGGCGAAATTTCCCCGTCCTGAAGTGGTTAAGTCCCTACAGGAGTTCTTGGGGATGGTGAACTTTTACAACCGGTTCATTCCCCGGGCTGCCCACCTGTTACAACCGCTTTACGACAGCTTGCGTTCAAAGAAAGCCACAGACCCTGTGGATTGGACCCCAGACCGCGTTGCTGCATTTGACGGAGCTAAGTCAGCCTTAGCAAAGGCTGCACTCCTCGCACACCCAGACCCAGATGCTGAGATCGCTCTGACTACTGACGCTTCAGACATAGCAGTGGGTGCTGTGGTAGAGCAGCGCGTGGCGGACGCTTGGCAGCCTCTTGCATTTTTTAGCCGCAAGTTGCAGACTCGGGAACGCAAGTATAGTGTTTTTGACCGCGAGTTGCTTTCACTCTATTTGGCGACTCGACATTTCCGGTTTTTGTTGGAAGGACGTTCTTTCGTTGCCTATGTGGATCATAAACCACTTACGTTTGCCATGGCTAAGGTGAGTGAACCTTGGTCTGCGCGCCAACAGCGCCATCTGGCAGCCATTTCTGAGTTTACGACTGACATACGTCACGTAGCCGGAAAGTCTAACACCGTTGCTGACTGCCTCTCCCGCATACTCGTCTCCCCGGTGCTTGTTGGGACAGATTTTTCTGCTATGGCAGCCGAGCAGCCTGGTGATGCAGACATTCTTGCCCTCCGCTCCGGTAGTTCGGGCCTCAAGCTTGAGGAGATTGTGTGGCAAGATGGAGGCCTAACTCTCCTGTGTGACGTTTCCACAGGACGGCCTCGGCCGGTGGTTCCTGCGGGGTGGCGGCAGCGCATTTTTGAATCTGTTCACTCCCTTTCACACCCAGGTGTGCGTGCGTCTGTGAGGCTGGTTAGTTCCCGTTTTGTGTGGCCTGGGTTGCGTAAGGATGTGAAGGGCTGGGCCGCGGCTTGCGTTCCATGTCAGCGCGCCAAAGTTCACCGGCACACAAAAGCCCCCCTTGAACCTTTCCCGATCCCAGCCAAGCGTTTTGACCACGTTCACGTGGACTTGGTTGGCCCACTGCCTCCCTCGAAGGGTTTTACACATTTATTGACAATGGTGGATCGGACCACCAGGTGGCCTGAGGTAGTTCCTCTGTCCTCCACTACATCTGCTGACGTAGTCGGTGCTTTTCTCTCTGCCTGGGTTGCCCGTTTTGGTCTACCATCAGATATTACTTCAGACAGGGGCCCCCAGTTCACTTCGGAGCTTTGGTCGGGAATGGCGCGATCTTTAGGGGTGCAGGTGCACCGTACTGCGGCTTATCACCCTCAGGCGAACGGGTTGTGTGAGCGTTTCCACCGTTCTCTTAAGGCTGCCCTCCGCGCAGCTCTCACAGATGACTGTTGGTTGGATCGTTTGCCGTGGGTCCTACTAGGGCTACGCTCGGCTCCTAAGACCGACCTGGACGCGTCCTCCGCTGAGTTAGTGTTTGGACAGCCACTCCGAATTCCTGGGGAGTTTTTATTAGAGTCGTCTGCCCCAGGCCCCCGATTACCGTCAACTCCTGGCCCCGTGCACCACTGCGTCCCACGGTCATTCATGCCTGCATCGCTCCAGTCAGCCCGGTTTGTTTTTGTCCGACATGACGCCCACCGCTCGCCCCTTCATCCCCCCTACGATGGTCCGTTTCGTGTCCTGGAGAAGGGGGACAAATGTTTTGTCCTGGACATGGGAGGGCGCAGAGACATTGTGACAGTGGACCGGCTGAAACCAGCGTTTGTGTTGACAGGCGACGTTGTGCAGCCAGCTCAAGTTCCTCGCCGGGGACGTCCTCCTTCCAGACCCCCAGATCTGCCACGCTCTACAGACAGCGTCCCACAGTTGGCTCCACAGGCTGCAGGTCGACATAGCCGTTTTGGCAGACTCATTAAACGCCCTTGCAGAATGGGTTTTGACGATTAAGTTCCTTTCTGGGTGTTCGGGGGGGGGCTGTGTGGTGTTATCCTAGCCTCTGGGCTTCACACCCAACAGGCTTTGCAGTTGCAGGGGCGTGGTCTTATTGAGTGTTCCTATATAAGATGTGTTTTCCCGCTTTATACGCGTTGTTGGCATATGAGTGAATAAAGCTTCACATATCGAAGACAAGACCTGTCTCCTCATCATTGCCACAATATAATATTTTAATCAATAGATCTTTAAGTAAAAAAACGTCTATTCAATTATGGAACTTAGATTTCCAACATGTGAATAAAAACTGAATTGCTTCAGGAGTTTGGCTGTGTTTTCCAGCCTTACCTGTTATGTGAAAATATGGGGATTTGGCTAAAATATCCTTTTTATTCAGTCTTGGTTTTGTTTTTACAAAATGGGGATTTGTTTTGTAAAGAACATCATTGTCATGACTTAAGAAAGTTATGTTTTAATACATGAACTGATTTATGTTTTTGTGATTGTCATTTTGGACTTTCAACCAATAATTTTAGGGTAAATTTAACTAGAAAAAAACTGTATGAAAAGAAAAACTCTTTGTAGAGAAAAGACTTTTTCCTTTTTAAAGTTATGGTAATTCACTGAAACTTACTCTGTAAATCTTTTCAGGTAGAATCGAATGAATTAGGTTTTAATTGCAGGGTTACGAACAGACTAACAGCGGACCAAAATTAAATAATTCCTACCTTGATGGTGTGCTGCGATATAATAATCTTTCTTCACCTTTTGGGGGAAGATAATTACAGAGGAGATGAAGGGTAAAAAAAAGGGGGTAAATTTAAAGGTTTTCTCAGGCCTTTATTTTGGTTGGAAAATAATTTTCTTTTTTTGCTGAAAAAGCTCAAACATCTGCAGCTGGAATAATTTTGCCAACATACCTGAATTAGCAGAGCAAAAAGCAGAGTGGTTGATCAATGTAGAACCAAATCGGCGCCGCTTCTCCGCTGCCCTCTCTCCGTCACAACCCCAGAATGTGCGTGCGTGTGTGTGTGTGTGCGTGCACGTTTTGATTGATGCCTTCCAGGGCAGTAGCATGATTGAAACACCTCCTCACCATAAAGCTGTCGCGTGTGTGATGGAGTCGCAGGGTCATTTTATGCATCACACCTGTCCCCCTTCCTCCCCGCGCTGACACCCAATCAAATAGGAAAATGGGCATATTTGTTTTCCTGGCCTTGAGAGGGCTTTTGCAGAGGGCTATATTTTCTGTTTCAGTGTCTGCCGTGCACATTAATGTGTGAGCGGGAGACAAATAGAAAAGACGGAGTGATGAAGAAAAAGAACATGAGAAGGACAGACCCATGAACATGACAAACACAGAGCAGAGACGGCGGACTGCTTAGCAACTCAAGAAGTACTTACACCCCTTCAGCCTTCTGGTGTCTCACTTTGGGACAACACAAGCAGGAAGTGCACGGTTTTTGGTTTTTAAGTGGTGCTAAAAATGTAGATTTTTATGGCCAAAGTCCATCTCCAATAATCTTTTGGTCTATTTTACAGAGTTCCCAGTAATCTTTGGATTAGGATTATGCTGTTTTTAGCTAGAAACAGACAAACCTGTTTTTGTTTTTGTGGCAGTAGTTCATCAGAAATTCACCTTTGAGTCGTGGACCATAAACCCCCCCTTTCCAATCATCCATTCGTTTGCTCTTCTGCTAGCTTACAGCCTCCCAGTCTAACTTTTACAGCATCTCTTAAAACTGAACTTACCTTACATACTTTAAGTGTTGTTATGGTCTTCCTTGATTCTAAACCACAAAGATTTATCTTCAGTTTTGTAATATTTTGGCTGGAGAAAACAAAAAACCTGCTCTAACATTTCCTTTTATGGTCCTTTTTAGGGACTGGCGGGATGTAAAGTGAGTTTTGTTGTCGAAGCCCTAAGACACAGCTATTCAACCAAAGTTTTAGCTAAGCCAGACTTTCTGATTTTCACATTTTGCTGAACCACACGTTCTTATGTAATAAGCAATCGTTAACCTTTTTGCCAAAGAAAACGTAGAAGGGAAAGCATTTGTTGGTTTTTGGAACAGTGTTGTGTCCAAGAGACCCAATGAAGAGTCAGATCTTTGCCCCCCCCAAAAATAACCTTTTTATAAAACAACCTAATCATAATAAAAGAAAAAGAGTGAATGCTGCCATGACGGATTAGACCACGGGTCTGTAACCTGAGGCCCTGGAATCAGATGTGGCTCTTTCGGCTTTAAAATAAAATGTAAATGCATTGAAACAATACTAGTTTAGTTAGTTCTTAGAAACAGGATCAATTGTAGTTTGAAAGGAACTTGCCTGTGCGGCTGTCTATTATGGAAGATTTTTGTGTCATGGTTCAAAGTTAAATGCAATCCTCAATTGACAAATCAATTTAAAAATTCACGTTTGGAATATGAAAACACATTTTACAATTTAGAATTAAAGTACATTTCACCAGTGGAGCACTGTTTTGCAATTTCATTTGAGTTTGATTACTAACTCTTTTTATGGGGCTGTTGTAGTTTCAACAGGTGTGTATGTTAGTGGTACACACATGTGACTAAAGTGTTGTTTGTCAAAGATGAGTGCATGTAATCTGAAATGAATACGGCTTCCAGCATCTTAAAAAACAATGATCGAATAACATTAACATTTGTATCTTCCCCAATATTAATAAATTATCCCACATACAATGTAAAATTAATTTAAAGTTTTATTTCCACTGTTATTGTTCTTAGAAGTGAGGAGGCCATTTAGAGTCTACGTTATTGTTACCAAGACACGTTAGTATTTATTGATCATTTTATTTTAGTGTTGCAAATGGCATTAAATTAATATACTGTGTTTGAAATGGTTCTAAAAGAAAAGGTTTTCATGAACAAAGTTCTTCTCCCTCCTTGTTTTTTACACAGAAAAGTGTCGACAAGAATACCAATAAGAAAACTGGATTGATGAGCAGTTTCAATAAGAGGAGTAGTATCGATAAAACCTTGACGATCCCCTACTCCTGACTGGCAGGAGTGGTTGCCATAGAAACGTTGACACAGATTGACTCTGACCAATCAATCACTGCTTATTGACGACATCTGAAACCAATGAGGAGGGATCCATATCGCAAAAATATGGCAACTGAATTAATTTAGTGTGGTTGGTGCCGGACGTAAACCATTTTCTACGGCTGACGTCACACTTCAGTTCAGACATCAGTCCCGTTAATGGTAAGAACATGATACCAGATTGGATTCTGGGTAAATGCTGTTAGAGTAAGCAATGTTAATGTAGTAATTGTTGACCGCTAGACTTGCATGACACTTTTATTCTGAGTGTTTATTGACTCTTGTTCCATGACCATGTTAGTTCCAGCACAGTGGGGTTGTTTGTTCATTTTCTAAAGCTCCAAAAGCCCAAAGCAACCGTCAGCATCACTGCTTACTCCACGTGTTGTGTTCGCAGTGATGCTGAGGGTTGTTTTCTGCCTTTACGGGTTTAAAAAATGAACAAACAACCCCACTGTGCTTGAACCAGCAGTGGCGACCCATCCGGGACGTTCCCTGCCTTCGCCCACAAGTGGCCGGGATTGGCTCCAGCAGCCCACTGACCCAGAAAGGGATAAAACGGTTAAGAAGATAGATGAATGAATGAATGAATGAATGAATGAATGAATGAATGAATGAATGAATGAATGAATGAATGCTAAAAAAAAACGCCCAAAAATGCCTGTAAAACAATGACCCTGGTTGGCTGTCTCATTGTCTGTGGCTGGCAAGACAAACGACATCTATTCCCACTCAGTGCTTTTAATCAGCCTGTGATAATTAACGCCACACTCCATTGGCCAAACAAATATCTTAGTCAAGGTGCTCGTTGCTGTACAAGTTTTCCTCCTGTTCTCAGACAAGATAACAAGCGGCCTTTAATTACCTTCATTTCGTGCAGTAGTGCCATAACGTACTGCACTGGGTGCTATCTCCTTTCTTCCACTCTTGTTCACCTATTTCCAACAACCATATAAAATATTTCATCATGTTGGGGTGGTGGGCAGTGGTTGCAGCATTAGACTTTAATAAAGGGAGCGACCTTGTGGGATTGCAGACGGGATAGATTAAGTTTGCCTTCCCTGCTGGCGGAATCGGCCAACTCGGTGGAGTTTCTTATCTGGAGATTTACTTAATTACGTGCTTTAATTTTAACATTCTCTAAAATGACCCCTCACAATGATGAGACAAGTTATTTTAATTAAACCAATGATTATGTCCCTTATCGAGTCGAATCAGGGCTCTCGTTTGTCATAGGAACGGTTAAAGATGCTGCTCATGATGGTGTTATCTGCTGTTTGCTCCCTGTTACACCACACTCAGACGATGAAACAACACATCCTATCCACTTACTGCATGTGGTATTTTTTTAAATATGTGAGCTGGAAACAAGCCTGCTCGATACGTGTCTAATGAGACGCACTTTACTCAGAGGAGTTGATTCAAATCAAGGCAGAAAGTTTAGAAGGAAACTGAAATTATTTCAGGAGAATTTGAAAAAGTTCTCCAAACTAAACAGAAATCTGTTCCTCAACGATTTCACTGCTTTGCTAAAGCTGACTAACTTGTTTATGGTAGTTACGCAACAATATTTTAGAGTATTCCGAGGGTTCCTGTGCTACACTGCCTGATGAAATGTAATGGGAGAAGTGTCAGAGAAGCCATTATACCAGCGGGGGCCCGTACAGCCCTATTACATATGGCTGCCGGCTGCTAATGTGTATTAGCAGGAGACAGGGGAAGCAAGGTGAAGATAAGTGATTTTGCAGTAGTTGACTAAGTAGGACAAAGGAGGGAGGGAATGTGTTAGTGAGGGGGGAAACAGAGGAAAACAGCAAGGACCAGGAGTCAGGGCAACATTAGGGTTTCTTTTTGTTGTAGTAGCAAAGCTTCGAGTTTGGACACGTTGTAATTCCTGAACAGAGACAAACTGAAGTGTACATGTAAGTTTGTCTGTGATGGTTTACTGAAGACTGATGACGAGTCACCTTACACTTGGAAAGACTTCAAGTTTATACCTTTAAAGATGTCAGAATTATGAATATTCCAGATTTTTATTCAAGAAGACACCGTGCAATGAAAAGGATACACCTAAGAGGGAGTTGAGGGTTAGGTGGCCTGCTCAAGGGCACTTCAGCCAACTGTAATAAATGTTTATGACATTGCATGGAATTTTGAGGAATCTGTGTTCACAAATCGGCCTCTGCGAGAGGACTGAAAGATTTTTTTTTTTCCTGTAGAGTGAAACCTAATTTTGCAAATAAAAAACTTCCTAATATAATGTAATTTCTTTTGTCACAGCAGCAAAAGTACTGACAAAATGTTTTTGCAATCATTGACTTAAGAGTTTATGTAACAGGTGTTGTGTGATTTGGTACAATAGAGTAAAATATAGAAGAAAGATTTTAGGGGAATGTCAGCAAATAACACCAGCTCTCTAAACAACCGTTGACTCTTCAACTGTTCATACAATTAACGTGATTTGGACAGATTCTGATGCATCGTCTTTGCATAAAGCTGCTCGTCTCTGCGTCAGAATCAGCTGGTTTAAGTTGATTGTGTGAACACTTCACCACTATCATTTGACACAAAGCTTACTTCTCCATTTCAGAATCTGTTGGAACCACATTAGTTGAGAAAAAGTTGAAGAGTTACGGTAATTCAAAGCTAAAACTCTGGTGTCAAAGGGTCAGACTAACTGCTGTTGGTCTGTGAGTACTCACGATGCGTATGAACACTGCCCTGTAAATTAATGTTGAACACAAAAGATTGTGAGACAGAACTTCAGGAGAATCTCAGAAAACTAACCACAGAGAGGAGTTCAATCTGCTCAAGGAAAGAGATCTTGAGGTTGCTGCATTTTGCCTGCATCTCCAAATAGGAGTGGGGTTCAGGCAAAGCAGCCTACAGGAGAAAATCTATACCCAACATGCTAGTGTTCATTAAGGTCAGGAAAAATATTCATAGCACTTTACTCATCCACTCTTTTCGATGGTTCGCTCGTCGTTTTATGCCACTCCACACTAGTGGTGTAAGAGTGTGTCGGTATTCAAGGAGTGAGAAGGCTACTCAGCTTGGTCTTTGACAGCCCCCTTGAACTCCATGCGCCCGGTGATAAAGTGGCTCGATGAGTGGCCAATCTCTGTCTGCCAGCTGCTGGTTTGGCCAGTGAAACTGAGAAGTTGTTAAAGTGAGTAAAGACCCACAAAAAAGACCCACACAAACCAAACTAACACACACAGCAATGCCTCCACCTGGTACCCTCTTCTTGTATAACTGTTTTGACATCAGTTTAGATCCATTACACCAAACCTACAAACATCCCATAAAGAATTTTTCATATTGGAAGTCACCCAGTAGGAATGCAGGTCTGTGTCCATCCCACAGCAGGGAATACGGTATCCTCCTCTCACGCATTGTAAACTCTATGTTTAATCTGGAAGTCATCTGTAGATGCACTTTTTTATGTTCCCCAGAATACCACAATAAAGGGTTTAGAATCATTTCCATTAAAGGACATATTCATGTAAATGACAGTTGGACGAGCAGAATGGATCAAGTGTCAAAACGTCATTCTTTTACTCCGTCTTCTCTCTACACACTCATACTCCCATACCCAATAAACACATGTGGCGTCCAAACGCCGTCTATGAGTTGCAATCGTCAGATCATTACAGGTTTTATCAGGATAACTATTTTAATAGCATCAAAATATCAGGAAACATCTTTTATTTACGTGGACTTTACTTTTTCCTCCATCAGCCAAAGCACTGGAGTGTTATGGGAAACAGTGGATCTATAGCAGCGCTGTGGAGTAAGTTTTGAAGCGTGAAATTGTTTTATGGTATTGATTCTGAAAAATTCTATACATGTTTCAGGTGGCCATGTCTTCTTTATTTATTTTTTGCTGCCCAGTGTTTATCGAATCAAACATAACAAACTATCACAAAGGCGTCTTAATGCTTTGAATCTGATGTGATTTCAGTTTGTAACTGGTCCAAAAAAACAAAGCAAGCCAGGACCAGGACTACATTCGTCTCAAAGGAAGCGTTGTGCTCAATGCAAACAGACAAGGAACTGAGAAACATAGGGTGAATATATTTTTCTAAGTCAAAGTCACACTATCTGTCACACACCTAGGTTTGTGAAACTTGCTCTCCGTATTTGACCCCTCCCCTGGGCCAGAGGTGAGCTGCAGACACAGAAACCATTTGGTGGTGTAACCCCCCCAATCCAACCCCCTAATGCTGAGTGTCCAGCAGGGAGGCATTGGGTTCCATTTTTAGAGTCTTTGGTATGACTCAGCCTGGATTTGAACTCACAACCTTCCAGTCACAGGGTGGACACTCTACCACAAGGCCAATTTACATTCACGTATATTCACTTTTGCACAAATATGGTATTGGCTATTGTTTTTACACCCCTCCTCAAGAATATAGGTAATGCAAATCATATGTGTAACTGTCTGTGTGCATAAGTCTTGTGAGATACATTTTCCATCAATAATGTATGAATATACTTCCAACCTGTAAGTAGGTGTGTGCAGACTGTTTGTTGACGTGTGTACGTGAAAAAAAGTCATACAATTTACTAATGACACTCTTGTGTCATAAGTAAATGTGTGGTGTATTATTGCCTCCTATGTCCCACTCTCTCTCTCTCTCTCCTTTTCTTCGGTCCAGTCCAACAAGGAATGCATTCAAATATAATTATTATAAATAAAGCTTAGCCTCAAATACAAAAGGAGTTTATACAAACATAATATCTGCTTGTCTGAAGATCCATAAACTCCTGTTGTAATCTTTCCAACACAAGAAGACGCATTCATGATGAACAAATCATATCAATGTTCTTTTTTAACATAATTACTATATTATAATTGCTAATAGTACTAAACGCTTTTGTTGATCCACTTTATTTGCCTGGCTCTTCTGCATAAGCTAAAGCACAGCTACTTAAAAACCTAACTTTGTCTTTTACATTCTGAGTTGAAGTTCAGAATAACAAAATATGGTAGAGATCTGAAAAACACAAATCTTTGTCTGAGTTTCGGTAAATTTTAACGTCTTCAACTTTCAAATCTTGACTAAATTAGAGGTTTATGTACTGACATGTATGGCTTTCAAATGGGGAAGGACACTGACTCGCTGATTACAGCAACATGGCAGCTGATAAGTGAAGAAAAAGAATGCACATGAAGAGATTGGACGGCATTGTTCTGAAAATGATAAGATCTGTCTTTGTCCCCGCCTATATAATTATCTTGGTTCGATTGTAATTACATGTGTGGAGGTCCATAGGGCCTTGACTGTGCTGTTTGACAGTCAGCTGGTGCATATGAGGCAATAATAACAAAAGTATGCAAAATGTTAATCTGGTTCTTGATTCATAACGGTTTCAGGCAATCTTAGGCTTTTATTGTGAGAGTAGCACAGAATATCCGTCCATCTCAGGAAAAGTATCTGGTATCTACAAGTATGTACCTATTCCTTGTTCTTTTTGAAAGATTGACTTTCTACATCTTACTCTCTGCCTCCTCCCTCCTCCTCCTCCTCCTCCTCCTCCTTGCTCTGCCTGTGGTCCTAATCTTCTCTAAACCATCTTTTCCTAAACTGTGGGAGTTGGCAGATAGCGAAGGCCACCATTGGACTCATACTGACTCAACCAGTCATAAACAACCGCTGGGTGCCGGCGTGCTGGCAGCCCTCCAGTTTCAAACACGCTGCTTTTGACAGGTCATTTCTTTATTATGCTGATTGCTGTTTTTGCTGGCTGTTTTTTTATTTTTATTTTCTCGACTTCAAATGGGGGGTAAAAGTGCAACTCCTCAAGATTACCCCAATTCTACTCACTAGGCTAAAAACAAAGATGACAGTAATAAAAACCAGAGCCCATTGCTTTTTCATTTCATTGCTACTGGGAAATCAAGCTTACAGAAGAATAAAGGAAGTATAATAAAGTTTAAGAATAGAGGCCTATTGTTCTCCCTCCAAGAAACCACATCCAGCAGCAACTATGGATTCTCAGGGCTATATATAATATTGCACAACAAAGGGGAGAGAATTGTATGTATGTAGGCTGGAACATGCGATCCTTCAAGGTACAGACAAATCTAAGACAAGGAAACTGGAAGAAGTAGAACTCAAATTGTAAAACAAATGTCTCAAAGCTTCTGAATTTGTTCACTGGTGGATTAACAATGTCCAGACCTCAACTCCCTCCAGGTCCTTTAGAGACTGCTGGAAAACAATCCACACACCAACTGACTCTACCATAACAAATGCAAACTTTTAGGGGAAAAAACGAGTGAAACTTGAAAAAGAAATCAATATTTTCACAAATATAGGCTTATGAGATTACAGGCAACATGTACTTTTACTGTAAAAAAAAAAAAAGTCTCACAATTTACTAAAGTGTGAGAGTTTGTAGGCAGGATACAATCTTTTGTTTTCTACTTTCATTTTATTCAGTTTCATCTAAAACGTAAGATAAAAAAAAAAAACAGTTAAAGGTTAAAAGTAAACATCATGCTGGGATTTAGCTCCAGAACACCAAGATCAGATATTCGGTTTAACTAAAAGCTGCTTTACATAAAACAAATGTGAATTCTGTTTAACCAGGGGGATTTCTTTCTAGATGGTGTATCACTCCACACTAAGGCATGGCTGTATTGCTCATTACAGTGGCAAACAGTGCAGATATCTCATGGTGAACATCTAAGTTAATGGGCCACAATAAGGACACCACTGTTTTCATTTATTGGCTCAGTTTTCTAATGGCCTAGTTGGCTCTCTTTCCCATCGTCTCAAAGGAGTCATCTAGGTCTCTTTAAGACATCTAACATTCTCAGCACACTCTGTCCTCCTGGCTCATGTCATCCTCCATCCATTCTTTTAGCCCCCATCTTCCTATTCCCTCACCCCACATCCCTGACAGCTACAGGCTGGCTGCGGTAGCCCAGGGCCTTCTGTTGTGCCTTTAGTTTCATTAGTGTTCCCCAGATGCTTAGCTGCTTACAAAATTATGAAGGGCCAAAGCCAAGCGCCTCCAGATGGGACCCATCTATATTCAGATGAGCCGTTTCCTCACAGTCAGAACAATCCCACCTCCATGGCCTACACCGTTGTCAACAAACCTGCTGACAAACACAAACATGAGCGAGTACCAACAGATGACCGCAGTCACAGAGAAGCCATGGGCTTATGTTTATGGCTCACCCAGGGTCACACATGCACGCTCATCAAGAGCTGTGAGTGCGGGACTAAAGCAAAAGAACGCAAAACCTGAAGCCACAAGAGCACTGTCATGTAATCAAGCACATAGAGACATCAACATCATCCTGTAGGAGTGACTGTTGGTCCACGGGAGCATCCATGAAGAAGGATGTCATGGGATCAGGTTCTAAGGGATCTGAAATCTTTGAGATAGCTCCCTTATCAATAGTTACAAGCTTTAGCCTGTGATATAGGGCAAAACAAAGCTTTGGTTTTATGCTGTTAAACTACATAATACAAACGATGTGTGTTCGTTTGTTTAGAGACCCATCTATACCAAGAATGTTGCCGTATTGACAAAAGTGAGTGTCATAGAGGAGACAATAAAGACAATAAAACAACTTTTTTAACAGGAAGAATTTCTCTCCAATTGCTCAATCAAAGGGAGGGAACATTTTGGTTCTACCTCTCATAGATTTTGTTCTGCTAAAGAACCTTGAAATCTTGAAGACTTTGCAGAATAGTTTATTAGAGTTGCTCAAACGACAATCACATCTATTCCATACAGTTTCTCAGAGACTCATCACCAAAACAAGTCTCGATTCTACATTCATTTGTCATCTGTCAGAACTTGAGTCCATATAAAGTATCTAGAATAGGCCTTCACAATAAATCACAAGTTTATCGTCATCACGACAACAAGCTGTGCGATACGCATATCACAAAGGACGGTGAAATTGCAATAAATGGTTACCTTAAATGTGCTAATACAACCTTATACCAGCTTGGAGTATACAAATATACTGTAAATGTTTTGCATGTATATTTTTTTTAACTCTAAAATGTGTTCGTCTAATCCAAAAAAATGTAAGTGGATGTGAAAAACAAGTATTTTTCTTCCTGTTCCCTGTAGATGAATTTGTGAGGTGGGCTGGAGCAAATCACCTTCTGCTCAACGTGGAAAAGACCAGAGAGATGGTGATGGACATCAGGAAGAAACGACCAGCTTCCCAGCCTCCCAGCCTCCCAGCCTCTTGTGGCAGAGGTAGAGGAGTACAAGCACCTGTTCATAACCATCCACAGCAGGCTGAGCTGGAACAGCACTGCTGTGTTTAGAAGGCCAGCAGCAGACTCAACTTCCTGAGGAAACTAAGGTCCTTCAATGTGTGCAGCAGGATGCCCGGGATGTTCTTCCAGTCTGTGGTGGCCAGCACTCTGTTCTTCTCGCTGGGCTGCTGGGGGGTCAGCGTAGCTGCCAGTGACACTAGACTGAACAAACTGATTAGAAGAGCTGGCTCTGTAATCGGGTGCAAAACGGACACCTTCAAAGCTGTGATGGAGAGGAGGACTTTCAATAAGCTGGTATCTATCATGGATAATCCTGAGCGTCCTCTCCATCCTGTACTTGACGGTCAGCAAAGCGCCTTTTCCAAGAGGCTGAGGCAGCTTCACTGTCACACCAACCGCTACTGGAGATCCATCCTAGCTCACTCCATCTGACTTTAGAACTCTTTTGCCAGAGATAAACTCACTTGATGCTTGTTTTTCTAAAAGCTGCATCTGACTGATTGCTCCCCTGATTGTCCCTCGTTGTTTGTTTGTTTGTTTGTTTGTTATTCAGCCTGTATACGGTCGCTGCAACAACCCAATTTCTCAAGCTGGGATCAATACAGTATCTTTATCTTATCTTTCATTGCTGTTGTATAAGAACTTGTGTGAGATCTTTATTTTTTGTTGATTTGTGAAGATGAAAAGAAAAAAAGGCATGGAAGTTGAATCATGCCGTGGTTTTTGTAAAATCCCGTTTCTTAAATGTTTGTAGCATGAAAGTGAGGTCCGGCCATTTTTAAAGCAGCTGCAGCTCACAATACAGTAATCAGGAAGCCGTTGGCTCCAGAAAAGAAAAAAAAAGCTGCAACGCTTCACTCAGTTCATTATGAGATGACATAATCAATTTGCACTTTTGCTTACTGCAATCTACCAGATCGCCTTTGACAAAAGCATTTAGATTGGAGCGCTTTCAGGGCGGGCTGCGCTGACATGCGTACACAGTCAGTAAAAGAATAAATTAAGAATATCTTTAATTCTCCTGGAGGCAAACAACAAACAGTCCAACTGAGTCATTCTGTGTGTTGATTCAGAGGCAAGATGCCTCTTTAATAGCAATATACTCACACTTTTTCCTGAAACCCCAAACACAAAGACCAGTTATTCGGCGCATAAAACACAAGCAAGTATGCTTAGTGTGCCCAAAGATTATTAATCTATTTGAGATATTTTGTCCCATTATTTTCCCCACATAATCCTCTTTCAGCACCTCTGGCAGCAGCCAAATGAGTTTCTGTGAAGAAGGAAGCTGAATGAAAGGTTGATTGCTTCGGCTGGAGATTCTCTCTCTTCGACCTCTTTCTAACTTCCTGCTCCCACATCTAGCAGAGGTCCTCAGAAAAGAAGACTTTTCTTCTCATGATACAGATTTTGGATCACTTTTCTGTGCTTTCAAAACAACTGGTCAGATTTGAATATTCAGAAAGGACAAGAATGCTTTACGTTTGCTTGAGACTCCCTTAAAGACCCACTCCAATGAAAAAGCTGTTTTTAACATGGTCGTGTAGAATTTTTCTCAGGACATATGGACAAAAAAAAAGGGATTCAAATTATGTAAAATTATGTTTCTGGTAGTTATGTACAAACTACAACCAGCAGGTAAAGTTTTTGATACTAAATTTTATACTTTTATCCAATACTTCTTCAGGGGGATCTAAGGGCAGGGAAGCCCAGTTTAGTTTAGTTTAGCCAATACCCACTGAATTCTATGACATCATGTTCTGTATGATTTCATGTTTACAATATAGTTACTGGTATGAAGCCCACTGAGACGTATATTGTTATAATATTGAGCTATATAGATAGAATTGAATTGTTATACTTTTTTTAATACATTTTGTGTACAAAAGGAACACACAGAGCTATAAATCAGTTGAAACCAGTTGGGGGGGGGCTGGAGACAAAGGGATCATGGGGAATGAGTGCGGGCTTACTCCACGCCAACAGTTCTGCGCACTACTCAAAGGTGAATCTCTGATGAAGTCCTGCCGCTCTGAAGAAACTATGTCCTAGAAAAAAAAAATACTTTTTAGAAAAAAATGTGGATAAAAACGATATAATCAAGAGACCACTGGTGACGCTTTTACAATAGATGATTGGAGTGGGACTCGAACCACTGAACTGTATATAAGGCAATTCTTCTGTTCTCACATTTCATCAGCTTTATAGATCAGTCTACTTCATTTTGGCGTCCATGTCAGCGACAGGGAATTATGTGTGTGCATCTTCCTTTAATACTTCTATACCTCCTTTTTATTAAAAAAAAAATCTTGTTTATTTCCCTTATCGTTGAAAATGTCGACAGACAAACCAAACTCTGTACGCATTTTGTTTTTAATCTAAGTCTCTCTTATGAAAACCTCCAGATTGTCAATGATTGATATAGTTCCCAGTCCAAAATGTATCTGGGAACACAGAGACAAGACCAAATGCACCCTCTGTTTTAAATTATCTAACAGATAGAGAAGCCTGGGGCACAATATAAGTTTAATATATATTTTTACTGTAGAAGATTGCAGTAAATCTTTCAAAGGGAAACGCTGAAAGCTCCCTTGCGTCTATCAGGATGATCGTGAATGTGTGAAGCCAAGGTTTGGTCTTTGAGCTGTTTGAACACATATGTATATATCTGTGAATCCAATTCATTCATATTCTAAAACACTGGGGGGAAATCTTTTCTTATATGTAAATCTTAGAACCTTACATATTAGGATTTCTAACTATGTCTACAGGGTGTCATATACATAAAGCAAGGCCATTGTCTTTTATACTTCCTCCGCCTATCCTTAGTTTGTGAGTACATACTGTATGTGACTGGTCAGGGGAAAGGGTGCTCAGGTTTAGGGTGGAGGCTACAAGGGTTCTCTAACAGCAAACTGGGGGACGCTTGTTAAAGAGTCTGTTTAGAAATCAGTCGTTAGTTTCAATTTTATTGCTTAAATTACCCGAGCCGCTCCTTGTCCTGTTTGCCCTTAATTAACAAGCCTTCAATTCCCCTATTAATTAGCACAAGCTATTAGCAATCTTACATCACTCTTCATTTGTCGACAATTAAAAATGGCTATTATTAAAAGACATGGCACGTGCTTAATTGTGCAAGCAGCAGCGGGGGGGGGGGGGGGTATTTAGGAAGCCGCTGAACATTATTATTAGGAGTCAGCTACGTCGGCTGCAGCTATCGTAAAGCCTTTAGGTCCTGTCCATCTTCAGTCTGACGCCTGACACTGTCCTCCAGAGAGGAATCAGCCGCCTCCACCATCCAGGCGCTGCCAGCTCTCAACTCTAACAAATGTTTTAGTGCAGCAGCTTTAGGTGACACAGTTAAGCAGAGAAACACTATTCCGTTGTGCATTTGACTTTCATGTGATTTAGTTTGATAATTGACAACATTATTATGCTGCGGAAATGACAAAGTATTCTGCTGACAGTCAGAAACGCTTTTCTCAAATATCTTGATTAAACTCTTGAAACTCCTTTTAAAAAGTCCATCGCATGCTGACTAATTTTTCAGTTGGAATTGAGGCAAACAATGCTGTTTCCCCTTTTGTGGCCCACTTGACTAATTACAGCCCAACATTTCCTGATACCAGGTGTTTATGAAGTAATTCAGAAGAAACGTGGCGAGTGGTTTCAGCTCAGAGGGAGGGGAACAAACTCTGCTGAGTTCTAATCAAAAACACACTTATTTTGACTATTGTGCGTGTGTTTGGTGTATTGTGAAGTATTTGTAAGGATAGAGTAAATTACACACACTTATGACGTACAGGTGATGCTGTCGTATGGCGTCCTTACGCCCAGTCTAGTTGTCAGTAAAACCTGACTCACAACTGTCCTTACGGGAGGAGACGGGCGGTCTGCAGGTGATGGGCAAATCAAATCAAACTTTATTTATAAAAAAGAGCTTCTCATACAACTGGAAGCACTTTAACATTTAGAACTAGAAAGAAAAAAACACACAACATTACAACAAAAACCCAAGCCAATCTTCACCCTTCCCACTCCCCTCCGTTAAAACATACGACCCATGACCCCACACACAATGAATACTGATAAAAGTAACTACTAGGGCTAGCACTAAAGTCAGTGAGACAAAGGAGAAAAGGCAGTAAAAATGCAGAGATGCCCCGCGTCGTTCCCTCACCCTATGTCTTACCTTTCCTGAGCTCCCACCCACTGCCAGAACTGAACAGGTGGCAACAGAAACAAGGACACGGCGCCTCTGATTGACAGAACAATTACGAGAAAGGTGCAGTCCGACGGCGAAGCAGACACCTCCGAATGGAATTTCCCCTTTGCACTTGCATCGCGTTCTTAGAACAGAGATTTTAGGGGGAAAAGCTAAATCTTCCCGACTGTGACTGTCTGTCAGAAAGCAGCTGTGCACATTTCTGAACAAGCTGTATTTGTGGGATACCGCAAGAGAGAAAGAAAAGAAGTCATTTCCCCTCCATCAAGGTCAGCTGGTTCTAACTTTAGGAGCAACATTTAGCAACCAGCTTCCTTCAACTCTGACTCCGTTCTGTTGCTCACAAGAAGCCGAAGCTATTTTTATCCAACACTCACCAACTGAGTAAGACGTGGAAAGTTAATTAAAGAAGACATTGCTGATCACAACAATTCCTTCATATTAAGCGTTGCCAGAGGAAGTGCTTATAGTTTGCAGCACTAAATGGGCAGTCAGTTCAGAAAAATACACATTTGAGTCATTTGTGTTGCAGCAACAAGCTCACACAACGCTGAGCAGTCAGCTCCCTGCACAGATTTCTGACCGAATGCAGAATTGAAACAACACAAAATCCTCAGTTACGGCCGTGTCACACAGCCACTACGTACAGTTAGCACATTTTTCACCTATAACATTTTGGTCTTTCATGATGCATGCGTGATCTACATCAGTGTTTTTCAACCTTTCTGAGCCACGGCACACTTTAACCTTAAAAAAAACCCGCGGCACACCAGCATCCAAAAACTAAACAAAAAAAGGAGAATTTCATAGTCTGTATTGATCTACAGCCCCTCCACAATCTCACGTGCATTTTTGAGATGATTGTGGCAGAAAAAGCTGGAAACTGCAGCTGTTTTTTTCTAAAAGATGCAATAAAAGTTAAATTAGAAGATTTAAAAACAGTTTGAAGTGTGTTCGTTGGTTTCAAGACGTTTAACAACAGATCTCCTTGTGCGCTGTCACTCTCACAACCCAATGCATCATGGGAGATGTAGTGCATAAAACGGCCGGAGATCGCTTTTCGGAGCTTCATGGTTTTGTTCTCTTGTTCCACGGTCTGATACCGGATTCTGTGGAAAGCTACACCGCTAAAGACGAGCTTTAGCTGGTATTTATGTTGGAACTGAGCGACTTTACGAGCTAAATCGGGACAAGGAAGTGAAGACTTTAACCACTTCTGATTGGTCAGACTGATGACATGTGATTAAGCCCCCCAAGAATGATTGGTGGAGACAGTTAAAGGGGCGGGACTTTTCCAAAATGCAGTCGAAGATGCAGCTAAATCGCGGTAGTGTCATTCTTATCAAAATGTCTTTAATAAAATAAAATAAACGCAAAGAACAAAGTATTTTACGATCTTTAATATTCCTAACTACTCAGTGTTTTATCAGGGCCTGTTTGGATGAACAAAGAGCTGAAATCCTGGAGATGGGAAATGTTTTTACATCAGTTAATGAGGGCAATTTCCCACGGCACACTTGACCACCTCCCACGGCACACTAGTGTGCCGCTGCACACTGGTTGAAAAACACTGATCTACATAATTCATACGTGTTTGTTCGTCATCCATTGATGTGCACAGATGCCCATCGAAGGTTTCAGCCGACGGGTCTTTACAGGATTTCGGTTTTGAGCTGTTCAGAATATTTGGTTGGTTGTGAATTATGCAGTTTATACGTATTTTACGTAGTTTTTACATAATTATGATGTAAATTTTCACAATTGTGCGGGATTTTTGTGAGATGCAAACAAAAATGTGTGTTTTTCCACGACCGTTCCACGTATGTCTAACAGAGTTTTCGTGCATGAACCACCACCATGTCTAACTTTTTTATCATGTATTCGGCGCACGTCACGTTAAATTCACGTAATTGACGCACAAATCACTAATGAATTGCATATAAACAGCGCAACAATCATGCACGGTTCATGTTCTGTGTTGTTTTACATGTTTATTCATACTTCTGTACTTCTTTTCTCACATTTCTCCACGTATATTCACATATGACCAACTTGCAACCGTGTCATGTGTGCAGAATGAATGTAGTGGCTGAGTGAAACGTCTTTAGATTCATGGAATACACTGATTTACTATTAAAGGTTTTTACATTTTTAAAAAAAATATGTTTTGATGCATTTTTAAAATAGTATCTTTAGAATTATATTATACGAACTTCCCCTTTTTTCAGTTTTAGCCAGTAGGTATGTGTATGTAAATTCCTAAATTAGGAAAACTTGAACTCAGAACTGTAACTTGAGCTCTCATTGAAGTGACGCAGATATTGCTTCAAATATGGGGAGCTGTTTTTATACCCAAACAAAAATAGTTTTGGAATGAAAATGAGAATACTGAATCTGCATTTCTTCCAACACCTGAAAAGGACGGGTAATGTTAGCTGATTGTACGTAGCAGCTCTGGCACACCAAACTCCTGCCTCCGTCCATGCCACATTCTGCAGAGCAGAGGCATCTGCTTGTTGAGGCAGTCTGTCCCATGTAGCTGTCCAGGCCGTTACCCCCCACCATGGCATCCCTGCCTCCAACAGCTGCATTACACCACGCTCGCTGACTTTCTAATTAGCTTATCACGGAAAATAAGGATGTTGAGCAATTCTTTGCTCTAGCAGTCTGACAAGTAGCAGACCGCAAGGAGAGTGGCTGGCACCTGCTGTCACCAAAAGGACTGTTATCTTCCACAGTCTAACAACAAAATTTGCTCCAGCTTTTTACTCGATTATTCAAAAACTATGAGTTCTTATGACTTAATATCCCAAGTTCTTTTGAAATTCAAAATTGAACTGATAGGTCCAAAATGCAAACTGGCATCCTTATTCCTATTGATCTCTTCAAGACCCACTGCTGTTTTTGGTGTTTTTAACATGTTCTTGGGACATTTTTCTGATGATAGAAGACATAAATAAAGTCAATTAAGCTCAAGTATTTCTTTTTTGTTCTGAATCGGGAGCAGATGAAAAGTCACAGTTTAAAAAAGGGCCTATTTGTGACGTAGGAAATACCCTGGGTGGGTCACAAGCTCCCTCCTTCCAACTTAAAGACCACTAGATCCACGAACGTCTTCGTTTTCCTCGTCTGAGCTGGAATCTGGCTCTAATATTGCTTCCCATTTTTGTTGCACCACCAATGTTAGTTTAGGGGTGTGGGGGGCTGTAAGCTAGCGGGAGAGCTCTCAGCAACAGGCAGGGAAAGTTGGGGAGGAGTTGCTATGTCCCAGCATTCCCGCCCGCGACTGATTTTTTTTTTTTTTTTTAACTTGTGAGGCAATTTTTCGGATGAACTCCTGCCGCTCTGCAGAAACGATGTTCTAGAAAATGACACAGGTTTTTGGATTCTGGCTAAAAAAGCATAATTATAATGAAAAGACCACTGGGAATCGTTTGAAAACCAAAGATGATGGGAGTGGGACACAAACACCCACTTCACAATTTTACTTAAACAACAATAAGTATTCACATAACTTTTTCAACAAAAAAGTGTTCCAGCGTAATGTTGGAAGCACTAATAAATCCAGACTCTTTTTATTTCTAGTGTCTTTCTGCCACAGGAAACACAGAGTTGCGGGATGACTGGAATTGATCGAGGGAATCAAGATTGAATTTCTCCACTTGTGTCTGTGAATGTTTTTCCTGCCATCCGCCTGCCCCCACTCGGAGGAGCGCGGCTTTTCCGAGGCAAGATGCACCCTGCAGCCTCCGGCAACAAGCCGCTGACGCCCCAGGACACGAGGTGCCTGCACGGACAGATAAAGGCTTCAACTCCAGACCTAAAACCCACGAATCCTTTGATAAATACAGATATGGTTTGGTGGGCGGTGGGGTGCAATCTTCTGCTGCTCACTTTCCCTGGTTTTCCCCTCCCTGTGTTCCTGTCTCAGTAATCTCTGCCTCAGACTTTCATTTTTTTTCCCTCCTTCAGCCAATCTGTCTGTTTCTGTGTTTCTTCCTTCCTCTGTCTCATCTTGCTTTCTTCATCTTGCCCTGTGTGAGTCAGGACCAGACAGGCCGGGCTCTCCTCTTTGCTTTTTGATTTTTTTTCCATGTCTGTAACTGTCAAACAGAAGATTGCAGCTTTAGGAGTTTTCTCTGCTCTGTGGTGCTCATGGAAACGGAAGGAGGAAGTGCTGAAAGCGACCTGATCACTTTGAATGGACAAAACCAATTCATCAGTCTGTAATTTTTTATACTGTACTTTTCAGCATTGAAAAACGCAGGAAACCTGAACCTTTTTGTTCACTAAACATCCATAGACATTCTAAATCCACCATTAAAACAGGTCTGACCATGGATGTGCTAAAAAAGATTGAGTATTTAAACATAAAGAGGTGTAAATTCACAAAATTAACAACAACAAAATAAAAGGAAAAGGAATCAATGAAAATAAGAAAGTAAGTATAGGCATGATCATTTCTATTTTATAAATAAACAAATACACAAAAATATAGCTCTTTAAATGCATAACAAATTTGTGTAATGGTTTCTGGCCTCAGACCTTCTACTAGTTCCAAACCTGTGAAGCGCAATCGAGGGTTTTGGTTTAACTTTTAGTTTGGCAACTTTGATTACAGGTTCGATTCCCTCCTTTCCCACCCGTCTGTCTGAAGAGAAACTGAAGCCTACTTTGGTCTCAGAGGCTTTGTTAGTACTACTAAAAGCCTGCTTATGTGTAAATGTGTGACAGGAGTGTGATGTCTGAGCCCTAAAATAAAACAAACTGTTGAAGGTCTTTGCACTGATCTCATAAAACAGCACTTCAATTTAAGGCAAAAATCCGTTTCTGTGCTTTGTGCCAGACTCGACTGATACTTCCTAGAAATCAAAGACAGGTTCAGTTTTTCTACAATTCTATTAATAAAAAAGGTGGTAAAGTAGTGTGTGAATGTGGAAAACCTCTGGGTCTTTTTTAAAAAGTGTTTCAAATGCAGCAGCAGAAACACTGTATGGCTGCAGTGTCGGCACAACTCTAATAAATGAAAAACTGAATAAATGAAAAAAAAAAAAAAACTTGATAAATGGAATACGATAAAAGTGTAACACACTCAAAGCTTCCTAACATTAAAAACAGTGTTAAGGAGGCAAAAGCATTCTGGCCTAAATAATAATCCTCCAATACTATAACAGCTAATTATTATGAGACTAAAAATGTCCCGTATACTTAGGAATAAAATGTTACGGTATAAATTATTAGCTTGGACATTCAAGTTTATGTGAATTTCAATGTCTATTTTATTTGGAGGGATCCTTTTTTTTCCTTCATTTAACGTAAATTATAGTTGGTTGAATACTATAAAGCAGGAAAAAACAGGAAAACAATGGGTTGAATTCTATAAATCCTTCATCCATTGTTTTCCTGTTTCTCTTTCTTTATTCTAGTATCTCCCTCCATTTTTTGCTGCTTATCTCCTTCTACAATGTTTCAGCTATTTTAACCATTCTGCTATTCAGATGTTCAGCTCTTTCAGCTTTTTCCAGCTGTGACCTTTGGTCCTTCAAATCCTTGAACTATTCAAGTTATTCCAGGATTTCCAGGATGTTTGCCTCCACTGAAATATATGGGGAATCCTTGGAGCAGAAGCTCGCTGGCATTTTTCACAAACATATCTTTTATGTTATTGGGCTGTTTTTACTTTATTAACATTGATCATTTATTCATTTATTTATTTATTTTGCCAATTATTACCCTTTAGGTCTCATATTCATTCATATAATATGGCATTCAACTCTGCATTTTCTTCTGGAAATGCAGCTCCTCTTAGTTTTGTTTGCCTTTTCACTAAGCAAAACTTAAATTCTTGGCGTTTCTGTGTCTCAGTATTTCACTGTGAAATGCTTGTAAACAGCAGGCTATAACTTCACAAGCACACAGCACTGAAAGTTACAAACATAATAAAGAGAACATGTTGACGTGCAGCATGTTGGCCAGTTCCATATTGCAGACAGCAGCTCATCTTTCCTGTCTACCCACTGTGTAATGTCCATTTTCTCCACCTATTATCCTGCAGCCGGCGTGCTACAACACGGCCGGTGCAGATGCTAAGCTAGCAGATGCCGGTTTCTTGGGGTGGCAGATGCCAGGCGTTTCCGCCGGTGCCCTCCATCAACCAATGACAGATGTCAGGGTTTCTCTTGGACAGCAACACTTCATCACCAATCCCCTGTTCTCCGCCCCGCTGGATACACCAGCTCCCCCGGCATACGCATTTCGCTGCGCCCTCCCCGTTCCTGCTGCCACACCTCTCCATGAACACACACACACGTCTGCATTCATCAGTCAAGCATTATTACATCAAACCAATGGACCACATGCCACTGCATCCAGATGCATTTGCTCTAAAAATGTAAAGTTTCATTTTATGTGTGTGGGTGTGGTTTTAAAATGTTAACAAGCTGCCTAAAGTCTTTGAACGATTACATCTTTTGTGAGTAACTGCTTACATACCATTTGGGCCTGCTGGTAGACTTGACCACGGGAGACATGCCATCTCTGTACAGGCTCTTGGTCTTGGAGAAGTTGACAATGTTAAAAATGACCCTCTGAAAGAAAAACATTCCACACAAGCACTTAGTGGGAATTCTGACAACTTGCAGCAGAGGCATTTTTCAAAAACTGCAGTGAGGACACATTTCGGAGTGACAACTAAAGTAGGAAAAAGATGGCCAGCAAGCTCATAACAACACCAGTTGGAATGCACGTGTGTAGGACTGCAAAATGTAGTTGTCACTGAGGACAAAAGGCAGACAGACGGGGTATTCACTCCTTTAAACATGTTTGTTTCAACAACATACATAACATTAATGTGTCATAACATTTTGGCTAGGTGAGTTTAAAATACGTAACTAATCCATTGGCCTCTGAACCATATGTTAACATCGCCACTATCTTGGTATTTCATGTTCTATTAATTTTCAGAAAATGGATAAGAAAATACCAGTGAAGTGTGCTGCTTTGGGCTGTAAAAGCATCTAAAAAATTGGGACAACTTTTCATTTGTACGACTAAAATGTCGTAGATTTTAGTTGTATTTGGTCAAGAAAATAGTCTTTGAGACAGCTATATGCTGATGATAGAATGCTGTAAGTGATCAAATGGTGAGATTGAACATAAAAACATGTTTTGAAGAGTTTGACTTATTGTGAATGAAAAGAAAATGACAAAAAATACATGACAAACGTAAGCTGCTACTTAGATAAAGGCTTAGTCACATGTTGACCCGCACGAGTGCTGCGGGTTTTCGGGTCGTCACGGCCGGTGGAGAGCTGTAGAGAAGACCGACTGCATCATAAGGGGAGCACAGTTGTGTCTTAAAATTCCCTTGAGGCTCATATGACCCCAATAAAAATTGTAAAGTACTGTATTTCACAACCATAGGGCGCTCTGGGTTGTAGGGCGCAGTTTCAGTTATGGGTGCTATTTCTGTATTTAACACGTACAAAGGGTGCACCGGGTTTTAAGGCATGGGCACGTTAACACATACCAGTAAAACATGCATGCTAGTGTGTGTTTAAAAAAGGCAGCAGGAGCAAAACTGAGTTGGATGTGATTTATTTTCTATTTTTTCAGTCATCAATCAGCTTCCAAAAATCCACCAAAGTCCTCGTCTTCTGTATCTGAAATGAAAAGCTGGGCTACATTTCTATCAAACTTTCGTCACATCAGAGTCGATCTTGTTGCCGTGCGGCTCCTCATGAATGATGCCGGCTACTGCAAAAGCTCGAAGAACAGAGCAAGCAGACACGTTAGCCCAAGCTGCCACAACCCATTGTGGTGTAACTCGCCCGGCGCCGCCTCCCAGTCTTAGTACAAGTGTGTTTGCCATCCATCATCCATCGCTCACACGCCGTTCGCGCCCTTACTTTGAATGCATCTTCTTGACTTGTCGGAATTCGTTTTCCAGCTTCCTCCACTTGCGAACGATGGATTCCTCAGTCTTGAATTCTCTTGCAGCTGCTCGGTTCCCATGTTGCTTTTTAAACTGTACTTCACAAGCGTGTCTCTTTGTATTTTCATGGTTGCCAAAATGATGTTCTGCATAATGCACATACTTGCACTTTAGTACTATTCGGGGGGGTGTCTTCTTTCATGTCCTCACTTCCCTCCTTGCCGTTCTCATGCTGTCCTCTCCTACGTCCTCTTTACTGAAGTCACACAACAACGCATTAGCCGCACAGCAACACAGGGTGCTCCGTACATTTCGGAGAAAATTTACGACTGTTACGTGCGCCTTATGGTCGTAAAAATACAATACCTGTAAGTTACATGCACTTATGACATATGGGTGATGCTGTTGTACGGAGTCCTTACGCCACACTACCAGCAGGCCCTTGAAACACTTTGTGCAGATGTTGCACGCATGGGGTGTGCAGGTGATACAGTGAGTGCCTCAAATCTGTACAACACAAACGTAAGTGTTGTATAGTGTTCAATACGATCTGGCACCCGAAGCATGTCCATAGAAAAATATGCATGAACATGTTTGCTTGCTAAGTGGTCTACAACCTGGGAATTTCATGAAGGCCACCTGTGTGTCCCGTCCAGGTTTTATTATGTTCTTACTCGTTTTTACGGTCTGTATCCACCCATAAGGGCAGTTGTGACTAAGGCTTAAATGTTTCTTTTTGAACTATTGAAATTTGTACACCCTGTAGAAAATAAAACACCGACATTAGTTGGAAATTACAACATGCGCTCTGAGGGTGCATTCGTTTACAGCGAACGATTGCTGTATCAATATGGCAGACACATCGCAGCAACGGACCAATGATGGCTCTATAGATTTATTATATGTCTAAGGATGAGAGTGCACTCTTTTGTAACTTTTGTTTTCTGTTATTTCACACATAAAAGTAAAAAAAAAAGGAAAAACAAGTGGAACTATTTTTAAAGGATAAAAAAGTGGGGAGAGGTTGTGACTACTGCCATAATTCCACCTCACAACAAACAAAATCACAGCATTTATGGTCACACCTGCAAAATGTGAGGCTTTAATGTCCTGCAGATGATCCTATGTTGTGGTTACAGAGTTTCTGATAAAAGGCAGCGGCTCAGAGGAGTGCCAGCCTCTAATCTGGGAGGACATTATGGTCATCCCCACGGGGATGCCGCCCGGCCAAAAAACATTAAGCTTAGCCTGAAGCGCAGAGGACAGCCGCGGCGTTTGGCTTCCGTCCTCCTCCAGTCAAACGCTTTTCTATAGCTGGAATATTCTCTCAGTTTTCCCATCTGCTAAATGATAAGGATCGAACAGAAAATGTGCAGAAGGAAATACTTTTTTTTCTACATAAGTCAAATAAATGGCAATGGTAATGTTGCAGCAGGGTAAATGAATCCTATTGATGGGGCATATCAAATTACCAACCAAGTCCAGGTGGTGGAAGTTAACTGGGTGCTACTGAAATCCTATTACAGACTCCCTACCCTCTTCCCCCTCCTTTCCTTTTTTCCCTCTGCCTCCCCCTCATCCATTTTTGCCTTTTTCTCCCGCCTAGCATCAGAGGAATGGGGATTGCGGATTGTGGCAGGCTGATTCAGTCTTAGGTAAAATGACATCTAACTGATGTTGAGACTGGCAGCAGGCTCCTGTAGCAGGGAGATAAGACCATTGCTGCTGGCATTTCAATTACACTTTACTGCCCCGCACATCTGTTGCGAGAGCTACTTTTCAGCTTTTTCCCCCCTCAGGCAAATACCGCCTTACTCTGACTCCACTGCCTTTCTTTGACTGCTCACCCTCTCTCCTCATTCTTTATCCACAACAAATTCAAATTGTCTTCCTCCTTAGATTCACTCTACCCACTGTTTGTAATCTATTTGTTCGGCCTGTTTAACTCTGCGGGAGCAAAAACAGGGGTGCAGGCGAAAGGAAGGCAGGGACACAATCGCACCCACAATGATGCACAAAACGAGGGTGAGATACAGTCGAGCAGAGGAAACGCCGGTGCAGTGAGGAAGAAGCTGGAACGCACAGAAAGACAAAGAGACAGGAAAATAATTGCTCTACAGAGATAAATAATGTTGGGAGAAAGTTATTGCAGGAAGGAACGTAAAGTAAATGGAGTCCCTCCGGCTGCAGGGAGACGGGGAGGAGAGAAATAGGTGAAGTGATGGGAAGGCAGAGAAGCTCACGATACATTGACATCTCCCTCTGTAGTGCTCTGATTTAATTGAAACCACACAGATAAAAATAATAAGAAGTCTGAGAGGCTTTAAAGTGAGCCTCAAATGGTCTGGACCATTTTTCTCACTAACATTGTTCTGCTGCAGGAGCAGGAGCCCAGTCTGGGGAAGCTCCACTTCAGCTGGATCTGCTGCTTTCTTTTTACTGCAGAACCAAAACAAGAATTTAAATGAACTAGTCATTAAAATACATCCAACTTTCATGTTTTGTTTACAAGATTTATACTTTTAAAAAAGTAAATCAGTGGTTTCAATACATTGCTCAAAAAGAACAGAAATGTGAAGGTCGTTTAGAATTTCAATACGTTTCCAATAATGAGGTCAGAACTTAGCATATTTGAAAGAATTGATGTAATTTTGCTCAATGAAACCCTTTTTTTCTTTTTGTACATTACAATTAAATGAATCTTTTCTTCTTTTGCTTTTGGTTTGGTTTCAATTAACATGTCTTTTCAAAATTAGATAAAACTTTTACATATGTATTTAAGGGTCTATATCATGCAAAATCCACTTTTTGAGTTTTTACGTGTATTATAATACAATAATAATAATAAATCAATAACTATAGTCATTATAATTCCTCACAAAAAACAACCCCAAAAGGCTATTTTGATGCATTCGCACATTTCTGAGTATTCCTCTAAAAGCCTGCTCTCCGAGCACCAGCCCCTCCCAACCCACCAAAATGAGTGGGTTTTCACATTGTGACATCACAAAGTGAGGAAGTAAAAAAAAAACAAAAAAACTGGAGGATAAATTAGACACAGATCTTAAAAACTGTTGAATCTTTTAAGCCTTTTTAACTTCAGGATAATCTGTCTGGACATTAACGCTAAACTCCAACATGTTTTATTTTTTGTTACATTGTTTTAAACCCTAACCCTTAAATGGGGGTTTACGGAAAGGGAAATCTTTGAACATACTATAAAACTTGGCCCAAAGATTGTCAATAAAAGAAGAACTGAACTCAATAACACCGTCACACATGCTTCTCAATTGGACGTGCTCGTACAAACACTGTGAACCACTGACAAAATGAGTCATTTTTTATTCTTTCTCCACACAAACACAGACTCACACAAACTAAAACAGTTCAAGAAACTCTAAACTTGCGCGCATTAAAATGAGACAAACTGCTGCAGGGCCAATTCTCCAGATCGTTAAAAGTTGCGCACAACCACGACCAATTTAGCAGTCGTCTCCTGCATTTGTGGGTGCGGGCGTCTGCACGAGTGTGCTACCCTGGAAGTTTTAATTGGACTGAGAGCAGTCAGTTAGGAGAGATTAACATCCCGCCTGTCTGAGCTGTCATGTCGGCAGAGCATGTCAAAACCCCACGTCGTCCTCGTCCCTGATGGTGGGAACAACAGAAGAGGTTTCTCTGTGGTGTCAACGCACCGACACACACCGTCTATAGAAACCCACCGGCTCGCTTTGCAGACGATGAGCATCTTTCAGAGCAGAGGAACACAAACTTTTTCACGAAAATGAAATCATGTCACGACCAGAAACGGTTGTAAATTAGATGTGGAAGCAAGTTGTCAGGATTACACCATTTGTAACTCCTTTGGCTGGCAGGGACTTCAAAGATGCAACATTTAAATGAACCTTAATGGTGCAATAAGTAAGACTTTCACTGGCGCAGCAGTAAATAGCAATAATGAATCTGCAGGGACTTAATGTGGTAATTGATCAAAACCAATGACCCAAGCAATACTTTCCTCAAAGCTAAAGACAAAAAAAAAACAGATAACTTCAATGTTGATGTTTCAGTTGTGAAAAATGTCATCAGCAAAGTTCAATAAATCTCCTCATACCAGTGAGAAATACATGATTTACAGTCTAAAGGAATAACTTTTAACCTTTAACCTCTTTGTTGAGCTTTAAACATTCTGTCACCAGCAGGACTGCAACAGAAATTGCTCTGCTGGAACTAATTCAAGAAAGGATTGCATTTAAGACTAAAGACCATCTTTGGATCCTCATCGATCCTTAATGTGGCCTGATAGCATTGCTTCCCAGAAGACGTTTAAATTATTCAGGTAACTAAATTTGTAACACATCACTTGATCAAGAAAAAGAAACCTACCTAAAAGCCAACTGGACGTTTCCTGATCCTTTAAGATTCTTTATTTTCCATCTACTAGTGAGGATTTTTAAGAAATCCTGACTGAAAATCTGGAGTGCAACTCTGTTATGATTCTGTGGGAACAAATGATCAAATATTCCCGCTTTTCTGCTTTGTGAAGGAAGACAGTAGAAAATCCCACAAAGTAATTAGGGTTGCTTTATTTTTTTTTTTTTTTTAGTTTAATAAAAGAAAATGCACCATGTCTGCTGCCAAATAAATATGGACTACCATAGATTCACCTGGGCAAGCAACCAGGCATCAATGCTCGTAAATTAAAAAACGTATGTATGTATGTATATATATATATATATATATATATATATATATATATATATATATATATATATATATATATATATATATATATATATATATATATATATATATATATATATATGTATATATATATATATATATATATTTATATTTATACATACATACTTTACTATTTAAAAGAATAAGTTTACAATAAGTTTTTCACTCAGCAAATATCAATCGTTTGTTTACACTGGGACTTTTTGTGGAGTTTATCAAGTTCTTGTTGCACATCAAGTGTCATTTTTATTCTCAGATTAACACAGTGAGAAAACATTGAGAGTCTTGTCCATGGACATCAAACATGAGCGGGCTGATGGCTGCTGGCAGATCTGCTGGTTCCTCTCTTGATTAGTCTGATCACGCACATATTTTGAAGCACATTCCAGTGTGGATCCAGAGAAAACCCCTCGCACTCATCCGCACTTGCACAGTTTCATGCTAACACAGGGTTTGTATTAACACATAATGATGCCGTAAGGTGGTTTTTAGGTGATGTCATCACCATGTTGCTGATATTTTAAAACAGAAACCAACGCTTGAGGACAACATCAGACAGAGAAACTTCATCACAGTTTTACCGTTTGCCAAAAATCCTAAAGAGCCAGGAAGAGGTGGGCATGGATTGAATGACGTCCGTCATCTCCAACAAAATGTGGATGAGAAGAATTCATAAACATCTGCATGTGCTCCGCTCATTTCAATGGAGTTATGATACATCTAGGTACACTAGAATCAATGTCTAACTGAAAAATGGATCTTTGTCACGGGGGGTGGATGAGGGAGTACCCAGGCGCAGAGAGGAGATGAAGCAGGAGGTTGCAGGAGAACGGGGTTTAATAACAAAACTAAAGACAAAACCAAAACCACTGCATACGGCAGGCAAAACTCGTAACACTAGAAAGATTCGAAACCGGGGAAGAATACAATATGGACCAGCACAGGAGGAAGGGAAAGACAGGACTTAAATACAAGGCAACAAGACACAGGTGGAAACACTCAGGACTGATGGGGCAAGGTAAAACTCGAAACAACAACGGAACAGGAAATACTACAAAATAAAACAGGAAGTTAACTGAAAACATCACAGAACAAAAAGGAAACAAACCACAAGGGCAAAGAAACAGAAACCGTAACATCTTGACAAAAAATGATCAGTATATGGCAAAAAATAAAAAGAGAACTTTAAACTGATGATAAAATAAAACTTGTGAACACTTGAAGTTTTTCAAAGACTTGATGCCAAATAACAAAAACGAAATAACCGTAGGAACTCCCAACATTTATAGAACTGTATTCTTCGACCCAGTAGCTTAGTGCTGTTAACTGCATAATAGTCATACTCTTCATACAAAAACTGATGACTGAAGGTAACACGAGTTATGTCTTCATTAGTTATATGACTGGAAATGTGTAGAAAATAAATGTGTACAGATCGATCCATCTTTTCACTCCACAAATAGAAGTTAATTATCAAACCGATGGCGACTAGTTGGGGTCGTCTGAACACAATGTAGGTTGCATTTGATCTTCCCCATCAGATAATTACATTTTACTAAATTATTGCTTTGGTTCATCTCTATTTAAAAAAAACCTTCATGGTCTTGCTACATATGATCTGCTGACACGCAGACCTTCTCCCTTTTCAAGGTCAGCAGATCAGTCACACTTTAGTTTTCAAAACCAAGAGTCTGTTTCTGCCATAAAGCTGTGAAAGGACCTGTGATTGTACTTAAAGCTCTTTGTTTCACAAAACACATTTCTTCTTCTTGGCTTTTAACTTGTCGTTTTTAATGCGTAATTCAGTATTTTGTTTGCTTGCTTGTCATGCGTCATGTTTTAAAATTTCTGTATGTAAATATATATTTAGCCAGCTGTGTTGTTTTAAAAGAAATGTAAAAATAAAGCTGAGTTTATTTCAAGTTTTTGCTCATCACCTATAGACTAATCTAGAATTTACTAACTCCAGTTTTAAAATCATTTAGATCCAAGCCTATTATCGGAAATTTTGTTGGTATGGCATTTAAACATGTATATCTTCTGCTGGACGACCCTAAAACATTTTAACAGCCTAAATAAATCAGAAATGTTCATGTCAGTCATGAAAAATAATGTTTTCCAACAGGTTTTTGTATCTAACAGGAAAACTCAGCGCTTCATATTCACATGAAGTAAGCTTTCCCATCATGGGTCCTTCCGTCAGTGCTCCATAACACGTATGAGCGAGGTGCATGTGCTGTTCTTTGACAGATTGTTGGAAAATCTGAAAGCGTACAACGTGGTCCAGTGCCACAAAAGGTCAGCGTGGTCACTTAAGATGCCAGCAGACCCCGTCGCACACATGTGGCCCCCCCAGCTTGCTGTTTAGACCCTCTATTGTTGTGCCACCTCGTCTTTTCTGTCTATCCTGCTGGAGAGACTTTTAGTCCCCAATGAGCAATGCCAACTGAAGGTGCTGACACAAGGAGAGGAAGGAGATCTTTTAAACACCTAGGAGCACAAACACACTGACACATTGTGAGAAACTACATGCCACTAATTGTGTTCTTCTCAGTCAGCTTTTCTGCTCACGCGCTCAAAGGTGAAGTGACAAAGCAACACAATTCCAAAAGTAGTTTTTGTTTGTTTGTACTTAGTCTGTGATGCCCTCTGGAAAATGGAACTAATATGCAAGGGAAGCTGTGAGATACCTTGCTATTGATCCTGGGGGGCATGAGTCCTAGCAGCCGCCTTTTAAATGTCAGCTTTTAATTTCCTTCTCCCTCCTTCAGTAAAAAAGATTTATTCAAAGCAGTGCTGTTCCAGGAGATATCAGATAGCATGGTGACAGTCTTTTAAAGAGCTTTTGTTTGGTTTAGGCATTCATGGCTTTTTGTATCAGACTCTTTTATTCAAGCGGAGGAAAAGGAAGTTTCTGCACCGGGCGGCACACTGAAAGGCAATCTCCCCCTCCCATTGTACAACAATGTACAATTGGAACTTCTTTAATTAGGGTTTCTCTGAACAGAGTGACAGCGCTGGCCAATACCCTCCAGAAGAGGATGGAGGTCACACACACAGCCACACACAGACATGCATGTAGACATAAGTCAACACCAGCACACAAAAAATGCAGTACCATCATATAATAGACTGACATTTACAAGCCGATACTTTGCTCGTATCAAAAAAAAAAACAGAGATCTGCAATAATTCACCATTTGATTATCAAACCATTTACTCCAAATGCTATGGAAGGACAGTAGAGCTAGAAAAGGATGACACGTCCCTACTGACACACACACACTTCCCTACTGTGGTTTCATCTGCATCTATGTGCTAGTGTGTGTGTGTGTGTGTGTGTGTGTCAGTGAGATTGTTACAAGTTGATATGTGCAGAATATGTCATAGCCAGTGGGCCAGAACCTGTCAGCTATGTTGAGGTTTTATGTCTGTTGAATTGGCATTTGGTCAGCTCTCTTTTAATAGGACACCGTGTTCTGTGAACATGGAGTCACCTTATTATTTGCCACAATGCTGAGGCCTCCAATCAAAGCCACAAGCAGACAATTTTAAAATATTGAGCTTGTCATGTGTGTCCACATGGTAATAAACAAAATAATTCCTGGATGTGCCTTTAAGTCCTGAAGATTCCTCCCATCATTATAGAAATGACACTTCAGTAGAACAGTTTTACATTGATAATTATTGAAAACACTAATTGGCCTTTTTTGGGGGGGGGATATATGATGCTACATGTTGCAGTTCCAGTGAATAAAAGGAGACGTGACAGTTAGAATTTAGTGCTTTTTGACATACAAGCTATTAGATTACTACTGCCACGAGGACAGGCACAGTTCCAGCCTGTCCACCTCCACTCGGCATCACTGCCGCTGCCACAGGCACTCGCTTTATGTCGAACAGACTGGCTTTAAAAGTCAACTGCTGCAGTTCTCTCCTCACATTTATCCTTCACTTTCCTTTTCACTTCTTTGGTTTTCTGCTTTAAACATGCAGGAGTTAATTTGCTCATTCTGCAGTAAGCATCTCATTCTTTTATTTTTTTCCTGGTGTGTCCCTCCACCTCGTTTTCTCAGACGGGGCCGAGCTGTCAGGCCCTTCCAAGAGCACTAGGGTTGTCAGGAGTGATGGATGACTATCAACCTTCTGCTGTCTTCCTCTAAGCTCCTCTGAGATTTACAGGCACGTTGACTAGCAGGCATGAAAACCAATCTCTCCGTCTCATTCTTCTCTCTTCTTCTATCTATGCCTGCCTCGCTCCTTCCATCTCACTCCTTCAATTTTAACCCCCCCCCCCCTCCCCCCTACAAAACAGGGAAAAAAACCATTCATAATAGAGAGATTGTGCAAAACAACATTGAAATTTGTGTGCGGACAGAGGGAAGCGATTGCTCCTCTGGAGGGTTATTGTAGATATGTCAGAGGGGTATAGCACATTTATGGTGTGACACCCGCTCACTGACAGCCCATCTTCTCCCTTTTTATCTTCTCGATTGCTTCTAGCACATTTAAAGGCCTGCGACTTATACGTCTGTTCACATTCCTCTTCTTGTTGGTAATTGTAGAACTGGAAAAAGGTTTCGGGCTAATTGCTGTCTCAAAATAGTAATTGCTTTATTATCACCACCATTTTTGGTAATGATCATTCAAAGGCATTATGTTAATGCACTTAAGCAGTTCCATTATTCAGTCTTACCTGCACTAATTGAAAAGACAGTATTTTCTAAGGCTGCAGTCTCAAAATAGAGGAACTGGAACCCTGTTGTCATGAGCGAAGGGGAAAAAACCAAAGATGGAGTGAATAGGTAAATATGAAACGGAAGCATTTTTTAAGGACTGTTGCTTAAGAAAATAAAAAAAACACCACAGGAATCCTGCTATGTAATTTCAATCACAAACTCTGACAATATTTCACACAAACTGCTTTCTCTGAACCAGACCTTGTTATTTTCAACAGTGTGAAAGCAACCCTGAACTCTGGTAGGACCAAAAGGGTCAATCCACTTCTGCCTGGAAAGATGGTTGGGATTGAAGTGGATTATAATATACAGGGATTTAGAGGGATTAAGACAGTTTGCTTGAACTTTTTTTAATTTTCTTTTTCCTTTTTTGCCTGCAGTTGAACGCTGGTGCGGTTCACTGACAGTGTGAATGCACCTGACCAAAGACCCAAATGGAAAGTGATTCAAGACAAAAACAACAACAAACTTAAAAACTTTATACACAACGGAGAACTGCTGTCTGTCACTTTAAGGTTTCTATGACGCGCTCCTTTTACTTGTCTTTCAGAGCATAAGCTAAAGCTAGGACCTGCTTGACTTTCCCTGCATGGGTTTTGCACCAGCACTAACCCTAAGGGAGGCTCAGAGGAGCGTTTTCCACTGCTGCTCTGTGCCCGGGTCTCGTCTCTGGGTTGTCAGGTTGACAGACTAAGGCTAGCAGAAAAGTTTCTAGAAAGAAGAGCGGCACCGTCCCGAGTGGGATGGACACCATCTCTCCGCATGAGACCGGGCTTCCCCCAAAACGCGCTCCAATTATCCACAAAGCCAACGCCGTTTTCTGGGCACCATCTAGAAAGCCAGCGGTTGAATGATGAAAAGTGGCTGTACATTTCATCACTGACTAAGTTCGGCAGGGGACCAGAGAAAATTACAGTGTCGGACATCGTCTTAGCCAGTTTACACACCGAAGCTACGTTTAACTTAACCACCTCTGATTGTCTCCGTCGGGAACCTGGACTTACTCTGAGCTAACATCCTAAGGTTCCCCTCCATGTCACCAACTCTGGCCCCCAGATAACTCCTGACTGTAGCCGCTGGGAGCTCCACGTTTCTAACATCAGAAGAGCCGATAACCAGAGTTGAGGGTTCAGCGGGTGTGTCGCCGAGGGGGGAGAACCTATTACTAACGTGGAGTCTCTAAGTTTTTGCGTTTAGCATCAACATCACTAAACTTCCCCAGCATTACCCATGGCTAACCTGAGCACCAAATGCTTTCAAATAGCCTTTTCTCCCAGCATCCTCCAGGAATATGATCACTGGGCTGTATGTACTAAGGTACAAGCATTGACTGTAAAGTCTCACTGACACGGGAAGTGGACTGAGTGACCCCTACCGCTGGCTTCATGAAACCTAATTTCCCATAGACTTCTATACAGAAATAAACAGCTGTTACTTCTATTGGTCAGAATAGCCATTCTTGCTCTGATACCTTTTTTAACATCTTCTAGCTGATCCTCTTTTTTTTCATTTTTTTTTTCTTTATTGCAAATCATAAACTGGCCTCAATAAAAGCATGTGGTGCCTGCTGGCCCCCACCTTGAACGTCTGAAAACTTCAAAGATTCTCCTGAGCTTGCTTCCAGTGGAAGGGGTGTGGCCTTACAACAAGCTCGATCCTGATTGGCGACAGCAGTTGCCATAGAAACATTGACATAGACCAATTTGGACCAACCACTGCTCACTAACCTTGTCTAGCTCCAAATTAGTGATTGAATGGACTTCAATTGGATAGAGCCAGAACTAAACCGTATTCTATTGTTGAGATCACACTCCATCAGTCCAGTTCTCTTATATGGGTGGAACCAATAAACCCCCATGTTAAGAAAGGTCGCACTAACCATTTTCTTTAACTTCTACCTTTCAGGAGCCTTCAAAATATGTCATCCATATTTGAATAGATTTAAAAATCCTGCAAATCCTGCATGATGCTCAGTAGAATAAATATGAGCTTTAATATGTGCACAGTGTTGACAGTCCTCTTCAAAAGAAAGTAATAAACCTAAATGATATGTAAATGTTATTTAGATTGCTATCTAATAGCATGCAAAGTAGCACTCTGTCTCACCTTATCAAATATTTGTATTAGGCACCGTGGTTAAATCTGGATCTTGCTGTTTTGTTGTGACAGCTGTCAGCGTGTGAGTCGGTCTCTCACAGATCCGTGATTATATGATCATCCGTGTACCAAAGAGTGTGACCTGTACTTTCTGTGATAACCCCACCCCTATACGCATCTGTGTCGACATGCAAACACAAATGTGACACTGTTATTGACCTCTAATGGGCTTGTGGAACTTGAATCATGTCCTAATTGAAAACGTATTACTCTCATCCATAAGGGTAAAGGACCTCGTTTACCTAGATCAATAAAAAAGATCACAAAGGTGCCTGGTCATGCAAATAGAAACCACATGCTGCTTTTTAAATTTCCAGGTGATCAACTACGTTTTTGTGCAATGGACGAGGAGGATGGAGATGTAGTGTGCACTACAGTTTGTGCACTTTATGTCAAATAACTGGTGAGTAGCGAAAAAAACATGGACCCGGATGATTGTCATACTAAACAGCCTTTGAAGACAATCGCATGCGCTTTACAAAAGCCTGTGCTTGTATGGAATATACAGGCTTTCTCAGATAAATAATAACAAAAGTAAAGTAAAGTGTAAAAATGGACAAAAACAGGGGGGAAAAGCTATAAAGTAAATGGGGTACACTTGTATTGCACTTTACTACCTTCCTCAAAGGCCCAAAGTGTGGAACAGTCAGTCCCATTCACACACACACATTCACACACTGATGGAAGCTTTGCTGCCCAACACTGCTGCCAACCTGTAACCACCAAAGGCAATGTTGGGTTCAGTGTCTTGCCCACTTCGAGACAAGGCAGGAATCGAACCTGGAATCTTTCAATCAGAGTTCGGCCGCCCTACCGCTGCCTCAAAGAGATAAAGTTCCTCAATAACTTCTGGATGATGCTTAAACAAACTACCAAGTCTGAGAAAGTCTGAAAGTCCCACTCCGATCATCTTCTGATCTAATGTCAAAGCGTTTCCAGTGATCTTTGATAATGATTATGCAGTTTTTAGCCAAAATCCGAATCCCTGTCTTGTTTCTAGAACATAGTTTCTGCAGAGCAACAGTTGATCATCAGAAATTTGCTTAGGAGTTGTGGGCAGGACTGTTGGCAGGGAGTAAACCTGCTCTTATTTTCCATCATTTCTTTGTTTACACTCATCCACCAGCTTACAGCCCCTCACAACCCCCACCCAACATTAACGGTGCAACACAAATGATGAGTTTTGAGTCAGATTCCATCTTGGACAAGGAAAATGATGACGTTCATGGATCTATTTGTCTGCCAGTGGATGCATCGGAATGGAGCGGAGCAGAGAGCCTGTGACTTGCCAATTTTAGTTTGTAGGATACAACTACATGCTTTTTCCAACATTTTTTTGCATCTGCTCCTGATTCATCACGGTTTGAACAAAGAAATACCCAGAGATGCAGTTTTATTCTTAAATTTCTTTATATAAGTCCTCCATCATTAGAAAAATGCCATCAGAACCTGTTAAAAACACCAAAAAACTATTTTCATTTGATTGGATCTTTAACTGTAATAGCAAGGAAACTCTAAATAGCATTTTATCTCATTCAGACCTGGAAATAATATTTCATCATTTTATTTCTTCTCATTTAAATGACAAAAATATTTTTTATTTTTTTAACAAACACTTGAGTCCAAAACTTCACAGCAATAAAACAAAAAAAAAACATTCCTCTGCTGTCCTCTTCCCGTGGGGAACAGATTAAAAAATGTTCATTTTCGCAAAAGAGCTTTGTGTGGAGAAACTCCAACATACATTAGTGACCTTTTAACCCCTAACTCTTCGGCCTGATCCTTGAGGCCTACACACCAAAATCTTTGAAATATTCCCAAAACCTTTCAAATTGTTGCTTCTTGTCTTTGGAATTTCTTTTGTTTGACGCTGCATCAGATCGACTTTCTGCATCAGATTGAGACGTTTCTATATTGAAAGGCTTTTAGTGGATCTTTGTCTGGTGGGGATTTTAACTTTATCCTCACTGTTAGCATATCCTGTCTGCCTTTTAATGTGTCGGTTTGTTTTAGGCTGCCTTTAATTTTTGTAAAGCACTTAGTGATTTGATTCTTAGAATAGAGCAAATAAAAATATACCTACTTACTCTACTGTATGGGATAATGATGGATCAAAAATCAATGTTTGTCTCCAGGACTGTAAGATGCCAGTATCAGAGTAAACGTGTTCCTTTGGTTTTTGTACTTAGTGTGTTCATTAGAAAAAAAACACCCCCCTCAGTCAGGCGCCACACCAACACCAGCTGCCACGGGGCACGAATATGAGTCATTTTAAAATGAATAATGGATTTGTGTCTACAGGGAAACTACAGGATTCACACAAGTGTACAAATGTGTGCTTGTGTGTTTCAGTCTTATGTGACAGTGCCCTTAAATAAATCCTCGATGGTCACTTTATGCTTCCAGACTAGACCAGTTCTCCTTTTACATGTGAATCTCTTTTCCATTTTCAGTTGCAGACATAAATATGAAAATATGGCAGTGCTGAGGGAGGAGAGCAGGAATAAAATCATAAATAAACTGCAGCTTTGGGGGTTTTCTTCCACAGTAACTGCTGCTGCCATTTGACCTTAGGAAGTCTGCGGAGAGAAAGAATGATAAATCTGCTCTTCTCGGTCCTACAGCTGTTCACACATCAACGGCAGAAGTTCCAATTAAAACAGTGAAGTGCCGGCATCTTCATCTTTACTGACACTCTGGAGGCACATGTGTCACTTTAGGCATGGATGAGCTGATGAAGGGTAAATGAGAGTCCAGTACCAGTGGCAGTCCAAACACTCACTCTTTCTGCATGACTGCAATAGGCTCTGATATCACACACTCTGGAAGATTCGCAGGAACCAGAAAAAACGCAGAGGTCAAATGCTGCGCGTGCTTTTGTTTTCACAGCAGCAACCTGAATGGGGGGCATATCAAGGTTGAAGGACACAGAGGCTCATCGCTGACACCATCGCTGCATCAGCAGGTAGTAATATCACAGGTCAGTGCTCAGAATAGCTAAGAGCTCTCACAAAAGAGTTCAAATGTGTAAACACAGAGTGGAGAGAAATTACAGTCATCATAAAAGGTGAGAATAAAAGCCCCAGCAGAATATCAAGCACTTTCTACAATCCAGTATCGTGTTACTGCAGTCTGTTTTTAAATGCCAGGTACCTCCTGAAATAGATTTATCACTAGGAAGGCTCCTACTGTTCCTCAGTTTGAGTCCAACCAGGAAGTACCAAGTGTTGGCACAAGTCAACACAAAGTACCAAAAGCAAAGCGGAAAGCAAAGAGCTGCCGGATGACCACCACTGTTGATTCTGATAGCCTCACTTTTGCTACTATGACACGAAGCTACGCAATCAGTCTACACCCCGCAAGTGGTGTGACGCTCCAACTTTGAGTGGAACCGCAATTGCCTGGACCATTCTAAACCCAACCGGACCGAACTGGACCATACTGTACTGCTCAGTGGAAACAAGGCCTAAAGGGAACTATAAATCACACCTGTGCCCCCCCTAACATGCGGACACCGCTCTCTACAACCCTTCATAGGCCCAGACAACCCTAAAACCCACAGCACATGTACGGATCAACCTCCTGCATGGGTGCATGTGACTAAGGCTAAGATATTTATGCAAAAAGCTCTGAAGACCAGTGAACTCCTACATCTGCCTGCAAGAGATAAAACAGGAAAGGACAGGTCAGGAGAACGGCTTGTATGTTCTCCAAAGATTCTACAAGGGCATACTCCACGGGAACCACGACAAAACGATGCAAACACTGAGGGAGACTGGGGCTGAGAAGTACTGCCACGGCTGATGGGAGAAGAAAAAAGACACAGGCTCACTGTCAAATGACTTACGCATGAATATGAGTGGACACATCCAACATTTACATTCCCAACAAATATGAAAGAACCAAAAGACTCAGATATGAACAAACAAACGTCACCTGCTCCTCCACAGAAAAGTGGAACCTTCCGCTTCCAAGCATTTAAGATATGCAGGCAAATGAGTCAACACAACAACAAACAAGGGTCAAAGCACCAACTCCTGGTTGATAAAACAACCAATCACTGTAAGACTAATCAGACGAATATGAGCACTGGAGGGAAAACCTTAGCACATTAGCGGAGGTGCTCAGGTGGTATTGTGCCGAGTATTTGAGGAAAGCTCTAATTTCAACAGAAGTCCAAGACTTAAAATGCTGAGAAAAACAAGACCTACAACATGTTCCTACATAGTCCCAGCAGAAAAACAACCAGCCAGGCTTGATAGAGCACAGAAAGGTGTGTACGGCAAAATCAGCACATAGATAGATCCATCTGGAATGAGGAAAAGATGAAACAGAAATGAGAGATATAAGGAGGGTTTTTCTTAAGAGAATCTAGTGTCAATAAAGTTACCTTTTAACTTCACAGTGGAAAGGCAGTAACAAGCTCTTGGTGTATTAGTAACAACTGCCCTAACAGGTGGATATAGGGGCCGCCAGCGGGCAAAATGTGGACAAACATGAAGGGGGAACACTAGTGGCCCACACAAAGTATCAAGGTCTTAGTTCACCTGGTGAACTTGTAGAGCAAAAGTGTTGTTGTATGTTTTGTTCCATGGGCATGCAGCAGGTTCTAGTCAATCCTTTTACAAAACACAAGGCTATGAAAGGGTGAAGTAGGTGAGACACAGACATGCCGTCCGGATCCCCTCTCAACCCCCCCAAAATCCTGCGCGAGGAGCCTGTCTGTCCTGTTCAGGTGGGCGCTCCTTGTGTGCAGCCCAACTGTTAAAGACTAAGAAACTAGACAATCATGTTTGTGTGTGCACGGAACACTCCGTGCATGTAGCATTTGCATGCGTTCAGGGACGAGCCAGCACTCACACGTGACTAACAACTAGAGTGTGGTGTACAGACACTGTACTCCATAAGTGCATAAAACTTCCATCATCCTTACAAATACTTCACTATGCACCTGCCACACGCATGACAATGGTACATTCCATTTTCATGACGCACAAGCCTGAGGAGAACTGCAAGACACCTGCGCCACCCTTAAGATGCAGCCACTCCTCTCTGCGACCTTCCACAGACAAGCCAAAAGCCTTCAGCACCCGTAGCGGTCAATCCCCTTGTTTGTGCATGTGACTATAGCTTCAGTGTTTGCATTTACATATAGACACATCATCACACACATACTTACCTCCATTCAGGAATGGATGTTTAAATAAACAACAGGGTTTTTTTTGCTGGTTTGTGAGTCTGAAAACAGTTTGTCCTTTTTGCTGGCTCCAAGTTATGAACAAGCATTGAAATACATAACATTGTTGTATTGGCTTCTCGCCGCACAGTGAAAAAGGAACCCAGAGAAGATAAGAAAAAAAGAAGAGGACACAGTGGGAGAATGAACAATGACTTGAGCCTTGTTATGCTTTAAACCAGAGGCTCTTTTCACAAGGAAATGCATCATCCGGCAGGACATAGAAAGACGACTTAAGAAAAGGAAAGACAAAAAAAAAACTGTCAAAAGATGGACTGAGTGTGCAGTGGAAGAAATGCATGGACTGGCTCTGAACATCATGTGCAACAAAAAGAGATAGTTTTTCTTCAGTTGACTGATTACAGTCTGATAAGTACGGAAAACACCACGCCCACCATTGATTTGCAGCAAAACAGATCAATAAAGCACCAGCAGCACACGTGGCAAACACACCAGGATGAAAATCATAATTCACACAGCATACTTAATAAAAAATACATTTCAGAAATGAACACACACATTTTTATTTCATTCATTATTATGGATTATTTTTATTATATAATTAACTATTCACAAGTATCTGAAGAATGACACTTGAAGTTTTTAAAATATTTTCAAATATTTACAAAAGTTTCTGTTAATGGAGATTAGGGAAAAAAACATTTTAAAATAAAATAAAGGAACAAATAATTGAATCCTTTTGGTTTTTGAACCCTTCAGTTCTTTCATTTTACTGTTTGTTTGTTTCTTTTTACTTTTCTAATATTTTTATTCCATGAAGCCCAAAAATGTTGCAGGTAGCTTTCATCCATGCCACAAAAGATGTCACAATTGTATCCAGTTCACAACAGGTTCGCTTTTTCTGGTTTGGCTCCAGTGATTACCATCAATCCAGCAAGCTTTCATTTTAGTACAATGGCTTTTTTTGGGGGGAAAAGAAAACCCAATTTAATTTACTCAGCGTGAAATGTTTAGATTAGATCAGCACCAAGGAGGCTTCTGACTGATGATTGATTCATTTTGTACTAAGAAGAATACAGAAGAATAACATGTTGGGAAAAAGGAGGGAGGAATATATATATATATATATATATATATATATATATATATATATATATATATATATATATATATATATATATATTTATTTTTCATTATTATTTATATATGAGATTGACTGATATTGAAACAGCACCATAGGAGTATTTGTTTGAACTGCAGCCATTTCATTTTTTTTTTTTTTTATACAAAAACCCCATCTGTCTTCAGGTTTTGTTGTAAACATTAACTGTAAATTATTTAACATAAATATAATGACTTGCTGATCACAAAGTTGCTCTTATGTGGTCTAAAACATAACACATCACAGGCTTTACAGTTGAGACATTTAAATGTGGTCAAATGACACTTTTTTCTGTAACTGGAGTTTATCTGTTTAAGTTATGGTCAAGCTCAAGTACTTCAGGTAGGCCTGGGGGGGAGGGGGGTACAGAGAACACCCAGTCAAGCCCTAAATCCCTGGGAATTGGTGTAAGTTACCCAGTCCCCTCTAAAGCCTTGGCAGGAATGGGATTCAGAGGACCAAGGCCACAAACTTCACCCCTGAGCCACAGGAAGAAAAGCTGGTCTGAAAAGAGCAGCTGAGAAATGAACCTCGGCTTGATTAAATGGTCACTGAGTCGGAAAGCAGTTCTGATGTGATCTGTGACCTCGTACTGCCCTAGAAAAAATCTTTTTTTAAGAAATGATTAAATGAAAGCACCTTTAAAAGGGAGACTGGAGAGACCGCAGCGAAGCAGATGAACTGGTGAGCGTGCAAGGTCTCCACTTTGTGCAAACATTGAATGAAGGGGAAATGGGTTTGAGGGGACAGGATCAGACCTAATAACCATCTGCTCTCAACTGAAAGAAAAGCAAAAAAACCAAAGTGAGCAAGAGAGAAAGCACTTCACGTGGTTCCAGAGTGACCGTGCCCTGGTTTGTGGGTTGTTTGGCTCTTGGGAAAGTTGGATTTTCTTCAACTATCCTCTGAACTACCGACTGAAAACTTTTGCTCTGTTACTTTTCTGTGCTGTGATGAACCTGTTTTGTCATTACCAATCTCCTACAAATACTGAAAGAGGAATACATTCCCTAAATTAAATAAATGTCCACCTTTGTTGTATGAAAGAGTAAAACCTTCTTAGTTCTGGAAAAAAAACCAGACCAAAAAGAAAATCCAACATCAACAGCTTTTCAGGTTGATACTTCGTGCCACCCTCAAATCATGACTGTTTGTGAACCTACGTTCACACCGGCCTCAGGGACGTGTGGTCAGGCGACCACTTCCAATGAAAAATCCATACGTAAATGCACGTGCATGTACATCTTGGACTAGTGCATTAAAAAGAGAGGTTTTTTTTCTGTTTTGGGGCTCTACGTATAAAATGCACAGCCATAGAATGCGGGTTTTAAGTTAAAGCAACCAAACTCTGACCCATCAGGGACAGGGATTTGGTTGTGACGGATGGATGGTGTCCTTTTTAATCCATTAAGGTGTCGACCGTTTGAAAACTGATCGCGGAAGAGATCAGTTAATTATTTGCGGTTTTCCTGTGACTCGTGTCACAGATAAGATGAAGAACATTAAACCTTTAGAAAGTGCGTCTATTAAACATTCTGTCCCTGCACAACCCATATTTTTACATTATATTTTGTCACAACTGCAAGTTATAGAAAAGAGAAGAGTCAAAAACGGGTAAAAATGGGCTTAAAAGTGTTCTTGTTGTGGAGAGCAGAGTTATATGGATATTTCTTCAAAGTATATTTGGTCACAAAATATAACTGAACAGTCCAGTCACTAGTTGCCATTTTTTGTTTGTTTTTGGTCTTGAGAAGTTGCTCAGTTCTGCACATAATGCATTTTCCCTCACCATTTCATTTCGTTTTTGCTTCTGGGTCCTAGGTGTCAAATTGCAGTCCCTGAGTGCCGTGGTCCTGCTTGTTTTCTGTCCATTTACAGCTCCTTTTCTGCTAAACACACCTGATCCAGGTAATCAGCAGCAGGAAACCAGCGAGACAACGGCCCATGAGGATTGGAGCTCCACACCCCTGATTAGATCGTTGTACGCTCAACATCGTGAAATGATCAAACTGATCTGGAAGCTGAAATAAGCAAAGACAGAGTGAAGGGGAACCACCGTCCCTGACCAAAAACCAATACTGACATCTTAGAAGTAGCTTTAGAAAGTCAATATGAAGTACATCAACAAACGCCTGGAAAAAAAAGACAGCCTTACATCATTATGATTCCGAAATTACCTTTCAAATGAATCCATCTCTAACATATTCATAAAGGTAGACATCTGAGTGAACTCTCAGACAGAGCTGTTAGACAGCAGAGATCAATGACCATGAAAGGTGGAAGACGAAGCTTCAAGTGCCTCCGTTTCCCTGACCGAGTGAAGCTTCTCTCACAGCTGCTGCATTTCTGTTTCCTATTAGGCATCACAGAAAAAATGAAAGTCATTACAAGGGTGTTTGTGATTATTCAAAACTCAAACATATGAAGCAAAAAGAGTTTCTTCTGGTCCACGACAGAGTAAGATGACAATTCCTTTTCTGTCAGAGCGTCACAAAAATCCCAAACTCCACTAAATTACAACCTAGACCTTTAGGTTGATTTACTAATGAAGTGCCCCTCCTGCAGAACATTAAACATGTTTGACCTTTGATCATTTTTTACAGTTTGCACCAAAAGAATTCAGCACTGCAGTTTTAAATGTATTTCTAGTTGACGATGTTTCACTGAAGGTTCAGTGTTGGACTTACAGTAGCCTGGCTGCTCAGAATCATGCCTTGTATTTTTGTAAGGGGATTGATTTGCCTCCATATTGCCCACAAGGTGTTCTCCACCCACTGGAGTACACCACCTCTAATACGTTCACATGTTTGGCTGCGTTTCCTTACAATACATTAGCAGATATTTGCTAATGTAGCCAGAGTGTACCATACCATACCATACCATACCATACCATACCATACCATACCATACCATACCATACCATACCATACCGTACCGTACCGTACTATACCGTACCATACCATACCATACCATACCACTCGCTCCATGACAGTTCAGGAGAGACGCAGTCAAACCCTGTGACCCTGAACAACATCAAGAGTATCGTGAAAATAAATGAAAATGTTTCAGACCCTCTCCCTGTTAGGCCTCCTTTTGTACGCAATCATAAGAGGAAATCTATATGTGTGTCATGTAGTAACCACATTTCTGGCAAAATTTTAATCCAAGCAGCATTTTTTCTTAATATTTTTATCTATTGACTTTAGTTAAATAGATTTAAGTATATAAAGAAAAACACATGATATATATAATAGATTGCTTTTTGAATCTTATGATGGGTTTAGAATAAAATCCACTAATGAATACATTTTACTTTATTTTCACTCAATTTCCTGTCAATCAATATCCAAAAACGTATATTAGATAACTGAGAAGGACATTGTTGATCAAGACCAAGTAACTTTTTAAAATATATACGTTTAAATAATTAGTGCTATGATTTTATTTGCACTTCAATTCCAACCTTGTGGAAAAAAACAATGTCATCCTTTTTGCAAAAAGAGTAAAGAATCCACTTCCATGCTTTCTCAATTTTCAACCTTAGACAAGAATATAATAAACACAAACTTTGTTTGTACATCTGCATCAGTAAAAGAGCATTAACTAACAAAAATGAAATACAGGATCCCACTTTTTTTTCAGAAGTCTTTTTGTGCAAACAAACTAAACATCAGTGGCACGGCAGTGTGACGGCATAAAGAGACTTTTATTTTGGCGGTCCTGTATGTAATGAGGTTAATCTACTCTTCATTTTAGTAAAACACACAATTTCAAGGTTGTCTTCAATGACAGAAATAATCTTCTTTGCCGCCTGTTTAAATAACAAGATACTTGTGTCAAATATTAGCTTGTTTATTTATGTTTTTGCCCAACTAATCAGCGAGCTGCAGCTTTCTATCCTTTCTTACCTGAAAATCCCATTTATTTTCATAAATAGGAGCTTAATATCTGTTAAAGAACATAGTTTTAATGAGGTCTGCTGAGGCCTGTTTCGCCATAAACAAACACCTAAAGCTTCCTTATGAAGCAAAATTCAAAACAAGAGAACTTTAATAAAGAATGTTTGCCTGCAGCTCGTCCAGCATGCTCTTAAAATCAGAGGGAAAAACACTGAATGAGAAATAAGGCAAATATATTTTCTGAGATAAGCCAACCATAAACTTCAAAACGAGAAATTTCAAATGAAAATCTCTAATGAAGTGTCTAAAGGAAAAAAAAAGCATGTCTTAGTTAAATTTTTCATTTGTCATTTGAACATAACAGCCATAATTCCTGCTGTTCTGAGCTTTAAACCCCCCAGCATGTAAATCCTTGTGTTCTTATCCTTGAACGTAGAGTATTTTAGGTAGCAGAAAGAAGGTGACATTCACTGCACAGCTGACACAAGCAGTCCTGGGCTTAGCAAACTCCCCAACAGCTCATATTAACAGCATCCGTGTCCGACTCCTTTAGCAGCGTTTTCTGTCAGTCTAACTGCCTGTTGGTCTGTCTGGAGCCGCTTCTGGAACAGCCAGAAACCAGATATCATTATCTTCGTGACTCAGGGCAGAGTAATCTGCCTGCTTGCTCCTGCTTTATTGAGTTGGATAAATATAATATGTGACTCAGCCATTATCTACAACAGAGCAGCCCCATTTCTCCGGGAGGCAGAGGCCTCGGTGCTTTGGAACGGCCCTCTCGCTCTGAGATGGAACCAGACTCCAGGCATGGAAGCATTTCTACAAGCATCCATCGGATCTGAGATGAGTTGAGCTACATACATGGCATTCTTTCAGATAGAGAATGAAATAATAAAAGGCAGATTATTTAGATTGGGATAATTACTGGGCTTTTCTCTGTTGATAAGGAATTGGGGAAAAAAGGAAGCTCACACTGTCAAACAGCAAAAATGTTTCTAAATGCTGAAATTAACATTTTTAAAGGGTGGAGCTGGAGTTTATTTAGATAAATTAAAATAGGCTTCATTCCTCAAAGTGGTTCTGATGACAACTTTAATTTATAATCTCAATACATTTTAGTAAAACACAAGTTTAATTTTGAAGATTTTATTTTTACATGTTATTGTTTTTATTCAGAGATGTAAAAACTGGGATGACCAGAGACTTGTGTGCTAAGTCTTAATGTTTTTCATGAGTAAGTTCTTTCAAATTCATTTGTGCTTTATTCTAACTTTTATTTCACGTTTTGTCAGAAAAAGTTGAAAAATCGGAAAGCTTTCCCAGCCTGGAAGAAGAGCCCAGGCAAAGCCAGATCCACAGACGGGGACCCAAATGACCCTTATCCAGCAGCCCGGCGTGGCTGCGCATCACAGCGCTCAATGCATGTCCTGGGGGCACACCGATCCCCCATCTTGCGTTCCCCAACCTGAGGCAAAATGGTTGCTTCCAGAAGTACCAAACTACTTCCTTGGAAGACCACAGGCGGCAGGTTTCACATGGGAGACGTCTCCTGTAGTGAGTGTGTGGAACAGAGAAGCCAGAACGAGAGTCAAAGTTTTCATTGAAAGCTTGGAGGAGTTGAATCGAGGAACACAGTGGCAGCCGAGGGCACGCCGACAGGAGCGGGAGTAGCTGCTGATGAAGAGGACGAGGGCGAGGTCAGCCGTTTTGGGTGAGTACAGGAGGGGGAAACTGCAGAGGGATCAGTCTCACTTGAGTTCTGGTGGACGTGAGATTTAGCTGATAAATGCTGGCAGACGACACCAGAAGGTAAGTGGAAGGTAAATATTGAGTCAGAGTAGACAAGAACTAACAAGAACTAACAAGGAAAATGTCTTCCTGTGTTTCCAGGAGGTGGCAAAAGGGAGTCGATAAAGAAGTGCCAGGAGTGAAGAAGAGTCTGTAGTCCAAAAGTGGTAAAGAATACATTCTCTTGTCATCGGTGGTGGTGGTTTGTCCAGACAGAGGGGAAGGAAAAGAAGAAACATGATGAGTAACAATCCAAAGAAGATCTAATTGAGTAATCTGTTAAACGATCTCGATGTTGTGTTCTGTACACTTGCCATTGGAGTGGGTCTTTCAATGTAAAATGTTTTACGATATAAATATTTAAATGTTTGTTTATTTGCTGATTCAGGTCATGCAAGTAGGAGGGAAAAAGACAGCTACACTAGCCGCGTTTACATGGGCAAAAGTAATCGGAAAGAACGCCTGATCGGAAAGAAAATGCGTCATGTAAACGCGCCGTTCGGAATACTCTGCCCCGGTCAGACTCTTTCGGATCAAACTTGCTTTCCGATCGAGATAGGTGGGTTATACCGATCATTTATCCGATCGTGGAGCATGTAAACGGTCATTCCGATCGTGTGTCACTTCTGCTCTGGTTTACGTCATTCATAGACGGTGTTTCGCTGATAGAAAGCTTTGGAGCGCATACGGGACCGACCAGGACGCCCCGCGTAAAGCGCCGCCCCGCTGGCTCTCCCCTCTCTTTCACCCCTCACGAGGGAGATGCGGGGGGGGGGTGCGTACCCACGACGTCTGGACCCGGCACCCGAGCTCTGCGTTCGGGCTCCAGTGCCAGTGGACCAGTGAACCTCTGTGAGCAGGGCAGCGGAATTTATTAATACGTGTTTGAGGGGGGGGGGGGGGGGGGGGTGCTTTGTTACGTGTGCGTTTTGTTATTTCGTTATGTGTGAGAATTCGAACTGCGAGCGGACCCGCCGCTCTGGGTTAGCGGCTGCAGGACTCAGGAGAACCGAGCAGAGCTCGAGCCGCCAGCTCACACACAGCGGAGCGGCTTGGAGCAGTGTGTGAGCTTTTCAGAGCAGAAATGTCACTCAGTCCTTAGAAACTGTTAAAAAAAAATCACATGGAATTGTGTTTCCAGTTGAGCCCCGACAAAATAAAGGCTGATGTTATTCACAGACATTTACGTCCAGCCAAGCTGCAGATTGCTGCGTTTCCCCGCATGGTGTTGGATTTTGTGTCCATCAAAAAGCTAATGTTGTTAGCCCGTGTTGTTAGCCTCTCCTAACACTGGGTTCTCCGTTTTTCCTCAAAAAAAGCACTGACCCCCACGGATTAAATATAAAATGATGAGCGAACAGGACCTTCATAATATTCATAACATTAATAAAAGCCCTGTTTGGAAGATCGTCTCGTATATTACTGAGCTGCTGCATAAAAGTCTGTGGCAGCAACGGTGTATTTACAACGGGACCTACTTCCTCATCCGGGTGTTTTTACACTACTGCGCATGCCCAAATGATTCATTCCGACGGAAAGTGTGACCCATGGGAACGTTTGTTCTAATCGGTAAAAGGTTTTCTGTGCCCATGTGCACGGGTTTATTTTAACCCGACCACTGATCCGATCAAGATATTCTGCCCATGTAAACGCGGCTACTGATGCACTGCAAAAGCTACCATTTATGCAGATAAAGTATTAAAAAACCCAGTGTTAATGAGAATTCTTTTGCATGCATCTGCTTTAAGATTGTCTCTTGCCAAAAAGTCCCCACCTGAGAAAGTAGCAGACAACAAAGGAGTGATGGTGAGAGGAGGACAGATGAGAGAAAGCTACACTTTGTTTTCTTGCTCTCTGAAGGGTTGACAGGTGGAGAAGTGGATTATTGGTCCATGACATGTCAGTATAACCCCACGCCATCATGCAGTCCGCCGCAGAATGAGTTCCCCGATTCGGTTCATAACCAGTCCATTCATGCCCCAACCGCATCAGCGTAAATCCTCTGTTCTCTACTGACAAATTGGCATACGTTCCAGCCCAGATGCCCATGCTCCGTCCTTGACTCCTCTTCATGTTAATGAGAGCTTACCACATGAAGCGTTTCAGCAGCCTAATCGCATGACAAAAGCAGTGCTGGTGAGGAAACTTCTCACTGGGCTCCGGTGGCTCTGCTGTGCCTCACGCCCTGTTTAGACTTTGCTAAGACGGGCGGCCGTCACAGCGCCTCCCCAATTAAAAAAGTGGGTCAGAATAACAATTGACTGGCAATCGGAATGCGTTCAGAGAAAGATTGAGGGTAAAAGGAGGTAAGTGGGGTCCTGGCAGTTTGCTGTTCTTAGCTGCTATGTAAATGCCACATCAGTAAAACAGAGATTAACCACAAACGCCTTTTTATCTCTTTTCTACTTTCCCCTTTATTCTACTTTAACCTCGTGGCTTAACTTGACTCTCACTATATGATCTCATTTTTCCAGCTCTCAACCCTTATCTGTTTTTATTTTCTATTCAACAACATTTAGAAACACATAAAATATTAGATTTCCCAACAAAGAGTCTCTGAATCGATGAAATAGAAGAAAGAAGAGCTCCACAAAAGAACAAAAGCTGGTTGACTCCACTCATGGAGTAACCCAGATCTGCAGCACCGACGTGTCAACCAGCTGTTGGAGCCACAAGTTAAATAAATGAAAGAGGAGAAAGTCTGAAGAAAGAAAAAGGACAAAAAGTCTCTGCTGTCAATGCAATGCATTATGGGATAAGAAGCAAGCCATTACTGCTTAGCATTTGTTGAATCTGCGAGTGACCAAATAGTGACAGGTCTATTTCTCTAGCGTTAGCGGGAGAGTCAGGCAGAGCAGAAGACACCTAATTACCCAGCATTGTGAGGCATAATGAAAGTCTTGATAAGCCTGCTAACAGAAAAAAAGCTGTGTGTGGAAGTGTGAGGGCGCATCTAGCGGGATGTTTCCACACGCGTGTTGGTATGTGCTTCCACATTTGTATGAAATAACATCTGTTGTTTGTGAGCCAGGTTTGAAGAAAAACTAGCTTCATCACCAGTAAACTGAACTTCACTGAGGAAATAAAACAATATTAGCTCATTACATCCATAAATGTAAATATGTTTAATTGAATTGAACTTTATTTAACCTGCAGGCATCATGGCAGCTCAAAGAACAAAACAAGGGAAATGTAAGAAAATTAAAAACAAAAGAAATACGTAAATAACAAATTAACGAACTAAAAAAAACGTTTTGTTTTACATTAAAAAAAAATTCTGGTCCTGAGACAAACTGGAAAACTGTCCAAAGTATGACCGTGAACCCGAAAAGGACCTGGCGGGTTTAGAATCACGCATCTCATCAGTGTCTCATCTGTATTCTCTTCTTGCTTGTTGGTTTTTACATTTGGAAAATGTCTTATGTGAAGCACTTTAAGGTAGTCTTGTCTGAAAAATGGTCTACAAATAAAGTTTAGATTTGATTTGATTTGAGAAGATGGATAGATGGATCTAATTATTCAGACAAAATAACTGAATAACTGCTTTCTGTTCATTTTTAATGTAAGTAAGTAAGTATTCTTCATTTTAGATTAGTAATTTCTCTATTGTTCTGCTTCAATCACTGCTTTCTTTAAACTGTTTAACCAGAAAATGATGGAAGTTTCTGATCCTCCTGTAATATTAAAATTGTTGACAGGGCCTCACAGCAGTCCAGACTTCTGTTCCAGCACAGATAAACATCTGATAAACATCTATAACTGACTTGATAAAAATAACTAATTGCAGTTGATTTAATAAATATCTTTGCTTTAGATTACTAGACATTTCAATTATTCTTGTATTTATTTGGTCATCTGTGCTGGACCATCCCAGTATGAAACAGGAAGTGATTGGTGTGCTCACAGATCGTCGTTTGGATCACTTCCTGTTTGGAGATTTGTCGCAAACATTGTAATAAGAAAAATGTGATTTTTTTTTTCCCCCCTGAAATGTATCCAAAATGTATATTTTGGTCAAATATATTTTTATGGTTTAAAAATAAATAAATAAATAAAAACATTGCACTATCCCCAAATCTGCACACAAAAGGAAAAATGATTGAGAAAAAAATCGTCTTGTATTCATCCAAGCCTGAAGTAAAGGAGCCGGGGTGACAGGGGACAGATAGAGGAGAAACCAGGAACGAAGCCCTCCAATAAATTCAGCCTCTGGCAAAGTTAGTCAGAAAACATATGCCTCTTTCTTTTCAAAGCATTTAAGGAAAGAGCTGCTTCAGGAAAATTATGCACAACTAATTAATACAGCAATGAGGGACAGGAAACCGTACGTAAAGTTTACTTTAAAAACACCCTGGTATCTTAACCCTTTCACACTGGAGCTTTATAAACTAGCTTTAGCATAGATCTTTGACAGTGTACATAATAATGTCATTCCAGTGGATTCTTATGCAACACTTTACAATAAACCCATGGAATTTGGACGCAGAAAAAAGCAGCCTTGCATTGAAATGCAATACTTTACGGTAGTAAGGTGTTTTATTACTATCATAAAGGGATGCACACATTATTTTGCGTTAGTAATGTGTTGCAAAGTCGATATGCAAAGCGCCTGAATCAGTGAATCAGTGGATTCACGTTGATCACGTAAAGGCTGCAACATTTACCTCAAAGAGCATGTGTGCTTCAGGTGTCGTCGTGGACGTCTTCGGCAGTAAAGGGTCAGGAACCTTTCTGCTCTATATTTTTGCTTAAAGCATAACATCATATTAGCAGCTTTCATATTAAACTATATGGAAGCTGTGGAAGTTTAACAGCTCATGTTTCTCTACTGCATGCCAGTGTTTGTTTTAACATGCATGCATCCATGAATGAATATGTGTGGAAATTAAGCTACAATCGGAGAGGAAAGGTGTGTTTTTTTCAGCATTTATAGTCATTTTAATCAAGGTTACAGGTGAGAATACTGCAGCTGAATGTACTCGTGAATAATGTAACAGCACTCTGACACTACTCTGTTAATTCCTTGTTCAAAGTGCATTTTCCAAAACTCAACATTTGAAATTTCTCTGATGATTGAAAAGAAAACTGATTGAAGAAGAAATAATAACCTCAACTTCAGCCTTTAAAACAACTGTTATAAACAGATAAAAATCTGTTGTGTGGCCTTTGCTGCTTTATTTTTGAAATGGGTTCTTTGCTCCACTGTGTCTGTCTGGGACTCTATCAAAACCTTCTTGGATTCACACCCTTACACTGACTTATTGCCTTCTGTAATAAAGGTGCTAGATACTGATGTTGACTGGCAGACGACTAACACGACCAGCCCTGTGAATGTGTGTCTGTGTGAGACCGGAGGGCACAAACAACAACCCCAGGTGCAGGTTTTGCTAGCCAGGCATCTGTTGTTAGCGGTGGAAGGTAAGCAAGTTTGACAGGACTGAGATTGAACAGGAGGCATTCTGCCAGCCAGCCAGGTGAAGACGAGGTCTTCATCCCACCCAAACCACTAACGTGCACGCGCACGCATGCACTCCAGACCAACCCTGAACCACTGTCACTCGGCGGGGAGAAGCCCGACCACACATTGGACGAGGCATGCCCCCATGTGGCAGCAGTCCTGAGGAGCTCCAGCTCTGCGCTCCGTCTGTCCCTCCATCCGTTCTCATTTTCATGAGTGCAGTGCGTTACCGTGGCAATGCAAAGGGAGGATAAAGGCAGAACAAGAGAATGATGATATGTATTTCTGTTTTTTTTAAGGGCAGCAGTGGCTCAGGCGGTTGAGCAGGTCAGCCAATGACTGAAGGGTCTGCGGTTTGATCCCTGCTACCCCAACCAACTTTCGTTGTGTCTTTGGGCAAGACACTTCCCCCTCCCTGCCTCCAGAGAGGCTCCACTGGTGTGCGAATGTCCCGGTGATGGTCGGCAGGGGACAGCCACGCCTCTTTTAGTCTGCCCCAGGGCAGCTGTGGCTACTGCAGCAGTTACCATCACCAAGTCTGAATGAGTGATGGACACATTGGAAGAACTTTGAGCCTTTTTTTCTGTTGGCGCAGAGCAACCCCGCCACCCTTCCCCTTCCCATTGCTAAACCTGCATTCACACCGATTTGTGCGGCAGAGGCGGCCAGTTTAAACGTTAAGTCAATGGCACAGATGCGATCTGGGCGACGGCCGGAGCACGGCGGTCCAGCAACAGCGCAATTTGAGCGTTGTGGTGCAATTTGAGTGGCACTGCAAGAGTTTATATTTTCTATACTATTTGTTGAGGTCGCTGCGTTGGCGCAACTAACCAGGGACTCAGCTCTGGGCATGTGATGATGTCAGTAAGGGCGGGCCGGGTAGAACACACATCCAATATGGTGAACCGATCCGATGGTTCCATCAATTTTTTTAACCCGCTGTTTCCCTTTCGAGGTAGCTGGGTTTCCGGAGCCCGTCTAAGCTACTGTTGGGTGAAGGCAGGTAAACCCCAGACAGTCTGCCGCCGGGCCCATGGGGCCGGAGCGATGGCGATCACCACGCCGGCCACCGGGATGCCAGCTGACGGCCAGACAGAGAGCCGCTGCGGCAGTGAGAGGCAGCCTGCTTGGGCCTCCTGAACCATTTTTTATTTCTTCCCTCTGGAGTTGTTGCGGGGCGGTAGGCCTTCAAACTCGGTCCGAGAGAGACGGAAACACTGTGGAAGCGGCCGTCTTTCAAATGCAGCAGCAGGAATGAAGATCGCCATAACGGGAGACTGAATGATGTCATGAATCCAAACGTAGAGACATGATTACCCATGTTTCTGTACAGCTTTTTAAAGAAATAAACGTGATCTCTCAACATCATCCGTGTCTTCCATGCATTTTAAACGTCATAAACGTAGACACCGCTCCATGCGGCGGTCAGGCTAAATACATTAGCTGGAAGCCCCTCCCACACGCGGCCGGGGCGTCATACTAAGGTAGACATTTTTGGACATTGCGGCGAGCAGATAATTCACAGTGCGGTGAATTGTGTTTGGTGTGAACGCAGCAGTGTGTTTTCGACGTCACAAACATGATCTTTTCCTTTTATTTCGTCACAACAATTAGAAAAAGGAAATACTTAGAAATGCAATTTTTATCTGGACTTTCATTGTATTTTTCCTCCATCATCAGAAAAATCCCACACAGTTTTGTGTTATTAAAATGTTCCAAATGTGAGTGATTTATAGAAGCTTAGATAAAAGTGGTACAGTAGGTCACAGAAAGAGTCCTATCCTCTCAAAAATCAGTCCCCTGAGTGATATCAAGTCAAGGACAATGAGAGACTGCTGGCTGTGAGTTCGTGTGCGGCTTTGAGCAGCTGTAGTGGCGTGCTCTCTGTGCGGGGGCTACCGCTGCCATCAGCTCGACGTTTTATCACACTCATCTAAATGAACCGCATTCACAGCTGGAAAAAGGTTACCCGACTTCCAATCGAGCAGCCGAGGCTCGATGTGTGGGTCCCTGCATTTTGCTCTGAGTTACCCACCCAGGAAAAACCGCTCCCAATCTGTTTCTGGGATGATCTTGAGGGAAAAATTCCTTCCTCTGCCGGTTCTCTGCAACCTTTTGCTGCCTCCCTCCAGCTGAGTATTAAATTCAGCAACTGAGAAGGTGACCTGCACGCTTTGCCATAAAGGGGGGGGGGTGAGCAGAGGCTGCTGGATCAGCAGAATCTGAGCGTTTAGAGACACGCATACATACATGTGTGTGCACACGTACACACTGCACCCTCCTCCTCAGCACCGAGGTATCTCGGGAGCCCAAGGGCGAGCATTCAGCTATCACCCCCCCCACGCCTCGTGCGAGCTTTACCCCAGAGCCGCCGCACGGCAAGACACAGACCTGCTGCCAGCCATCACGGACGCACACACATGTAGGCACAAACGCACAAACTCTCCCGTTTCACACAGAGGACTTTGATTTTAACACATGAATGTGCAAAAGCCCTCAGTCTCCTTCTCTCTGCCTCCACTCTGTCAAAGCTCTGCCTTCACACTAAACAGCTCCATGGGGACCGGCTGAAAGGCGGGCGAAGAAGGAAATGAATATGTTTTCTGAAGAAAGTGCGGTTTTTCTGACAGAACCCTGGCACCGGGCCGGGCCGCCGGGCCGCCGGGCTGCCGGGCTGCCGGGCTCAGACACAGGGAAGTGTGAGCTGTAAGTAGATATTCGTTCAAACTGTCCTTTCTTTTTGCTACTCACAAACTAACCCTGTTAAATATTTATTGTCTTCACATCAGTGCAACTTCTGGCTTCATAACTCCAGGCATAGATCTTTGATTTGGAGGCAAACAAAGTATTTTATGGGGTTTTACAAACAAATATGAGACGGTGAACCACTCTGACTAAACATACACTAAACTTCTAAAACAGAGAAATGATGGATATTAATAAAACCTTCTTTTAAAAACTAGAGATGAGTACATATATAAAGGTAAACATGGAACTAGATGAAATAAACATTTTGTACGCTTCCTGGATTTACATCCAGTCAGAGGTAAGACGGTCTTTGCTACATTGAACTAAAATAAAAAACATAAAAATAAAATATATGGAAATATAGAAATAAAAAACAATTTTACACGCTATCAAATAAATGACAAAACAAAATGCAAGGTTAATTTCAAAGACCCACTGATCAAAATCCTGTTTTTGACTCTTGAACATGTTCTTGTAGCATGTTTCTCATTATGGAGGACATATATGACAAAAATTAATCTTAAAATTCTATTCTCTTATTCAACTCGTTGTGAGTAAGGAGCAGATGAAAAAATGCAGTTTGACAAAGATCGTAGTTGTTACGTACAAACTACAGTCGACGGGCCACAAGCTTCCTGCTCCGCCCCTTTCTGATGCATCCGTGAACGTCTTTGTTTTCCTCGTCTGAGCTGTCATCTGAGTCTACACTGTACGGATGGACAACTACCATACCATATTGCTGCCATTTTTGTTGTACCGGAAACTATGTCAACTATGATAAGTTTTTTTTTTTTTTTTTTTTTGTGGCTAGAAACGGCACAAACCTAATGAAAAGACCTCTGGGAACAGATAGATAAAAAGATGATTGGAGTGGGACTTTAAGAACAGAAGCATTTAACTTAATGTTTTAAGGTTTAGAAAAAACAAAACAACTTCTGATGTGCAGAGGAAACAAAGTTTTTTTTTTAAATAAAAATATTCATATGACCATTTGAAACTGTTGTTATTGAGCTGAGCCTTTCAGAATGACTGGAAGATGGAAAAAAGAGGCAAAGATGGGCTTTGGTGAGCGTCTGCATGGGCGAAGGTGTGCGTTGATGCCATGCAGGAAGTAGCTGGAGAGCAGGAGCAGTTGAACCATCTAATCACATCAGTCAGAAAAGGGAGTGAGGGAGAGAGAGGCAGACAGACAGGGAGAGAGCTCCCTCTGAGGAACAGATGTAATTTCAGATCCCCTAAAAAAACAGCTTAAAGGGGTCCTGATCACATTAGCTGGCCATCACAAAATAGGATTTCTGCACTGCCACAGTGAATGCCCATTACAAATTACTTAGGCATTGCAGACCCGTAACTCAATAGGCAAGGAAGGCCGGGGAGGGCGAGGGGGGCAAACACAGGGACAGAGATGGAGGATCGATACTTATCAGTGATAATTATATCCTTCCTCCCACTTTACCATCGCTCCCTCCACTCCTCACCCCCCTCCATAAGCAAAGCAGATATCTAACTTTTATATTTTAAAGATTCTGTGCTGGATAAGATGTTAGGGGGGAAAAAGTCCCGATGACGATGGGAGGGGGGCAGTGGTCCAGCGCTGTGGCTGCCAGGAATGTCCCAAACTGGAAAGTGCTGAAGACAGCAGGCAGCTCGGAAAGGTCAACTGACTTTGAGCTGATGTACCGAGGAGACTGAAACCGAAGAAAACCGGAAAATAACCAACAAAGGACAAAACCAAAACGGGCAACATTATGTCATTCCTCTTTAAATGATTTCCATCAGAGCAGGAAGCCAGGAATATTTTACAATTAAAGAAATGAGGACAGCACAAATGTACTCTATGTAAAGTGTATGTAAATGAGTCAGATGGATAAAAACATTGAAGACAAACGTAAACATTGTGTCAATTCTACAAGAACTCTGTTCTGTTCTTCAGGGAAACTGAACTTAATCTAGAAGGTTCAGGTTTGGTTTCACTGCCAAAATACTACATTGATTTGATTTCAATTCACAAGTTTACAGTTTGATTCCATTTTTTATTTTAATTTGGATTCATTCATCTTCTAAACCCGTTGTTTCGCTTTCGGCTGCTGGAGCCTATCCCAGTCACTCATGGGTGAAGGCTGGGGACATCCTGGACAGGCCGCCAGTCTGTCGCACGTTTTGATTGATTTTTATCTAATTCACTTTGAAATGTTCCTTTTAAAAACAACTTTATTTGGAGATTTATAACACTTTCCAAATAACTCCAGATCCAAATTGATAAATTTGATATCATAAATAGAATCTATTAATAGAAAACCATCAGCTACAATGGCGGCTTAAAACATGTAGAAAATTGACCGTCCAGGCCTGAAGTTCCAAATGTTCTATGGACCTTTAAAGTCCAGTTGTCTTAAACAGAAATCCTGAGAAAACATGACCTAGGTCTCCAAAAATCAGGTTTCTTATACATATAAAAGTTTGATAATTTTAGTTTAGTGAAAAAATCATACACTAAATGTGTTATTGACTGTTTTCAGGTTGTAAATCAATAATTCAGAGAGAATAGGTTGAAATTTTCATACGGACAAAGAGCCAAAACACAGCTCAGTAATGTAAAACAGAAGCCAAATAATCCCCAATAATTATAGTTCTGATTTAATAACGATGCATGCCTGCAACCGGAGAACGAAACAGCTGAATCTGCTCATGACATCAAAACAAACAGCTTTGTTTTCGTTCATTCTCCCTCATTCTTGCATGGCTGGCCCACCAAAGCCCCAATGGACGACCAAGACAGGTTTATCTATCCTTAAAGGCTAAATCCAGAGTACTAGTGAAACTAGTTCACTGCAGTTTAACCTTGGGGTTTGCTTCTTAGTCCACTGAAAAGAGAACGACTAGAAAAAAAAGAATGAGCTGGAGTACTGTGACGTTTATGTCAATAGGATCTGAGGGTATGTGAATGCAAACGTGTGTGAACTGCCTACATTTGCAAGTAAATTAGCCGAAATAGCCCAGAGTGGTGAGTGACTTGGCAGAGCTGACGCTAGATTGGAGAACACCCCCCCCCCCCCCCAAATGTCATAAATGCCACAAGATTTAGTCATCTGAGAACAGAAGTGCAATCCTGTGTATCTCTTTACGTACCAGAGACATCATTACCACTGCCAACATCGACACAAAAAGAAATGAATATGGGACACCTCCTCTTCCAACAACACTTCTCGACATCATTCTAATGTTTGTAGAATCTACTCAAATATCTGGTCTTCTAGGTTCCACATTTGTCAAATACTTGTCCATTTTTTCAGGATTTGTTTTCCTCTTTTGTTGGCACAGACTCTGATTTGAGATGTTGGTACCCAGAGGTTCTTCAAAAGATTTTGGCTGAACAAAGTGTTGTTGCAAATGGCTGCTCACAAACAAAGAAAGCCCAGTTTTAGGACATCATGCGTCTAGTGGGGAGAAGATGCAGACGGCACTAAATACTGCAACAACAGGTGACATGAGCTCATCCAAAAACTGGGAGGGAAGAGCCACAAATGTCCTGACTGCAACTGCAGGTTCAGAAGCAGTTCATGCCACAAACACAATCACCTTTGCATGGATCATCACACTTCCTGGTAAATGAACAGGAGGGCATCCTGCAGCATATTCTGCCCAAGATGGGGAGATGTTTGACTGTTTTACCACTCTTCTTTACAGATAAATACATCTTCAAAGTCCCACTCCGATCATCTTTTGATCTACAGGTATCATCCCCATTTCCATCATTCCTTTATTCACACTCTCTCCCACTGTCTTACAGCCCCTCACACCCCCAAACTAACGTTACCGGTGCAACAAAAGTGGAGAGCAATATCCTAGCTATCCAACCGTACAGTTTAGATCCAGATTCCAGCTCAGATGAGGAAAACAAAGACGTTCATGGATCTTTTTGTCTGCAGGAGGATGATCAGAATGGAGCAGAGCAGGAAGCTCGTGGTTCACCGGTTAGTTTGTACGTAACAATGACACACTTTTTTCCATCATGAGAAGAACAAGAACATGCTAAAAACAGCAAAACATCATTTTCATCGGAGTGGGCCTTTAAATATGTCACATTTTATAAGGTATTGGTTAGCTATTTCTATTCTATTCTATTCTATTCTATTCTATTCTATTCTATTCTATTCTATTCTAATCTATTCTATTCTATTCTATTCTAATCAAAAGGGGACAGTGTCAGAATAAGCTGTTTGCCACACGCAGAGAAGACTTGATTACATATTTTTGGACTTACTGAAGCTCTGCAAACAAAATAAATACTCCTAACTAATGTCACACAATTTGAAAGGGAAAAATATTTTATTTTAAAATAAAACTCTAAAATTAAGGATGATTTTTTTTGTACTTTAAATATTCATTTAGTCATCCTCTATTCCGTTTTTCCCTTTCAGGGTAACGGGGCTGCTGGAGCCTATCCCAGCCACTTGTGGGCGAGGGCAGGGGATGCCCTGGACAGGTCGCCAGTCTGTCGCAGGGTAGAATGTCTACAATCACACACCCATTCACTCTCACACTCACACCTAGGGACAATTTAGAGTTTCCAATTAACCTATGAAGCATGTTTTTTGGACGGTGGGAGGAAGCCGCCAGCCGGAGATCCAGGAGAGAACCCACGCATACACGGGGAGAACATGCAAACTCCACACAGAAAGGCCCCCCATTGATGTTGCGTTTTTCATGTCCCCCAGCCGGGACTTGAACCAGGGGCCTTCTTGCTGTGAGGCAAGAGCGCTAACCACTGCACCACCGTGCCGCCCTTAAAAATAAATACATTTTATTTTTAGATTAAACTCTACAATTAAGTATGATTTTTTTTCCTTTAAGTGTAAAAAAAAGCAAAAGCTTAAATATTTTTGCAAAAGCAGGCGGCGTTTTCTTCCTTTCTCCTTCTCTTCTCATACACACACACACACACACACACACACACATATAAACCACACAAAATCCTCGCCCACGGACCGCTAAAAGAGAGCATCTCTGCAGCGGTAACACTAGACTCCTTTAAGGTTAATTAGGAGAAGTGGCCTGGCACTAACTTCCTGGTGTTAAGCACTCTGGAGCGGGGAGTGTCTGTTGCTTGGCCCTGGGGTTCAAATTTAAATCTTACTGAAGTCAAAACTGTCACTTGGAGTTTCTAGAACCGCTCTTGGAAAACCAGCACACACGTGTAGACATTTCTGAACTGAGCAGGTCGTACATGTGAAACACCATAGTGGTATAAAAGAGGAGGGAGAAAAAAAAACGTGAAAAACACAGAACTTGTCTCATGTACAGGACAGGAAGTGCTGTCAAGGTGCCCTCAAAGAAGCTTTGTCTTTATGGTGTTAGGGTTTCACGTCAGTACAGTAGATAAAGCAAATGTGAACGGAAAACGTGACGGTGTAGGGCAGAGGTCAATGTGTAAAAAAATAAGTACAGATGACAAAAGAGGAGCACAAGATGAAACAACGAGAAGATGTTACAACAAAAGTGCCAAAATGATCCGACACGTGAAGCTGCATTTATAAATCAAAGAGGATTTTCTGAAGTTTGAGGGAGGGCTAACTCCTCCTAAAAAAGTCCTGAGTGTGTCACTCCTCAGGACCACGCCTGAGCAGCAAGGCCACCAACTTGATTGACAGAGAACAGACTGAGTTTACCATTGATCTTCAAGTCAGATGAGGACCTTGGGTCCTCAAGACTAAATGCAAGTGACAGGAGAGCCATCCATTATATATGATCGCTCCCTCTGGAGCAGAACTTGCCGCGTAGTTGAGGAAACAGCAGACGTGGCGTTCTGATTGTTCAGCTTGATGTGAACAAAGATGGACAACAAGAAAAAGAAAAAAAATTCGTTGAAGGAGCTCTTTTGACGTTTAGGTGTCACGACCTGCGGTGGTTTGAACAATTAATAATGATAAATGAGCCTTTCAAACGGCACTTATGATGCATACTCGCCTCCACAGAGGCACGCTCGCCCTCAGCCGCACGCACAGAGGAACTCGCAAGACAAAGTGTATCCATGAGGTTCATTAGTCAGTGTACTGTGTGGTAATAGCCTGGGACAGGTGATGGAGCAGGGTGTGATGATGCATCAACAACATCAGTCCTGGGTGGGGCTTCCTGCAGACGTGGCAGATGGCACACATGACTGGAGAGCAGCCGTGCACTCACATAAAAGCGTTCTGTCACACATCCAGGAGCGCACACACATTCACATACTACAAACAAAAAAAATTGACCGTAGGTATGACTGTGAGAGTGAATGGGTGTGTGATTGTGGACAATCTACCCTGCGACAGACTGGCGACCTGTCCAGGGCGTCCCCTGCCTTTGCCCACAAGTGGCCGGGACAGGCTCCAGCAGCCCCGTGACCCCGAAAGGGACAAACTGAATAGAGGATAAATCTGAAATATATAATATCTGAATATTTTATGAAAACTGTTTATGAATCCACTGCGTTCTGATGATTTAAAACTTGCTTGATTTATAAGAAAATAATTTTAAAGTAATTTTAAATTTTATTTTATTTTTTTAATTTTTAATTTTTTTTTAATTTTTGTTTTTTAATTTTATTTTTAAATTTTAATTTTAAAAATTTTAAAATAATTTTTTTAAATTTTCTTTCATTTAAAAATTGGTTTTAACACATTGCATTGTGGTCTATATTTGCTAATCAAGTGAGCATCGAAGCACACAGTGGTTTTCACAGAGATTCCTGGACTGTGGAATCGTTTTGGGTTTAGACACCCCAAACAAACGGCCATCGTCCCATAGTGCCCTAAGTAGAGACTAGAGAGGGAATTCAGACACAATCCTGGTGTTAATTGGCTAACGGTCAAATTGGAATTGATTTTAAGATTTGAACTAATAGAGATTTAAATGGAAAGGGCCCTAAATATATTTCAGAAGGGTCGATTCCCTACATCTGTCTTTCGGGCCAGAACCTCCTGAGAACCCAGTTTAAAACGGATGGAGACCTGTCCTTCCAAGCAACAGCCCCTAGACCCTGAAAAGCCTTTTGCCCCCCTGTGGCTGATTCTGCTGATTCCTTTAAAAAGATTGTTTTGCAGACAAGCTGTTGGCTAACTTTACATCTACTCTACCTGCCTTGTATTTGTTTTAAACTGTTGGTGTAATCTCCTTCTTTAGCTTTTCTAAAATACATTTTATAGCATTTACCTTGTAAATTGTAAAGGACTTTGTGATTCTATATGTAAAAAGGGGTACATAAATAAATGCTTCTTCTTTTATTGGGCATGGGGTAAAAAGGTCAATAAATTAGAATCAAATCAAACTTAACTTAGAAAATGCAAAACTCATAAATCAAATGCATTCATTTATAGTAAATTCTTCCACTATTCCTAAGTGAAAAACCACTTTGGGTATTAAAGACCCACCCACCCCCCAAAATCACATTTTTAGTGTTTTTTACATGTTCTTTTTCTGATGATAGAGGGCATCAGAGACGAACAGAGTGGGTCTTAACTGGAAGAATAATATCAATGATAAAGCTCCACCAGTACAGTTTAAACCACTTTTATGTTTAACAGTTTTAAATTCACAAATAAGATTATGTTAGCGAAAATATAAATTAATCAATGTTGAATCAAAATGTATTGAATCCAATTTTCTACCTTTTGATTTAACATTTTGTCAGCAATAGGCAGCGTGAAGACCCAAAGCTCTGAAATCACTGTGTGCTCTGATGTCACCATAAAGTTGCTAAGGTATCAATAGTCTGACTCAAACACTCCCCACAGTGAACCAGCTCGCAAAAATCCAATATGGCCCATGTGGTGGACAAAGAATGAAGCATAATTGCTGAAAACCTCAATCAATTCCCCCGATCAGTCGTCTCGCCCACTCCTGCTGACTAAATATGATCTGGAGCCATTCTTCCTCAGAACCAGTAATTTCATGTAATCATTGAAGTGATCAGAAGAAGGCATGGCGCCACTCAGTCAAATATCAGCTGTCTCAATCATGCCGGATGCATCGCCGTTGGGAGAGAAGGATAGGTGTTGCCTGGAGGCCGGACGTGACATTTGATTGGATGAAATTAGCATGATCACTCTGATGGGGAGCCAATCATGGCATTTGGTGTGACAATAGGACTGATTAATGCCGTGGGAAAAGCCTCCTCATTATAATCAGGTTTCAGAGGACTATTGTGCTTTCTGGTTTTAGGGCTTTCTCTTATTGATTCACGGACAAACCAACTCCTTTCCATGTGAGCTCCTTTGTTTGAGACGGAGCTAATAGTTACTGTTGTGCACCATTTCAGAAGTAAAAGACAAACTAAGGGAGCTGTGTCTCCTTTTTACATATGGAAAGCTCTTTTTTTCCTTTGTCAGCTCTTTGCTGCCGAAACAGATTTCCTAAATTAATCTATTGTGTTCCATCACCCTATTATTTTAGGTGATGTTATGACTAAGTGGGGGCCGAAGCAAACTGATCAGATATGAGACCTTTGTGGTGCTGATCAGTGTTTTTGGTCTTTGCGTTAAAGCAAATTTATTTATATAGCACATTTCATTGGAACTGCTTTATGTAACATTTAAAGACACTTTAATGGAGTTATTAAAACATTTGAAATTAAATCCATAATAAATAAGGCTAACATAACAGTGTAGATCTAAACTTTTGGAAATGCAGCTGAAAACAGGTGGCTCTTTAACCTGGATTCATATGAACTTAGTGTTTCAGCAGATCTAAGGCTCTCTGGGAGATAAATGGAGTATAGAAGCCGAATGCAACGTCTCCATGTTTGGTTTGGACTTAAACTGAGAAAAGACCGAATCCAGATGACCGCAGAGGTCCTTTCAAAGTTTTACGAACCCTCCAAAGAACACCAAAACGACACAACATTGAAGCTGCGTTTCCACCAAATGCCTTTGTGCAGCATGTTCAATGTTAAGTTAATGTACAGATGCGATCAGCGGTTCTCCGGCTTATTTTGAGTGTTTCAGGTTTGTGAACCCATTTTTGGACAAGCGTCCAGCAGCAAATTCCCCGCATGTCAGAACAGAAGTGGCAAATGCCAAATTACCGCACGAGTCGGGTGTGAATGCAGCATAAAAGACGTCCACGTTAAACGATTTAGCCCTGCTATTCCCTATCACAAAGGCTCATTCCTCAATAACTTCATATTAAAACACAAAAAGAAGAGGGCAGTGGGCTTTGCCTAATCAAGGAGATGTAGTCCAATTTCAATGCCAGACCACTAAGTTAAAAGGTTTGATGATATGATGACCTTCTCATGTCTGAGTGCCAGATAAAAGCTGCAGGACTTTTCACAGAAATGCATAATGCAGCAAGAGAAGCCAACCGCCTCAGTGGAAGAGAGAAAGGCGGTCAGTCAGGCAGCGCAGACTTTTGTTGTAAATAAAACATTATTTCAGATGTTCAATTAAGATAAGTACTCTTAATTTAAGACCTTGGTCAATGTGCTATCATCATGATTCAGCCCGCAGAGCAGTTGGGCTCCGGCTCCGGTTCAGCACACAATCATTTAGAGGCCTCAGCAAGCGGGAGGAATCCAGGCCAATTTCTGGACCTCACGCTTACTTCAAATGAAGAAGTAATCAGAAAGAGAGTTGAAAAGAAGGGAGGGGGGCTGACATTAACAGCACTTTCATAAAATAATAAATAAACACGTAGCTAAAAACGCAGAAGCCATTAATGTGCAGCCGCAATACAGATAATTCAAGGAATCAGAAATGCATAACAAAAGACTTTTACTTAATTGGAAGTGAAATTTTCCCACAACGTTTAGTGAATTTTGAATTTGGTTTTGATTGGTTTTAGACGCTGTGACTCTAACTTTGTGTGATTTTAGGTTTGGAGAGGATAAAATAAGATGTTTGGCCGGTCAGACAGTTCTACCCACAATCCTTTTCAGTATATCCTACAAACCCACCTACATATACATGTGTATTCTAACCCAGTAAAGCCCACCACATCAAAGATAGACAAACATTTTAGAGTTTTGAAATGAAATCTACAAATGTAACTGCAATATAGTTTATACAACACATAAATCCTATCAATTATGAAACATCGAGGGATTCAGTTAAATTTTGCACACAACATTGTTAGTTTAAGATGCAAAAATATTGTCATGAGTGGTCAGAAAAAAAGCACCTTATTGACCCACTATCTCAAATTTGATCCACACATTTTTTATGTGGTGTGACTGTATTATAAAACAAATGTTTCATTCGTTCAATACAGCAAGTATTCAGTTATCATTCAAATGTAGGATAATAGATGCGATATTCTCACTACAAAAGTTTGACAACTAGCAAAACTATTTCCACCAAAAGTGTTGTGAGAAAGAGTGACATTTTGAAATGAGCAGGAAGAGGCCTTCTACTGCCCCTAGTGGAAATACATTGAACTACAGGGCAGAAAACATGGACCAAGTTATAAACAATAGGTTTTTAGGGACTGTTGGGATCATGCTAATGAGAAAGGGGCCCCAGAAATGCATGTACAAATTGTTATATAAGGACTAATACAACTATTAACCAGCTTGACAAAAAAAAAGTTACAATGCATTTGAGACTCCTAAACACATGCCTAATGGAACAGTGGAAACAAAGAGAAGAAGACTGAGTATTTGTCTTTCAAGAGGTAGAATTTATACCTGTCCAGACACCTTACCATGAGTCTTTGCTACAGTTGGCTAAAAGAAGGTGACTAAACCAGTGCCAGGGCAGATATCAAGTCCTTGACAGTGCAAAAAGCTTCTGAGCCCCCATCTGATTGTGTGACGACTTTGTTTGTACTTCATTACAGTGCTGATACAAGATTAGATAGACTCTACGCTATCTATTGTCTGCATCTGCTTGACTCTGCAAAAGCACTTTCCAATTCCACTGATGACCTTCTCAGAGGACTGAATGGGCCGCGCTATAGGGCAGCAGCATGTTTAGTGAAGGACAAACCTGTGGAAGATTTCAAGCAAAGAGAGATTTGGTTATGTTACTTCATGATCCTGTTTACTTTATAAAACACTAGAACGAAAATGGAAAGTTTTAGAAAAAGATTGTCAGGTATTTGCTGAATTATATAATAGTGTGAGGAAAAATAAAAATGACCAAAGATAAAAAGAACACGGCAAACAGAACTGTAGAGGAGAGCCTGAAGAAGCTGCTCTGTCGCATGTTTTCTTACTGAAATGCTGCCTCTGTCAGTTTAATACCCCTCTGAAGGGTAACATACCTCCAGAAACTGAACAATAGTTAAAGGTTGCAATGGATCAGGCGAGCCATGGTCACCAGTCAAAATATGCTAAATATAGCCTTGCTCTGGTTTACTCTGTGGGGTTGTGCTGCATCAAACTGGTTTGCCATCAGAGACAAAAGTGCTGAAGCAGAGACAGAATGCATGAACATTAAACTGCAGCAGATAAACATTTAACTACGTTCAAATCTGGCTCAGAAACACACATTGAAGTGACCCCTTCCAATGTAGACTTTATGTAAATGCACGCATGTGTACATAGTTAAAACTCTTGCATTCATGTGGCGCTACGCAAGTTTTTAAGTCCATTTTCTACGTACAAAATGTGCGGTCATTGAACGCATGTTAAAAATGAAGCCAGTTGAATTTTGACCAATCAGGGACTGGAATCTGATAGCGACATATGGGTAATATATGGGATAATGAAGGAGAAATCAATAATTGTGGTTTGTGCTCAGCCAGTATTATTGGAATAGAGCTGTGAAGGAAAAAGACTGGAGCAAGATTTACCAGATACCAGACCCAACACTAGCGCTAGTGTTGGGTAGCAACAGACACCGTATGCTAAAAGCGTGTTTAGGAACCTCGTTGGGCGCAATCTTGAACGGCCATCGCATGCCTGTTGTTCACATAGCGTAAGGTATACTAAACAGGTAAATTAGCAAAAAGAAAAGTAATTTCCTTAGAGCATGATTATTTTAACTTTTAGCTACGCTTGTGTGAGATGAACAGAAACTTTAAGACATCAGAAAACCCTTTAGACAAAGCAACAATAGGAAATCGTGAATTTTTGTGGAAGAGAAACCTAGAAGAATACAAGAAGAGAGAAAGAGTGAGAGAGACTAAAGATATGTAGGATCCTGACAGTGATAGAAACTGCTCTGGCCTCCCCCCCACCCAGTCTCCTGAGTGGCAGGGTCTGAGCCAGCCTGTCAGCCTGTCGATCATCTGTATTGCTTAGTATTCTCCTTAAGACCCTCTGCCTGCTCATTATACATGGGCTCTTGCTCTGGACTGACATGTTTTGTTTACATCGACATTTCATCGAAGCTAAAATGACCTCTTTTCTTCCAAAGCATGGGAGGGCAGTGGTCTGTCCACTAGACAAGCTTTGAGATGGATTAGTGTTTCATAAGAAACTTCTTTTTTTTTTGTTGTTGTTTATGTACTTTATTTTCCCTCCACCCTGCATGATGCTGGGATGGGACACAGACAAAGCAAACAAATGAGCACAGAGGCTTTCATCACTGGAACAAAAAGAGAAGAAATCTGTAACAGTTCTGCTATTTTTCTCATATCTCAAATGTTTTTATAACCAACTTTAATATCCTCTGAAAGATGGCATTATCAGGAGAAAAGGTTAAATGTACAAGCCAATTTAATAACAATCTCAGGCGTGCCATCTTAGGAACTGAACCCAAAACAACATCAAGAGGAAGGTTGTTGTTGAGCGTGGTTCACTAACTGGACCTATAAAAATACCTTAAAGAACAAGAAGCTGTTAAAACTCATTCTAAACTGCATCAGCCAGCTGAAGAATTTTAGAATTCCCAGGAAGGGTCAAAAGCCTCAAATTGTAGGCGGGTATGTTGGAACTAGTATGTTGAAGCTACCAATACCTACAAATGTCTGAGCTCACAACACGCTGATACAATTGAAACTGTTATCATGCAATTTGGTGCCAACAATGATTTCCGTAATAATACGCTGCTGGGTGGGAGCATTCCCACAGAGTTTGTGCTTTCATGTGGTCCATTCCATGTTATCTGTCAACTTTTTCCAAGAGAGCGGCGCTGTCAGTGTTGCGAAGACCCCCATGCTCAGTGTGTCACTCTCATTATAAGTCTAAAAAACAAGACAGATATTCAATTTAGATAAGTCCCCAGACCGCGCTTGCCTCGCCTGCAAGAGACAATGCTCCATTTCTTTCAACCATGCTCCACAGAACATGGATGCTACACTGTCCCTCTCTCAGACAGGGCTAAGCAAAGGAAATTTCCAATTATGGATTGAAAGGACATTGAGGAGAAAAGCCAGGAAGAGAGGGAGAATAAAGGCTACAGACAGAGCTACAGTTATAGAAGGGTCCCCTGTTGGTTGGCTCACCATGTAATTGTAAATGTATCTATGCTCCAAATGAAATGTTGATTTCCTTCAAGTGTCAGGCAGAAGAAGACAAATTGTGGTAGAAAGACTAGAGAATCAAAGAGAGAAAATGTGTGAAAACAAATGGCACTGAAATCAGAATCAGACGGAAATTTCTCTTGAAAACATGAATATTGAGTTTGTTTCCCCAGATTGCCTGTTAAGGAGGACGGTAATATTTAATATCATGCGGACCCCCCCAATGATAACAATGGATTATCTGCGCATTTCCAGATGCTCAAAGCGTTGTGTCCATCACTCATTCACTCCTCATTCATGCTTGGTGATGGTAGAGGCGTGGCTGCCAGTTCGCGGCTATGACAATATTCCCTCTGAATATATCATTCACGCACATTCATGCTGGTAGGCAGTAGCGTTAAGGGTCTTGCCCAAAGGCCCTCAAGGGGTGATGTTCATTGCTCAATACCATTGATATGGTAATTGTTGATTCCCATCCGGAAATCGAACCCTGGATTCCTGTGCGTTAGTCTTTCACCTTACCAACAGAGATACCCAGCCGTCAGTATATCCTTATGTTCTCCTCTCCTCTCCTTTGGATATGTTTGGATGAAAGAAAAGGCAATTGGATAATGTTGTATGTTGACATTGTTACACAAAGATAGTGTATGCCACAGTAACACATCTAATCTGTTAAACAACTTGAAACAGCATCACCAACTGGAACAATCGGGTCTACAAGAAAAAAAATCTGCACGTTCAAATGTTTTTGTTTTTTTTCAGGCCAGTGTTAATTATCCAAAGTTTTGGGCTCCTGACAGCTAATAGTTGTATTATTTTATATAACAGATCACCTACATAGATTCATTTTAATGTTATATAAAACCAATAAATGCATTTTGCAAGAAATGCTTTTCTGCCTTTTTTGCACCAAAAAAAAAGGAAATGTATCGAAACGAGCCTCTATGAAATTCTGAACCGAACCAAATTGAGATTTTAGTGTACAACCCTAATAGATGCCCCTCTTTATAAGCTTTTCACTATAAAATGCATAACTATTGATTATCAATTGGAATAGTAGTTCTGTTTAATAAAAGAGCTAAATCCATAAATTAGAATAAATTAGTTAAAACATATTCTCCTATAACAAGCTTGCAGTGATAAAAGGAAAGTCCACTGGTTTCAGGTGCTGCTGTGCTGATATGTTCTGGCAGACTCTGCCTTCACTCGTGTAGAAAAACACAGAGAAATCTGCTCTGCTGTCCTGCCTCTCTCAACCATGGAGGACAGCAGCGGCTGACAGACAGGATTTGGAGCGGTATCCGCTAACCCGAGCCAAGACCCGGACCACACCAGCCTGCATCTGAGAGAAATCTGGGAGACAGAAAGCGAGGTGGCTCCTCACACTCCAACAAGCACAGATGAGCCACAGAGTCTGTCAACACCAGATGCACAGTTTGGGAAATGTGTTTATTACCACACGTGAACGTACGCGGCCCTTAAAGCCACATTATTTCTGGGTTGCCGTTGTCAGTGTAATGCTGGACAGCACATGACATAACGTTCTGTCAACATCTTCCTGATATCATCCATATGGAGGGTAAACAAACAAAAGCAGAAGCTTAAAATATGATTTAAAACCAGAAAAGGGTAGAACAAGAGGGAAAAAACACAGATATCAAGACACCTTTATAGACAAGGTCTCCCTTTATTTATCAGAGAACAGCTTGATTATATGAATACCTGTAGTCACCACTTAAAAATTCTAACTGCTGTTTCCTGTCTTTTTTAAGCAATACCTAAAAAATAAAGGAACTATTCTACTATTAAATATTTTTATATATTTTTTTTTTTCCCATTTGTGACTAACATGTTTTTAAGTGGGATTTAAACAGGACTCCTACTTAGGGCGGTGTCACACAGCTACGTACATTTTGCGCTAGTGCATGGATAATAAATGGTCCTATGTGAATATACATGAAAAAAAGGGTGAAAAGTTTTGGTCTTTATGTCAAATGTTGACAGATGTATCAGGAATGAACCACGTTAAAACCCCAGAAGACGTAACAAATAAACCATGCAAAGAATACGTAAAACAACAAAAGCCAAATCTGGCCCAACATTTGTGCGACAATTACATAATTTGAACGTGATATGTGCGTCATACACGTCATATAAAGGTTATACATTGGTGGTTCATGCGTAAAAAGTCCTTTAGACATACCTGGAACGGGTCATGGAAAGACACAAATGTGTGTATGCATTTCGCAAAAATCATACACAATTGAGGTTTAAGCAATAATTGCATCTAAACTACTTAAAATACACAAACTATAATTCCTAACCGCCCAAAAATTTTGAACAGCTTAAAAGCAAATTCAGGTAAAGACTCATCGGCTAAAATCCTCGACGGACATCTGTGCACATCGACGAATGATGAACGCAAGAAACACTTACATGTATCATGCGTGCAGCACAGAAGATTCAGATGTAGAAAATGTGCAAAATGTACTCTGTGGCTGAGTGACACGACCTTTAAAAATGTCAAAGTAAAGGGTTTTCAGAGATCTGTAAACAACTAGATGTGCAAATGAGAACTCATACGATGACAGTTTAGGACGTTTTTCTAACGTCACTCATGGTTTTGTGGCCTTAAGGCAGACTAATACATTTGAAAGTCCTCTGAACCAGTTAGGTTATTTTCTACAACATCCGAATGTGCTTTTTGACATGGTTGTTTGAGAAATGAGAGGTACTTGTTGCATCATTTCAGGTTAAATAACTTGTTGACAACTGAAACACGTTTGTTTAACACTGGAACGTTTTCCTTTAGGAGCTTCTCACCGATGGCACAGTTAAATTCAAGAAATGACTTTTTTCCAGAATATGACGACATATTCTGCATGAATAATGCAGATTTTTGCTACACAGAACATGATTATTTTGTAATCTCAACATATAAATAAAGGAACCAGGTGTTAAGAGCAAATCATTTTATTCACCCGACTGTTTGGGGTGCCTCAGAGCACCGGAACAGTCATGAATATTTCCTCGAGTTAATAGAAGTGCTTGAATTAATATTCGCTGGGTGATTTACAATGGGAAAAACCACTGCAATATTCATCAGTGGGTGTCCAGCACTGCTGCTTAGACTATTTAGAGATTTTCCAAGCCTAAGAATGAACTTTAATACCACACTACCTCTATGAAGATTCAGCCTGTGGATTTTATTACCTCTATCATGAACTACATGAACACATTCTGATGATGCAATGTCCATGTAAGCCCCAATATGGAAGGAAATAAATCAAGAAAACTAATGAAATACAATCTCATCCAGAACAGGTCATTCATTTTACAAAAGGGAATCACAGGTTTTCCCTTTGGGAAGTCTGACGATCCTCATAAGCTGAGGGTCAAGATCAGCACTGGTTTGGGAAAGCAAGCTAAGAGACCGTTGGTTAACCGAAGCTTCAGGACCATGGACAGCTCTATGCACAATGTCCTGTAGGAGTTTCTCAACACAAGTCATAAAGAAACAAATCACTGTGATAAACAATAATATTATAAAAACTGATACTATTAAAACTAATATATCCCTAAAGTACTATTTTTCCTGCCACTTGATATCAGGACTAAATCCTTTCAATAAACAAGAAGCACTGTTTAAATTTCTTAATAACACACAAGACTAATCTGCCAATAGCAGCAGTTCAATGCATTTAGACATGTAGATGTTGTAAAAACAATATTTTAAAATTCAAACCACGTAAGAAAGGAAGTGACTTGATATGTAATGTGGTTGTTTGTGTGTCTAATATACATAAAAGCATTTCTGATGATTCTTCCTTGAGTTGCTAGAAAAATGTTGATGATGTCAGAAATCACAGAGAAAAATGGATGGATGCTTTTTAGGATGGTAGATTATTCAAATGCACCAACTTATTTAACCACTTTTAAACCATACATTCATGAAACCATAAAATCAGGCAGAACAGCAGGCGCAACCTCGGTCAGCCAAGAATAAGATAGCAAGACTAGAATGTAGCTAGCCTCATCAAAAAGGAAACGACACCAGACTGGAAAAGTGTTACTGATCTAATGAAAGTAGATTTCAGCTGCAGTTTTCAGATTGGAATTGGATCTCAAAAAGAAGATGGCACAGGTCCCTTCTGAATGTAATTGTGGTATAAGATGGTGGTGGAGGTGGTGGTGGTGTAATGGTGTGGGAAATACTTAACAGTTCTCCACCGGTCCTCAATAGTCACTGGATTTCAGTCCAAAAAATCTAGTTTGTTATAAAACGTAAAACAAAAAGGTGCCATACATCCAGATTGACCTTTAACATTAATTTGGAGCAGCTCTGTATTTGCTTTAACCGTTTCCAGATGAGTTTTCAAGATGGATTAGAAAGGCTAAGAGTTGAACCTTAGTTTGTCTTTCTTTTCTCAAAAACATTGTGCATTTTAAAAACTAAACATGTCTGCTAGAAAAAAAGTCCAACTAAATGTAAAAAAGAAAAAAAAACTGCTTTCCTGTCCGTCATTGTAATTATATTTAATACAACCAGTCCAAAAGCAGCAGATCTGCAGCCATCCTGAGGCAGACAGATCTCCTCAGTGACTGAGGACTTCTACTAACTCTGAATTAAAAGTAACTTAAATGTAGTAGTAGCTGCAGCAACAGTGGCACAAGCACAGCAGAGGGGCTGATGTCCTAGCACATGGCAGAACACAGATACCTTTATCTGGGCCTTCACAGAGCAGAGAACAGCACACAAGCCAGCAATATCAAGTCACCTAACCAATGTGCCAACTGACCGGAAAGCCAAAAGCAAAGCCGACGCTAGAACTGCAGATGGAAGCAAGGAAGTTTGAACATTGTTTCATTTTGTGTGACCTCAAAACTTCCAGCCCCGACACAACAAACGTTTACATATTCACATGTGGAAACCCAGACACAGGCTGTTCCCCTCTGAGGGAGTCCAGCAACGCACACAGTGCTTAATAACCCACAATGATGGGCTGTTGGGGCTGGGTCAGAGACCAAGCCGAAGCATCCTACCCAGGATGTCAACTCTGCTCACATCAATTACCCCCGACTGCTAGGCTGCCAGCTCCACACACTGAGTGACTCCCTACTTTGAGCCACGTCGACTTTGGATCTAGGTTTGCAGTCGTCACAATGTCAAACACCTGCTTCCCACCAGTGTCAAGCAGCCACCCAGCACCTGAGGTAGTTCTCCAGAACCTGTCATCATTCTGCAAATGTGTGTGGGGAAACACGACTAAGAGTTTAGAGACCCAGAGGGTCCTAAGCAGGTAGTAATTTATGGAGAAAATACGCTTGGAGTGAAAAGAAGGTAGGCGAACATTAACGGATAATTTAGAGCTGAATCAAGGTGATATCAAAATTATACCTTTGTTTTCCTCAACTGAATCTCTTGAAGAGGCAGACACGAGGCATGTAGGAGGTTTAAACAACTACGACACAGTCTCAAAATTAGAACTGTTAGGATTCACAGTAAAATTGGTGCATTATCAGTAACGGCTGAAAAAAGTTAAAATTGACTGACGTGAAGGGTTCCACCGAAAGGCGAATCTTGGTCCATGGTGCTTTTAAAAACTTTTGGTCGCCTTCGTTGTGACAAGATGTCCACTTATTCTTCTCGTTTGTAGTTTTTCACAGACCTCTGAAGCTTTAGAGGAAGAAACGTCACAGAACTAACAGGGAACAGCTCCTCAGAGATCAGAAGTAAACCAGGGTGTCAGAGCTCCCAGTAAAATCAGAACTCAGTAATGCTGTTCATCTCAAACCAAGTTAGGAGAAAACATTTCTCTGTTTGTCAAGGCTGTCATTCTATATCATTTACCGTCCTTCATCTTCCTTTGTCTTTACAATATTCATCACCAAAATAGAAACAAAAATTAAATAAAAGACAGATATTCACTTACTATTCTTACTGAAATGCCAAATTCCACCCGTCTGCTGATAACTGTTCCCTCAGCAGGAGATAAGATAAAGAAACATCCAGAGTTGGCAAATTCTACAGCTAAACAGTTTAATGTCTGAATTTGAGAGATGGACCTTTCTCTGGAAATCAAACCAACCCTTCACTACAGATGGTATAACCTAGAATGGATGCAGCCATTTGAAAGAGCAGATTTTTGAGCAGCACTTCTTGTTTTGCTTGGTACTGATTTCGCTTCTTGTAAATTTCAAAAGTGGAATTATTAACTTGTTTTGGCCGGGTGTTAAATCCTCAATACAACATATAGATTTAAAAATATTTGCATATTGATAAAAGTCTCTAAAATTTGCAGAGTGCAAAATGTCACTTCTTCTGTGTACAACAGAGATAATCAAATTACAATACTCCTTTAAGTGTAAAAAATACGTGAAATACAGATTTTAACCGGCTGAATACTGGATTCTGATTGGCTGCACGGTGTGGATTAAGTCAACCCAGGTCAACGAAGTGTGCATTATCAGAAATAAAACGCACAACGCGGACGCGTCGGACGACAGCTTCCACAAAGAGTATTAATGCTGATAATGCACATTTCAAAGGTCATTAACCCGCTTATACAATGGTCACAAAAGAAATGAATATTCAACCAGTTTTTGAGGACTTTATTCTTGTTATTTTTTTGGTTTGGATAATTTTTTCACAAAAAGTGGACTATTTGTTATGTCCTGCGATGCGTTGTCACGGTAACTTGCCGGCTCAGCCGGTGCGGACGTCGACTTCAGTGGCAAGGAAACAAATATATCTATGCTGATGATTACGATGTGTTAAATAAAGCATCCGATCAGTGAGAAAGTTCACCTCTTACTGCTTGTTTTTGTCCAGACGATGAAGATAAAGTTTGTCTTACAGAAGCCAGCGCAGTGATACAGAACATTTAAGATATGTGACCGGAACTTCTTTTTTAGGCGTGCGGTTATCACTGTGGATTATCACTTTTTAATGCATACCCAGCAGCCAATCAGAATCGAGAATCCATCTGGACCATGGTATAAGAAGTGATATCCCACACCTAAAAAGAAGTTGCGGTCGCATAGCCCAAAGCTTCTATATCACTGCGCCATCACTAACATCTATTCACTAACATTAGACAAATATATATTCCACATTATATCAGAAAAAGACTAAAAGGTTTTATAGTTTTCCTTTAAACTGTTTAGTTACTTTGACCATTTTGAAGACTGGGATGCAGCAGAACAGAAACAGAGAAAAGAATCCAAGACGGAGGAAATAAGACGCGAGGAGAAATTTAACTATTTCCACATTGTTTCTTTAAAACAAATTTTTGCTTCATCATGTGGACATAAACAAGAGGTCAAATGTGACCTTTCTCTCAGAACTGATGCTTTTGTTAACCTATCAGAATGATTAGCATAGTGCTTTCCTTTGCGGCTGCAGGTCATTACCATGACAACGTGTCACACCTCACATCACATAGTCTGCTATTGTGAGAAAAATGATTCAAACCTATAAAAGAATAAAGTACTAAAAACGGATTGAATATTATTTATTTTGTAAGTGACCATGGTAGAAGTGGGCTAATGCCTTTGGATGTGTCTATTATCAGAAATGTTGCAGAAGCAACCGTCCTCCGCTTTATGTCAGATGGTTCAGGCTTCCACCTCGTCTATTTCTGATGATGGACACATCAAAGGGCATTATCCCACTGATCCCCTACATATTATATAAAAATTTTTTTTACTTTACAGTTAATCTCTGGAAGCAGTTCCCCTGGTATGTACATTGCATGTTGCTGTTCCTGCAGTCCCTCTGTTAGACAGTTTGGATCAGTGGAGAATTCCACAAGGTCCATGTTGATCACATCTGGCCCCCGCTCTGGCACAGGGCCCTTTATGATAGAGAGCAGAGGGGTCTCCCATCTCTCCAAACTCTAATATACAGGACCTGCTCCTTCTGAAATTGAATGTGACCTCTCCCATACTTGCGATGGACTAGTGCTCTCTGCTGTATGGGGTTTCTGATCTTTCTTGTCCATTCCTCCCGCTCTGTTATCAGCCTTGTTCTATTTTTTGCTGAGATATTGGAGTGTGCAGCGGAAACGGCATATTTCTGAACATCTACGCCAGATGCAGCCAGGTCCTTTAGAAAAAATAGGATTTATTCAGATTACGGATACATTTATGAACATGTAAATGCACATGAACAAATTGGTGAGCTGCACATTTATTGGTGAAATATTGAGTCATGTTTTAGTGGATGTGCTTGTGTATGTGTGTGTGTGTGTGTGTGTGTGTGTGTGTGTGTGTGGTAAAGGGGTAATAAATCATGATCTAATTTTGGACATGGCTGGTATGAAACCTCACACTCTTGCTGCCACCTCAGGCAACTGCTGCCCTATACCAGCCAACCACCGACACATTTCACACGCACTGTAATCAGCAGGGGAAAGTGCAAATGGATTAATATAGTTAGACAGCTAATGCCACAGATTATCGTACACACCAGCCTAATATGAAATGTCTGTATTGCTGCAGGAACATGATTGGAAAAAGCTGTTAATAGATAGAAAGTCCTATGAAAACCTTGGGCGTGCCATCAGGATTAACAGCCTGACTATCAAGAATGGAAGAATTGGGAAGCACAGCAGGTCTGTGTTTATTTACTACGATTGTCGTATCAAATTCAGACTCTAAAGCTTTAAAAGTTCTCTCCAGCGTGTGATAAAAGCCTGCCCTGTTCATTTAAGTTTCTTCTCCCTCTGAGCTCAACGAGCAAACAAAGCAGAGAGAAGTCCTTTGTGTACCTGCTCTGCCTCTAGGAGACATGTGGATGCTTTGTGCAAAGAGCTGAGCAGATTAGCACTTCATTACCATGATAGATTGTCTAACCAAAACACGGAGGGAAAAGAGAGGCAGCTGGATTATGGACAAGACATGTTTTCCATTTAGGCAGGATTATCACTTCAGACTGCACAGCTCACTCAGGGAATATGACTTAAAACATCGACGAGTCAATCTCCTTACATTCACCTACCACCCTTGTCTTGTGAGGTCGGAACTTTTGCAAAGTTTTGCCTCGCCTCCTGCTAGCAATTATGCTTACCTAAACTTTACTTTCAGTTTAGGCAGAAGTGGCAAAATGGAAAACTTCTGCCTTTAAATAACTCAAAACATCTCCATACACGTTAGCCGTATACATTCATACCAGTTCACTGAAGATTTCTGTTGTGGAGTGGATTAGTTTTTTTGCAGGCAATCTCCCAGGCCGGGCTCTGCCACTTGGGGCTCTGGAGCCACATGGGGCTCTTTAATCCCTCCATTCTGGCTCTTTGGTATGGAAGCTTTTTTGAGTCATAATTCAAAGTAATCTGCAGTTCTCAATCAACAAATCAATTTGCTATTTGATCATGCTATTTGAAAAAACATTTTTCAACATTTTTTTTAAATTGAATTTGTAATTTAAGCTTGGATTAGGAAACGACATTTTGCAATTTAGAGTTTAATATGAAAATGTACAATTTAAAAAATAAAATATTAAATAAAAACAAAATCAATTGCATTTTAAATTGTCATGGGGTTTTGATGTTACTACTCCAACAGCAATCTATTTTGCAATTTATTATAAAATATTACAAAATTACATTTTTATACACGGTTTATTCATTTTAAAGTAACTTAAAACCTATTGCATTGTAAAATGCTGTGCCGTTTTTGTGTCAGAATTTAAATGAAATTGGTGTAATGCATTTTGATTTGCATAGCATCTGTTTTAAAATTTAAATTGAAATGTAAACTGTCAGACTCCCATCAGGGCGGGGCCTACTACCTTTTATAAATTTGCTAAATCCCGCCTCCAACTTCCTACTTAAGATCTATCTATGGGACAGAGAGGAGGATGAAGGAGCTTTCCTCTTTTCAGCTCAAACACGTCTGTTGTAGAAACCAGACATGTTTCTAGTCTCCTACGTGAGGCTGCATTTTTCAGCAGACTGTAGGATATCAGTATGTCCAGAATTTATCCATCTAGATCAGGGGTCTGCAACCCATGGCTCCGGAGCCACATGTGGCTCTTTCATCCTTCTGTTGTGGCTCCCTGTGACTTTGGAAAATAGTTAGTATTTTATAAAAATTCAATTTTATTTTAGTTTGTTCATTTTTCATGGCATTTCAAAGGCGCTGCTGGATCCATACGAAGCGCGTGCCACGTAAAAAACAGCTTCCTTAATGAATGAGCTCGTATTTATCGGGCGAGAACTGCAGAGCTGATAGCAGGAGGACACGCGGGGCGGCTTCAATAAACACTCCGTGTCCGGAGTGGTTTTCTGCCGGGAACTTGACGTGACGCGGGGCAGAGAGCAACTCTCTGATGACAGAGAATTTGTGCTCAGTGTTTTTAAACACGCATGTGCAGTGATGTATGTGCAGGGGTGCTCATTACGTCGATTGCGATCGACCAGTCGATCTTCAAGGACGTGAGTGTAGATCGAGACAGAGAAGATTTAAAAAAAAAGGTACTTCCTAAAAATCTACCAGCCAATCAAAATCCTCACCGAAAAGTACGGGACTTAATTGACATGCAGAATGGCCAATCGGACATCCTCTGATACATACGTCACTGCAGACGCGAGAGTTGCTCTCTGCCCCGCAGCACATCATGTCCCAGGCAGAAAACCACTCATAACAACCAAAGTGTTTATTGAAGCCGGCCCACACGTCTCCTCCTGCTATCAGCTCTGCAGTTCTCGGCCGATAAATACGAGCTCATCAAGGAAGCTGCGAGGCACGCGCTTCATACGGAGCCAGCAGCGCCAAATGCCTCATAATCTGCCATGATGCTCCCCGCATTGGACTGTTTACAGCAGAGCATGAATACGATGGTTGCTGCTTTCTGTCTTTGTAATAAAACGCTTCATCTGTTAATACTAAAGTATCTTTATGTAAACTCACTGTGTAGTTTTTAATCATCAGTACATAAACAATAATGTTCAAATAAACATGTAACTAATAAACATGATGATGAAAAGAAAGAAGTACTTTTTTTTAATCTTTTCTGGACCGTGATCTACACTCATGTCCTTGAAAAATGATCGCGATCGACGTAATGAGCACACTTAATATAATGTATACATACATAATATATATAATGATGTCAAAACAGGTTGTGGCTCCGGGTGCTTTTTTTTCATTAGGGGCGGTCCCAAATGGCTCTTTGAGTAAAAAAGGTTGCCGACCCCTGATCTAGATCAAAACAGATGAATACAAGGTTCCCCTGCGTATTTGTGCCTTAATATTCGCAGTTTCACTTATTACTAGATTTTTTTAGTCACATGACCTCACCAGTTCATCACAAACACTCAGATCAAGACGCTTATATGAGCATTTTGCGTCCGAAGGAGGTGCTGTGGGAGAGAAGAGGAGCGGAGATGAAGACCACACCGGCTCGTCGGCTTCTTTGCCGTCTGCCAAGGAATATTTCCCACCTATTTCCAGCGGTTCCTGAATCGCCACCAATGGGAGTTTGTGTCCCTGCATGAAGAAATGGCTTCAGCTGACTCAGACACAGCTGGAAAATATCCTGAAACGCTGAAGAAGATAAACGCAGAGAATAGTTATCATCCAGAGCAAATGCTTAATGTGAACAAAAGCAGCCTCTTCTGGAAGAAGATGACCTCTCCCACTGAACTGATGGAGGAAGAATGGACTCCTGGTTTCAGGACACTCCTATTGTTCGTTATTAAGTACACTATGGTACAGTCTATTGGTCTGAATAAAACAAACACTTCTCAGTAGTCTTAATTATGATCATGCTGTTTTTGGACAAAAAAAACCCCAAAAGCTTTGTTTTTTAGGACATACAGTAGTTTCTGCAGAGCAGCAGTAGTTCGTTAGAAATTCACCTCTAAGTTGTGTGCGGGGGTGTTGATGTGGAGCAAGCCTGCCCCCATTTCCCATCATCCTTCTTCCCCATCATCATTCTTTACACTCTCTCCCACCCCAACTTAACATTAGCAGTGCAACAAAAATGGTGACCAATATTGGAGATATCCAGTTGAACGGTTTTGATCCAGTTTCCAGCTCAGACGAGGAAAACATCATGGATCTAGTCGTCTGCAAACGGAGCGGAGCAGGGAAGTTGTGGCCTAATCATTGTAGTTTGTACAAAAACTGCATTTTTTCATCTGCACCTGATTCACAACAATTTGAATTCAGAAGTGCAGTTTTAATCTTCATTTTCTTTGTATTTGTCCTCCGTCATGAGGAACAAGAACATGTTAAAAACACACACACACAAAAACGATTTTCATTGGAGTGGGCCTTTAAGAAACCTTCAACAACAGTCAGTGGAATTTCTTCTTGACTGCAAATGAAAAAATGGAAAAATAAAATGAAAACCTTTCTTTTAACCCAACTGGATGATGCCTTACAGAGCTGTAGTGATTTTAACATTCATTTAAAGGTTTTATGTGGCTAAAAAAAAAAAGAAAAACACCACAAACTAAAGGTATAACACCATGCGCAGGAACTACTTTGTTTTATCATTTAAGAGTTAAAGACATAATGACCAAATATTTGTTAGTCTTACATAAAAACTAAAGTTAGTGAGTCTATCATTGGTATAAAGGTTTCCTGTTCTCTATTTATTTTTTCATAGGGCAAAAAGGGTCCAAGTATTTCATTTACTGGCTCTTAACTATTCTTTGAGAATCTCATCTTAATGTTGAACATAAATCCATAGTTAACATTCTATACAGATAATGCTTTAGACAATGCTGCGACAAATGTGTCTGACATGCTAAAAATTTGATGAGTGCCATCCTGTTGGAGCGAAATGCATTAAGCAACAACATGCTTCTCTGGATGCACGGCAAAGTGGCTTTATTGTGCTCTGAGCAAAAGGGAGGAAATGAGAATAGAGACGAGGTCCAAAGGCAGTGACAGGAAATGAGTTTTGTTTGTCCTCTGTGGCTCTAGGTACTTCATCAAATTTGTGTATGTGAGAGATATATGGTGTACGTTACCAGGCCTGGAGTGCTGTGGGAAAGCACATAACTGTAGGAAGACGTGTTGACAAGACAGCGAAAAGGCATGTAATTATCTTTTCTTATAGTGAGGCCTCCGAAAAGATCAGACAGATGCAGACACAACAGAAAAGATGAAGAAGATGCTCAAATGAACAAGTGTTACATTTGACGACAGTTTGTTTTCAAACTTTACTCAAAGAAAATGTGCTTCTATGTATAATTACAGCCATTTCACACGACGTTAGATATTTAAAAGAAGCTTTCTCAACTTTTTGATTTTCATAGCAAACACCCACAGAGTTTTCTACATGACTGAGTGTGTTTGCATATATCTTAAGCATGTATTTGTGTTGGGGTATGTCTTTTTCTTTCCATTTTCCTTTCATCCCGTGTCTCAGAGGACAGAAAGGGGAGCGGGAAACTGCAGTGTTTAAAGTGGGCCGCCAGTCAGTTTCCCTGGAGTTTTTCATCCTGTACGGATTCTCATTATTAACAACCTCTGGCACGTCAGGAACGGGGAATGTGAGCGCGCTCTCTAAAAAACGAATACGCACAAATGAGTGTGTGCCGGGCTGATGGGTAGAAGACAGACAGTGACGAAGAGAAGCCAAGAGAGAAAGAAAGAGTCTGTGCACACAAGAGGCCATCGTTTTGTATATTTTTCCAATAAAAACATGTCTGCAAAGGGCAATTTTATTCACAGCAAAAACTGCTGTAACCCAGAGCTTTGACAAGTGCTTACTGTATGGCTTCATGTGCAGCCAACCGATTGTGCTGCACAAAAAGCAGGACAAAACATAGCAGGAGGTGCTGGCTGCTTCCTTTCTAACCTTAAGAAACCACTGCAGAGCGCATGTGAGGCATTGATCCACTCTTGGTCAACAACGTTTAAAGTTACTGGGCTTTAAAAGCACTTCAGTGTTGCCATCAAGAGTGTAATTCTTTAAAACTCATTTGAAAAAATAAAATGATCAAATGTAAACTTTCAAAATATGGTTTTAATTCTTAGCTGCGCAAAGATTGAAATAGTTATTTTATATATTTATTGTAATTCATTAGTATTTGTTCTTTAAACAATGTCTTCATCTTTTTCTCAATGAGTCATAAAAATGACACACAATCGGCATGACTTTAATCTAAAATATCCTTTTTCAGAAGAGTACTGGCTTTATAAGTGAAGCTCTGGTCCAATTCAACAATTGATCTGGCTTGTTACACACCTCTCATCAATTAGACCTTACACTTTCAACCAATAGATAAACTGCCCAACTTTTCTTCTATTATTTGGAATCATATTTTGGACCTTATCAGCACTTTTTATGTTCCTGAATGGTTGTCCACATTCTAGATGGTTTAGCCGGCCGACGTCCACCGGTTTCTTCAACAGGAACAATGCTTTGGGAAGGTCTCCCCCCTGGTCACCATCAGAGTCCCGACCAGGAGTCGGCATCCTGGGGCACGCGGGGGAAAGCACAGGGGTACGCGGGGGTGTGGCAACAATAAGCATTTAATCTGTCATCAGTTTGTATCTTTTAGATTAAAAAAAAAAACATTAAAAAAAATAAAAAACATCGGGTTTCAGTGACAATCTTTTCACACAATGAGCTTTTTTCCCCGTATGGCGTCAGAAGGAAAGGATCCAATCATGCAGCGCTGTTACTGTGACCTCGCCCACTTCTATAAATGCTTCCGCGTCAGCCTGTTAGTCAGGGAGGATAAACCCCCTGAGCAGGAAGACTCGAACACATCCAGAAGGTTTCAGGGATTTAATCAAAAGGCCAAACATAAGAGACAGCATAGAAGACGCTCCAACAGCAAACACAGAATGAAGCGTCCTAACATGAGAAAGATGGATTAGATTAGATAATTGCAGGCAGCTGTGACCAATTCAGGAGAGGCCACAGCCAACCGGCAAAAAACAGAACCTAAAAAACACCACTAGGGGGCGACCCACAGGAAAAAAAAACGACATTTGCCAGATTGAAATGAAAACGCTGCGATAATGAGCCTGAGTTTTTCAAACTGTTGCCGGTGGGTGAGATGACTGATGGGTGGACATGAGCGCATGTCTGAGCGAACTTGTGCGTGCGTGTATGAGTGGGAAAAGTGCAAAGCTGATCCACGACTGCACAGCTGGCTTTTTTGTCATGCTTTTGCCGTCGCAGCAGCTGACATTTATGAAGTTATGAGTTCAGTTTGTTGAATAATAACCAATCAAGGCCAGATTATACGCCAATTATCTTTCTGTTCTGCCAAATGTCAATATGAAATAAGAAAGTTTTAACAACTAAAACTGAACCCCCACACCATTTTCTGGGGATGAAAAAAGAATCACAGTGACAGAATTAACTTCCATAAAGTTACTCAGACCCTGCCTCATAGTGTAACAAAAGAGGTACGGGCCAAAAGCGTCAGCTTATTTTTTCATGTTTGTTGTTGTAAAGTTCTTTGAAATATTGATGGTATTTTGTTCTGACGTATCCCATCCTATTGCTGTAGGTATGACATACCACAAACACAGTACCTTTTGTTTGAAATAAACATAGGTCCAATATTATTTCAACTTTGACTTTTTTCCTTGTGCAATAGCATTATGACAACAATTTTTGGAGTTGATGTCAAAAGAGGTTTTTAAAAAGATGTCTGACCAGCTGTTTGTGAAATAAATAACATTTCAGATATATTGGAAAGGATTTTGTATTATTTTGTATTAGAGTTTGCACTATAGTTGGTGATGGCACCGTTTTTAAGGAGAAAATTTCAAATTGGCACTTCAGGTCACTAACGTTGCTGACCCCTGGCCTAGACAAAGGGGGGGGCCCGAAGGCTGTATTCCCTGCTCTGGTGTGTCCTAACTGGCTGGACACACCTGATCCAGGTAAATCAGCCATGAGTAGGGCAGGGACACCTGGAATTCATGCAGACACACCAGCCCGAGACCTCAAGTCACCCAAGTCTGCAAGTCGTCATCGGCCCAGAGTCTAAACGCTAGAGGTTGTAGACCTATCTGTCAGTAGAACAAACACGTTTTTACTGGCATTCCTGACTTCTTTCCTTATTGAAATGCTATTGGTTAACAGGAAGATGACCCTGTGGAGGAGACTCCGCCCTGAGACTGGAAGGTCCTGAGTTCAAATCCGTGGCCGAGTCATAACAAGCTTTACCCTCACCATTAAAGGGTTGGTTTGGGGGGTTAAACCACCAAATAGTTCCTGAGCGTGGCTGTGTCAGCAGCTCACCGATCCCCCCCAGGGTCAAACGCGGAGGGATCGGTGAGCTGAAATAACGACATAATATCAAAGTAAAAACCAACATCTATCATAACTCATTTTAAACCAACTATGAGGCACTAATTTCCTATCGAACCTTAATGAATATGACCACAACAAAGAGCAAAGTTTAACTTTAAACCATTATCTGTAGCTGCTAACCTCTAGTGTAGAAAATGTACTGGTTTACTAAGCTGCTTCAATACAGACCATTCCACAGAGCGAATAAAGTACAGTTAGAAATACTTCCAAGAGAACCACTATGTGAGACGTAAGGTTTGATAAAACAACTCTAGTCTAAACTCAGTGAGAGAAGTCTGGATCTAGTTAGGTGTGTACCCTAAACCTGGAACAAAGTTGAACTAACCATTGTTTTTTAAGGTTTTGCGCTTTAAAAATGTTCTGTAAAATGATAATTAAACTGGCAGGTTCTGGTTTATTAGGGCCTTTTCACTCTGGTTTGAAAATTACAATTATTTTAAGTCTTGGAGAGTATTGAAATGTTAAATTTAGCAGCTGTCTTTATATTCCAAGCAGGATGGATAATTCCTCTGCAAATGATCCAAAATAATTCCCACACTGGGGAAAGGAAAAAGAAATATTGTGTGCTCAAATATTACCGATTTTGGCTGAGAGCAAGGCAGAACTGAATTCCTGATAATTGGTAAATTGATTAAAATGACCTGTGAATCAACACCATTAAACCTGTAAACTGTCTGCTGCCTGTCATATGAATGCATACACACGCACATGGACGGACGTTCATGCTAACTGGCATGGGATCATCGGAATAATGTTAACACAAAGGTTAAATGAAATTTCAGGTTTAATATGTTGGCAAACATTGACAAACTCCAATAAACTCTGGTGTGAAAAAGTGAAATGACTTTTTGGAGCAGTGCGAAGATGAAAAAAATGGGCATCCATCCCTGCAGCATAAACTGCAAAAAAAAAACCAACTCAATTCATCCCCATCCAACCATCAGCTAACATTTATAATGACAACCAATTATTGTGATTTCTAGTTTTAGTTTGAAAGGTCAAAGACAGCAGGCATTCTTTCCTTTTTGTTGTAAACTCATTAGGTTGCTATCATACCTGAAGCAGACACGTGAGGGTATGATTCACTCATATATTCTCTCTTTTGGGGTCTACGTACAATGAGGGTCATTTTGATGGAAGTCAACATATCACGTCAGCCTTATCTCTGACAAACAGTTTGCAAAGAAGCAACAGAGAGAGAACGACAGAGACAGAACCTGACAGGAAGAAGGGATGGAGGAGATAAAGATGAAGTGAGAAACAGCTCCAGGTCAAAAAGCCACAGGGCTGTCAGTCGTGGCAAGATTCAAAAACCTGCCAGGGTCATCCTGTCACAAAGCAAACAGCTGGGGGACTCACCTTGATCGGGACAACCAAAGCTGGCTTAAATTTTCAGCTTCAACTTTCACCTGACCCCAAACTTTCATGCTGAAAATCTTAGATGTTAAATATTTTAGAGGCATCTTCTCATTTTTATCGTTGACACGCCAGATCAGATCTCAAAGTATACCGGGCTAAACAAATTTGAAAAAAAGAGTTCATTAAAAACTACATCTTTTTTTATATTTCCTGACTTTTTTTCCCGTCTATTACATTTCTGCTCTTTCCCGGCTTTGCAGATGACTCTAATAGACTTGTAAGGATATTAAATAATAAATGATACTGTGGGACTTTATAATGAAAAGCCAAAATTATAAAAACAAATGACCCTGAGAGGAAATGTGCCTTCTAAAACTGCTGACTCTGAGGTTCATATTGCAGCAGTGTTTGGTTCATTAAGCACAGAAGGTGAGATCTTTAGATCAGGACTGGCACACCAATCTCAATGTAGAAGGTCAGTCACTGGTATATCAGTGAAAGCAAAATGTGTTCCCGCTATCACAACGATACAGTCAGTTTTCTATAAAACTGCAAGCATTCCCAAACCCAATATTTAGGTTACTTAACGGTACATTTTTCAACAGATTCTTAAAACATTCATCAAATGCTGATTACATCAGGATACATTGGTATCTATGAAGTATAAAACATGTAATGTGACACTTGGGCATCAATAAACTTCTGTCAAATCAAACAACTTGTTTGCATATGTTGTAAACAGAATTCTTTTCATAAATGTTTGTCTCAATTCTACATCATCTCATGTAGTGTTGGGGAAAAAACCTGGTATGTCAAAGTTATTCACTCATCAATAAACGTCCTGACCCTTAAAAAAAACATTTATTTATTCTGCTAAATAAGATTATATGGACTACATCATAGCAATGTTAGCCTGCTTAGAGGTGGAAATGAGTGCGCTTTCAACTATTAAAGTATTAATTCTAGTAACTTATCTATTTTTATAATCTCCCCATCCTGCTCTTTAATCATCCTCCAACTTCTTGACCCTGTTTTTCCTTTTTTGTACCCTTCTCCCTAAGTTAGGCTTTCATCATGTTTTTATTCGATTATATATTAAATTGGTTTTCAACAGTTTATATTATGTTTAGCTTTAATGTAGAGCTTTGTTTCATTTTCAATTATGCTAAAGCACTTTATTAATAAAGACAATGATAATGAAAACATCCCACTCTCATTCAAATGCAAGCATTTCAAGACATACAATAAGTTTAATGCAGATGTCTCCTGTTGTTCTCTTATATATTTAAGTATCATATTTTTATTGGAGTGCACTCCAGAGGAAGATTTGCTTTTTTGTCAATTCGTGTCAACAAACATAGAAAAAAAACCATCAGAAACTGAGAAAATTAAAGAAAGATCACCAAAATACAGTGACAAACTGGTCTTTGGTGGCTTCTTCAACGTAAAATGACCTCAAAGCAAAGGCTAGTTACCAGGCTTAGCACATCTTCATGGAGTAATCTGAATGTGTTGATGCCATTGACAGTAAATTGGGATGAACAACCCCCAGGGATGAACAACCCCCCTCCCCCTCTCGCCTTTCAAATAGGAAGTTACCGCTGGTCCTGAAAAGTCAAAATCCTATAGAGAAATGAGCAGCTATTATTCAGTCATTATGTTTGTCAGAGTAACCGTTCTTATTCTACTACCTTTTATCAACAGGCTCTTGCTAATGCTAATTTTTTTCATGATATTTTTTGTTGCAGCACAAGCTATTCGAGTTGTAAACTGACCAATCAGATGCCTCAATAAAGGTCTGCTCATGAATGAACAGCTAAACAGAAGGAGGTGAGATTGTTTCTTACAATCTGGTTTAAGTTAAAGGCTCTTCAAAAGCTGAAATATGAGAAAAAAACTGTCTGAGGTTAGATCTTTGGTTTGTTGAAATATTGGACGTTGACAATCCCCCCCTTCAGCAAAAGATAAATCTATAGACATGAAGTGTTTACTTTAAAAGCATACTTCAGAGCACGTCTGTAAACTGAAGCAATCCCTTTGGCTCGCTTATCTTTGTTGTTTGGACAGTCTTGTAAAAGGTTTCTAGCACTAATCTTGCTGAGAGTTTTGTTTCAGACTATTGCTCATTGTTGATTGATTCAGGGGTTGTTTTTGCCACCTCTAATGACATATAATGGGTGCCGTTGTGTATCAGCACCAGCATTTTTCAAGACAAGAACCATAATCCACTTTCTTTTATCAACATATCAGACAAAACATAAAAACTAAAAGATCTGATGTTTCCCCACCCCTGTCTAGTCCTTTTAAGTATAAAACTTTTGGGCTTATCATTATATCTGTTTGACTCTGTTACTACTATATTTCAACAAAAATCTAAGCAATTCAGACTTTAAAGCAATAACAGGTGTGATAAAATTGAACACCTGTGAAACAGGCAGAAAACAGAACGGCTATCCTCAAAGGAAACAAAGAATAGTTGTTGGGTACCTAATGGACTAACTACCATCACCAGTGATTTGAGACTCAGTTCATCTGGCAACCAGTTACTCAGTGAGGTAATTTATACTTGGCTTACACATTTAAAAAAAAAGAAACAGTCCATCTGGCAGCACCCTAAACCAACAACCTTCTAATTAAAATGTAATTAGCACCTTTCTGCTCGTCCAACCACAGTTATCTCTAAGGATGTCTTTTCCATCTGTACCATGCATATACATCATGACACGTGTGAGCGTGCGAAACCCAACATAAATGAAGGTAAACGCTCAACACATCATCCACACATACAGAGACATTTATGTCATTCAAGGTATCCTGACAACACTTCATTACAACATAACTGTCTTTAACCCCAGCTAACAGTACAAACTCTGTATGTTCTTTAACCCATTAAATCAGACGTTGGAGCTCCAGTCAATATGGCCGCCCGTCTACAAGATTCATTTTCATCGAGGGTGAATTAAGGGATCATCTTTCCTGTGTACGTAATATCTTACTTTCCTCAGTTTTGCATTTTAGGACAAAACGCAGAGCCAAAGGCTGAAAACTCACATATGTAGAACTATTACAGTGAATTTATAATCCCTTGTTTTATTCAAACTGAAATGAGGAAGCAATCTCGCAGGGAAAAAAACACCAACAGATATACTGTAAGATGATTTCCTTTCCACAATTCTCCCCCTAATATTTTAAAAAATCTTTTTGAAAAGACAAAAATGGCAATGACATTCTCAACCATCACAAACAACATGTAAAGGTGTTTGTTTCTTTAATGCAGAATTAGTAAAAAAATAACTGATGGCAGTTTTTGCAGATGAAATCCGTAATTTGACAAACAAGCTTGTTTCAGTTGCGGCCTCAACAATTTACCATAATTGTAATAAAGTACATGCAAACCTGATGACAATTAGGAGTCCATGATTCATCAATAGCACTGCTGCACAAATATTAGGAGCTCAAATCACAAGAAAAGCTCAACAGGTTAGTTTAATGACGCAATGTCTTCTGTAACATCAATGTCATATTCATAATCACTTTCTGTGTTTTTATTATTGTATATTTTTATAATTTACAGCAAAGGACAATAACTGTACAGGAATAGAGAATATCATTTATCTCAAATGTTCTCTTCCTAAGACTATCATCACTTTCACAATGAAAGTGTCTACATCACTTAAATTAGACACAACAGTAAATGTGAAGAGCTAAGAGATGGTTTGCAGTAAATCAGGCATTTTCTCCTGTATCGCAAAAGAAAACTGCATTATGTGGCTTTAATCACAAACAATAAGTCTAATTTACATTGTTTGAACATTTTTACTCATTTTCAGTAAAACCAAACCAACTGTTGTGTTTTCATGGAAGTATCTGTTCCTGAGGTGTCATCTTAGAGACAACTTCTTCACTCAAAAACATGTACATTAAAACAGCTAAAACAGAGGAAGAAATTAATAAACACATGCTTCCATTTCTGAGTTTGCATTGATGGGTGTCGGTGCGTGTGCTCAAGCACGTGTGTGTGTGTGTGGGGGGGGGGGTATTAAGCTGTCCCTCTAGATATACAATCTTAATGACTTCTGACTAAAACTGTAATTAAAATATATGGCAGCTTCAGCCCTACCTGTGTGTGTTTGAACGTGTTCCTGTAAATCCGTGCACACGCTAGTGCGTGTGTTTGTTGCAGGCAGCATGTGTGCGCCACTGCAAAGGGACCACAGTGAGCACCAGAGATAAATCACCTCCACATGCAGCTTGCCAGCAAAGGGACATGAGGTGTGGGTGGAAGAGAAATTACAGAGGGGGGTGCAATGGAAAAAGAAGAAAAGGACGGTTAGGGAAATAATAGATCCTAAATTTTCATTAGCTTTCAAATATAACGGTAATAAGACAGCGCAGGTCAAGCTTTATACTGTTGTTGAACACAGTGATATGTCCAATACTTGTTATAGTCGAATTACATGAGCTGACTTATGTAAAGCGATATGCTGTACCATAGTTTGACCGTATTCCCTGCAGTCTTACCCAGGAGTTTGCTGCACGCGGTCATGCCATTGTCTCTACATGTAAAAGTGTAGAACGGAGGCAGAGAAAAAGCAGACAGATGACAAATAGTGACCAGCTGAAGCCACTGGGGTTAAAACCAATTGTTGTAGCAGAAAGAAGACATTATTGGAAAGGGTATTGCCACCATGGGTGTCCCTGCAGAATACCTTTGTCCCTCTCCCGGGATTGGGGAAACAACTTCCCTTTAATAAATACATTTAAAAAATACATATATACCATTCTGGTTGTTGAAAAAAAAGTTAGTTTCAGGAATAAAAATGTGGCAGATGATGTGGCTAAAGGCTGATGGTAAAAATGCAGATCCATTGCAATGGATAAGCAACCACGATGGCTGATCGCTATAGAGGGAAGTGTGTCAGAAAGCACCACTGCAATCAGCCTTTAGCTTTCCCTCACCCGCCTTATCAGTGTATGCCCAATAACAAGACAAGGGAAGCTGTTTGTTTTCAGAGTCCATTCTGTGGCTGACTCGAGAGACATGCTTCTCTGTTGCTGGTGAATGAGATAGCCTTTCGCCGGACTGTATAACCTTTACGAGTTTCCTCACAAACAACCGAAAGCTTGCAATCAAATGAGACCGAGCAAAACAAGAGTCCATCCCAAGCTGAAAGAGTGGCTAGATGATCCAGATGGGTTTTACTGTCTAACGTAGAGATATGAATCTAGATATTGAGATTAAAAAAAGAAAAAACTAATCAGGCCTTTCGAGCTTTATATGGCTTTGCTTTTCATGCTTGGCACACATGCCTTGTATTTGGAGTAAACTAAGAAGAGTAGAAGGATTTGATTTTGGGACAGGGTGGACATATTGATTTTCTTGACATTGCCTTCTCCTTGCTATATCAGAAGAATTCTGCTTTTAGCTCTAACTGTCTATTTGCTGCACAAGCTGGATCATCTTATCAGTAAAGATAAAATAATGGTAAGAAATCAGATTCTGCTGCAGGAGAGCATCTCTGGCTGGCTGTCAAGTTTCCTATAAGAATCCATTAACAGAGCTGTAGAACATAGTGGGAAGTCAGGGAGTCAATACAACAACAAAGCTATTTCACTTAAACAAATAGAGCTGAATGAGCCCTTCTCCCCCAGGGTCACCATCTCCACAGAGACTGACAGACTGACTCTGGAGTTTATTTGCAAGTCGTTGCTTTTCAGACAAGCTCCCTACACTTAAGTTTTTGTGCTATCATTTATCAGAGCTGGTCTCTGTGGCTGCTGCCATTCCTGGATTCACCGTTTCCTCTCAGCCTCAGCAGGGTGGAGGTATCACGGATGAGCTTCACCCACGAGGACGGCCATCTTTGGTTGTGTCCAGATTCCCCCAACATTCCTTAATCCCAAAAAACTATATGGTTCGGGATTTTGAGGGGCCTATCTCACAGGAGGCCGTGGTGCAGCGGTAGGGCGGTCGACTCATGATCGTAAGATTGCAGGTTCGATTCCCGCCTTGCACGCCCATGTGTCGAAGTGTCCTTGGGCAAGACACTAAACCCCACCTTGCCTCTGGTGGTAGGTTGGCGCCAGTGTTCGGCAGCAGAGCTGCCGCCAGTGTGTGAATGTGTGTGTGCATGGGTGTGACTGTAAAGCGCTTTGGGCCTTTGTAAGAAGGCAGAAAGCGCTATATAAGTATACGCCATTTACCATTTACGCCATATCATGCAAAATCAACTTTTTTCAGCTTTTAAGTGTATAATAATGCTAATTCCACACAAAAAACAAGCCCAAAATGGTATTTTGATCCATTCACGTGTTTCTGAGCATTCCTCTAAAAACCTGCTCTTTTAGCACCAGCCCCTCACCAATCCACCAAATCAAGCAGGTTCCCACATTGTGACGTGACAAAGTGAGGAACCGCCCCTTCCAGGAAGAGTCTGTGCTGCCAGCCCCGCCCCCAGGATAACACACATGCCCACTTTCTCAGTGGAGCTAGCAGTGATCGGCAAAACGCTTTAATTTTATATGCAAAATATGAACATCCATCTTTACAAAAGTTAAGATGTGATTTGTTTTCGTGGGAGAAACGCAAACATGCTGCCGAAGCCGGCTCTAGGTTGACATCATTAAATGGGCGGCACCCACAAGGAGTGAAAGGCGGACCCTCAGAGATCAAGTTGTCTTACTTTCAGCTAGGAAAATAGGTAGGAAATCGCAAAAATAACAAATATTTCATTAAAAATATCATTTTTAGTGTGCCAAAGGTAATATATTATCATATATATGGATATAGTTTATTCTAAAAGGCTTAAGAAAAAGCATTATATAAGCCCTTTAATGCAATTTAGACCCATACTTTTCTTTTTTGTTTTAAGGATGTCATCCATTTGCTAAAGTGAAAACCCAACAAATATTGATGAAGACTATTTATGAACCCACTGTGTTCTATACTTGCTAACTAACTTAGTGATGCTAATACTTGGTTGATTTATGAAAAAAATAAATATTTCAAAGTGTTCAAATGCTTTGTAATGTTCGTTCAACAATCTATTGAGCATTGCTGCACAATAGTTTTTTGCAGAGAATTCTGGGAAATTTTCAGGGCACTGGATTTTGGAATTGTCTGAATTCCCACCTTAACCACTAACTACTAAAAAACTATATAGTGCCCTGAATTTTAAAAGTAATTCAGACACCATGCTGAAGACTTTTTTTTTTTTTTTAAACGGCGGATATGAGGTCATCGATTTTCACAAAGTTAAAATCTAATTAATACGAGCTTTTTGCGATGATAATGTATGAATCCACTGTTTTCTGGAGATAAAAACGATGATTAATTTGAAAAAAATACACTTTTAAATGCATTATTTCCCTGGTTTTTCGCTGAGACTTCTGGGACATTTCTAGGACACTGGATTTTGGAATTGTAGATTCGGACACCAATACAAAATGGCGAACGCACTATATAGTGCGCTACATAGCGGTTAGGGGGAGAATTCGGACATAGTGTTAGACATGCCAACAAAATGGCGGACATCCTATTTAGTGCAGTGCCAGAATTTGGACAAAGCCAATTCAAAGAATAATTTGACATCAGAGTTGAGGACGTATGGCAGGGCTGTTTGTCAAACGCAGTGATGAAATGCTTATTACTCATCAGAGAGCAGCCTCTGCATTTTCTTCTCCTAACAAAATAATGCAACTGCACTTCTAGCAGGACAGTGTGCTTTACTGTGTGTCTTTGGGTTGTCATGGTAATCTAAAGCCTTTCATGAAGCCTTTAATGTCTTTAACTATTTTTTTTTTATCAGATAAAATCAAAGGCTGCAGCTTCTTTCCTTTGGACTTTCTTTCAAACAGCAGCGCTCCAACCCAGCAGTCTAAATCAAGACAGAATTGTTGTCAACCATGTTGAGAGGACAGGGAGCGTGTTAGCTCCAGCAGATTGAATTAAGCCGAATCCCCCAAAGATCCTCACATTCAGGCAGGATTCAGGTCAATGTTGAGATGACAAGCAGCACTGTATTGATTTCTCCCGGTTCCCAATCATATCGCTCCTCTTCTTCTGGCTAATTCAATTCCCCCACAGACAGTTCACAATTCGGTTCATAATTATGAAGGTACCAAATTACAATGTATCTTGCCAAAGAAATTAGATTAGGAGCTTCAAACTGCGCTCTTTGATTACATCAAATACCTATTGTTGGATGGGTTGTGACAAATTTGTGTGTCTGCTCACAGAAGCGTAATGTGTTGTTGGAGTGGTAATGCAACTACAACTGTTCTCCCAAATTAAATTCATGTCATGTATAAATGAAGTGCTATTCTCACAGTGGGACCATTTTTCCAAACTTCGTAAGTTAATGAACACCTGTCAGTGAAACAAATGTGTGGCGTTCACACGGGGAGCTGCTGTGTGTGGAGATCCTTGTTTTGGCCTTCACCTGAAAGTCATGGCAAAGGGCAAATGGCTTTGTAATGACAAGGAGCTCAGCATAGTGCATTGATTTGTTTACTAATAGCTGATGGAAACCCTAGAGTGCCTCTTCCATTTACCACCAGCCGTAGGGAGATGAATGATTAATAGCTTCTTAGCTTTTTTTAGCTTTAAAACTCCATTCTGTAACTTAATCCGAATACAAAAAAAAAAAAAAAAAAAGCTTTCCAAACAATTAAAAAGCTTTCATGTAGCAGAAAACTGAGTTCAGATAAGATAAAACAGTAGGTAGCTGTGAAGGAGAAAACTGTAAACCAATCTACTACAAACTTTAAATAATGACTGCCTTCCATGTATGATGCCTCAGTTTGTTATTGAATCTCAAAAGATATTTTTTTGCAATTTAATAACAGACAAAGCACTTAATAGACTCTGCCAAACATCAGGTTGCTTGAACCATCTCAGAAGACAGACAAAGGATGAGAGATAATTTCATCTGCAGATAAACCCAAAAAGCAGACATAGATCTAGCACAGAAAACAGAACACTTTAATTTTTCTTCCCTCAAGGCTACAAAGGAGAGAGACCAGGCAACGGAGAGATGGGGAGGCTGCAAACAAATAGATAAAAACATTGATATAATTAAACTTGACTTGTTCCTAGCACCCACTAAACCCTGCGTCCTCCTGTAGGCAGTCCTGGACCCACCACAAACACCCACAAAAATGGCCAAACTCTTCCCCTGCAAGCATCCACACCAACAAGCACGCACATGCACAAAGAGAACATCTGGAGGGTGCATCATTGGACCTAGCCTTGTGCCAACTTGCCTAATAGCCTATGGAGTCAATTATAAGAGGGTAGAAATGCTCTGGCTTAATCGCTAATGACGCCATCTGGATAAAAGCAGATTTCAGAGAGGAACTTTTGCATCTTCATCTTACCTGGTCATCTGGGGATGTCTCATCTGATCACTGGCACAACAAGAGTTTCAATAGTTTTTTATGTATTTTAATACACCCCTGAAATACAGAGACAAATAGTTTCTACTAATTAATGTGATTTCATAAGGGAAAAAAGGACATTTGGCCAGTAAACTCAAATTGAAAAGTCAGTTGGCAAAAGGGACAGAAGCAACTTTGTTTTCCAAATTGATGTATTGAAAATCATTGTAGACTTTTAACCAACTGCTCATATTCTAGCATTTTCATTTAACCAAATATTCTTCTGCTTCCTGCACACTGCAGCATCAATTTACCCCTCCACACCAGATGATAGTTTTACAAATGTGCTCCTGCAACAGCCAGTACAGCTGAAGGCCAGCGACTGAGGTTATTCATCAAGACCTGGGACGAACGGTGGCAGGGGCACTGGGCAGCCAGGTAGGAAGCCATGAAGACAAGCCAGACATGAGACAACACTGAGATTGCTCTAAAATCACAAGGGACTGGGGGAGTCTAGAGACAGGGGGAGAAGGACAAGAGTGGGAGGGATGGAAAGCAGAATGATTGAAAAAGAAATTCACTTAGTGACTAGCATAGCACTGCTCACAAATCCAGCTTGGCATGAAGGACAATTTGAAACCAAAATAGGCAGGCCTATCAAAGTGAAGAAAATCCAGAGGAGTGAAACTGAAAACCCATAATATCTGTAATGTGGGAAACCTACACCTATAGAAAATAAAATCTTTCCCCTATCAATTGGCTCTATAGTTTCTCATATAGATCAACAATGTTCTTTATCTTTAAATGAAAGAACATTGCTGCTGCTACAGTATAGGCAAAAGAGTGTAGTGCTGCTTTCAAATTTGAAAGAGCACAGTGCTCTGAGGAAGGAAAATCAAATCCATAATGGCATGCAGTCCAGACTCCTTAACATCACTGTTGTCTTTTTTTAAGCAGAGTTTCTTCTGTAAATTGGAGCCCTTATGTGGGCTGTTAGAGGAAGCACCAAAGCAAACTGGATGACTGTAATGATTTAGTGCAGAAAACGACTGGACAGACATGTTCACAGTGAAGCTGAAGAAAAATTCTATACATTTTTAATAAAACACAAAGATCAGGGAAGGAAGTTAAAGGCAAGATGTAATCATGTATCCAAGTTAGACAGAAAAACGTGACAACGAGATGAAAACATGTTTGTCTTAATTGAAAGTTAGACAGTGGAAAGACTGCTGCGGCCACAAGGTACAACAAATGTGTGTTTGATTTGTTTTTATTTGTCTGGGAAGGGGTTAAAGAAATAAGAGTTGGGGCTAATGGCTCTCTGACAAATGAAGAACGGGGTATATGAACCATGAAATGAACATTCCTGCAATTGGGAGGCAGGAGGCTTTCAGCACCGGGGTCAGCAGCAAAGTGCCTGCAACATCTCATTGGTTGAGCGATGGCTAAAAGGAGAACAACAGCAGACGACAGACTAGCCAGCAAACAGAGGAAAAAAATGAGAAACGATTAAATAGATTAGTGGAACAGAGCAGAATGTTTAGGAAGCAAAATAGATACGCTCAAATTTATGGATCACAAAAGGAAAAAGTCACATCATTAACAAGCTACTATGACAGGGTAAAAATGCCAGTTACCCTGCATGCCCCCATTGCTGCTGCAGATGCTATACATATGTATAAAACATAAAGAAACCCCCCAGAAAATGCTTCTTCTCTCAGAAACGGCAGAAATAGCTGTCCTCACAGCTGTCAGCCCGTCTGTCTCCTGGTGAGGTGTGCAGGAGTTTATCAGGCTAAAGCAGAAGGCAGAGCCCAGATAAAGTTAGAAGGAGAAAATAACCTCTACCACCGGACACCCCCACTGTTAGAGAATGTTCCTTCCCCCAATAATTATTGTGGTTGTGAGTCATACAGGCCTTAAAGAGTAAATAAGTCATTAACTATGCTAGCTTGCAGGGTGCCCTGAGCCAGGACCTTTATTTGTTGCAGAGAAATGGAAGTAGTTGGCCCCTGCAGGTACAGGGGCTGAGGTTAATGCAGTTGGGTTTATGATGGACAGGCAGGTTTTTAAGTGAAACAAGCTCACTGGAAAAAAACAAAACAAAAAAACAAGCAAAAGTGAAGATTTCCTCTGCATTTTTTTTATTTAAAACTACAGTTTATCTAATATGCCATAAAAAAGCGGTCCTTTAAACGCAAATGTATATTACCGATATGTTAATTAGAACAATCAAAATCTAGAATACCTAATCATAGGATTTTAAAATTAATTCTGGAGCAGTTATTTATTTGAATTTTAGGGAAATATTTTGTAGTTTAGATTTTAGCATTGTAATTATTGTATTAAAATAAGATAAAATGGGATATAAAAAGGAAAACAAATTATAACCTATGATATTTCTGGAAAAAAAATTCTGGAGACAAAAAACAAATAACGAAATACGGCAACAAGAAAGGATTCCTCTGAAACTGACGTCAATCTGTTTGTTATCTCCAGGCGACCAAAACATAAAATGGTTACTGTAAAGATTAAACCAACAGTAAAGTTGGTAAACCTTTTTTTTTAAGTGGATTTTCTATCAAGTCATGACATGTAGCTCTCACTAATATTAACATCTTTGACGATGTGTTTTTCTGACTCAGTTGATAATGTTGATCACAATGCTAGCACTTTTAGCCACATTAGCATAACTAGCAAAGTTGGCAGCTCAGATAGCCTAGCAAGAGATGGATGAGATAGATGTGAATGGTGGCTGCTCAGCAAGTAAGGTCAGGTCAAAGGTGGGTGGCGAGAGCCCCGGTGGCACCTCCACACCTCCCCAAGGGCAGCGCTGGTGGGCAGAGGCGGACAGCGATGACGGGTGGCGTGTTGAGGTGGGCGCACGGCTGAGAGCGGGTAGCGCCTGCGGACCATACAACGTCGCTAAAGGCTTTATTTCTAATTATTTTTCCACGGTTTTAGTTCTTTACTAAAATCCACTTATCTTTTTGGGGAGGCCGTGGTGCAGCTGTGGAGCGGTTGACCTCTGATCAGAAGATTGCAGGTTCTATGGATGGTTCTGACCCACATGTTGAAATGTCCCCACCTTGCCTCTGCTGGAAGGTTGGCGCCAGTATTTGGCAGCGGAGCCGCCACCAGTGTGTGAATAAGTGAAAGGGACTGTGACTGAAAGCGCTTTAGGGCTTTGAGAAAGGTAGAAATGTAAACACGTATAAACCAGTAACCACTTTTTTTTAAATTCATGTTTCAGGCTTTACAGGGCTTTACGGAAAACCTAACCTTGATATATTGATAATTTAGGGAGAACTGCTTGTCAAGTTCAGATTTAGCATTTTTTATTTATTGTTTGCTAGTTATCTTTAAGTGGATTGTCCATGTTGTGTCCTTGTCATATTTGACATCACCCAATAGAAAACCCAGCTTACTCATTAATTAGTTGCCGTGTTCAAAGGGCTTGATCCAGGATTCATTTTCAAACCTTTGCCATGAATATACACCAGCAAACTTGATTTAATGCAGATTCTCATGTTTAGGACATTTTGTGTTTCTGTAGTTTTTCTCAAGACGTGTTTTCATTTTGGGGATTTTTTTTATGATAAATATTAGAGACAGAAAATTGTGTGCAAATTGTGATAGAATACTTTCTTTATGTAGTGATGTCTTTGATTAAATGACAAGTCAAAGTGGATGTATATTATATAGGAGTCAAAAACTGCCTGAAAAGGTTGAGTCCAAACACAAAAACAAAAAAAGCTGGAAGTCTAAATGAAAACATTTTATACCATCACTCCCCATCAGGGAGCTATGGGGGCTAGTTTTACTCTAATAAGACTATCATTAAAGTCTCCATCAGCTGTCTTTCTGTCACACATCTTTATGTACTTTCAAACACATAAACACACACGAGTGAGAAAGCACGGAAAGACTTTGTGGCTCCCACATACCGCCAGTCCATCAACGAATGTGTTTGCAAATGTATGCCTGTGTGTGGGGAAAGATTTAAAACCAATGGTAATTACACATTTGTCACATGAAAAATTTTTCTCCCTACTTTGAATTAGCGGCAGCAGTCTGATTAATTCAGCAACCCTCACGTTCGAACAGCTCATTATACATAAAACTTCCACTCCTCTGTCTTTTTTATCTATGTCTTCGCCCATTCAATTTCTCCACTCATTCCCTTGGTCCTTGACATTTCAGGCTTTTCATTTGAGTGTACTGATGTATGTGTGCCTGCCAAATCCAGTAGCCACAGAGGCAAGCTTTTCCATGGGAATTCAGGGTTTGACAGTACTCATAGGCTGTCATTGTCTTGTTGGCTAACGATGACAAGACAATTAGAGTGAAGGGGAACGCTGTGTTTCTTGCTGTGTACCTCTGCACCTTTCAAGTGAATCGCCTAGCCCATTAAAAGTGGGAAAAAGTTTTTGAGAGAAAATGTTGAAACCGTAGCCAGGCTATTGCTGTCTTTTACTGTTTTTTTGTGTGTTTTTTTTCTCATTTCAACCAATTAAAATGTATGGCATAAAGTCACAGATTAAGAGTACAAATGTGTGTGCAATCTGAAATAACTTCTGCTCTGTATCGATTACCCTCCAGTTTTCTTCACTTCAGTTCCAGCTTGTGTCAATAGCCTCAAATCCTCAGCATAAACCACAGGATTGTGTTATCTATGACAACTGGGCTGTCAAAGAAATTCTTGTTTCAATTTTGCTATGGAACACAGTTTTTCTGTTTAAGCTATTTCCATACTCATTCCCTTGGTGAGCCTACAAGCACAGTCCAACACGTCCCCAGAGAAGCTAAATCACAGCATTAGAAAGACAAACAACATCTGTTTACTCTCAAACAAGAAGCTCTCCAGCAAAGTGTCTGGACATTTCCCACATGTCGAGTGAGCACAGCAGAAAGGTGCCTCCATCACACCAATCTGAGATGTGCTTTTAAGTGAATTCCTTAAACTTTAAGAGTTAATCGATTCTATGTATAGGCCTTCACTAAAATTGCAATCTAATCTGCCTTAGTCACAACTGCCCTAGCAGGGGGACACGGGCTGTCTGCAGGCGAAAAAATGGACAAACTTATACGGAGCAAGCAGATGGCCCGCAAAAAATGCCAGGGCCGTAGACCACTCAGTGAGCCCGTAGAGCCAAAATGTTTTTCTACAGGCATGCTGCGGGTGACAGGTTTTAGTGAATCAAATCAAATCAAACTTTATTTATAAAATAGCACTTCTCATGCATTGCTCAGTTCGAAGCGCTTTAACATTACAAACAAAAAACAACCTACCCTTTACCCATCCCACTCCCCTCCGTTAAAACATGACCCATGACCCCCACGTACAATGCATAATGACTATGCAACTTCTATTAAAAAAAAAAACACTTGTGCAACTCGAATGGAATAGTAAGAGGGATGTAGGAGAGACGTGGGAATGTCCGACGCATTTTTACATTTTAAATCCAGATCCTGCAGGATTAGTGCAAAGAGCCTGTTAAGGAATGAGGACATTAGACCATCAGAGCATAGTTTGTGCAGGCATCCTACAGGTCTCCATCTCCTACATAGTGTTTGCGTGAGGGCAGTAAGGAGCCAGTGCTAGCACCTTATGAATGACGGGTGTAAGGCCCCTGTACAACACCATCATTCAATGTCAGAAGTTAGTGCAAACTACAAATTCTTACCAATGCATTTACCACACACAGTAGTACGTTCCATTCTTATTGAGCTCATCGTACAAGCCTTGAATGATCTGCAAGATACACCTGTGCTCCTTTAAAGGTGAGGCCACTCTTCTCTTTGTCCCTCCATGGCTCCATACAGGTCAACCCCCATATGGGTGCATGTGACTAAGGCTTTACACGGCGCCAACCTGTGACCACCAGGAGCAACGTGGACGTCAGTGTCTTGCCCAAAGACATTTAGAGGCATGGGCGGCTGAGGTGGGAACTGACTGAAGCTTTATCTTTTCTAATACTCATTATGAAAAAAATTTGAGGAAACTGTTTCTGGGCGGCAGAAACCAAAGATGAGGGCCAACTCCAACAAGCAGAGACCACAGAGATCTTTCTGCTGGCAAATACTGCTGACATCATCTACCCCAAAAGATGGAGCTGAGCATAGACCACAGCATATCACACATTGAGATAAATACACTGAAACACACACTGTACTCTAAGACCAACATATTAAATCATACTCTGTGTTTGTTAGAGACAGGGCATATGCGCACTTGCCATTAGAGTAACTATAAATGCATCTTCTCACAGCCTGCTGCTTGGACCAGCATGCCACTAGCAGCTATACGCCCACCCAGTGTTACTGACAGTAAGAAAGACCAAAATAGCTCAAGTGGCCTGACCTTGCCACGTAGGAAATGAACACAGCCTAAAGATGTCTCATTCTAATGCCGAAACATGAGGCTGTTGGACACTCCCACAGACAAAAAGGAAAAACAGCTGTGTTTACTACTTTTCAAAACTAAGATTACCTATTTTATAGAAGGTTTAGGTAGCTGTGGAGTGGAACAACTCCCTCTGATGGTAAGAAAAGTCAAACAATTGCGAAAACACTGGGGTTTTAGTAATAAATATTACAGATGTAGCATCAACAACAATGACAACAAGACATTTTTTACATATGTGATATTTATATAAAGCAGTTCCTCATTTATTACAGGAGTTTTGTTTTAAAAAAAATAACCCGTGATAGACAAAATCCACAAAGTAGTCATTTTTATTATTTTTTACAATTAAATAGATGCTGTCTTTTGACTACCATAACTCTTAAACTGTTTAGGTAATTCACGTAAGTCTGGGTGATTCCGATGCAGAGAAAGCAGCTTTGTGCTGACAGTTAACACTTTACTAACCAGAAGTTGCTTTTCTCCAAGTTGAGAAACCTTTAGAATTTTGCTTATGGTCAAAAAGTCATGGTAGTGCAAAGAATGTGTGTGATTTAGGTGTTGCCGGTGTCATCTCCTATGTTAAAGGGTTAGACAAGACATTTGCAAAAAGAATAAGCCAGTATTACAGAAAGAAACCAAAGACCTGCAAGCAATCCAATATTCATGTACATTTCTAAACAGTACAGGAGACATGACATGGAGGAGGTTGATTGACAGCCCATTAGAATGCAGAACACGATGAACTGTGAAAAATACAAATAAAAAATGCTAAATTGCACTTAAAATTTGCGAAACAGCGAGACCGAAAAGTAAACTGCGATACAGGGAACCATTGCACTGAAATCAAGATGCGTTTAAGTTTAAGTGGCTAATAAACTGGGAAATCTGCAGAAGAGATGCTCAAGCTATCAAACTGTATTAAAAGTTTAAACATAAAGTTCTCAAAAATATCAAGACACCGAGTTGGCATAAAAGAAAATGGATCAACTGTTCAACATCTTGAAAGTAATCTCAGGCACAAGCCAGAGACCAAGATTACATAGATTGCAAATGCTGAAAGGATGAAACGCACACCTCAGTATGTGCTTTTTGGATGCAAGCCCCACAACCCTGATGCATATTCAGTCATATTTAAATATAAAAGTGTTGGATGATAAGAATGCAACACTTTAGGGCTCCATGCAATCTAAAAACATCACCGTTCTCTGCTGTCATTGCCAAAATTCATAGCAAAATGTTAGAAGCCGTCCTAGGTGTAGCTCACCTTTAAACATGGCGACCTGTGATGGCAACCGATAAATGAGCATTTTTCTAACATTTCAGTTGTTAAGTTAGTCCAATCAACGGGGATATTTATTGGAAGAATAGAGAAAAACAGGTTTATAGTTTCCACACTCTACTCTTTGAGGTTGGATTCTGGAAGGGTAACTTCTCAGCGCCCCCCCCACCACCACAGCCACCGTAAAGCAGCAGTCAACAGACAGCTCAGCCCATCAGCACACTGTTAAATTACAGCCATCAACCCTTCCTTCCCCCCTCTAGATCCAAACCCTCATCTCTAGCACCAGGAGAACAATCTGCCGAGTAATTAGCCTCCATCAGCAGACAGTTACATAGAGAAGGAGGATGTTTGGCTTGATTAATTTATTAAACCGCACAAACAAAAAAACAAAAGCAGCATCAAAGAGGCTCTGCGGCTCTCCTTCAAACCTCTTATCTGTTTCCTAAACACAGAATACAGGGAGCGTCTTCTCCCAAGCCACAAGTTGGCATAATTAGCTAAATGTGTTCATTGCTGCAAGAGTATGTGTTTTCTGTGATTAGACCCAGTCCTCCAACCGCTATCTAAAATAAGCAAGTGGTTAACGACAACATGAAGCCACCCCCCACCCCCCAGGCCAACATGCACATCACACGTCTGGGCTCTTACACATTAAACAATACTTTAATTACAACATTTATACCCCCCCCCCCCACACACACACACTGTATCCTGTGTTTCCCCAACCCCCAACCCACAAATCTGCGAATCTGGAATTGAATTTAGCCCAAGTTGGGGGCTGTGTTGGCATGAAAAGACGATTTGATTAGAACGGCAGTTGTTTCATTTGTGGTGCAGCAGATTGCAGAGCCTCTCTATCCGGTGTGCAATCTGTATTCATTACTCTGTGTAAAAGGATGATCCATGTCCTGACACCAGACTCATCATTTCATGCACATGCACAGCAGCTCCACATGGGCCCTACCCAGTCTCCAGAAAAAAGAGCCTCCTGCTGGAATCCCAGCATATTTGCTCCCTATTTCCCCATACCTAACACATTCTGCCCCTATGATAATGTACGGCATTCTTTTTGTTTTGAACCTATTTCTCTGGTTACTTCTAAGCTTCAAAGGAGTGAAGCTGTGGCATGTGAATTTATATAAAATGTTGGTGTACAGGTACTCTGTGTTAAATTGCAATTAAGTGTTATTTAAATACTCAAACACTATTATATAAAGTTAGTTTTATTCTGTAAAAAGTCCAATCAAACTGTACACCATTTAAAGCACTAGAATCTTTGAACACACAACTCTTTCTTTCTGCCTCCTCTCCTCACTTGCTCTTTGCCCTGCCTCATTTCTTCTATTTCACGTGGTGCCCTTGAATTCAGCCCTCTTGACTCAACGAATGAAAGGCCTGCTGGCTTCCTGGAACTACCAGCCTCCGTGTTATAATCTTTCATACCTACACAACCCTCTGTGTGCTCCACAGTTATAGTCATAATGTAACAGCTCAATGCAGAGGGGAAAGGACACAAGCTTTTGTCATTTGACTGAACAACATTCACTATTTTTCAGAAAACTATAAATCATGCAAATATATGTATATATGTGTGTGTGTGTGAGTGTGTAGGTGTGTGTGTGAGTGTGTAGGTGTGTGTGTGTGTGTGTGTTTTTTTTTTCAATTCCACAATTCTAAAAAGAATACAGCAATATAGCAGAGAATCTAACACTAACAAAAAGGTGATTTTCCTCAGAGTGGGTTTTTTATTTACCAAGAGCCAGTGTTGGTAAAAACAAAACATTCATCTTTTCTTTGATTTGTTGAGTGTTTAAAATATACTGTAATGCAATCATTCAGTGTCTTGGGAAATTGTCACTTTTTATTTAGTACAGATGAGATGATTTATGATTGGTAAAAGGAGATACAAAAATGTTTAAAAAACAAATTATTTATAAAATATGTTTCCTAATACAATAGCTTATGCCTTTGTGGCCTTTAGAAAAAAAAAATATTTCCTACATGTGTAATAATACTTTGTAAATACTTGAACAGGAATTTTGGAGCAGCTTGGAAATGAACAAAAACAGCATAAAAGTGGCTTCAGTGGCAAAACAACAGTTTTAAAAACAGGCATGATAGACAATAATAGAAGTTAAGAAGAAAATGGTTAGCCTTGGTTTGCTCCAACCATCAATCAGCTGTCAATAATTCATGACCACTTTATTCTGGCAATGGTTAGCCATCCACTGGAGTTTACTGGAGACCTGTCCATCCTTTCGTTCCTCTGCCATTGCTGTAGGAGATCACAACTCAGACAAGAAGACAGAAAGGCACATGGAGCTCAGAGCTAAGATGGGAGGAGACGGGAGTCACCACACAAGGGTGAAGTGGGGGCGACAAAAGGGTCTGTGGATGGAATTATAACAAAGCAGGGTGACGTTCTCCACAGAAATGACAGAGGACTTAACCTGTCCAGAACAGATGAAAAGAAAGCTATATCTGCTTCCTTGTATGCAGTGGTTACACGCACCATCGCCTCAAAGTTAATCTGTTTTTAGAAAAAACTTTTGCTAACATGAACATTTGTTTTCTTGTCAACAAAATTGTCCTCCTGCTTGTTTCTGTCTCTGCAAGGAAAGGCAATCAATGGGTGACATTGTCATTACCTCATGAAGACCTGAGGTGCCTTCCAGACACAAAAACTCCAGCATGCAATATTCTGCATTTGTTCCAAATGCTTTATTTGACCCTTTTTTGCATGTGTTCATGTTGATTTTTTTCCTACGGCCATGCTGCAAGCAACAGGCCGTGAGGAACACTTCAATAACGCAAAATAAACTAACATTTTAGCGTCTAGGACATTACCTACGTACATTTGAGGAGTTGTGAGAGTTATACCTATGTGTGAATGTAATCAGGTTTGGTTGTGTGCACTGCAGAGCCCTACACCATCCTAAGAATATTTGGAAGGAGATTCTAGAAACTTGATTGGTTGGTCAAAATTCACCTCTCATTGGTTCTTCCAGACATGCCAAATATGGTAAAAAAAAATGTTTTGTAGGTTTTGTTTTGTGCCTGTAGCCTGAAACATAAAACTTGTATTTTTAAAATGTGTGCAAGTTAACATAAGTTACATGTACGAAATGTGAGCTAGCGCTGTCCCAACCCTGGCCCTCGTGGCACATTGTACTGCATTTTTTGAATCCAACACTACTCAAAGACACCTGCCTTTGATGACTGAGCTGAATCAGGTGTGCATGGAAAACATGCAGGACAATGTGCCCCAAGGTCCAGGGCTGGGAAACACTGAGCTAAAGGAAGAAAACAAAAGTTTGAAGTACAAAACGAAAGTTTTAATTACAAAACCAATTAGTTCCATAAACCTAAATTTGTTTACATGAGTAGCTGTGGTTACATGTGGAAAATGTACATGCGCCCAGAAAAACTTTGTCTTATTATAGCAAGCGTTTACATACGCCACATGAGGTCGGAATAAATCATTTTGACCTGCAGAACTCTCTAAAATACAGGATACGGCCATAGAAAAAGAAGTATTGAGTTCCGTTGTAAACAAAGCTGCGGCATAGAGCCAGATGATCTTCTAAATGTGCTTTTATTATCAATGTGATTAATATAAAGTGCCTGTTCACTCATAATTTTCTAAATAGTTGGCTCCAGTGCTTTATTCTTGGCTGCACTGACCCTGAAGAAGGGTTAGGGTTAGGCTAACAACAACATTTAGCTTTGGATGAAGTTAAAATCCACGTGGTCCATGCCGCAATGTGCATCTTGGCTGCATGTAAACATGTGGGAATAACGTCAGCCTTTATTTTGCCTGGACACGACTGGAAACACAAATTCACATGATTGTTTACACTTTTTCGTAGTACTGTACGACGCTGCATTTCCGGATTCAATAGCCAGCTCACACAGCGTCCGGAATCTGTTCGGAGACATGGTTTGCTCGCGCGGAGCAGCCAGCCGGTCCTGTTCGTACTCCATGACGTAAAAGCATATGCAGTAATGACCCACAATCGGAATAGATTGTTTATATGCATCATGATCAGAATAACAATCGGCATAACCCACCTATCTCAATCGGAATGAGTCTGATCGGGTCAGAGTATTCCAAACGGTGCATTTATATGACTTTTTTTATTCTGATCATGCTTTTATTCCGATTACTTTTGTCCACGTAAATGCAGCTAATGCCGAGAGAACTCACTTCAATTGCTATAAAGGAATACTTCTTTGTTTTTGATACTTAACTAAAGTAATGAATTCTGACGGCTGCTACTGATCACATATCTGTCAGGTAATTTCATTTAACTAGTGAGTGTTTTCACATTTTGAGCTCTTGCTGCAAAACTGTGAGATTCTTTTGTAAATAAGTTCTCAACACAACATCAAGAATTATGATGATACCAAGAACAGTCGACTTAAGGTCACCAAACTGTAGAAAACAATCATTTGTACATTAATCTTAAAATAACAATAAAAGAATCATCTCTTGAGTCATTTTGAGGAATCAGCAGCACTTTAAAAAATAAAGCATTGTTTTTCGTAATTCTGCAAATGCTCCATTCCATTACTGAAATAATGTTTCTACAAAGCTCCTCATTGCTTCCAGCTGCTTCACAAAAGAGAAACAGGAAAAGACTTTGCAGACGTAAATTTTGCATATATATTATTTTGCATACTTCTAACCCTCTAATCTCTATCTTTTTATTGCTTATCTGCAGCTGAAATATAAACATCTACTGATTAGGAAAATACGTAGTGCATATTTTGTACGACTAATAGTTAAAGCTTTCACTTAACGCTTGGGTCTTTTTGTTTTGGATTAAAGATAAAAAATTAAAGTGGACATAGTAAAGTAAAAAGCATATTCTTTCTTTTTAGAAACATTTTTGAAACTTAGTGGCTACCTGCTGATTGACCTTAAAGACATAAGTGGTAATTGAACTAGCATATAATTTCACCATGCGCCATAAATCTCAATAATACTAAGGGTTAAGTTAAAAAAATACCTTAAGTTTAGTTTAAAAATACTTTACAAAAAACTAATATAACACAGAGAGTATATATTATTCAAAATAAAAAAGGTGAAAAGAATTGAGTCATTTCATGTGATTCCCTGTGATCTTTCTGGAGCAGCATTTCCAGCTGACAAAGGCTGGCCGATCGTTCTAATCAAAACAGTATTCCCAATGTTTCTATAGGAGTTAAAAGTGATTTTGATCATTTATTAATATCTACAAGCTGTTGTTGTCAGAAAAATGCAAACAGTGTACTCTGTGGGATTTCCATCCAACACCCGTCTACTCTTCTTCAGTTCATTCTGGTTACAGAGAATAACCGTCCCACCATGAGCCTTTGCCTAACAAGTGAGGTCTACAAATCAAGCCTGGAGCAGGCGAATGAGCTGAACACATTCAGCCTAAGGTTTTACTGCCGTCTTCCAAGAACGGCTCCCTGAGGACTTCCATGATAATAGCTCACACTATTGCTGAGGTCAAATACTCCTCTGAAACAGGATAGAAAGCCATGTCCTCTTCCTCATTGGGATGCCCAATTAACTCATCTCCTCACTCTATCTCACGGGCTGTAATTACAATTAAAAGGTAGCTGAAATTTGGATCTTACCATCATCTTTATTTTAGTGCAGGATGTAAAGTCGTCCAATTTGCTGGCATCATACGGTTTTATTCTGAAAAAATTTGATTTGTTTCTTCATGCTACAAAATTGAATTGCAATAATAATATAATGCCTTTCCTACAGTGCCAGAAGATGGAAAAATAATGGAAAAAAAACACCAAGTGATTAGGAATTTTAATACCTAATTTTCAGGGGTTTTAAAAGACCACAGTACTCCTACTTTAACATTTATGAGGAGAAATTCAAAAATTAAGAAAAAGCCTAATCAAAGTGTAAGCAGTGTAGAAACTAAGGATGCAACGACTCACTTTCCCAACGATTTGATTTAAACCTTGATATTTGGGTCACAGATTTTTTTTTTCTTTTTAAAGTATGTTTGTGTATTACAAAACAAAATCAAAAAAACTAAAATTCAGAAAAAAATTTGAAATTTGAAAAATGAGCAAGTAACAACGAAGAAAAACCTTTCAGTTGGCTTACACTGAGCCCGGAGTAATGTAATAAAACAATAAAGACCCCATTTTAGCACAAATATTTAGCATTTTTAACATAAACAAAGTGATATAGATGTAGAGATGCAACAATTCACTTTTAATTTGGTTTAATGGTATAACAAACTGTTCGGTTTTCAATCAAGAATTGTGGTATCCCTAGGAGAAACCCAATAATTATTAATAAACCAATTAAAACAATTTCTATTCAGAAATTTCTTATGACATCTTTTTTCTGTAACATGTAAAGAGTCTTCTTCTTTAGCATAGCTTGCTATTCTCCTGTGTACACAAGTGCGTCTAGCCCTCAGGTAAATCCCGTGCTCCGAACCCCTTATTACAGCAGAACCAGGGCAATAATGAAGACGCGTTTATCAGAGGAAACTATGATGGAAACATGAAAAGTAATCAAGTGAGACAAGAACCGAGGGTGAAGTGTTTGGTGTGGATCCATTTGGACTTCCTCCAAAAAACCTCCAATGAGCAAAGACCTGGATGACTGTTAGTAACGAAGAATAAAAAGTTAGTGGTCCACCAATCGTGTGTCTGAATTCAGTTAATGTTAATAATGGCAGAAATGAGCGTAACCTCCAACAGTTGTCAATAATATCTGGCAGACGCATCTATGGGCCCAATAAAGTCCCACTCAGATCATCTTTTGATCTATTTTTAAAGTGTTCCCAGTGGTCTTTTAAGTATGATAATGCCGTTTTTAGCCCAAATTAATAAAACTAGGACATAGTTTCTGCAGAGCGGCGGGGTTCATTAGAAATTCACCTCCGGGTTCTGAGCTGTACTGTTGGTGCGGATAATTGATCATGAAGAAGACATTAATGATTGTGGTTTGTGCCCGGTCAGAATTGTTTGTTTTTCATGTATCGGAGTAAGATTTGCGAGATTTGCACCGCTTTGACATTTCACTCCAACCCTCTTCCAACTGTGAGTCCATGCGCTAGTACTGGGTCGCAACAGTCTAGTGTGAATACCATATGCCAAAGACAGTAATAAATATATTCTAAAACCCAGTTCTATTCCCCCTTTTCCATATCTTAGTCAGTTTAGATTTTTACATTTTTACTGGATTTTAGCATAAAAATATACGTGTTCACAGTGGTGGAACACAGTTTGTTTTGTCATAGCTCTTAGCAGCAGTTGTGGGTCGTGACAACAACCGCTGAGATGGCTGCTCACCACTTCCTCAGGGGATGGGTCAAAGGCGGAAAATAAATTTCACATGTTAAGATGTGACAACAAGTGGGGCTGTCACTTTCATACATACTGAAAGCCTAAGGGTTCTTAACCATACCTTGCTTCCATTTTTACATGATTGCTTAAAGCTTTTGAGCAGATTTCAGAGAAGATGGACCTGGCAGGAGGGGAGTTGAGTGGCTCAAAACAGAAAACTGTAGTAACTTGTGAAATAAAAGCCATAATATATCTGCTGCTAAATGACTTGGACATGTAAGTAACAGGAGTTTACGGCCTTGCCAGTAATTCTTTGACTCTATTTTTTGGTCCTCCAGGCACCGCTATGCCGGAATCCAGCTGCACCTCACCCACAATTGTTAATCACAGCCACTCAAGTCAATTTGGGCCATCCCTCCAGAGGCGTTACATTACATTTGAGAAAAGGCCCAGAAGCACAGCCTCTTCTGGGCTGTGTTGATGGTACGTGTCGTGTCTTTTTCAGTGTTCAGCTGTGACCAAGCCACATCAATCTGCTCTGAAGAGATTAGGCTGGTATGAAGTCAGACACATGAGCAGCTCTCACAATCTGGTCATTTTAAAATCAAACACCAGGAGTTGACTCTGACCTGCTCTACCAAACATAAAGTGGAGCAAGCCTACAGTAAAGATGGGATTTTTAGAATGGATAAAGGGGGCTTTGAATTTACTATTAAATAAATTGTTGAAAAATTAGCTTCTTTCTTTTTGCTTTATATAAATATGGATCATAGAGTATAATTGTCTAATAAGTGAGAAGGATTAAGTTGCAATGGCACCTGATGGGACAAATCTACGGAGCCCCCCAGGAGCCAGGTGCCACGGATTACTAAACCGTGCGCACGGATTACTCAATTGTGCTCGTACTGTTGCACATGCGTGCATGCGCACACATTGCATGTCTCTGAGCAGAGCAGCCGGACTCGTAGTTTAGTGTTTGCAGGCTAAATGTTGTTAGCACGTGTTGACCTAATCCTAACCCTTCTTCCGGGTCAGTTCGGACAAGATTGAAGCACTGGCTGCACGGATTTAAAAAACTATAAGCGATGATGCACTTAATAATAATCATAACAATAATAAAAGCCTGTTTAGAAGATCATCTCACTCCGTTGTTTACAACGGAACTTGTAATTTCTTCTTCTATGGTCGTACCGTTATTTATCCAGACCAGTCACTATCTTACACGTCATCGGACCAACGTACAGCTAATCAAATAGTGTGACGTCATCATTAGTCGCAGGCCTGCGTCACACTACTTTATCAGATTTTTTTTTTTAACCACTGGCACCTGGGGGGTCAGTCCAAAGCACTTTTTACAAGCTCATCTGTCAAACTTGGGAGCTTAACGAGTCCTAATTGCATTTACAAAATAAAAGCCCCAGTGCGTGCATTCGCTAAATAAAACTGACTGGAGAGTTTAACTGAATGATCAAATTGTTTCATGTGTTTCAGGTCAAATTCCAAAATGCCACAGCTCTGCATGCAAAGGTCATGCCGTGGCTGATTTTAGGTCAACATTTGTACGCCGATCCTCACCGGGAGTTTAGCACGATTAATGAACGGTGCGAGAAGACAGTAGTGTTAATAACATTTGCAATAAAATTATTTCTAACATTTTTTTGCACTTCTCGATGCTGAACATGATGGCTGTTTACTGTTGGTTTGGCAAATATCTCCTCAGATGAAGAAGAAGATGAAATCAGAGCAGAATCTTCATTGGTTGCAGCAAAAGTCTATGTCATATATGTTAGGAATGCATGTTTTTAGATTTTTCGGTTATTATCAAATAAAAAAATCAATCATGTGTTGAACGACATACCATACTTAATTTTTAAAAATGTATTTTTCATGAACTAAACAGAATTGCTGCCTTGTACTGATTAGATTTTAATTAACCCCAAAGTGGATTTTTGAGGGTTATTTATTTTAACTGGTGTTCAGTTAATGGAAAAAAATCTTTTAAATAATAAATATCTGCTATTAATGTTGGCGACAGTGGGAAAATATTGTCATATACAATCACAAGTTCAATATTGTGGTTCATACAAACACAAAAAAACATGTTAAAAAAAGAGACACCAATTCAGCCATCCATCAAAACCAGTGTTACAGCAAAGCCAAATACCACAAAGCAACTAAGCTGATTGAGGCACGCCAAATCTGTTTCACCAGCTTACATTCTTTCAGAATGGCCATCTCACTTCCAATATCACGGGCTTTTACTGTTCTTCATTCCCCTGGCTCAGACTGAGAGTTAGCAGGGCTTAGCTGGATGAAACACTCCAACAGCCCAGTTCTTCCCTGGAACCCACGGATATCTCTATAGCACAGATCCCCCCAAACTCTCGCTACTTTATTAACTCGTTTCACATTATTTATTGTTTCATACCACAAAATTAGAACTGTCGCCATGTAAACTTCAGCCATGTACGATTTAAAAACTACCGAACTGAGTTATAAAAATATTTAACACAAACAAAACCTTTTTAAAGGAGCAAACTGGACTAAAGAGTTCTACGTGCAGGAAGGCTGCAGGAAGAGAATAATTGTCAATCGTTGGCTCACTTTTACAAATGTTTTAATAAACATGATACTAAAAGGTTTTCAGATAATGGATTTAACCCTGGACTAAAATGCTCTGTTTTTCTCTCACACACTACTTCTTTCTGCTGTGTTGTGTGAACAGCAAATATCCTGTTGGTCCGGGCTGCAGCCTGCTGGTGCTGCTCTATCTGCTCTGGGATCGATCCGGCTCCGAGCCGAAGCCGCCCATTCATCTCAGTGCCATAAATTGTGATTAGTGCTGACTACAGCACTGCAGGGAGATGGGCTGATAGGCCTGATAGCCTCAGAAAGGTTGGGTTGGACACTCAACAGGAAGGCAGCAGCCACAGTACACTGTGTTTCTTCCTTCCATTTTCTACAGTTTGTTTTTCTTTTTTTTCTTTTTTTTTTACTGACAATTCTTAGTTACTGTGTTTCTTCAGTTTAAATTCTTATCGGCTCTACTGCCATTACACCCCTTTATCTTACCATCTCGAGCTGTATATTGAGCTAATTTCAAACTGTCTCTTTCTTTCTCTGCACTTTATCTCTCATTATTTCAAAACCTGACACGTGCTGGCGTGCTGCACACAAACTACAGAGCAGAAGTCAAACTTAAATGCCACTGTTGTCACTTTTTACCTTTTTTCGTATCCCGCAGGTTACATTGAAATGATGGGATCCACATACAGAGTGTCTCTGAGTAATGTGACCGCCTCTGTCAGCCAGTCTCTAACGTGTCAGAGGTGAGTTCAGATTCAGGAACTTGACAGAAAGAGAGGATAGAAAACACAGAGCTGCTTTGTCTCTGGAAAAACGGCTTCCATTCATTCAAAATTGGTTTTTAGATAAAAATATTTTTGCAAAGTATGCATGAGGAGACTGTACGATACAAAGTTCTTCACACCTTCTGTGCATCAAAACTTTGTAAAAGGAAGGTTATTAATATTTTGCGGGAAATAGAGCAGGTGAAAAAAATCAACAACATTTTGCTAATGCATTTTAGTTTTTGCTTATTCTACATTACTGGAGTTATGAAGGAAAATAATATGAATAATAAATGTGTCGTTCAGTTAGAGTGTCATTAACTCCAATGAGTGGTCTTCCTCTCAGCTCCCAATGCTAAGGCCCTGGTTCAAATCCCAGCTGTTTGCATGTCATCCTGCATGTGTGGGTTTCCAGAAATGTGTTTCACAGGTTAATTGTCAATTCTCTATTGTTCCTCTGGTGTGAATGTGAGTGCGTGGAGTTGTGTGACCCTGCAGTGGACGCAAAACTGTCCGGGGTGAACCCTGCCTGTGCTCCACCGTAGTTGGGATAGGCTCCAGTTGCCGTGTGACTTCATTGGAATTAGTGGGTATAAGAAATGGATGGATGGATGGATGGATGGATGGATGGATGGATGGATGGATGGATGGATTGTATTCATTGTGAATTAACAGCCCCAAGAAAAAGTAAGAACATCTTATAAGTTTTAATTTGTTGTTTTAATCTATTAGTTATTATATACTACCTTTATCCCGTGTAATAATTCTCAGCTATAAACACAAATTTGTTTTTAACTCACCACTTTGGTTTCTTGTTCTGTTTTTATTTCTTTTTCTATATTGGATTTTATTCATATGCCGTTTATGTTTCATCATGTTAGGTGCGGGGGGGTCCGAAGGGTTAAGGGCATTCTGTGTGTTTTTTAATTTCAGTTTTAATAGTTTTGAGTCACTTTGTGTTACAGTTGTATGAAAAGTGATGGATGAATAGTCTTATTTGATCAATAGCCAGATGCTTATGGCACAGATAAAGTAGAGGAGGCTTGCAATGTGGCATTAAGCCTGGTGAGCTTCACCAATAGGAATGAAGGGATTCCAATAAAAGACTGATCCTTTTTCCTGTATCCAAAAAGAAGAATATATTTTCTCATTTAAACTAAATAATGATGTCAACATTAAATGATGAAAATTCACCCCAGGAGAATCACAGATTGAACTCTTTAACAAACTGCCTTTAGTAACCGCTGCTGACAAGTGCATTGTACTAAACTCCACTGGTGGTACTTTTTTTCAGCCCTGCTTAATCACAAAGCTACATGCTACTGTCTCAGCAGCTAGAGTGAACGACAGGAGCTTCTATGCAGCAGAGTGTGAAATGCTACAACAGAAAGCAGGAATAGCAATGACCGATGCTGGCTTTAGACAAACCAGATCATTAGGAAAGAAAAAAAAGAACAAAAATGTTTATTTTTACAACCAAATTTAGCTTGTATAGAAAACAAAGAACCAAAACAAACCGATACAGTAAAGTTTTTTGTAAAAGTGCATAGAATGTGAAAACCTATTATGTTGAAGGACCGTAGTCTAGTTAACAGTCACAGCTGCAAAAAAAAAACATGATTCTTTTGCATAACACCTAAATACATACTCCTGTAAAGCCCAAATCATTTAGCGTTAAACAGTCCCTTTCTGCATAAGCACAGAGGAAAAAATAACTGATAATGGATCAATATTCCCACAGATCAATGAGAACTGAAGCACTGTGCGATCTCAGTGACTGCTGGAGAGGCTGACCTGCGTCTCCCGGACGTTCTCCACAGTGAAGTTGAACCAGACTCTGAAGCGAGGGTTGCAGGTGTCCGGACGGATGAAGAGGTCAAACTCAAAATCATTGATGTAGTCAACGCGGCCCAAGTTTCCTGCGGACAAAACGAAGCCTTTAGCATTAGCATGTTGGTTGTGATTGATTATCATTGTTACCATTTCTAAAAAGTCATCCAACAAAAGGTCAAAGCCTTGTTGAACGACATTTTCACCAAGTATATTACAGCTGATGCTCTTATCTGATCTCACATATCAGATAGGAGCATTGCATATGAAACACAGTAGGACCAGATTTTCACTCATGCTATGAATTAAGCCCCTAGTCCTCCAAAGTGAATAATCAAATAAATCAATTGTAAAGTGTTCTGATTATTGCACCTCTTCTTAAAACAGCAGATTTTAAGACAAACTTTAAGCAAAATGAGCACATAATTACATTACAATTAACTGCATTTTTTATGTGCAATAACCCCATATTTGAGACCAGAAAACTTTTTTATTATGCAAACTGTGACTTCAAAAACTTAATACAAACTATGCAGCTGCTCAAGAGTCAGGTTTGCTAGAAAACCGAGCAGACCACAAGGCTCAGCCTCCTGAACAACTCCACATCGGTACATCAGGGCGCTGTTGACCACCTGGTGACAGGTAACACCGCGGCAGCAGGAGCTGCACACAGACACATGGCTGATTACAAACAGATGGCCTAACTACCACAAAGTCAAACCAGATCCCTCTCCTTATGCCATTGCGTAGCTAATCCACACTTGAACTTGCTACACATACATATACACTCCACTTAGTGTCACTTGATCGACCAGCAGCGTTATTTCATAACTCTACAGGAGTGAAAAAAGTACTGAGGAAAAAGAATGTCAAAGACAGAAAAACACGCTACACCAAATTCACACCAACACATAAACCCGAACACAAAAATAACTGATCATGCAGAGAAAAAAAACAGATTTATAGAAAGTATAAATCTAAAAATAAGTAAGCCAACATTGGCAGTGACAGGATGTAAAGCAGGGGTGTCAAACATACGGCCCGCGGGCCATATCCGGCCCGCTAGGTGGTTAAGTCCGGCCCACACATGAAGAGTAAAAATCATAAGGATGATTTAAAAAGAAAGCATGTTTCTAGTCCATTCCTGTGGTGAGTTATGATTTTTTAAAGAAATAATCAAAATGCCCAATTCCGCCACTAGGGGGAGCAAAGACAAACAAAAAAGGTGAAACAGCATATCTCAGCACGTGCCAAAAGCAAAAGCTAACAGTTCTGGGTAAGATGTAGTTTGGTTCCCTATGAGCCTTACAGCTGTTGTCTTGCTATAAGGATGATCAGTAGCGACACCCTTAAAGACCAAAATGTGGTCAAAAAGTCAAGTGGAGTGAAGAGTTTTCCAGGAAAAATTGAGTTGTTTTTTTTCCCCACAAAGCTGAATGCAAACCCCCATGCTTGGTATGTCATCAACAGGTCGCAGTGTTCAAAGAATACAACATTCAGCACCACTAAGAGACTTACCATAAAGAAAAGTTTCACCATTTGCAGTAAAGAAAATAGAAGATTTGCCAGCTATTAGCTGGACGGAAAAAACAACCGTTTGCATTCACTGCAGCATTGACATCAGTGATGGAGCAGTGACAGCTACTTTATTGTAAACACGTTGGTGCAAACATCCAAACTCTTTTCAGAGGTGAACCTGTGCCCCAAAAAGCAGTCGAACTTTGCCAACATGAGTCTGTCAAGGATCACGATTGCAGATCCAACATCTCTGAGGAGACTTGGACGCCAAATGAAGGAATCCAGTCATTTATTGCATTTTCAGTCACTGTTGGTGAAAGCACCGACATCACAGATATATACAGCTGTGTATGTATTAGAGATGTTAAAGAGACCGTCACAGCTGAGTTTCTTGAGTTGTTGGACACAACAACTCAAGAAACTGATAGTCAGCTCTCTAGTTACTGCGCCAGACGATGTTGGAGTGAACTGGTCACGTGATGTCAGTCTGGTGACTGATGGCGCCCCATGAAAGGTCAGGAAGAAGGCAGGTGTTGCCACAAAATTCAGGCAGAAACCAGGAAAAGACTCTTGGATATTTCATTGTGCTTTGCACACTTGAATGACAGTAAATGTGTTTCTGCACAGGATTTGAATCCTGATATTGACGGTTGGGTGAAGTTTAAGGAGAGAAAGGGAGGTTAAAGTCTTATGTTCACAAATGTTAGCAGGTTTAATTTAGTTTAATTTTTTATGGTTTGGACATTTACATTTTAGGGAGGATGTTTTGTTTTTTTCTGTATCCCCTTTTGAGTTTATTATCGGGATTGCTTCAGTGTCAGATGTCAAATATCCAGTCTGTATAAAATTGAATAGACCAACTTTTTTTTAAGTGAAATTAATTTTCTTTTTTTTTTTTTGGTATAGGCATTTTTTCCAACTGAGTAAAAAACAAAAAACAAAGCTGTTATTTTGCTTTTACGTTACTGGTCCGGCCCACTTGAGATCAGAGATCAGGCTGAATGTGTGGCCCCCGAACCAAAATGAGTTTGACACCCCTGATGTAAAGTGATAGTCAAATACTAACAGCAATATTTTGGTTATTTAGCCTGTTTTAGGAGTAAAAAAAAAAACAGGCTTCATTTTTTAAATGCATACTTTCGCCTTTTAATTCATGTATTTATACATGTTATGTTTACTAACATGTACTAACATGTTACTAACATCTCAATTCAAATATTTGTTATAAATATATATGTAGTTTACAAACTAAATGTAGTTTGTTAACTACATATTTAATTTTATAAAATTAAAGATTTAGTTTGCAAATTAAATATTTAGATCTGACCTTAATTTGTATTTCCCTAACTAAATATTTAGCTGTTTAACCACATGTTTAGTTTGGAGCTGAATATTTAGCTAAAAACTAAATATTTAGCTAGCATGCAGATGAACTGGCCAATAAGCGGAAACGGCCTACCAAAATAAAATCTAGGTTTTGTGCCATCGCTGAACTTTTTCTCACCAGAGTCATCGTCCATGTATGTCCTTGTGCTATATTGATTCAAGACATGTCCAACCTGCTGGCAGAAATCACTGGACGAGCAGTTCAACGGCTTTTTTTTTGTGTGTAAATAGGCTTCTTCTCATGGCATCACTTTTGAGACCTGTTGGTACAGCCACCTCTGCTGGAACACCAAGCTACGGACTGACGGGATGGTAATGGTAACGGCACGCTTCTAGACTTTACAAAAGTAAACAGTCCACCTCTGGTGCCAGTCGGACAAAAACGTTTTAAAAAGTCGCATTCGAGTTGAGGGTGCCGGGGAGGTGGCAAGAATAGCCGTTAAAACAGTTCGTCCAATGGCCAGCAGGTTGCATGGTCACCGGTTCAAGTCCCGGCTGGGGGACCTGAACCAGGACATTAATGGTGGACCTTTCTGTGTGGAGTTTGCATGTTTTCCCCTTGCACGCTGTGGGTTTTCTCCTGGGACTCCTGCTTCCTCCCACCGTCCAAAAACATGCTTTATAGGTTCAACTGTTACTCTAAATTAGGGGTGCCCAAATCCAGGCCTAGAGGGCTGGAGTTCTTCATGTTTTCAACCAACCTGCCATTGGAGCTCCTTATTGGCTAAACACACCTGATCCAGGTAATCAGCAGCAGATAAGGCAGGATTTCTGGAAAACCAGCAGGAGGCCATCTCTCGAGGCCTGGATTTGGGGACCACTGCAAAGTGTCGATCGGTGTATATGTGAGAGTGCATGGGGGTGGGTGTGTGTGTGTGTGGCCCTGCGACAGACTGGCCACCTGTCCAGGATGTCCCCTGCCTGGGATAGGCTCCGGCAACCCCGTGACCCCAAAGGGGGCAAAACAGAAGAAGATGAAAACGTACAGCGCTTTGTTCAATGTTATTTTTGTGCTAAAGTATGCTATAAATAAAGTGGATGATGATCATGACAAAATATATCGATATTTTCAGCGCAAATTAATGTTTAGGCTTAAAAAATTTTTTTCATTTCAATAAGCCAAGAAGGGGGTCTTCTTATAGGAGACATGGTCTACTAGGACATTCCTGTAACATGTTAAAAGTCACAAAGAATCTGACATGGGTATTCAGCACATGTATAAACCAGACATTTGCAGAGGTTATAGGAAGGATCAACCCATAAAACCCGGGACAGCAGCTGACAGTAGCCATGGGTGACTGGGCTATTGAGCCTGATCCTGGAGGGCCTGACGTGAGGGATGGCCGCAGCCTCGAGGTTAGAATTACACGTTCAACCTGCAGAACAGCAAGGATATGACACGCCATTGATCCCAGTTTTAATTTTATGGTTGCTACCTCTAGATTCAAACGGTTTGGTGGCTCAAAGCGTGACCCTTTTAATCAACCCTATATCATTTTGCATTTAGCTAACATTAAAGCGTGGTTGATTATTTCTGAAATGGTCATGCACAGCATTAAAGATAAACCAGACAACGATGACATTAATAATAGTGAATCTGCTTGGTATCTAAAAGACAAACACTAGACCAGATTCTTCCCCAGATGTTCCTTTTTTAATAGAACAGATGTTTCATACAAGAGTTTGTAATGAACTCTACCCAAACACAAGACAATAATAATAATAATAAAAATTATCTTGAGCTTTACAATGCTTCCTTAATTCCTTCTCAGTATCACCTCTTCATACACTCTTCTTTGCTTGTGTGTTAACTGGTTATGATCTATACTCACTTGTAGCCTTAGGTAAGATTTAAAGCCTTGGTCACCTGTACAGGTGCTGTAACGCAGGTGTTTGGGTTGTCTGAGCCTGTGGAGGGTTGTGAAGAGGAGTGAGCACATCTTAAGAGGAGCTCAGGTGTGTTTCGCAGTTCCCTTGAAGCTCATATGGCCACTTCAAAGGATGTCATGAAAATGGAACGATTGTCAGGCGAGTGGTAAGTGTATGCTGTAGTAAGGTGCCCTCATGCAACACTACTGTAGTCGTTAACATGGTGCGCATACTGGCCACTTTGATACCGCACAAGCGCCGCATTCATGGGGTGTGCATCAGATACGCAAGTGCCCGAAGGACGCCGTAGGATCCCCAAACAAACTGCAGGCATCCTAAAGGGGACTTATGGATACTCAAGTGTCCGTAGAATGCCTGCAGTTTGTGTGGGCATTGTCAGTGTCCTACGGGTCCTACGTAAGTGCCTGTCGGGTGCGCACACAAACTACAACCTAATTGTTTGTAATTTGCTCATTTCACCTCAGGCTGCGCACACTTATTGTGTAAACAGCACTCACAAGCTCCTTCCACTAGATTTAGGGAGGGTTTGAAAAACTGAAAAATCCATTAGATACACCCTTACTTACCTTTGCACTTTGTATGTGTTCACTACAATCTTTCGCCTGCAGCATGCCCGTAGAAAAGGGTGTATGAATATTTTTGCTCTACGGGCTTGCCTTGCAGTCTACGACATTGATATTATGTGTGAGCCACCTGCATGCCCCATACAGGTTTGACCATTATCCGTCATCAGGCAGTCCGTATCCACCCATAAGGGCAGTTGTGATTAAGGCTTTAGCAGCATGTAGGAGTTAACAAATAATTTCCAAGACAGAATAATCTCTGCTTGTGTAAAGTTCAAGAAGAACTTTACACATTATGTCTTTTTAGGAGACTACCAAAAATCCATGACTTTCCCTGAATGTGTTCATCTTTTTCGACTGTCTTCTACGCTAACGAACACTGTCCGACTGGTCTGTCTCTTGATTAGTGAAGGTGGAAATCACCAAAGAGCGTTTCCTGGCTACTGAAAGTGTTGGCACAATGCATATGTTACTTGCATCATTACTCAGGGCTTTGAACAAGTACAGAGGGTGCAAACTGGTCAAGTGACAAGACAGTGTTTCACATACCGACTCCCTGAGTACTAATGTATGTTTCCTGTTTGGTATATATGTATGTGTGTGTGTGTGAGTGTGTGCGCACATTTGTGACTGGGAGAGAGGAGAGTGCTGAAGAGCGAGAAGATACTGGCTAATGTAATCCCATTATGGAGGTACAAGAGGGAGCAGTCACAGTGCTCAGCCCACACAATGGGCCGTCCTGCAGCCTGTAGCTATCCACTGGATGGATGATTTCTGCCATGCAGATAGATCATCATACAGCAGCAGCAGCAGGCCTGTTTGCCTCAGGCCTGAGGTGGAACTCACACACACAGCCAGCCATTAGGATAGTGATAGGCAGTTGTTTCAAAATGAAATCGGCTGTACACTTACAATGCTTCCTACTTAGCAGACGCATAGGCTGTCACGCCATAAATCTTACAAATTTTACAGTCGCACACAGATTTTTAATGGCATAATTTATCCATTATATGGACGAGACAGAATGCGTCAGCTGTAAATGTATTATGTTGTTTGTTTTACCCATGCCAAATTCAACAGCCTGTGGAGGATGCTTTGCTGTATGAACCGATCAAAGTAACTGACTCTGTTCGTCAGATAATCATGATGGAATCAAATGCAAGACTGTCTACTTCATTTCCATCTGCTAAACAAACATGGTCATTTATCAGGAAAATGAATATCCTTAAGAATCATTTAGACTAAAATGGTGACAGGTGCCCTTTACAGTGGAACACAATTGATGAGTGTTTTAATAGCCTGCTTTGGATCATATTGAAGTCTTTTTTGACAACTTTTTGCAGATTACAACTGCAATGGTAAATAATTCTTTAAAGTAGATATCTAATAGTAAGTGCTGTCCAATAATGTGACAGAATGAAGACAAAAAAGAAAAAAAAAATCAACCAAGACATAAGAAGCCAGAATTGAAGCCACAAGCTAGGGTCTCATTGTGCTGGTCCCAAGCCCAGATAAATGCAGAGGCTTGTGTCAGAGAAGGGCAGCCCATGTAAAATCTTCGATAAACCAAACATGCAAATCTGACCTATGATATCCGTATATCGGTCGAGGCCCAGGTTAACAGTGACCACCATCAGTGCTGTTCACTGACAGGTGCTGGTGGAATTGGGATTACTGTTGGTTGTAGAAGGTAGGCATGTTTGTAGGAAAAGAGAGAAGAGGTAGATCATGAGTGTTGGACTGAGAATAGGGACCTTGACTGTTGGAATACATTGGTGAAAGGGTGCTGAGTCTGGAGCTGCCAGGCAAGAGGTCTAGAGGAACAACAGAGAGGAGGTTTATGGATGCAGAGAACAAAGACATGAAGGTAGCTGGTGTTTGAGGAGAGGATGCAGAAGACAAGGTTAGATGGAGTAAGCTGATTCGCTATGGTGACCCCTGAAAGAAAAGGCCAAAAGGAAAAGAAGAAGAAGAAGAAGAAATAGGAATCCAGAAGCTTAGAGTTAAAGTAAAAAGATTAAAAGGCTTAATGCTTGGCATTAAAAATGTAAAAATATAGATGAGCACAGGAACACCGCAAACAAGCAGCAAGTCAGAACAACCACAACACAAGGCATGTTAAACTAGGAGGATAATACATTAGAATTAGGATATTCCAATTGCAAATTTGAGTTGAAGTGCAACTAAATGCATAAAAAGTTAAAGTTAAAAGTTAAAGTTAAAATCCCATTATCTGTCACACACCTCGGTATGTGAAATTTACTCTCCGAATTTGACCCCTCCCCTGGGGGAGCGGTGAGCTGCAGACACAGCCAAGCTCGGCAACCATTTGTTAAACTAACCACCCAATCCAACCCCTTAATTCTGAGTGTCAAGCAGGGAGGCATTGGGTCCCATTTTTAAAGTCTTTGGTATGACTCGGTAGACTGTATAAAAAACTGGGCCAGCAAAATATTCTCAAACAGACACCCACATAAAATATGATATTCAATCATTTGTTCTGGCTTAGAACAGACTGCAGCTGTGTTGTTAGAAAAAAAAGCCAACAGATTACAAAGACTTCCTCTCTGCAGTGGCCAGTCAAGCGCCTTTTTTACTTATGTTTTTTTTTTTTTCTGTGTTCCATTCCATTATTGGAAAACATGCCAGTTTTTTTCCCCCCGGCTGAGGAGGAATCCTGGACACAGAAGAGGGGGGACTGATAAAGACAGAATTGATTCCAGCCAGCAGCAGAGACAGCGACAGTGAGGGGTTGAGTTTAGTCCTAGAGCTGGGTTTACACTCCCTTCTCCTTCTGCTCTAAAGGCAAGTTGTGACCAAAGCAGCATCAATCCCCTGCTTTATCACAAAGCTTCTCCCCTGACGCCTTATCACATTATCGTCTGCTGGCAAGATTAAAGAGGTCACTTTAAACTTTTAAAAATGTGACCACCTATAAAGAATATTTCTTTGTACCTGAAGACTTATTTGTTTAATCTGCTTTCAGGGAAACACTAAACTTAACTCTCAGAAGAGCTGAATTTAATCTTAGAAATTTTAAACCTTAACTTTTATTAATGGCAAAACTCTTTTGGTCTGTACACTATTGTTGCAACAATTACTTCCTTTTGTATTTTAAAGCTGGAATAGATTTTTTGAAATACAAAAGACTGGTCATATGGTATTCCTCCAGACAGTTTCAGCAGAGGACCAAATTATGCCATTCAAGTGTTATTTGTAGTTGCTAATTGGCTAATATGATGTAACAAATTAGTAAGTACAAGCATCAGACATTTATGTTGGTGACTGATGACTCCATCCATCCTAGAGACCAGGGGTCGGCAACCGGCCTCCCTGTGCTGCGGCTCTCTGTGGTTTTGTAAAATAATCTTGTTTCTAAGATTGTCGTGGTGCCTTTAACACCGTGGGTAGCGCGAGCAGGCAGGAGGAAGAGAGCAGCGTGAACGCATGGAGAGGGCGTGTCTGCAGCTGCAAAAGATGAACAGAGTCTGTTATGGGATGGAAAGTTCTTCTAAGAAGACGGTCAGTGGCAATCTCGTAGGGGGCACATGAGCGCCCCAAAAGAAAAGGCTTTTTTTCCCCTAGACTGAAACACCCATTTCCGTAAAATTAATTAAATGTGCGTTAGGCCTCTACTATCCTGTCACCTGTCTGCTACGATGACTGTATGTTGCGCTGTCTGTGTAGAACACGCTGGAGGGGGGGGGTTGCACGTGGGGGAAAACAACGAACAGGTAGAGAGGCGGGGGCGGGGCTTAGACTCCCTGCTTATGATTCCAGACCTGCAACAAACTAACAGCTGCTTCCTAATAGAAAATAGTTGTCATCCATAAAATTAATATAATTTATTGGGTTTGCTGGATTTAAAGAAGAAAAAGAAAAAACTAGTCTGCATCAAAGTGAATTTGTTTCCATCATCTCACTCATCTGAACTTTGGTGTTTGACAAACGGAAAAGTCTATTCAAGGTGGTGGAAAAAAGAACAAAAGATCAAAGGAAACATCACACTCATAAAGAATAAAAATAATTAAGATAAATGATTAAATAAATATCCTGACAGCATTTTGAATCAGTACAAGTATTGCCAAATGAACTATCTTGGCAAAAACATTTTTTCTAACACCCCTAGTGTTGCGACTTCCTGTGCTTTCATCTCAGTGGGAAACTGATCCAAATGGCTCTTTGAGAGGTTCAGGTTGCTGAGCCCTGCTAGAGACCAACATAGGCCTTAGTCACATGCGTCGGTAAAGGGGTTGACCCGTATGGGTACTGTGGGTTTTTGGGTTGTCTGAGCCCCTGGAAGGTCATTAAGCAGAGCGGCTTCATGTTAGGGGTAGTGCAGGTGTGTCTTGCAGTTACTCTGAGACTTGTACGGCCACTTCAAGGGACTATATAAAAACGGAGTGTACCATTGTCGTGCATTGCAGAGTATTTGCAGGGATAATGTAAGGGTTCTGTGGTTTAGTTTGTTCTGAGTTGCCCTTTGTCATTCTGTGACAGATAAAGTGAGTTACATACACTTTTGACATACAGGCCGAGCAGTCTGAGCAGTCTTCAACCTTTGTATTTGGTGCGGGTCACTCCTGTGGGGCAGAGGGGAGCACCGGGGTGCTTAGGCCTTAGTCACCCCATGTCTAAGTCACTCTTAAAGAACATATTTTAAAGGGAAATAGGTTTTAGTATTTTCTTTTCAACTACACATTTAAAAATGTCAAACAAAAAAGTAAAAAATATCCCTTGCCGTTTCTACTTTTAAAGTCGCCCTATGAAAATTTTAATGTTTCCGGTGGGGATTTCAGTTTGGTACCCGTCTGAACCAAACAGTCGCCAGGATGGGTCCTGTTGGGCGAAGACGGGTACACCCTGGACAGTGTGTCGCAGGGCCGATGGAGCTGGAACGATCACTATACCGTCTCCTTGCCAGCCCACTTGGGCCTCCTGAGCTTTATGATATTTTTTTCCTCAGGACAGTAATAAAAAAGGTCCCCTGATTTTATTTTTACCCTCTCTGGTTAAAGCAGGACAGCAAGCCTTCAAACTCGGTCAGAATGAGAACACAAATGTGAAGAACACATTTGCGAATTTAACTGAAAATTAAATGATTTTTTATTACATTTATTCTCTTTCATAAGAAAAATGCCAAACATATACATGAGTTTTGTTGTGTACATGTGTACATGTTTGTATGTGAACATTTTTGGAGCCAACAGGTATGTTTATAACATTTGTGTGTGTGTGTGTGTGTTGGGGTGTGTGGTGTGTGTGTGTGTGTGGACAGGCCCCGCCCCTTCTAGATTTGTATTACATCTCAATCTGACCGTAATAATTATAAACATCCAGCAACTTGTTGCTCTATGCTGCTTCATGGTTTTACCCCCCCTTCTATGATCACCCTCCTACCCCCACCCCCTAAAATCCTTCTCTCTTTTTCCCTCCTTTTCTTTTCCATCCAGTCCAACCCAAAAATGTTACATATAAAGTAAGATGAATAAAGTTTTGTATGAATTACAAAAGGGGTTTATTCAAATATACCTCTGGTTTGTCAGAAGATTCACAAACTCTGTTGTAAAAGTTTGTGCAACACAAGAGGCCTTCAGATCTCATCTGTTAGCTCAGCAGCTGGACAAGACAAGATAAAAAATGAATAGGTAAATAAAAGAACAATGCCAAACATACATGTTAACCCCCCCCCCCCAAAAAAAAGGATTTTCATCGGAACGGGACTTAAACGATTATAGTGTGTTTAGAAAAATACTACTGTGACAAAGTAGCGTCACAGGTTGCAGGACGGCGCCTGAACACCAACATCTCAATTGTTTGTTTTGTCTCATCTGCCAGCCCAGTAGCAGTGTATAGTTTTCAGTGGACACATGCACACACACAGGCAAACACATCATTCATATTTCATATTTTGTTTAATTCTAAGGGTGCACACTTGGTTTTCCTCCACAAACAGCCAAACCAGAGCATTGTCCACGTCAGCATACATATCCACAGGAAACAGGAAGTGACATCACATGTCAGAAATGTTTGGGGGGTTTTTTGTTTTGTTTTTTGGTTCGTATCCCTTTCTGTCTAATTGATTTCGTTTCAAATCTATTTCTGTATTTCAATTGTTAATATATATATATATATATATATTTTCAAATACCTGTAATTTGGTAGCTATGTTTGACAATCCTCCAGGTTACAAGGCAGGAATTTGTTTGAAATGTTTGGTTAATTGGCCTGTGGGAGGGGCTAAGCCTTTATGAGACCTGAACTTTTCCCAGTTGGGGGAGAGCAGTCCTGGTTGCAGTGGTGGCAACAGGCTCTCCCAGAACAGTCGAGGTATTGCTTGGTATTTGGAGTCTGCTGGATTGGTCATCGTATTTTAGAGTGATTTCTTTATTCACTGCTAAGAGGAACCCCGTCACAACTATTCCTAATTTAAATCCATTTCACCCACAGAAACTTAGAATAATAATAAATGGAAACAAAGTTCTAATCTCAAAAAAGTCTTGCTTTAGGATTTCTACAGCCACAATAGATTTTTTGAAATCTCATGCAGAGATAGTTTGGAGAATTATCTCAATCCATATAAAGGATGAAAGTAGGCAATGAGGGGGGGGACAAAATATCATATCAATACGAGTACATCTATGCTCCAGTGAGCTCCTTGTTTCAATATAGATGAAAAAGGCTGGGCCTGAGGACACCGGTGAGAAATGCAGGCAGTCTGCACATATCTGATGATGCTGAGGACGGCCTGCACATTTTAAAAAGAACACATTTCCTATCAAGTCTTTTGTAATTGTACTTTTTTTAATCCAAAAGGCCCAGAGCCAGACTTGGATGCTCTATCTGAAACGACTGGTGTGGTAATGAAACATCGTACCGCATTCAAACTAGGACTGTCTTAATTGTGTTATCAATCTCATCCAGACAGTGCTTTAGCCACACACCTCTGGACATGCTACCGTCAGACCTTCTGCATTAGCTTTGGGAAGTCAACCATGAGAAACTGCAGTCTTTGGATCCATTCTTGAGCATAAAATGAGCTCTTCTATACTGGGTTTGGATTGTCTTTGCCACATAACTTTCTGTCTGCCCACCCGTTTGTCACGCCACTCATCTATGTCTTTATCTTTTTCTTTTGGAGTGCTCCATGTGATGGCGGCGACTTCTGAGCAAGTCTGTTCCGGTTTCATGCTGTCTTTTAACAAGTTAATTATGTTGAGCCCTACAAAGACTGAAAACACAGAGATGAGGAGGCAGTAATGGCAGATACAAAACTGTCCAGGTCAGCTCTTTGTTGTGTTATCTGGTTTGTGTCGTCCTCTGAAAGTTTTCTCCCTTTCCCCATCGTTCACCCATCCCTCCTTCCTTTTCTCTCATCCTCACAGCAGCTCCTGTGGTGGACAAGAGAGGAAAAGAGTTTGGAGATAAAAGTGCAGGGGGCTGAGGAGTCCTTCAGCAGCCTAAGGCAAAGAGAAGGTCAACAGGCCTGCTAAGAAGGGCTGTTATTATCTTGGTTACATGTTATCAGAGAGCTTGCAGTAGTGTTTATTTACAGTTATTGCTCCCTCTGGGTGCACACTTTAACGCCTGGGGCTGATTGCTCTGTAATGAGTTCAGAAACACAGGGAAGTGAAGCAGGAGAGGCACGCACTCGCTAGCTAAAAACCAACAGGAAAGGAGATGAAAGAAGCAGAAAGATGCTGGTCACAACAAATCTGACAGACACCCGAACGTGTTGAGCTAAACACCAGACATGTCCTTCCACTGAAAAAAGATTTGATCATTAAAAAGGAAAAAGGGCTCCCACTGGTTGTAGCTTCCCAATTGAGGCAGATGAAATAACTGGATGTGGCAGTAAATGGAAGCTGACCTGAAAGTAGTCAAACTTGTTCAAACAAATCAGTCGCACTCATGAAATCTGCTGGAATTTGCTCAGTCAAAGGGGCATCGTCTTAAAATAATTTGCTTGCCCTTTCAAGGTTTTCTGTGAGTGTGTGCATGTGTGAGCGTGTGTTTGTGCGACTGCATTTGTGTGTGTCTTGATTAGCTTAGTTTATATAAATTGAGAGATGAAGTAGAAAGGTCAAACAAGAAGAGAGGAAGTCTCAAAATCCCAGGTCAAGTTTCTTTTACTGTTACGAACAAAATCCTCACGGAGGAGTTCATTACTGTCGATGACGTCAACTAGCTGTGGTAGTGTCTGAATTTGAAGACACTATTTTTTCCACCTCACCCCTCTCCGCTTGGTGGGATAAATGTAGGGGTAGGGAGAAGCCGTAGTGTATGTAGGGGCAGTGATTCGGATTTAGCCCCTGAATTCTGCAGATCACGCAAGGAGCCCTTTTGTGCTGTTCACGTGATAAGCGTGCACTCCTTTTGTCCAGCCTTACTGGTAGAAATGTGTAAATTAGACAGAGTGTAGTTTGTGTTGGCATCCTATGGGCACTTATGTATCATCTGCACGCCCGTGCATGAAACATTCACACATGGACTGTATGGAGCCAGTTCTCGCACCTTAATAGTGACTATAGTGTGGCGTAAAGACAGCATCACCTGTACACCATAAGGGCCAACAACTTATCTTAACCTTAGCCTTCATAATGCACTGACCACGCACACGACAATGCTATGTTCCATTTTCATGACGTACCTTGACGTGACCGTACAAGCCACAAGGAAAGTGCAAGACACACCTGCGCTCCCCTTAAGAAGAGGCCATTCCTTTCTACAACCTTAAAAATCCAAAATAGGTCCGTATCACCCGTATAGAGGTCACCACCCCCACCCAACCCCACCCTCTATACGGGTGCATGTGACCAAGGCTTTAAAGAAACCAAGAAATGGAAAGCAAATTATCCAAAAAGAACTAGAATTAGATCAATGAATATCATTCTGAACATTTGGTATAAAAAAATAAAATAAAATAAAAATAAAAAATCAATGCTTCTGTAGTCAACCAGCCTATACCTTAAAATGTAAAGAGACAATAAATATAACAAGATTAAATGTTTGATTTTTAGACTATACTTTAAGAGTAAATGCACTCAGCTTCATCCCTTATTAATCCACCAGACATGGAAGATTATGAGTGGTTATGAGACATAACTAATCAATTCAATTTTCCATAATTCCTTCATGAAATGGAAAAAAGAAATTGGGATGGACCTTCCATCTCAGTGGGTGGAGCCAGGAGATGATTACTACATTAAATTTCCAACAGTAATGATTAAAAGAAAGCAAAAAGTCCAAACATATTTGCATGTTGGAATCCTCTCTTATCGGGTTAAAAATAAAACAGCAGTAGGATCATTTTAACATATAAAAAGTGATGCATAATGTCAACGATGAATAATTACGCCACACAGAAGCTGATGGATGTTTGTCAAATAAATCCTGATAACATTTGGGGCCAAAAGAGTGAAAATTGAGTATTGAACCAACATTCTTCCAAAAGGATTTTCCTGCTAGTTTTTCACCCTTGACTGCTTGATATATATTCTGTATTTGAATTTATGTCATCAAACAATCCCTGGCACATCAATGAAGCTGATCTTACAGAGACATTTTCACACTAAAAAAAAAAAAAAAGAGAAAATCAGCAAAATAAACACAGGCAGCTTGAGAAATACGAAGAGGCTAAAGCATTATGAATCCACACCTTTTTCCCAAAGTTGCTTCAGAAGAAAAATGAGATGTCTGCTCCGAGACTGTATTTATGGTGTCAGGAATTGCTTGGAAATAAATTACTGGATGAATCACAGCAGCTGGAGCCTTGCACCACTCATGAAATGAAGAAATCTAGTTGCAGTAATTTTAACTTATGATACACTCGTACCACGAAGCCAGAGGCAGACCATGAGTCAATGAGTGCTGATGTTCCAAAGAACATTTAGAAAAGAAAAACAGCCTGGAGGGGGAGTTTAAAAACAACAAAGTTAAACCTGCCAGAGTTGCACCTCATCCATCACCACACATGAGGAACAACAACTCTGTTGTTTGTTTTATGAAAAGGCCATTTCCTGTAATATTAAGTATCTGAGTTGTCTCCTCCTCAACCTTTACAAATCTCACAGCCACACCCTGCGTACTGTTGATAATCAAACCCTTTCATTACTCAAAATTCTCCAAACAGCTTGATGCCGCCAGCATTTGTGTGACATTTTAAGAAAATGAGGTAGTGACTGGATCTCCTGTGCACGCCTCGTATCTGAGCCATCAACAATTAACTTACAAAACACAGACGTTGTTTGTACTTCTTTGTGGCATCGCTGACCAGCTCAGCCGAGCCAATGTGTTCACTTGGTGATTAGACGTGACCATTTGCAACACGCCTGAATGTCATGGGAGATTATGGATCCTCGTTTCATGGAATAACTGTGAAGTCATTTTTCCCATTTCATGACAGAATGACTGTTGGTGTTTACAAATGTTAGAATGACCTCCACCAACGCCGTTTTTTCTGAAACCAGCTGTCAGGAATGACAGAGGATCAGAGAGCCGGAACAAGGCTTGTGGCAAAAAAAAAGAGACTTTAAGAAAAGAACTCAAACATTAAATCATTCAATGAACCATGAAGTAACATGACTAAAGAAATGACACAAAATGAAGGGCAGTAAGACAGAGAACCAAACACTGACCAACCCAAAACCATCCACTTGAAATTCCACAGTAAAAAAGGATTTAACAAAAAAAAGTGCTGATACTCACACCAACCTTTAAATTCATAAAAAGATGAAATATGTTGAATTTTAATGAATATTGGGTTTTAACAGCTGATTCAAGCCTTGTTCTCAAACATACTGCTGGGATGTTATAAAAAGAATTTTAACACACAGTTTCAAAACATTTTATACTGTTAAAACAGTATAAAATGTAAAAAACACGACAACATCTTAATAACTTCTTTCCAGGTCCAATTAATTTAATTCCAATTTATGCTTATTATTGGCTGTTTCCATAAGAGATTCATCTTTAACAATGTTGTGTGTTCTAATTCATCCCCCTTGTCTTGTTTAATACTTTCCCCTGACACAACTTTAATTCGATTTTTAAGATGTTTCCTAAATCAATCATATTTTTCACTATGGGACTGAAAGTGTTTCCTTCATAAATACATGTAACTTTTCTTTTTGCGAGCGTCATGGATGTGGCTGCTTTAGTTTGGCTGAACCTCTTGTTGTCAGCTGCTGCTCCTCACACTTCACAAAACGAATCCAGCTCTCTTCAGGCTTTTCTAGAAAGTTTGGGGAGTGAAAGGCTGATTGTAGATCATGGTCAAATAGAGTCTACTGTCAAGATGCCTGCACATAAACAGTTCTGTGTCACTTTTATAGATTGCAAGTGTTCTTTTTATATGTTAGCCTCCTTGATGGAAACTCACAGTGAGGGTCAAGTATTTATCTTCCAAGCTACTCCACATGAAACAGCATAAAAAAGTAATAAAGATGACAATTTGTGTCTGGGGAAAGTCAAAGACAGGATAGGGAGGGATGACAAAACACATATTATTAATAAAGGTTTGTCACTTATGGATACAAACAGCCAATAAATAGCATAAACCAATGGCCTTGCCAAAAGTCCCATGCCTGCTCCAATTTATAAAAATATACTCTGTTCCTGAGGAAGGAGGGAAATCCATTAGAAGAGGAAAAGTGGAGAGGGCATTTCACAGAAACCCCTCTGCTGCCGAGGACATGTTAGACAGAGTAACCGGGAGTGCCTTTCAATACATCACATGTCAGGAGTGCTCTCAACTATTCAGACAAGGGGATCCTCCTTTGGGAAATTCACCTTAAGGTCTTTCCGATGTTCTTACCACCCAAAGACCACTACTGTGCAATAAGCAGTACCAGGTAGCCCGTTGGTGAGGTAGATTTTTTTTGTACTAAGGATGTGCTAAAGGGCAGCAGAGGTGGTGCAGTGTCTCCTTGTGCTGTTTCATCAATGAGGAACCAGAGAAATGCTGAGAGCTACCTAACACAGCAAGCTCCAGCCTCTCCAAGCCACTCATTTGGCTTGATTGGGAAAATGTTTCTCCTCCTCTTTAATCAATTGAAACTCTGCTATCCTGATTCATAGGGTACTCTAAAGTACATAAATATCTTCTGATAGGCCTGACTCCATTATCCGGGAACCAGCTTGAAAGCAACAGTTCAACCAAGTTGATTTTTTTGGCCTTTTTCCTTCGGTCCCGTTTCTTTTTTAAGTTAACTCTCCTTTAATCCTTTTTTTTCTGTTTTAAATCGGTGTACCTCCTTTAGCTTTCACCCTGATGTGTGTTTTCCAGAGCATCTGTAGCATGTCAGTCCCTGAGAGAAGATTGGACCAGGCATATTACCTCATTTAGGACTGATGAAACATACGGGCCCAGATGTTACTATTCTTAAAGGTGCCTCAGGTCTGAATGAATAAAACACTGTTTGGAAGTGAATCAAAAAAGGAAATCGAATGAGAAGGCAAAGTCTGCTTCTGAAAAGGGTTTTGGAGCACAAAACAACAAAGCTTGATGTAAGACATTAACTTTCAAAAGCCAACAACAATATTGCTGCTTTTGAAGAAACTTGTTCATACAAGCTCAACCAGATCTCTTCGCTCTGCAATGATCATCTGATTATTTCAATCCAGCAACATTTGTAGAGGAGGACATAAAGCATCTTGAGCTGGTTTTTGGCTTGTCCAGACCTGTGGAGCCTCGTGAAGAGGAGCGGTCACATCTTAAGGGGGATTCTTGCAGTTCCTTTAAGGCTTGTACGTCCATCGCAAGGGATGAGATAAAAATGGAACGTGCCATTGTCGTATGTTGGTAAATATATTGTGAAGTATTCGTAAGGCTAATCGAAGTTTAATGCACTTGTGACATAGGGATGATGCTGTTATACGGTGCCCTTATGCCACACTAGTCGTTAGTCAGTGTGAGTAGTGGCTCCTTACTGACCGGGCGCAAATGCCGCACATACAGGATGTGCACGTGATCCGGAAGTGCCTGTCGGACGCCTGTAGGATGTCCAAACCAACTACGCTCTGATTGTCTATTTTCCTAAATCCTAACAGTCAGGCTGCTCACAAGAAACACACACTTCTCACCCAAACAGCAGTAATGGTCTCTTCTGCAGGATTCTGGGGAATTTAAACGATAAAAATCTGCCTGACACGTTTGCATCTCACCTACTTCTCCCTTACTTACCCTTTTCTGTTGTAGGCTATTGGTGTTCGCCCGTACATGAAATGTGCATTAACATTTTTGCTTCAACCTTGATATTTCAAATGGGCCACCTGCATACCCCTTACAGGTTTGCCAAATTTTCCCCCTCAGACAACCCGTATCACTTGTAAGGGTAGTTGTGACAAAGGCTTTAGACTTACACATCTTTGGGAACTTTATGCCACTCTCTCTGATCTGATGACTGAACTACAAAACTCCTCCCGCATGGGCAATTTATTTATCACCTACAATGATCAAGAAGTCGCTTTAATATTAAAGCAATTTTTATAATTTGCTTGTTCGCTATATCAAAACCAGTTATAGAAAATAAGCTTTTAGTTATACTACATTCTCCGCCTGCTTCTCTCAACAAACTGAGATAAAGCGGTGTAATTTTATCCCTCTTAGCACATTCTGTTTAAAAAAAAAAAGGTCTTTTGAACAGTGCTTGTTATTGTTCACCTTTCGGCATATCCATTTAAGGGTCGCCAGAGCAAATCAGCTTCCCCTGATTCGTACATGGAGTTTGGCAGAGTTTTAAGCCGAATGCCCTTCATGACACAACCCTGAACTTTGTCCGGGCTGGGAACCAGCACAGAGGGACCCAGAAAGCTCATCTCAAATAAGCTCATTGGGCCCCTGGGAATCAAACCCTGATTTGGCTCGTCTGTGCTTCTACACTTGGCCGTGGGCCTCGCCTCTGGCTCGTCTGGTGCCCCCAACCGTCCCCCAACTCGATCTGGATGAAGCCCATCTGCTACACTATTCAAACACGTAGTTGTAGAGTTAGATAAGCTAATTCTTATTTGACAGTTCTGGTACATCGCCTGTCCGTCCTGGGGGAGGATCCCTCCTTCACGTGGACACTCCTGAGGTTTCTTCTTTTTTTTTTTTTTTTCCTAGATCAGGTTTTTTTTAGGAGTATTTTCTTACTATGAAGGAGGGTCTAAGGGCAGGGATGCTCAGTTCAGCTATTGTATTTCATAACTGGTTTTACGTTTTGTACAATTAGTGAAGCCCCTTAAGACAACTGTGTTGTAATATTGGGCAATATAAATTAAACTCAATTAAATTAATTTTCCATGCGCCAGTACTACAGTACTACCTGCAGCCAACTGAGCCATCCAGCCGCTCTTTTGAACAGTCCTTGTGCTTCTAATTTATCATAATCCAGACATGATAATGGGAAGCAGAGGTGGTGCAAAAGGAACTCTATAGTTCCTTAACTGTTGTATTCTTTAATTTATGTTTTATCTACAATTTTTTTAACTTGCTTTTACATGTATTAATCATGTTTTTATTTGCCTTTATTCTGTCAGATGCGGCTCGGTTGGTAAGGTAAGCAACTACCACGCAGGAAACCGGGATTCGATTCCCAGAGGGGAATGAACAATGGTACTGGGGCAATTACTAAATCAATGGCGGGCAATAATATCACCCAGTGAGGGCCCTTGGGCATGACCCTTAATGCTACTGTGTCCTAAGCGCGGTTTGGCTGCAGCTCCCCCAGCTCCCCCCAGTATCAATTATTACTATAATTGTCAAACTGGTTTTGTTTTATGATGTGTGCTGCTGACTTTTAGGCCAGATCACCTTAGGGGAAAAAAAGTCCTGATCTCAATGGATCTTTTTATGTTTAAAATAAAAAATAAATGAAAACATAAATTTAAGCTGAGTTGACAAACCCCTTGATGAACAGAAAAGTACCACATCATGAAAATGACTTTGTTTTTATTATTGATACTTTATTTGATACTTTATTTATCCCACAATGAGGAAATTCTTCTCCGCATTTTGACCCATCCCCTGGGGGGAGCGGTGAGCTGCAGACTAGCCGTGCTCGGGGGGCGACAGCTGGCTGGGGAGAGAGAGCGGGGATCGATCTCCCAACCGGACTTTTCCTAAGAATTTGTTTGAGAAATTCATAGGTAACCAGGTTAAAAAGTTGTTTCAAAACTTATTGGCATACAACCATCACATTTGTTCATTTTTATTAACTTTCTGTTAGATTGAGGACAAATCTGGTTATTACTGAGAAGAACATAAATATAGATAGGTCCCTGACCTTGACTGTTGTCCAGACAAGTCGCTGCGTATCTGCTCTTTAGACTGAACTGCATTGTATTGAGTGGATTGACTGAATAGCCAGATAAATCCATGAGTTGTGCTTATCAATGGATCCCATTAAGCGCTTGTCACCCGTGGGGACTTTCTTTGACCGTCAAGTCATTGTCAGCAGAGCATCTTCTAAATCAATGAGTGCTTAATTACATCTGGAGCACAGAGCAGCGGCAGAACCCAACAATATGACTTCCCTGTAATCCTCTGTACATGCAGATGCTGCTCAGGTCAGCAACATTAAGACGATGCTGTCAGAAAACACAACAGTGCTTCACTAGCATTCAAATCATTTCACAAAGTAAATTGAACCTCCCTGCTGCTATAAATGTTCTCAGACTTAACAAAAGCAGAGAAAACCCAGCCAGGAATGTTCTGCTTCTCCTACATCAAACACTAAAAGAACAGTTCATTGTGATTTACCAGGCTTTCACTGGTTTAGAGCGACTGCTGTGGAAGACCTGCTGGATGAGACATTTACTGTATGTAAATCAGTAAACCATTACTGACTTGATCAGCACAGCACTGGCATGTAAGTGAATTAGGCCCCATCTAAATGTAAATGAGGCGTTATACCTTTGGCAAACAGCTTATATAGCCAGGGCCTACTTTTAATAAACCAATTAGATGTTATTCTGCTACAATAACACAACAAAACAAAATCTATGTCTTTATGAGAAATATACACGGGATGAAAACTGTAGTAATAGCCAGTCATACCATACAAAATCATATAGATTTCTAATTGAAGTTGCTTTTTCAGATATTCATTCTGTGAGTGGTAAAAACGTGTAGCGACTGTCATAATAGAGCCATTCAGACGCTTTGAAAAGCAAAGACGTGAAGGAGCTGAGACACTTGGTTCCACTTCTCCTCCTGGTACCAAGAGGAAGTTAGAAAATATCAGCTACATTCCGGAAAAACATCAGCTTTGTTTACAAGCATTTAAAAAACTCTACGATGAAGGGTGACCACAGTCAGAAATGTGCTGTCAGCCTACATAGATCAATGTTGTCAAGTATTGTCAAACCCTTCTGCAGCTCAAAAGGTTGTACTTTGTGATATTAAGCAATCCTGTTTGTTTGTATTTGAGATTTTCGCTTTGGAAAGATTTTAGAGAAACAGCCGTTTAATATTAAAAACAATCGAATCATGAAGAAGGAGTTAAAGCGGTGTGACATTAATAAAGAAGATAAAGCCACTGACATTCATATGAAGCCACATATTTAGTTGACATTACTGTATCTAACAAACATCCCTTCATGCTCGATTCTAACTTTGGTAATGCATTTAATGGAAAGAGATTAATATCAGTTTCATAAATCATTCAGCAGATAGATCCAGGGGCAGGAATACTCCTATGTTAGCTGATCTCATTGTGAGAGCTAAGCAGCCATTAATCACTGTTTCTGCTCCTCTGGCCGTGTCATCTGAGAAAACAGCAAAACCCCAAAATCAGATAGACTGATATCTCAGCACAGTTCTACACATGCAGATCTGCATGTCTCACTGCTTCCTTATGAAAGCACTGACCTTCACATTCCTGTTAGCAGGCATGCAAACGTACACTTCCTTCTTTCCTGCTTAACCTTCAGAGAATAGTGCAGTTTTCTTTCGGAGAACTGGTGATAACTCGTGAAATAGGGCAACAACTACAAAAATAAAACGTTATTAGTTATTATTACATGTAATTCATTTAGTATGCTACACATCAAGAGAATTTATTTTTTACTGTCAAGGTCACAAAAGCTAAAGGGATCTCAGATTTCAGAAACTAAATCAGGACTGTCATTGGAAGTATAAAACATCACTAACATGAAAACCCAAACCCACAGTCAATATTTAACCAATGCCAGACGTGGAGATGTCTGCCACTCTGCCTGGCTGGAGGGGATTCTGGGTGAAGGTCTGACCAAAATATGTTTTACTCCTTTAAACGGACTTACTGCTTTGAAAGCAAATCGTTTAACAGGAAATTAGGATTTGCTTAACACATCTTTTTTTTACAAATGTATCATTAAAAAAGCAGATGTTTAACTAAACTTACTAACAGAGTCACATATTGCTATAAATGCCCAAACCATCAACCCTCCACCTCCGTGCAGGGCAGTAATTATAGGGGGTTTGTGGCCCCCAAAGAAGTATACCCTTCAGTTCTATCTTCCTCTATTTGTCCAATGATCTCTAAATTTAATGTGGTCTGGGAGGTTTGGCAGACATTAGGTCTTCTAAATATTTGGTGTTTAGAATTTGTTTTGGGAAACAACAAATGAATTAAAATAAAACAACGTTTTTTCGTGTTGTCATGATTGAACATGTACAGTAATTGTTCTTATTTCTTATATTAATTTCATCCCATTGTTTAGAAACATTATTGCATGTCAGCAGGATAAGGTGGATTAAAAAAACATTTGAAAGGGTTTTTTTTATATTTCAACCTTTCCTTATTTCTATTTGTAGCAAAACAGAACAAAGCTTTTATGTGTTCACATCCAACATGCCATAAAGTTAAAAGACTAAAAGTTAGTACCACAGTTATCTATCTTTATTTGTGTTTAAAAGAAAACTAACTTTATTTTAAAGAGTATTTAGTCCTTGGTCACAACTCAACTCAACTTTTTTTTAGTTCATTTCCAGCTAGAAAAATAAAATAAACAGAAGCACAATGTTGAACACCAGCATTCACAGTTTGAAAAAGGTTTTGGATGAAGTCAAAGTACTTATCAAGTCCAAGCCCTTTGTTTTTTTTTCTTCTTTTTTTTCTATTTTAACTTAATCCAAACTCAGCAGCGTGGATGGAGCTCAGACCTGCAGCACATTCGTGCTCATGGAAAGTTTCAGTGATGACAGCATGACATTGTTGATCAGTGTTTAGGTTTAGGTCAGCTACTCACCGCTCTCAAAGCAAGCATCAAACACCAGATGTCCTCTGCGCGGAGCCCCCGAGTATCCGGGTGGGCTCACCGTCAGCTTACTGACGTTTCCCACCAAGGCATCTTCTGCACCACTTTCCCCATCTGTGGAAATAAATGAACTTCATCTTCAGGTGTTTCACAACAAATGTGTCCGTCTCACAAGGTGAAACGGTGAACTCAGTCCTGCTTCTTTCAATAAGTAATAATGAGTGATGTGACCTACTTCAACTAGTAAAAATATTTAAAACAAAAATGATCTTCAGTGACAATGTTAACAAGTTTAAAAATAAATTATAAAATGTTTACACTTTGTGTAAATTGTAAGATTAATGAAAGCTGAACTGACATGTTTGATTAAAAAACTGAGCCAGGTAGGCTTTTTCAAAAAGGAGAAACATGTTCATAAAAGCACCAATTTGACGTCCAGACAATCCCAATCAAGTTCAGATCAATCATTCATTGCCATTGAAAGAAGCAGTTATGTAAAAAATGTTGATCTGTACTTGGTGAATGAAAAATGATACCAAATTTAAAAATATTAGTCTTTTGTTTGCACATCAAAGTCATATGCACTGGCAGATACCTTAAAAGAAAGCTCTTTATCGTCAAAAGCCTCTACAGGTTACTTCAGGAGTGTCTTTTTATCTGTTGAATGATTAGTCCTGCTTTGCTTTTTCAAGATTTCTCTCATTTGAAGCTTTGTTTGTTATCTTGTAACCGAGTGGGTCCATGAGCACAATTTCATTTTGTGTACATTTTATACGCAGAAGCTATGCAAAGGGCTTCATGGAGAGACAAAGAGCTTGACAGCATTCAAATAAAAAGTCTAAAAAATAAATTCTATTGTTTTTCAACATGATTAGAATAAAAAACACAACGAAATTTAAGTTAAATCAAAGACAATTTATTTTTGCTTTCTTCTTTTCTGGAAATGTTATGTATATTTTCACTTTGGGAAATAAAATAATGCAAAAAAGGTCAAACTTTATTGAGGAGGATTTCGTTTTCTGCCCTGTGGTTTAATCTCAGACACTGCTGTGCTTGAGTGAGTGAAACTCAGGAACCGTCAGTCAGGATAAGGCTAACAGGCAGTAGCACAGCTAGCTAACCGTTTTCCCAGTACTGCACCTGTGCCGATGCTGCTCCTCCTCCGCATCTAAGGGTGCTTCACCTTAACAAACAAGTCCTGATATTAAAATATATGCGTGGCGGGTTTACCTTGTTGTTATATTCAACGATATAATTATGATCGTACGTTTAGGTGAAGCTAGCAAAGGGCTGCTCTAGATGGGACTGTTGTTTACATCCTCGTACATCATGCTAACAGCTCATATGATTCTGAGCGGCGGCGTCATGAGCAAACGAGCATCCGTGTAATTTCTAAGCTAATTCTGAGCAAAGTTCCCACTCTCTGTAAGCGCGTCGGAAAACCAAATAAAGCCTTAAATTACACACCAGCCTCGACAATTTTCTCCTCCATCTTCCCTCTTCGCTGTGAAGCAGCAGACGCTCTCTGTGGGTTGCCACGGCAACGGAGCAGGAGGGAGCGGGAGTTGTGCTGTGACGGCATCCACCAGGAAGCGACCGAGCGCGCGGCAGCAAGAGCGTGCAGCTTTCCATCATGTAACAAAACAACTGAACAAATGCAAAATATGAAGGCTGCAAGAACGTTTTATCTTTGAAAGACACTGCCTTTTTTTTAAAGAAAAAATTGCAATATACTTTATATTCAAAAAGAATATATAAATATATATTAATATATATAATATAAACAATAATAAGAATGATAAAAATGTAATGCTGAATTTTCTTTTACCAATTGTGTTGTATCAGGTTTTTAATAAATTTCTTTAAAAGAAAAAAAAAGTACAAACATGCAAATTAGTCAAGATAAAATATGTAAAGGAACAGGTTTATTTTTTTTATTTGTTCCAATGTAAAACTGCAGATATTCTTTTCAGGAATTTTATAAACCTTGCATGATTTTTTTTTTAAATCCTAATTTTTAGAGGAAAAACAGAAATTTAACAACAATAATAATAATAAGACATTTTGTCATATGGGACAATTAAAAAAGCACATTTATATTAAAACGTTATCAATAATAATATGTGATTTGCTCAATGATGTTAATTTAGAGTGGTGCAAAGGATTTAAGGTGGTATCTTGCAGACTTGTTTTAATGAACAGAGATGCTCAGGATTTTACAGTATACCAAATTGTCATTTGTATGCTCTGTATGGCTGTTTTTTTTTTTTTTTTTTTTTTTTTTTTTAGTCTTGCACACTTGAAATTAGCTCAGTTTTAATCATATTTTCAGTGACTTAAGAAGCCAATCTTTGCAAGCAGCAGACAGTGATTCAGAATTATGCAGGAGATTGATTAAAGCTGAAGATTTTCTAGACAATTGGAGCAAAGATGTCATCAGGGCCAATCAAGCCTGACCCTATTTCTTTCTCATTACAAAGGCTGCACCTGATTAGGTACATCAAATGAGCAAGCGTATAGCTCGGGGAACAAGGAGCCTGCAGGTTGATGCCAATTTTCAGCTTCTAAGCTGTGTGTAACAAGACTAAATGAATAGGACCAGGGATAGGGCAATGATTTTCTCGGTCTGATCTTAATGTGAAGGCAAAATCAGAAAACAACAGTTTTAAGAGATTATTTTATGAATGACAGGAAGACAGGATGGAGGAGCTCCGTTTTTTAGTCAAAATTGAAAACTGAATTGCTGCTCTCTGAGCTATCTTTTTTCTTACACTACGTCAATTAAAGAGCTTTACGGTGCAATCATTCATTCTGAAGAGATGGATTCAAATTGAATTATGCGGCATGAAATGAATTAGACACGCTACACATCTCCTTGTTTCTTAGCTCCAATCAAATAGAGATGCTGTGTGGAAAAAGTTAAATTTACAAAAGAAGCCTGTTTGAATTGGTACGCCTTACATTGATAATGCACTCAAACCAATATTATTAATGTTTCTTATGGTAACACTTGACTTTTCTTAGGTCTAAATAGGATGTATGCCACAGGACTGAAATTAGGCACAATGCTTAAAGCAGGATTATCAATTTAATTAAATCAAACTTTATATATAAAGCACTTTTCATACAAAACTAAAAAAGGCAAAGCAAAAGGTGCTTTACAGAAAAAAAAAATCTTTCAAAAAACAAAAAGAAAATTATAAAGCACACAATACACTAAACCCCCAACCCCCCAAACCGGACATAATAAAACGTAAAAGGACGCGTGAATGGAGCTTGAAATGCAGTTATCTGAAATAAATAATTTAATGATAAATCATATAAATAATAATAATTAGTAACCATAATTGGATAGATTTTAACCAGAGTGCTGCTATACAACACTGTAGGTCGATTTACCAAACCCACATTTACCATATCTAAAGTATTCCTTTAATCCAGGGGGGTCAAACTCATTTTCCCAGAGGGCCACATCAGCATAAAGCTGTCCTCAAAGGGCCAGATGTAACTTATACATGTAACTAAATGTAATGAAAAATAAATGTAACTACTCCTTAATGTTAAATAACTGATTATTTATTCTAACTTTTTAAAGTGACAATTCCAGCTGCATAGAAAACATGTTTGCTTTGTTACTGTTACTGTTACTTTAGCATAAATCCTTTTAAAATTAATTCTGTCAGGTTAGGTTATATGGACAGTGTTTGAGTCCTAATGTATAGTTGCCCAATCTGATATTTCAAGTCCGATTCCCCCTAGATATGAATAAATACACACAAATTTTTATTTTTTATTTCAAGAAACTAAAAACCCTTATGCTCTCGAGGGCCGCATAAAATGGCATGGAGGGCCACATTTGGCCCGCGGGCCTAGAGTCTCACACATGTGCTTTAATCCATCTAATTCGACATCTTCCTCAGAAGCAGAACCGTGACGCCTTAGTTCCACCCGTATGTATGTATGTTGCACAGACACTCCTGGCATCTGACAACCTGTGTAAAAAAAAAACAACACAGTTTTCAGATGTCACAAAAAAATTCTATACAGTGGGTTAAAGATGAGTTGTACTAAAAGGCAGGGATGGTTTAAAGCTGTGTGTCTGTGTGTGTGTGGGGGGGGGGTCTCAGTGAGGGTGCCGAGATCAGTCAGTGGTACACAGAGAATCACTATGGTGACAGCAATCAGAGGGGGCTCAGGGGAGTGTGGCTGGGTCAGGGAGGAGGACTTGAGAGGCAGCTGACTGAGGAATCAGCCCTCACTTTGGATGATTCAACTGACAGCTCTCCCCGAGGGTTGGACCAGACCAGCCGTCCCCCGAGACCACAGGCTTTATGAAACAAGAATATGGCTATAGTGGCTCTAAAGGGTAAAAAAAAAAAAAAAAAAAAAAGGGGGGGGGGGGGGGGACAGTACAGCAGTGCCACTGAGATGTTACTACCTCTGTATCACCTGTGACAGTCAAAATGCTAAAGACATTAAAAAATGTTAATTCTACTTTTTTGCTTTTTCTCCAAGTATATTTGTTGGGACGTCTCTGCTTTAGAGCTCACCACATCCGTCTGTCATTTTCACTTTTTTTGCCTTTTTCTGCCACATTCTGCATCCATCCATCCATCCTCTTCCTCTTCCCCGCCTCTGTGCTGGACAGCGTCCATCGAAACAGATGGTGCTGTGTCAATACACTGCTATTTACTGCCTGCTTTCTCCCAACTCTTATCCCAGACAGTAAAAAGCACATTCAGGATGCTGGGAATTAATCCCTCGCAAAGCTGACGGAGTCATGACTAAGACACCTCAAAAATGTGATTAGAGCAAAAGCAGAGACACTTTAACAGGCTGTGCACTTTTTAAAACACGTTATTTAGGTAGATGTTTATCCTCATTGTTTACATCAGATGGTGTGAGTTATTACTTGGAAATGACTCACGAATTCCTGGCTAGAAAGAAGGCATCATCCTTTTTTTTTTTTTTTTTTTTTTGGCTTGTTTATTCGGGAGTTGGGATCCCCCGCCATGTCTCTGCTTCGTCATCTCTGTGCCACACCCTGGTGAGGAAGAGGACAAGCACCTGACCTTCATGCAAACACCAGCCTGTCCTTTCCTCTTCCCCCTGTGATGGAGAAGTGGAGGTTGGAAAGTTTGTGGGTTTTATTACAGTTCATTACTTTATATTGTCACAGCTTCTGAGACACTTCTGTGCATGATCGTAATATAGAAAGCCTGCTCACCTAATTTAAATCTGCATTTGCGTTTGGTTAAAGGTATATAATTACATCAGATAATAATGTTTTTCAGGCCATTTGACTGATTCATGCTGGCAGCACGGTGAATCTAGCAGGGAAATCTGTTTTTAAGTCTGAATGCTTTGGTTAGACTCCAAAGAAGAAAGAGAAAAGATGAGAAATGTAAATGTTAGGAGTGGCACAGAGAGAGCAGGGATGTGGTGCTGCTGCTAGAACAGTCTTCCCACCTTGTGGTGGTACAGTGAACTGTAGCACACGGAGTGCTTCGGCAATGGTGGAGGATGCTTGGTGATGTGGCGAGAGATGGAGGCAGGCAGGCAGGGAGGGAGGGAGGGAGCAAGGCGGAGAGTGAGCAGGAGAGAGAAAAGGAGCAAAAGGGAGGGGAGTTTAAACTAAGTGCTATGTTTTGGGACAGGCTAATCTTCTAGCAAGCAGTGTGAGGATAGAAGCACATTGTCAGAGCCGGTGTGCGCGGGAAAGATAAGGGAGCCAGCCAGCCCGACCCAGCGACCCAGTGACTGCCTGTTTTAATGTGCTGACTCTGGGGAGATTTTAAAAGACAGCGTATTGACTTCTCAGACGTGTGGAGACCCTGGGCAAAAAAACGCCTCCTCTGACATCCACAGCCAGCAGAAGTGCATCACCAAGACCAAAAAAGAGGACTGAAAATCACAATTCCACAAATCTGAAAGCGAAGAGGATTTTTTCTTCATCCTCTCCTTTTTTGAGTTAATTTCAATTTTTTTATTTCATTTTTTTTTCTATTTACCCGGGACTGACTGCCTGACTCCCAACCGAGCAGAAGAGCGGGGAGCAGAAAATCGAAAAGAAGCTGACATTAAAAGGACAGAAAGACAGAAAAGCACCGAAGCTGAACATGTTCGAAATAAGCCGAACACTCAACGCCGCTTTGTTGAGCAATGAGGTAAAGACATCTGGATTTGCTTTTACAGTCCACTCCTCACCTGTGTTTGTCTGCTGCAAACCATTCTGTCATGTGTGTTGTTGTGTCCATGCCTGCCTGTGTACCCCCCCCCCCCCCCATATGCAAGTAGCCAGAAGACAGAGGGATGATGGATATCAGCCGCTGCTCGATTTCTCCAGCACGCTAGTTGGAACCCAGAAAGGGATTGCTTTGCTTCTAGCACTCCCCCTGCCGTGTAATCACACATGAAGAGCTAGTGTCTCGACTCTGCGATTCCCCTGTTGTTTAAATAAAACGATCCAGGTAGAACCCTCCCAACAGAGGTCTGCGTGTGAAATCGCCCACCTGGGGCTAAAACTGTGTGTGTGCTCTCATGTGCACGTATGGTACGCGTGTAAATGTGTACACTTGCATGTCGGCACATGCATCAGTGTGAGAGCAGGGGGGTTCTGCAACCCCCCCCCCCCCCACCTCCACCGCCCTCCTTCTTCATGCCCCCACCACCCCCCCACTCTGCTCTTCTGTCCTTTACCAATCCGCCGCCCTTCCTACCTGCTGTTATCGCCTCTCCTTCCCCTCTCTCACACCCCTTTCCCTCTTCTTCCCATCTTCCTCTCAGCCCTCCTCCTCTTCGTCTCTCGTCTCTATGCGCGAGTGAGTGTGTTCTGTGGCCAGCGTCTCAAGATGATGGCGAGGTACGGGCAGCTCTCGGGACTAGCAGCCAGTGGCGTGGGCTCCGTCCCCGAGACGCACTCGCCGCTATTTCCCAGGGATCTCCTGCTATCGCCTGCCCAGATGGGCTACAGGTCACCCATGGTAAGAGGAGAGACAGACCGAAGATTGTCCCCAAGGCGAACATGCCAAATCTGAAAAGAAACCATGGAAAATTGGAGAAAGCGGAAGTTAGTTTGTACGAAAACAACGTGTCGAGGAAAGGAGCAAAAGGGCTGAAGGAGAGCAATTCAATTGTGGGATCCTGCCTGTATCCCCAGTGGGTAGTATTAGCAAATATTTACATTGTTATGTTTGTTCAATTATGGACGCCTACTCTGCATTTACCCTCTGCCAGTCAGACAGTTATCAAGGGAATTTGAGGTGTTAGTGTGAGCATGCATTTGTGAGCGTGCATCTAAATGGGTAATATTGTTTCTATTGTCCAATTCTGTCAATTCCAGATGAAGCTGGAGTGCTTCATATTGATTTTTATACATGCTTTCTGGTGCCGGTTGACGACATTTTTTGTCAATTTAAAAGATACGCAGTTTTAAACACATTTACCTAGAGTTTCATTCGAAACGCTACAATCAGAATAACTAAATCTTCTGTAGCAGACGACCATTTGCGAGCAGGTGTGCACAGAATAGATTTCTGAATGCGTTTGATTGCGGATCATCAATTGCTTAAAGTCAAAATCCCACTAGAAATGAGTCAAGACTGAGGAAATGGGAGATTTTTTTCACTCGAGTCAATGTTACTCTGCAATTTACATAGTAAAGATTACTTGAGGGAAAAGGGATGGAAGAGGAAAAAAAGGGGGCAGGAGTAAACAGTGAGCGTTTGGAAGAAAACCCCTGACTCGCCACATTAAGGCGACATGAAGCTGTGGGTGTCTAATCTGCTGGGCTCCTCATTGGTTCGGTTCCCCTTCAAACTGGCTCAGATCCACACCCCAGAGCCCCCCCGAAGCCTTCATAACCTACTGTCGTGCTTCTGACTGTACCCAGGGGTTTCTGTCAAGCGTATGCAAATGCACGGCGCGGATAAGCGGTGGAATATGTCCATGAGGAGCTGCAGGAAGGTTTTTTTTCCAGTTTGGGCTTTGAACCCCTGCACAGCATCATCTGTCCAGCGTTTCGCCGCTGTTATGTGGAACACAAAGCATTGCTTTTTCCACTGCCCATTCAGACCCACAACAGTGTTATCAGCTCTTTGCATAAAGCTGCTGGGCTGTAAATTATTCGCTGAGACTAGTGGAACTAATTAGCTGAATTTATAACATTAAAAACTATTGACATGTTAACATATTTGGATTAATTCTTTTAGTATCTTGTTCAAAGAAATCTGAAGTGATAACCAATTGTTTCCAGAGTGGAGAAAGACAAACGGGGGGCTAGCTTCAAATGTGTGAAGGAAATTCTTCAGCATTAAGTAAGGGTATATAAATAAAGAAAAGATAGATGCAATTATTTCAAAGAGTAATTTAGTGTTAAGCTTTCAGTTTCATTTGTAGAATTTCGTTTTGAATCGGTCATCAGTGCATGTTCCCGCGTGTGGCTGCGCCGTTGAGCATGTGTGTTATCGCATGCGCTTGTGTACAGGCACATGTGTGCCGCTGTGCACGCCGGTTAAAAAAGACCATCGTTAAAGTGATTAATGGCGCCTTCATCAAACACAGCTAGATCATTTGCATACATTAGACAAATGTGCTGGAAAATTCTAGTGGCTTTGGTTTGCAAACCTCGGAAGCAGGAACGTTTTGTTTATCTTTTTCTCTCGGTAACTGACGCTTCTTAAAGGAAATACGCGGCAGCTAAATGTTTTTTAAATAAAAAAAAAATGTAAACACATCTTTAATTTTTATTAAAAGTTCTAGTAAATGTAATGATAAATAGAAGGAAATTGTATCGGTCTTTTTTTCGCCTTGAATTTGGTGGTTAGTTGTCTTTGCAGGAGTTTGGTGAACGTTTGTGACGCCTGTAATTGTTGGTGTGTGTGTGCTGTCAGTTGTGCATCTAGTGTTTAAAGCTGGAGGCAGAGCCCTAAAAGAGCACTCAAAGAACAAATCAGTCATGCAATCGTTGAAATTTGATCCGACTTTCCTGCAACTATGAATCTATGACAGTCATCTACATTATCAATTAACGCCATCATGACCAGAAAACATTATGTACAAAGAGCTTCACATGCATGTTTTCTGTCCTTTGCAAAATGTCTGCATCTAAAAACGCACTATGCACCATTCGTCAGAGCTGAATGCAGTTAATTTGGAGAAAGTTGTACTGATTATTCACTGCAGGCAGCTGCGGTTCTCTGTGTGACACGGGGCTTTGTGTAACAACTTCAATCTTTTCTGTTTTTACATTTTACTTATAAAAAACTGGGTTATGTTTCTGACATGTCTGAAGTCATTTCTCATCCCAGCAACAAAAGAAATCTAAATAGGGAGGAGTAAGGGGGGGGGGGGGTTTGGAAGCTGGAAAATGTGTTTTCACCACAGATTAGAAGCAGCCAGGAGATAGTTAGAGGTCATCTCTATTTCATAACAATAATTAGCTCCTTCCATCTGCCGCTTACTACATTCTCCCTTTCCTTGATTGCAGTGTTCTCTATATCCAGGAAATTAGTTCATTTATGCTCCACAACCCTGCTGTCACCGAGGCACAAACAGGTGCAGCAGGCTGAATGCCGCCACCGCCGCCACAGAAAGAGCAGAAGATACAGAAACTGGAAGACGTGTTAATCAGCTGCCAGTATTTTGGCAGCTGATTAACACTTAGATGACTAAAACAAACGTGGCTCAGGTGACATATTTTTAACAAGATTTTGCATCTTTTTTATTCTGGTTTTATGATAGAGCATGATGTTCCGAGCTACGGATAAAAAGGCTCTTGACTGATGCATCCCTCCTGCTCGTCCTCTGACAGCATTTGGACTGCAGGTCTATGCGCAGGAACACAGACTGGGACTCTGTGTCGTGCTTTCAGATGATATGAGCATCGACTCTGTCATTTACGACAAACCGAGAGAGAGAAAGACGTTCTGCAAGGGAATGGGGGGGGGGGGGGGCTGCAAGGTTCAAATCTGCTGCAAGAAGTGTGCGTGCACATGTGCATGTGTGTGCGCGCTGGCTATCAGTGCTGCAGGGAGGGCCTAGTCATCAGCAGCTGAGCCAGCGTCCCGCTGGGAGCCATCACTGCAGAACGGAGCAGGTGTCTGCAGGCTCACGCACACCCACGCCCATCAACACACACCCTTTTACACACCAACACACACTGTACACAAGCCCTGCAAGCTACACATACTCTTTTCCCCATTCGGTCTCCATCTCTTTTTTGTTTTTAACAGAAGCCGCCTTAATTTAGGAGTTGTGTGATGACATGCTGTCTTTGTTGAAATGGCTAATATATATTTGTCTCTCTGGAAATGTGAGAAAAAAATACATTTCAACAGTGGTTCTGTGATCGATAAGCAGAATGCCAAGTATAACCCAGTTAAAGGTTGCCGGTGATGTCGATCAGAAACGGTGGACTGGTGGCTGTGATTTCACTTTGTGCAACGAAACTTGAGTAGACAATACATTCATGCAATACTACTATTTATAAAAGCATTAAAATCTATAAACTAACTAACTAAGCAAAAGGTTGAAAAACCCACATTTATTAGCCAGAACTTACTCCTAAAAAAACTCCACTGTTATTGAAAGGTCTTAGAATTATTGATCATTGTACCCAACCTCTGCTGTCACGGTATTTAGCAGGCTATGTGTCCATTTCAAGCGGGAATTTGGATTTACTTTAAAATAATAATTTCACCCAGTGCTGTTCAGTCCACTTCTTTAAGAGTCTCAAGGCGGCACTTTAGCTGGAAAGGTAAAATATTTACTTTAACAGTGAAAGTTTTTGCTTCTCTAGGACAAACTTTTAACTTTCACTTGTTTTATTGGATTAACTGTGTACAAAAAAAAAATAGGGTGGGAAAATATTGTCAGCAACTGTTTAACAGAATAATATTAATAATGGATTGGAATTATCTGCTTTTCCAGACCTTCTTCCAATGTGTCCATTATCCATTCATACTTGGTGAGGGTAACTACTGTTGTAACCACAGCTGCCCCGGGGCAGACGGACAGAGGCGTGGCTGCCACTTCGGGCCCCCCGACCGTCACTGGGACATTCATAACCAGTGGTTTGTGAATGCCATGCTGAAGTGAAGGGTCTTGCCCAAGGACACAACAACAGTCGACTGGGAGGAGCGGGGATCGAACTGCCGACCTGCTCAAACACCTGAGTCACTGTCGCCAGCAATAGACATTGCAGCTGTGAAGTGTGGATACTTTAAACTTTGACAAAAGATGGCCACTGATGAGGCTATCTATGTCCTTGACCTAGGGGTGTAACGATTAATCGATTTAATCGATGAATCACTTTCTATTCCTACAATCCAACCAGATCAGGGGTGGCCAACCCTGGTCCTCCAGAGCCTCAACCCTGCCTGTTTTCCAGCTCTCCCTTACCAGCATGCTGTTGATTAGCTGACTTAAGAGATTTCACATCCTGATTGACTGAACACACCTGATTTAGGTTATCAGCATCAAGCAGTCCAGGGAGAACTGGAAAACAGGCAGGATGGAGGCTCTGGAGGACCAGGGTTGGCCACCCCTGAACCAGATCAATCTCTCTGAGGCAAGTTATTGGTTGAATGGGTTATACCATTTTTAAATAATTTCAAAGTAAAATCATTTGATTACATTTTAAAAAAATACCATTTGGATTGAGGTACAGTAGGTTTATTTTACTCAAATCACAGCAGACAGCACACACGTGATGTCATGAACACGGATCAGTCCATCATTCCAGTCCAATGAGTGGACAGACTTTGAATAAAGTCATGTGACCATCCAGTGTCTAGAATGTCCTAAGAATGTTCCCTTTGGATTCTTTGGATGTGGAAAAACAACAGTGGGTTGTGTTGAAACTTCACCTGCACTGTTCAGAACCAGGTACTCCTCTCTGAGTCCCACTGGTTGAAGTTTTGGCTAAAGATGGCGATTGATTTTAGGTCAGAGAATCGGATCATTCTAAATGAACCCGAATCAACTAAGAGTCATATCGTCCACCACAAACTATGATATGAAATAAATCATTCAAATGAAACGTTTCACCCCGTCCTTGACCCCATCTGCAATGATTTGAACATGGTTTTTATCTCAGAACTCACCATAACCAAAAAGCCAACACAGACCGCCGCATAAGAGCAGCCATGTGCTGTGTAGAGTCACACGTGTATACAGCCATGTGATGCTGATGCTGAGATGACAAACGCTGCCGACACTCAAACGACTCTCTGCGTCTGAGATGCAGGCATGTTGATGAGCAACATATTTCTGTCTCTTCTCATAATTGATCGTTTCAAAGCCTTTGCTTTGTATTGATTCGCTAATTACTGGGGACGAGGCAAAGTATCTCCTGTCTGCATGAATAAATGATGTGCGCCTGACATGAGCATTAGTGCAAAGCACGAGTGACCACCTCACCTCGCCACAAGAAGGATCTCCGTCCTTTTCTTTGTATGTAAACTGAGTCTGGAGAACATGTGACAAACGGATAAAAGAAGGAGAAAGGGAACATTTCATTCTTTCCCAATAAACAGCATCTTCATCTGCCAAGTCAGGTCCCACTTCTGAGACACTCAACAATAATTACTGAGCTGTTTTCATTTTATTCCAGAAATATGGTTCATGTGCATGTCTCTATTTACCTTTTCATTTATAACAGTTCTTGCAGTGACATAAAGTTATAAAGAGTGTGTGTACTCATTTCTGCATATTGTCATCTTCTCAGTGGAAAGCAATTTTGAGAGTGTCTTTCAGCAGCAATAACTCCTGCTCTTTAATCAACCGACAGCCTTGGCAACACAGAATCACTGAAACCTGTCTCCAAGCGTGTAGGCATTTAAGCTAAAACCTGTTTGGGTTTTCTTTCTTGTGTATTACACACTTACTTCTCTCCAAGCATGAAGTGACATTTTCAGAGATGGATTTGTGCAGTGTGGGCATGACTTGGTCCACTGTGCCGCTGGCAGCCCTACAAAGGACTTTGGATGGATCTAATTTTCGAAAGGTTATTCCTTATCAAAAGCCTCAGTGCAGTCATTTATGCAGATCTGATACTGTGAGATTTTTGATTAGACTCAAAACACCGTGACAGATATCAGCCCTTTCTTCTTCTTTTTTTTCCATCTGAGGACCAAACAGCAGATTCTTTAAGAAGAGGATCCATTTCTGTACATGACTGGAGACCATGTTTGTCTGTCATTGTTTGTACGATAGTGAGCGACAGCTTTAAGTCCCACTCAGATCATCTTTTTAGTTTCTGCAGAGTGGCAGAAGTTCATTAAAAATTCATCTCTGAGTTGTGGCCGGGACCGTTTTCCCCAGAGCAACCCCGCCGCCTCTTCCCCTCCCCTGCTCAGAGCTCTATGTTTACCCTCACACCCAACCTAACATTGGCGGTGCAACAAAAACGGCGAGCAATTTTGGAGCTATCCAGCCGCACAGTATTGAGCTTTGAGACGTTTTGAGACGTTCATGGATCTATTTGTCTGGATGGAAGCATCGGAATAGAGCGGAGCAGGAAGCTGTAGGCAGTGTCATTTCTACATAACAAATGGGATTTTTTTCAAACTGCATTTTTTCATCTGCTCCTGATCCACAACGATTTGAAGGAAGAAAAACTCCATTGAAATGCCATTCTAAGCTTAATTTTTCTTTAAACATGTCCTCCATCATTAGAAATATGATGTTGAAAACACCCATTTTTATCGGAGTGGGTCTTCAAAGGACCAAAACCCAGCACCAACTACAGACTGTGTGTGTGCGGATGGGGGGAGTCATGATTAAAGCTCATACCAGATGGACCACAGCAGTCGCCCTGTGAGCGTGGATGTACCCCGACCGGGATCAAACACTATAGCGGGCTGCTGTCCTCACACTCCCAAAGCCCACCACTAAAGCCCCACAAGCTGCTGACCCCTCACACTGCAGCGCAACCCTCACCTCTTTGTTCCGCCCCTCTTTCCAACCGCTGGAAGAAAATATCACTAGAGTTCAAATCATTTTACCCATGCCTGCTCCAAACGCAACCGTACTGCAAGTCACGCCTTAAAGTTGAAAAGTGTGAAGGCGGCTGGACTCCTGAAATTGAATGCCACCCCAAGCTGAGGAGCACTCTGTTGTCCAAATGGATACTAATCTTCCAGAGTCCTGTTGAGAGGACACTCTCTGTGCCAGGACACATGCTGGACTCAACAGCGACTTCATATCTAAGCCTTTCCGGGCTTCTCCACAAACATTCCCTCATTTTTCCTCATTTACAGCCAGAAAAAAAACCTAAAGACACTTTTTTTAATTGAAAGCAGGTATTTTGGTTTAGATTTGTCTTTTTCTAAATGTTTAGAAGGGATGCAAAATTTCACTTATCCCACAATCGGTTCAAACCTCGGTTTTTTGGTCATGGTCTTGTTTTGGTTTAATATATGATTTGGGTATTATGAAAAAAAACAATCTGACAAAGACCTTTTTTTAATTTGCCAATTAACATATAATAATAAAGAAAATATTTCAGTTAGCTTATAATAATCTAATAAAGAGAACATAATAATAATTCTTTCAACTTTAACATGTATTTGATACTTTCAGGATAAATATCTTTTTGCAACTATTCACTCCCCCCCCCCCCCCCCACACACACACACACAATTCAGGTCAATGGTGTAACATACGGTCCTGTTTTTAAGTGGGAATTGTAGCATCCCTTTTATTTAGCATATTTTTTGCATGTAGGTCTCTTTGTGATATACAAACTAATAAATAAGTAATTAAATAAAGTATTTTTGTGTGCACATAGTGACCAAATCAGTTTCCCTCGTCCAGTCTGATAAAAAAAAATCAGAGAATTCAAGTCTGCAGTCCACAAAATTCCAGGAATACCAAACAGCTTTGACTTTAAATGAGACAGTGACTGTGACAAATACAGCAGAGGCAGCTCTGGGATCAGCATGAAGAATTCATTTCTGATCTAAGCAGTTTTAACTAGAGAGGGGAGTAGGCAGCTTTCAAGCTCTTTATCGTGTCCTCTGGCTCAGAGAGAAGACCATTTGTTGGTTTCTTAGGGAATAGATTTCAACATAAAATGTTATACATGTTTGCATTTAACACTAAGCCCCTGGTTTCAATTCCATAATTAGCTTCCATCACATCCGTTGTCTCTTTATGTTAATAGATGGTGTTGAGCTTTTGGCTTTTGTTGGACATGGGTGTGTTCAAACATGACAGATGTGTCGAGTATCTTTTTAGCAGCACGTTGAAACTTTTTTTTAACCATTATTCTCCTCTAAATGCGTCGCAGGTTTTGGTCTTTACACTGAGCTCAGCTGGATTATTGGAGGTTTTTCTCTCGTCTGCTCTTCTTTAGTCTGGCAGTCTTTAAGCTGGAGTGTCCTCCCAGTAGGATTCCACATCTTCTGCCCTCTGAGGGCTGAGAAATGTGTCATTGTGCTGATTTTCTGCCTCTCTTGGATATCGTTTTCCTTTCAGAAGCCCTTTTTGCTAAAAATAAAAAATTGTGGACTTAGAAAGCTTTATATTTGACCAGACAAAAATGGCAAAAGTTTGTCTGAACATGAAACAACCACTGAAGTGTGTCAGCTTCACAGATGCCAAGAAGAAAAGATAAACATATAGGTTCAGTTCAAACCAGCTGTTGTTGTTGAGAGAAAACCATACCTGATCAAGAGTGCAACCGTTTTGTGTCCTGAGCTCTTTGGTGCTGAGCTTGCCTCTGCTGAGAACATGCATAGAAGGTGAATCTCATTTGCTGATTGTTACTGGCAAAAGCTGGAGAAGTGCCAGGAGAGGAGCAGTTATCAGTCTGAGATGCTACAGAACTTCAATGGAGCAGCTAAAACGAACCTTCAAGGGCAAAAAAGAAAAGAAAACAACGGCGTGCAGCTCTGCAGAAGAGCAAACAGAGCACCATCAAACCCACTGCTTTCACATTCTAGGGAAGTGAGGAATCATTTTGAATCGAAATGATCCAGTTATCATTAATGCGCTGCTTTCTGTAACCGTAAATGACTTTGAGCCTTTGAGCATCCTGTTGATGCAGAATCAGTGGCATCCATGTTAGCATTCATTTGACCACAAGTGAATGCAAACTTTTTCCAGCGGAGTATGAAAAGTTTCCCCGAGCCTGCCTCAAAAGTTGAGGGATTTTTCTTCCTCTGCGTGGAGGTAACACCTCAGCTGGCGTCTTCGCGTTCCCCCCTTTCCATAGGAGTCTTATTATGCAGAGTGAAACGCGAGGCAGGTGTTAAAACACTGCTTTTGACAGTTAACAACACTCAAACCGTGAGCACCCACAATTATCGCCGCCTGCACTCTGCATTTTTAAAGCGGCTCTGCTGTACTGTGTACGCAGGTCTTTACCCGCTCTTCAGCACTCGTTATCAGAACCGCCTGAGTTACCAGAGCGTGTCCTGTGCAGCATCTGCAGTTTAAACTCTGATTTTCAACGCTCTTTTTTCAGGGTGTGGCTGGAATATGGTGTTCGAGACAATCCTGTTAAGCAGGAGAAGGTAATCCATTAAGGTTTGAGAGTCGCAGGCGACTGTGCAGGCTGGGTGGGTGGAACGGAGAGCGGGAGGAGTTCATAACAGTCCGCTTGTCTGCTGTTAAAAAGAGGCCGTTTGGAGTGGGGAGTGGACGTCTACGGTTATCAAAACTTCCACCCAACAGCAGTAATTGAACTCCAACAACTAATCTATTTGCATTTGTGTTTGCATATGAGTCTAAAAAGTTGTGTTTGGGTGTGTGCGGGTTCATGGACATGAGCCAGAGCCAATAATCGAGATGGGGTTTTACATTGCTGACAGGGTTTCTGGTCCTCCTGGGCTATTGCCACAAAAGCTCTTTAACTTGATAAAAGTTGCACGAAAAAAGAAACATTTCATCCTTTCAAAAACTATTTAGCATCAGTCATCATCGGAAAGGCCAAATTATGCATCCAATCAGCTTTGAGGCTTTTTTATGCTTTGAAATAAAAAGCTTTTTATAATTATTACAATCATTTACTTGATGCTTTTACTGTTGGAATGTGTAAAGTTTGTGTATAAAACAGACATTTGAAATGTTTCCTTTAAGTTGATGTCAAACCACTCTCTGGATATTTATGCAGAATGGAGAAACACACAGCAAGAAGCCTCTTTCTTCCATTGCTGTGTCTTTGCAACACAACTACACAATCAACACAGCAACTCACTGGAGAAAAACAGATGATGTTTAGAGCTAATTTACTGAGTAGCAGTAAAGAACATTGCTTTCTAAAACGACGGTCCTGTAGAGCAATCTTGTAAAATGACGTTTCAAGCAAGATAACAGTGGGAGACTGTCTCCACTTTCAAATCATCTTCTCATTTAGAAAAAAAAAAAGGTTATTTGGATCATATTACAAGAGGAAAACAACCTAAAAACACTGCCCATTATGAAAAATGAAAGTGATTCTGCTTTTCTCTGTTGTTGTTGTTGTTGGAGAAAGCAGAGCACAAACACATTTGCACACACCTGAGCTGTGAGTTTCTGGAATGTTCTGTTTCCACAAAGGCAGCGACGGAAACAGACTTTTGTGGAACATTTGCGAGGCGGCGGGCGGGCGGGGGGGGGGATTGTTTCTTGGCGGATCCACACCAAAGCTTTTATTAAATACAAAGGTCAGAGAAAAAAGATAAAAGCCGGATAGAAGAAGACAAAGAGGTTTGTTGCCTGCACATCTCTCTGCATCCTTTTCCTCAGACGGAAAAAAAGAAAAGGAAATCCAGACTTAAAAATGGAATCAGTTGTCTTTGCTTCCTTGTGTTGCTTTTCCTATACAGGAACAACAGTTTTCATGAAACAAGGGTGAGCTTGTTCAGCCTTTTGCCTCCGTGTGTTTCTGTGGGTTGAATGTGTGCTTGTGTGTCCGTCTCAGTCCTAATTGAAGGCGTAGTAAGGATTCTCATTAGTATGGCAGCCACATGGTTCCGCTAGGCTAGCTGGCTAGCTGTAGCCAACCAGGCAGGTGGAGAGGTCAGAGAGGAAGCAGAGAGACTGGGGGGCCGCGGTTCAGAGCTGCCTTTTTATCTGCCAGACTCTCTTCTGGGGGTTTTCTTCTCTTCCTTCCTGTCTGAGCTCATTTGGGAGCTAATTTATGCACCTGTTTGAGCGTTTGCTTGAAATTCATGATTGGCAGATGTGTAAATAAACGAGGCATTTTGTAAAAATCACACGCTACCTGCAGTGTGAGATCATATTGGCTGTAAATTGATGAACTGTGGGCATCATTTAGCTCATCAGTTTGCAGTGGAAGCCTCTTTACTTTATATTTTTGGAATATGTTTCCTGTTTTGCTCAAGGCTTTTAGGATGCATTGTTGAAGTGGCTGAGTTGTCAAATCTGTTTCAGTTTGTCCAACCGTTCATCTTCACTTCCACATAAAAACATCAAACCTTGATAACCTTTTCTTACTCCATATAGCTGCTCTTTTGCCTTTATTTTTATTCCCGTGTGATAAGTAATCTGTTTTTTGGAATCCATACATTGTTGTTTTGTTCATTTGTATTGGCTTGACGCTGCAATGTAAAGCTGGAAGCAAAGACGGAGTCTGTCAAGCTAAAAGCAGCTTCTCTAATTCTGCATTAGCTCTGTCAGGCGTCCACATTTGAGAGGCATCTGAAAGAAAGAAAAAAGCTGAATCGCTGACGCCCTCTTAGTGCTTTCAGGAACACAGACAAACTGAGTTCCAACAAATAAACCTGAGGATGGAGGCAGAAGCATCTTAATATTACATGCATTTACTTCTACTTTTTGCCGCTTGTATCAAAGATGGGCTTTTAAATAAGAATTATACACCAGTTAAGGGGTATAACAAGACTCAGAATGTGCGCACGTGTGTGCATGCGCATGCTTTTGTTTGAATGATCAGCTGCATGCTTACCTGCTGCCTGCCTGCCAGAAATCTGCTTTAAAAGGAGGCAAGAGCTCCCTCTTCTTGTCTGCCTGAGATAGGGGCAGGTGGATGCTGGCAGCATGAGGCAAAGAGAATCAACTCGTTACAGGTGTTCTTTTGAGAGAAACGCTTTTCATGATGGCATGATCTTCATCAAAAGGCCTAAATGACATCGTGGATAAAGAGGAATTTCAAAGCTGGGCAAAGTGGGGTTAAATGCACCAAGGAGGAAATGCATTTGGATTGGTGGGGTGGGTTCTAGTGAGGATGGGGGCTTTTACGCAGCTGTTTTCAAGAGTTTATGTTTAATCCGCCGCAGTAATTTACAGTCCAATATTATTGACCTATATGTAAATAAGGATTAAATACCTGTACATTAAAATGGACAAAAACTAAGGCTTCCCACAAAGAGATGACCATAAAATGACAACAGAAATGAGCAAACGGCTTATAGAAACGTTATTACCATTTCTACCGTTAATGATGCACTTACCTGTTCTCCGTCAAACCCCCCCCCCCACCCCCCCACCCCTCCTTCAATCTTGGGGAGGTGGGCTGCCCCTCCGGCACCTCCTCAGCCAATCAGAGCCCGCGCGGAAGGTGACTGGACGCTCCATAATTGGCTTTTGAGGGAATTCAGGGGAAGCCTGCTGTCATTGTTTTGCCTTTGAGTGGATCCTCCTCGTGTTTGTCAGATGTTTTCCTGAAAGCCCTCTGCTCCTCCTCCTCCTCTTCCTCCCGTCTGTCTGGACGCTGCCGGTCTTCGCTCCGTTTAGTTTCTGGTTCCACCCGCGCGCCTCATCTTCTTCCACTTTTCCTTTCTCCGTTTGTTTGCCGGCAGTGAGCTCCTCCAGACCGCCAGCCTGACATAAGAATGGTCATGGTGAGTAAAGGCGACATGTCATGATGGAGCAGACCTCCTTCTGATTTACGCAGAAAGAAACCAAGTAGTGTTTCTTTAAGAAATGCATCAAAACATTTCGGTTCATTTTCAGATTTTTTTTACAAGTTCTTAGCTGCTGGCAACTTATATTTTATACGATTTCTTTTGTTCTTTTTTAATTGAAATTGTCAGAACAAACCCGCCTTTCCATCTTCATCGTAAATATGTCTGTGTGTGGAAAAGTGTTCATGTTTATGCAGAAAAAAAACTATTGTAATGTAATGTGGGGAGAATGTCTCAAGCGCCGCGTAATAATAGCTCATGTCTATACACACAGAGCAAAGGCATCTTATTTCCATAACGCCTGAGGCTGCAACCCCTCCGCCGCGCGCTGCGCGCCGCGCGCCGCTCCGCCAGGCGCGCGGCGCGCAGACTTCAGCAGCGATTGATTGTTTCGCCGGGATCCAGAGAGCCTTTTCTCTGCCAAAGCAGCCAGAGGTTGACGTGTGCCGAAGAGGGCGCGGAGCCAGCCAGAAAGCGAAGGTGTTAACACCGGGGGAGGGAGGGGAGGGAGGGGGGGGCCACGGGCTGACGGGCAGGCTGGGAGCCAATCGTAGACTGCACAGGAGCAGTGGGCGGGGTTGTGTGGGTGGGATCTGACCTTCCGGCAGAGCAGGTTGATTGGGCGGGTGGTGGCAGGGAGGAGGAGGAGGAGGGGGAGTCAGGGAGGCTTGCTGCAGCCTCCTCATCCAGACTCATCATTCTCCTCACAGCATCTGTGGCAGAGAGGGATGTCTGCGCCGTACACCTCCTGCACGCCGCTCTCCGCTTCAATCCAACACTGAAGAGGCGACGATAAGAGAGGCAGAGTTAGTGCGAGGCAGGAAAATACATCCAGAGAAAAAAGTGAGGCAGGAAGAGTTCAGATAGGAGTTGTGGGTTCCTCCTACGTGGCGCTGGTTGTGTGTGGAGAGGGAACACGAGACAACGGCCGGCATCTCTCAAATGGAGTGGAATGGGTTTAAGATGGTAAGGAAGGCTATGAGCATTCTGCCCTTATACTCTTCCTCATCGTGAGCACTAGAGAGACTAGAGCCGGTTGTGATTCGGAATAGATTCCTCACCTCATCCAGAACTTGTGATGCTCTCGGCTGTGATGGTGTTCAGCTATTTCACGCAGAGAATGTTAAGTTCTACTTGCAGGGAAAAGGTTGGGGGGGGGCGAAGCTTTGTGGAGAGAATGAGAAATGAAGGAGGGCAGGGATGATAAGCCAGATGTCATGCAGGCAGGAGTGGAGGAAGTGGAAGATGGGAAAGGGAAGAGAGGAGGGTTACCTATTCAGTATTAAAAGCACGAGTATGTTTTTTGTACCCCACCCTGCCTCCCCCACCTCCACACAACTGACTCCACCACGACGTTGCAGCAGTAGCGCAGTCCACATTACTGATGCTGGATGTGATGCACGTTTGGAAAAACACTTTGCAAAGTCAGGCGTTGGAGTTGTGGTTTGGGTCGCAGAGGCCGCAGTCTGCAGCGAACGGCGGGAAATTGTTGGACGAGTTGCTCCACAGAAATACAACACTGGAGGAGTGTCAGCAGAAGCTATCTGCCTAGCTCACCGTCCTGACACTCACTGTAGCATTGCATTCATTCAGCCATTTATCCATCACACCCAACCAACGGAGTGAAAGTAATCAGATGAGGAGGCATTTTATCATGCTGTCGCCTTTACCTGTCAGAAATAGCAAGACAGATTGATATCTCATTGCCAGCAGTTTTCTGACTGGAGGCAGTTTTGCTATCATCTTCCTTTTTTTTTTTTTTTCAGCGCCTCCATATGTTTCCATAAAGGTTTTCTAGTCGTGCACAAAGTGGACTGACTCACTCCTGCATTTGCATGAAGAACGGTGAAACCATTATTTATTTTGTCAGCAGCTAAATGTTTTATCGCACGCTGGCTTCTTTCCATCAGTTGTCATCAAAATGCTAATTGAAATGGTGGCAGTTCCTCTGTTTGGTGTTTTAGCATTCGTCTCCAGCTGTTTCACCATCTCGCCTCCCTGGACATTTCGGGCTGCAGCCTTCGTGTCAGCAAATGTGTGAAAGTGTGGCTGAAATAGTGTTTAGGAGCACAGTCATGACTGGAGGAGGAAGCACATTTGTAAATGTCTTCAGTAAGCGTTGCACACAAAGGGTTGATTGATTTTTGACCAGAATGAGAAGAGGAGAAGGCCATTCTGGTCAAATCAAATAAAAAACGGAGGCATTAGATGAGTTTGCACCATAAAACCTCCTGTTGGGAACCAGTGGGGAACCTAATCTAGAGACAGGCCACAGTTTTACACCCCCACCCACACTCACACATACATTGGCTGTTACCCCCTCAGGCAGAACATCATGTGCTCCAAGGTTATACATCAATGCTAATAGGATGGGGTGTGTCTGGAATTTACTAGCTACAGTCTACCAAATACATGCCGAGTGATTTCATATGGAAGTGAAGATCAAAGCTAAACAGGATTAGCATGACTGTGGTGATTACGTGAGTCTCATTTTGAAGAACAATAAAGGAGCTTCAGAAGAAAACACATTTACAAACTGTAGAGTTTGTGCTGTGTTTGGAGCATGTGCGGCTTTACTTAACTGTGACGGTGTCAGGAGGCTGGATGTATGTCCAGATGCAAAGTGACACGCTTAACTAGGCCCTGATTAAACTTCAATCCAATATGTGGAGTGATGGACAGAGAGAGAAATGTCAACCGCTCAGATAGAAATCCTCATCTTCTCTCTTGTGTTGATTTCAACCTGCAGTGTGCGTGCATCAGAGCTTTTTCTCTGACAACTGTTTTGCAGACTTCATTTATACTTTTCCACAAAACACAAACAATGTTTTTTACTAAAATTTCTATAAAACATTGGAAAAAAGGAGGTAAACCCAGATGTCTTGTAGTGATTATGTAACAAATGTTTATTCCAGCTTGTTCTGTCGAATGCAGATGTAAAATAAGCAGCCATGTTTACAGAAATGTACTGAAGTAATTTGGATTTCGGAAAACTTGTCAAAACATGTTGGGTCAGCCACGTCTTATGGTACGGACACAGTGGGCGTGCGACATGCATTCAGGAACGGGCTCTGTGCTCATTTAGCCCACGGTGTTCACACTGGACAAGCAGGAAGGGGCTTCTTCTTCTTCTTCTACTGTTTACTAGCGCATGTCTGCAACCCGAGGTTGGCAGAGGCTGGGCATGAAATGTCGAGGTGGTGCAAATCTTGCATGTTTTGTGCGTAGCGCCCAAAAACGGTTGTAGCCACGCGTGAACGTGAGAATGCGTGACTGCAGAAGCCCAAACACACTTGAACGCACGTTGCTGAGGGGGTAGTGAACGCAGCTTCAAGAAGTTCAATTCAGTGCTTGTCCGTGCCAGCGGGGGAAGGTTTCTGTAAAATGTCTAGTGGGAATTGGGTCCAACAGACAAGTTGAGGATTTGGAGGACGTAATAATTGATGCTTATTTCTACTTGATCCACAGTAGTGAAGCAGTCTAATGTTACAGCGGTTTCTAAGGATGCCTCCACTTCTATCGCTTCAGCCTGCTCTGGGCTGATAGTAGGAATAACTTGATTTAACTTATGTCTAATATTTGAGATTTTACTATGAAAGATGTAAGAAAATCATCAGAGCTGAGAGAAACCGGAACATGTGGTTCTACTGAGCTCTGACTGTGAGTTAATTTAGCAATAGTGCTAAAAAGAAATCTGGGATTATTTCCATTCTCTGATATTAAGGTTGAATAGTACTGGCTTCTAGCTCTACGCAGAGCTTTTTTTTATCATGTAATAGGCTAAGTTTCCAGGTATTCAGAGACTGCTCTGAACCGGAGCGGCGCCATTCTCTTTCCAACTTACGGGTTTCTTGTTTACGTGGCCGTGCTCTCCCTTTAGTGGGCTTTGTTCTTCCCCAGCGGCAAATGCATTTTCCATAACTGTCTTTAATTTCACTTCAGGGATCAGTCAGTAAGTTTGAATGACAACGGCAGAACTGATGAAGCCCAAACCGAAAACCTGCTTCAGGAAGCGCGAGACCTCGTTTTCACGCGTGAATCCACCGCCACAGAGTCAAGACTTTAACCCCCCCACTGAGGATGTTTGGGGAGCGATGGAGGGAGGAGATGTTACTTTGGAGTGGAACTCACTCATCATTGATGCAAGTTCTTGGGAAAAAGTGAAAGCTGGATGGAAGTAAATGTCCACAGAAACAGAGTCGGTGCTTTATCCAAACCCACAGAACGTCGTTGTCCGTGTCTGTAGGCTCATGTTCTAGTCAGCGTTGATGTCATAGTTTACACCCTAAGTGTAGGTTTTCTATATTTCTGAATGCCAAGAGTCGGTAACAGTAGCTTTTACAAAAACTAAACTCGGAGTAGGAAATTTACTGTAAAAATCAAAATCATTCTGTTTTTCAGATTTACGACAAAGTTCATGTGTGTAAATCCAAAAACGAAGAGGCAAAGACAAAGTCTAACAGTCAAAACAGGCAAAGCTCCAATAAACTATACACAAAGTTCCAAAAAAAGGACACAAGTATGTGTCACAACTGTTTAAAATTTCAAAAATGAAAAAACTATTTGTCAAGAAGAACTATTTGTCATTCTGACATTACTGTAAACAGACACATCATTCATTTCCATCCTGATTTGTTTAAAATAGTCTGTTTTAGGATGAATTGATCAAATCCCGAGTAGATCAATACTTCACTAACATCCACTGTTACATCAGATGAAGTAGGGTCCTGCTTTAAGGTGAACTATTTCTACTTCATTTTAGCTTCTTTTAGACCCACAACACATTTTAACGTCCTGAAGGTTCCCGTACTGTAAATGCCGCGTGGCTAAGCTTGTGATTGCACAAAGGCGAAGGACGTGATAATAACAGCGTTGTTGAATAATGCCTGCTGTTTACTGTAGGCCACTGGGTGATTATTGTTTTCCAGCATGAGGTAAATATGTTACACAGACTTTCATAAAGTGCGTTTTGAACAAGGCCAAAGAGAGAAAATGAGCTGGATGAAAGTGCTTTAGCATTCTCCTGCTTTGAATAACGTTGCACCAGTGAATGAGGTTCTTTAAGAGGTAAGGTGGTGGAATAATAATTATTATAATAATAACTGCTGAATTATCTTATTGTATGTAAGAGGTAGTGGCGCTCGACTCCATGTCCTTCTGGCATTCTTTTACTGGTATTGTCCTCTGTAGATTGACGTGAATAGACGGAGTCTAGCTTAGTGCACTATATAAAGCAGCGCCATTTTTGTTTGTGTCTACAATTCCAAAATCCAGAGCCCAGAAAATTTCCCAGAAGTCTCAGCAGAAAACTGGTGTGTATTGATGCTCTCTAGATTGGAGAATATTAACCACAATGCATTGCGTTTGAATGACTGTCATTTAAAAGAAATGTATGTATTTTTTTTGTAAGTCATTAAAGTTTTCAGCATCAGGTCACAGTGGGTTTATAAACAGTCTTCTTAAAATGTTCGTATTTATTGGGTTTCAGCAAATAGTTGGAATCATATTCTGCGTTTTTTAAAAAGAAAAAAAAAGAAAAGCAGTGACATGTGTCTGAATTTCACTAAATGCAAACTTCAGGCTAAAGTTAGTGAACTCAGAGATTGGCTAAAAGACTGGTCAGATGTTGCTTACCCATGAGCCTCTCTGTCCTGTAAGCTCTTCCTCTACACCGATTTCTGGTATTTACATTTAGTACAGGATGCGCATTACGTTTTTCAAACACTCGAAGCCTCAAGTGTTTGAAAAACGTACTGCGCATCCTGAATTAAAAAGTGAATTAAAAAGTAACCAGACTCAAAGTCATAGAAATATCATCACATCTGCTTTTTAGTCTGAAGAACTGGACAATTTCCCTCAAAAATGGAAATGGAAGAGAGCCACCTGGAGCTTTCTTTGACTCCCTTCTACTTTTATCTACATCCAAAGCATTTCCAGTGGTCTTTAAATTATGATTATGCACAAAAAAAAAAAAAGTAAAACCTGTGTCAGCAGGAATTTCTTAAAAATTCACCTCTGACTTGTGGGGGGGACTATCAGGGTGAAGCAACCCCGCCCCCCTTTTCCTTCCCATTCTGTTTAAGCGGAGCACGGAGAGGTTTTTCGTCTGTTCCTTTATTCAACGATTTAAATAAAGAAATACTTAGAAATGCGATTATTAGCTACATTTTCTTCATTTCCACGATCAGAAAAATGCCTCAAGAACATTTTAAAGGCACAGTTTTCACCAGAGTGGACCTTAAACATGAACAACCTGCCTGTGATTTCACCACTTTAGTAGAGCTGGAAAAACAGGATCACCTGGATTTCCTCCACTGTTGCGATCACGGAGATTTTGGGCGTCGTTACTAAAACAACTGGGCCCACTTTAAGGCTGGATTCTAAGATGATGGAAATTCAAACCAAGGCGCATTGCAGCGCAGAGCTAACAGGCAGCAGTCAGTCACTGCTGCATCTCAAACTACGGACCAGAAAGAGCTGAAAGGTGGATTACAGGACGGAGCTGATGACGATGTATAAGCCAAACTTTAAGTTATTTACATGACCTAAGATGAAAAACTGTTTTTCCACACGTACACTCACAACAAAATAACAATATTTGTTAAAGGAAAAGATTAAATATATGCGTTTTTGAGGAAAAGCACAATAAAAAAGCAAAATATCTCAGGAAATCTTTGGATTACTGTGTTTGCATGGGAACATTTTAACTGTAATATAGCAATAATTCTGGAAAAATAAATATAACTGACATTACAAAGCACACTTATCTTTTTGTAGCATGGCCCCCGATGTCTGTGCTTTTGTGTCATCACTGTTGCTTGTTGTGCGTTTGTGTTGTGTCAGTCGGAGACATTTTTTTCTATTGTTTTTAGACGTCTTTTCCTTTTTCCTTCAGACAAAAGCTAGATGGAAGCAGTTAATGAGGCAAAAGCCTGTTTGAATAAGAAGCTACTGTAACAATCTCTGTCCCAATTAGCACGCTTTGGTCTTTAAATATTCTTTTTGTGTAAAGCCTAAACATACATGAAGACTCACAAAATGGTTACATTAAAAATTAAATAGGCTTCCACAGCGATTTCCCTTCATTTATTTAACATGTTGGTTTTTTTTCCCTCTCTTTTTAAAAAGCTAGAAATCTGAGAGGCATGGCGAGGCGTTCTGCTGCGAGGGGAGCAGCATTCACAAATACTAGACCTAATTCCTTTGGCAGCAGCTCAAACTGCTACAGACAGACACATAATCAGCTGGGGAGTGTTAGCGCCTCAGCCCACGAGCAAACACAGGACCGAGCCCTTGTTGTGCATCGCTGCTTTTGCAGAATAAATATCCCGGTGGAAAATAGAGAGTAGTGAAAGAGGCGTTCGTGTGTGTGTGGCTCTTTGTTCAGTCAAAAATTCAGAATGCAGAGGAACACTGGTTTTCAGAGCCACTACACTACTCTTCTCTATCCACTTGTAGCCTCATCTTCCTCTGTTCTCGCCGTCTCCCCTGTACTCTGTGTGTTTTGGTATTCATACAGATGTTTGAATTTGACTGGCACTTTCTCCAGAGACCGTGCACAAGCAGCCGACTTCTCTCATCTGCAATTTGCATCCCAGGGAAAAACTGCAAACAGAGGAACGCGTGGAGGAGGGGGGGGGGGGGTGTGCACGCGCTCAGACGCACGCCTGTTGTTTGGCTTCGGCTGCTTAATCAGCCCCGGCCCCGCTGCCGTGTGATGTTTAAGGGACGTTTCAAGGTCACGCTTTCGACAGGCCCCGCCCGCTTCTTACATATTAAACATTCATATATTTCTGTAGCCAGATGAATTATAGATCGAACATGCTACTGAACTTGCTACAAAATGACACCACTGCGGTGTGGAATAGACATATTTGGGGCTTCAAACAAAGGCTTTACACCTGCCACAAGACATCTGCAGCTCTATGGCACGCCAAAACGGTGATTAGATGACGGACTGATGGGACATTTTTGAAAAGTCATGTCAAACATCAGCCGCAGCGTCGGGATTTGGAGGCATTTTAGAAAAGAGGAAGAAGGAGCGTCTCGCTGCTTTGTTCCTGAAGCACCACAGCGAACTGCCGGGATCGTGGCTGCATCCATCTGTCGTCTCTCTGAAGTTATGCAGACCCGTCTCGCTAATGAAACATTTAACTATATTTCAACCTCTTTTCTTTTTGAGTGAGAGCAATTACATGGTGAGGGATTCTTAATGAATAATTTGTTTTGATGAATATTTTCTGATCATTTCAGCCGAATTTTTTTGCATAGAGCGCTGCGCAATTTCTAGCATCTTTCTTTACTTTCTTTTATCAAAAATAGTATTTAGAAGTGCCGTTTTATTTAGGTTTTACATCTGCTCCTATGAAAAGCTGGCAGTATTTATTCGATAAGAGAAGCTACTAATGACAGGTATTTTTGTCCCAAAAGAAATGAAGGATAACAGTGGCAGTTTTTTCCAGTTCCTGAGAGCGATGGAGCAGACATGCAGGGAAAGTGATTCCAATGCTTATCAAGTCTGATCGGCGTCACCAGGAAGCAGGATCAGCACCTGCCGGGTTTGTGCTCGGCGCTCACAAAGAGTCTGCTAAACAACGGAACGGTACTGTTTGTGCTTTCAGACTGAAATGTTTCAAAGATTGTAGCAATCAACCGCTACATCTCCTATGTTGTCCTTACTCTATCCTCCAGTCCACAAAAATAGTTTCCTTTGGGTGTTTTCAAAAGCTCTCCACTAAACACGAGTGCACGGAGGGTTTAGTTGTCATGAAATTGGCCTTGTTTCTGAGGCGGTCTGGGTTTGTATTTTGCTGGGCGCCTGTTGCAAAGATCGTCACAGTTCTCCCCAAACAAATATTGTTGGAATCGGAAATGGACGGGATGTTTTTTATAAAAAATGTCTCCTTGGTCCTGGAGAAATCAGTCATTGCAACATAATTTTCCTCAACGATCATTGTTATAAACAGAAATAGAATTTATTTGTCTTTTTTGTTTTTGTGTGAAAATGCTCACTTCCAGATCTCATTGGTCAGCGACATGTCACTCATTGGAGACACAACTTTGCACAAAAACATGCAAATTAGCAAACGTTTCTGATTATGAATCACAGACTTGCTGCAATTAAAAGAAACTCTTTGGGAATCATTGGAGATAAATCTTTAGCATTAATCAACTTTGACTGCTTTAAAATGATGACAAAACCAGCACTTTGGAGACAGTTTGGTGATTTCCTTGCTAAGGTTTTTATTTTGCTGGGCGCCTGCTGCAGAGATTGACACATTTTTTCCCAACAAACATTGTTGAAATCAGAAATGGATTGTCCGGTATCTTCTTGGTCTGAGACAATTCACTCGACAACACAAATGTTCCCAAAAACATGCAAATTAGCATCTATTTTATTTTTTTAACTTTGAATCATACAAAATGAGTGTCTAAAACCTGCTGGGATTGAAAACATAACATTGGGAACTTTTTGAGACAGATTTGACATCAATCTATACCATATATTGACTTTGACTGCTTTAAAATTCTGACAAAACCAGCACTTTGGAAATAGTTTGGTGATTTTCTGGCTAATGTTGCAGCTTGTGATGAAATTAGGATGAGTGCAGCGTCGTATGAAACCTAAGTTATATTTGTATGAATGATGCAGATTTTAGAGCTGCTTATTTGATCACAGCACTCAAGAGAAGAAGACAGTTTACCAAAGGATTCGGATAACTTTCAGCTTGTTGTTCCATCACTAATGCATTTTGCTCTCATGCAACTACTTGATTTATTCATTGCCTCCATCAAGCTGTTAACTCATGAGGACAGATGACGGACGGCTGTCCTTTTCCCTCGCAGTTATTCGATTATACCAGCTCTGGTTCAGAGGCACATCGGTAACCAGATTAAAACAGACACACACCCACATGCTCTAACGTGCGCTCACGCCATACCTATGTGAAGAATTACTCGAGCACAGTGGTCAGTTGGTGTCTATGTCATTTAGCCCTATTCCTTGGCTGCCAGGCAGACGCTCACAAACCCCCAAGGCGGCTGCGTCTGAGATGCAGCTGATGGGGGAAACTGTGATTAGATTAGGTGGAGCTCTGCCTCTGCTCAGCAACCAGGCGAGTGCGACCCCCCCTCTGCGATTCTCTGTGGAAGTGCTGTACTGGAACTTTTGTTCTTATCGTGTGCCTTCAGGCTGTGCCTGGCTTTTTAAAATACCTTTTCAACAGAGCTAATATTACCACTTCAACCTCAAAGCAGTTTTAATTAGAGCTCCTCCCGTGGATTCTGCTGGAAATTGGGTTTGGCAGTGGGAATTTACAAGTTTTGGATTTGGCTCTTTTCAACTTCTGTAAGTTTTTATCAACGAGCCAACAAGCTAGCAGAAATGTTTAATGTGGAAGCATTGAATTAGATTTGGTTCAAATAACATATCTATGCTAAAAAATCCCATTAGATGAAGTGGTAGTTGAGAACCCTGATTTGTCTTTTTATTTTGCAAACAGAAAGAGCTGTCCCGTAAGTGCCGGTGCAGGCGCACCACTGCGGTTTGTGGAGGGGGTGTCCCTGCTGAGAGCTCACAGGGATGCTGACTACGCTGGACCTGCCTTACCAGTTCACCGTCTTCCCCGCTAAAGTTTCTGTTCCTGCCCAGCTAAATTCAGAAACAAACGAAAGGAAAAGCTGTGAAATTACACAGTTGAGCAACCAAATCCTAATGGAGATAAATAAAGTTTTAACAGTCCTTTTAAGAAACGGCCACCTGATGGACAGATCCCATCTACAAACCTCCACCCTCATTTATATTTAGTTCAGTCTTGAAATGCAGTTAATGAGACATTGATTTGGTCTCTTTAATCCATCAAAATGTCCGAAGTGTCTCATCCGATCACTCTAATCTGTCGCACTCAGCGATCGCAGCAGCGCAGACCAAGATGGACAGCAAAGATAGCGGCTTGTCTGAGCAGAAGAAGTGACAGTGGAACAAAGGCTCGCAAGCCGTTGATGGGGATTTGATGTTGTTTGAAGGATGGGATGGCACGACATTGACTTTCAATGTCACGATTGAGTCGAGAAAGAGGGTTCAGGGGTGTGGTGCACGAGGCCGTCATTGGCACAAGAAGGGATCGGGCCTGGGCCGGGGCCAAGGGACAGACACCCCAGGCCTCCAGTTCCAAGTCCCAGGCCTCAGCCAAGAGCTTGGCAGATGTCCAGCTGATCCCACACCCCCACTGGGGGAAGAACCGCAGAGCATCCGTCACTGGAGCAGCACAAACCAACTAGAGATGCGTTTGTGTAAAGTTGGGATCCAGCCAGTGAGCCCATGGCTTTGGTTCCGCCTCCAGTGTCACCTTTACTGTATGCATAGACCACTGACTGAAAAATATGTTTCCACATTAAATAGGCAGAGCAGCCTTTATTTATAACGCACAAATCAATCACAGACTAATGCAGTTCTTACAGTAAAAAGCAACAGAAAACAAATAATCAAAATCACAAGGAATCAAATTTAACAGTAGGGCAAATGCGATCTCTGTAGAGGAGATTTCTCCACTACAACATACTACTGAATGAACTCTACCAATGACTGCATATGAGAACTGGACTGAGTTCCAAACAGAAAGTACCCGCTGGCTCCAGGAAGCCAAAATCCCATAGACCTCTATGGAGAAACAGTCATTCTATCGGTCAGAATAACCCTTCTTAGTCTGACATCGTTTATTACATGTTCCTGCTAATTCTAATGTTCTATTTCATGATATTATTTCTGTAATGCAAGTTATTCAAGTTATAAACTGACCAAATGGATGTGGAGTGAGCTTCCAACAAGCTCACTCCTGATTGGCCAGAGTGGTGTCCACAGAAATGTTGGCCTAGACCGAGTCGGACCATCGCTGCCTACTATCGTTGTCTGGCTCCAACGCAGCACAGTGCCGCTGACTTGAATGGATTCGCTTTTAGTTTGAACTTTGAATGACAGCCTGTCTCACGTCCTCAGAGCTAAACCAGGGATTTTAAATGCAAACATTAAACATCTAAAAAGAAATTATTGACAAGCAGTTTCTCTATATTACAGATCTTTATATGATATAGATCCAATTTGGGAGACCTCTTTGAAACAGGCCCCGCCCTCCCTTCACCTTTGACCCGGCGTGCATGGATTACCCCGATGCTGTGTGTAGGATATTTGCATCGATCTTCTGAAAGCCTGAGAAATCACAAAAGAGGAAGCAGAGAGGTGGAAAAAAAAAGTCAAGTCAAAGTTAAATGAAAAATTGCTTACATACACGTCTCACACGGTCTGGAACATTTATTATTCTGAGTCAGACAGAAAGAGAAGAGGAGGAGGAGGAGGAGGATGGAAGAGGAGAAGAATCCATTTGGCAAAGTAGATGCAGATCGATGAGACTGGAGGCAGGCGGGCCAGAGTGCATCAGAGGACCAGTGTGTGCGTTCGTCAGTAAATATCTGTGATGTGTCTGTGTGCCTGCTCGCGTGCGCAAGGCGTCCCAGATTACTTTTCCTGATTGATCCCGCCCAGCATCCGTCTGACCTGCATGACGTTTCAGAGCTCGGCAGCGGTTGCTGGAGGTGAAGAGAAGGCCACAGGAAGAAACGGAGAGGAGAGGAAAACAAAAATCAATGTGCAGAGAGCATTACACGCAACAAGCCCAGATAGTAAAAGGCGTGCTAATCTCTTTGTGCCTTAGCTTGATGCAAACTGAAGCTCAGTGCCACATAGAGGGACGGTCTTGAAGTTTGAGTCCGGTGTGTTAAATAAGTGACCACAAAAAAGCAGGATACTGTGGAACAATCTGTCAAAGATGGGTGCACACTGGCTCCTTTTTGTAGCTGCAAGCCAATGTGTCTATCAGTAGTGTTATCCTGCAGCAAAGTGTCTACTCCGCAGTCTCCACAGCCTCCATCCATCCTGGCCAAGTCAGGGTAAATTGATTGTTTAAGCTGTCTGAGTAAAGGAGGAGGGCCAGCGCTAATAAACGCTCCGGCTCATTCTGCTGGAAGGATACATGTGCTGGAAGAGGAGCGGCTGAAACGTCCTGGTGGTTGAAATGTTCTGGATGCTGAAGGTGACACACAGAAGGGCAGCTGAGAATAAACGGAGTTGACCTCTGACGGTGATGGACACGTCCTTCCTCCTCAGCCTGATTCTTCTGCACGTCGGCAGAGGAAGGTAAATGTTGGTATCTTCCCGTGCCGTGGGCGGACAAAACTCATCCTATTTTGACTGCAGTGCCCAGACACCGCTGGCTCCAAGCCCAAGGAGACATGAAGCACTTTTGTGGCATCAAATATTAATGGAGTTATAGAGTGTATTGATTATATAATAACTTTTCCCAGCATCTGAGAGCCAACTGAAATGTATTCCCTGAATAATTGAAAATGTATCCATGAATGGTTTCTCATCTCAATGGTTGCTCAATGTAATTGCGCTGCTCCCTTATTTCAGTATTATTCTAGATTTTATCTGAAGACACACACGCCTGTGTGTGTGCGTGCGTGTGATAAATGCAGGAATATGTGGTGAGTGTGTGTTTGTCGGACTGAATGGTTGAAGCTCGGCAAATAGTTTCAAATTTGAGCTGAAGAAATTCGATGCCTCTTGAGATGACTGTGAGCTTTGCTGACGCGCTGGATGCTGCGTTGGATGTCGACATCGAGCCGCATGCACATCTGCTTCCTGCATTCAACATTTTTTGATCACTGCATTTGTACACGCCGATATAACGCTGCACCGCCTGCTTGTCGTGGCTCGCCATTCCACTTCTGCACTAGCATTTAGTGACATCGTACAAACTGGGTGAAAGACTGTTTCAGTGTTTCACCTGTGACTAACCTTTCCTTTTTCAGGTTACATTTTCAATGTTACATTTAACAAATAGGACACGTTTTTTATTCTATATGCAACATATGTCGCTGTTCAATCCCATAGGATAGCTACGAATGCAAGTTTTAGAATTATTACTCCTATTTGTCCCACTTCCTTAGTTGTTACTCTGTAGTTACCCTTTGACTCCCACCATACTAAAGCACATGGGGGCTCAACTGATATTTTCTATATGATCATCTCAGAATCTTCGCCTTCACCTGTCAGCAAGAAGCACGTGTATGTCTTTTTTCTCTCTGCCGTGACCTCTCCGCCCCTCTGCATCCTCTTTTTCCCTTTCAAGCTGACAGTTCACTCTCATTTAGGCCTCTATTATGCATTCCTGCCTTAGTTTACAAGACACATTGACAAGAGAACATGTACAGACTCTGTCTTTCCTCTCCCGTCTCTGCATCTGCCTTCCTTTGAACCATTGGAAGTGTCTCCCCCATTATTCAGTCCCTGCATTCTATTCCTCCCTCCCAACTGATCCCTCAGTCCTGCTCCTCATCTCTCTGAAGGAGTAAATGAAGGTGGAGGTCAGCCCTCCTCTCGTCCTAACCTCCTGCTAAATTGGCTGTTGTAGCATCCAGAGATGGCTGCGGGCGTTTAAGCCTCCTGTTCTGGAGAGCCAGAGAACAGACTTCCTGCTCATTTGTGGCGTTTCTGTCTCTTCAACCAGAGGCCAAGTTTACCCACAGAGAGCAAGGAGGGGAGTCCTCATTATGAACCCCAGCAAGGTCACTGCAGTCACCAAATCAATCGGCCTGCTTCCAAACAAATGCAGGTTCCTTGATTAAGCTAAGAAGGCCACAAACGCAATCATCTTAAAAAGTCTCACGTCACGTTTCCAAAAGTGCAGTTTGTCTGCGACGGACTTTAAAGTCCCACTCTGATCCTCTTTGGATCTATTTTCAAAGCATTCCCAGTGGTCTTTTAAGCATTATTTGACCATATTTAGCCAAATTTGAGGGGGAAAAAGGTAATTTTCCATTTTTTTTGTAGACATAGTTGCTGCAGAGTGGCAGGAGTTCATGAGAAATTCACCTCTGAGTTGTGGGTGGGACTGTTGGTATGGAGCACCTTTCTGTCACTCATAACCAAGAGCTCTCACATTAGCTTACAGCCCCTCATGCCCCCAACCTAACATTACAGGTGAAACGAAAATGGCGAACAATTTTGGAGCAATCCGGCCGTACAGTTTTGAGCTAGACTGCGGCTCAGACGAGGAAAGCGTTTATGGATCTAGGCGTTCAGCCATGTTCAACTGTGTTCAAAGGGCCCCTTCCAATGGAAAGTCTTTTGGGGCCTCTGCACTCTTGTGTTTTTGATTTTAAAGACAATTTTTGAACACACATTGAAAGTTAACCCAGGCCAAACATTGACCAATCAGGGACTCCGATTTGGTAGGAACGTGTGGATGACATTCCCGTTTAATCCACAGAAATGTCAACTGTTTGAAAATTGACCATGGATGAGAAATTAGTAATTGCAGTTTGTACCCGGACGGATACGTATATCCATCCGTATTTCTTCATTTGCTCATGACTCACAAAACAGTTGACTAAAGAAATACTCAGAAATGCATTTTTAATCATAATTTTGTTAACATGTGTCCTCCATCATAATAAAAATGTCAGTAGAACATGTTAAAAGCACCATTTCCATCGGTGGGTCTTTAAACATGCAGAAGTCCTGAGCCGCCTGTCTGTGTTTAAGTTTGACCACAAAGGTGTGTTGTTGTTTTGTAGCTGGTTGCCATTCCCCCCCCCCCCCCCCCCCCCAACCTCTTCCCTCCCCAAGTCTCAGTGCAACCCCTAACCTGAGTGTATAATGTTGACGGGGGGGTTGTGCGCCCCTCCCTCCCTGTGCTCCGCTCCATAGGGGTCGACAGAGACACAGTGGCGTCAGGCAGAGCTCCCGCAGCTCCAGGGCTGGGCAGAGAAGGGATTGCTGACGCAGCCAAAGATGGTAAGGAAGTCTAACCCCGCCAAACGGACGGCCCCACCCATCTCACACACACACCACGTGTCCGGAGTTTGTACCGTGTTTCACATGAGCGTGCACCGCTCCTCGCTGCTGCTGCTGCTAACTCTGGAGCACAGATTGATGAATAGATGGGATTGGCAGAAGAGGGGATTAGGATTAGAAGACTATATGAAAAAAAAAATGCAGCTTCAGTTGCTGACTTGGTTTGAAATTGAACACATCAAAAGTATTTAGCAGATACTTTGGCACCCATCTGTGTGGATTTGTGTCTTTCTTTACACATTTGTGTTCAGTTCACAGTTAGAATTAGGGAACATTTTACACAACACTACTCTAAAATTATCCTTATTTTAAAGACCTAAAGGTCTCTTGAACATGAAATATTTGAGCTAATTTTATTTATTTAAAAAAACAAAAAACATGTTTTCTTTCACCTCCTGGTTTTAGTTAACAGACTTCAAGTCTAATCACTTCATGGAATCCCAGATGTTGATATTTTCAGTAAAAGTTAGATTAGATGAATGTCTTCATTGTCAGTTTCTGTCAGGTGTGTTCCATGAGGACGCCGTCAGGACTCATCATGTCTGCAGTGGAACTGAGGGGGCCATGAAGCATAAAGGAGTCACTGTCAATTAGTTCAAACATGAGTCTTTAAAGTGTTCTGCAGATTATGAAGCAGTGCTATCAAGGCATGTCCAAAGTCCGGCCTGTGGGCCGCCGGATCCTTTCATAAATCAATGATATGTGGCCCCAAGCACTTTCTAAAAACTTGCTTTGGGTTGGCTAAACTACGTTTTCATATTCACCATGGAGATGAACCGTGCCAAAAATTGACAGGGATTTTGGTAAAAACATGTTTAGACATATTTGTGTTCTATTAAAGTTAAAAGTATATAATAGCAATAAAATGTTCATTACATAGTTCCTTTAAATTGAATGTAATTAAAGTAGCTGAAAGAACTAGTCAGGCCTATACGTCACAAGTTTCCACCTCGCCAAATCTGGCCCAGTTTGCAAAACGTTTGGACACCGTTATCAGGATTTAAATCAAAACACATTTGTTGCAAATCTGGACAAAAGTAGATGTTTAGACTTTTGCATTAACTGATCAAAAACGTGCAGAAGATTGTTTATTAAGTATTAGTCCCTTTTTTTTGGCCGGCTGGTTGAATTTGACTTTGATGGATAACTTTCAGCCAAACAGAACAGGATTCATAAACCAGCACCAGTGGAGTTCTAACTCTTGAGAGTAAGTGCCAAAAAGGGGCGGCATGCTGCCGGCAGTCCTCTCCTCAGCACCAGGCTCCGCAGTCGGGGGGCAGGGGCAGCCAGACTAAAATGAAGTGGACCGCTGAGCAGAACCAACGCTGGTGGGCAGGAACGAGGAGAAGAATATAATTTGCTACTGGGACTCGGCAGGTCCGCGTTAATTAGAGGCAGCCATTTTGTTGTAAAAACTCCTCAGACTACGTCCCATGGAGTTGAAAGTCTCCCTAACAGAATGGAGCCCAGCAGGGAATGTAAACAGATTTAATAAGGCCCGCTCTAATCAACTTTCTTATGGCTACAGTGGATGCTCGTCTCCCTTCCCTCCTCTCTGGGCTCTTGTCTTTTTGGTCCGTCTCCGTTTCTCTGTTGTGCTGTGGTGGGGAGTGAGCGGGGAAGGATACTGTCAAAAGAACAATTTGCATGCAGCTCTCATCTTGAGAGCTTTTAGACATCTCCCTGTCTCTTTGTTTTCAGCTGTGGGCTTGAGCCATTGTTCTCTCTGAATGTCTGAGTGTGTAATCTTCTATCACTTCAGATGCCACAGAAGCGAGAGCTCGCTCGTGTCTTCGTAAACCATCAACATTTTTTGGGACTTTTCTTCAATATTTTTTAAGGAGAGACAGAAAACTTGTGGGATTTTAAGGGTCAATCTACAAACAGGAAAAGTGTCTTTTCTGCTCTGCTGCTGTAAAACACGTTTGATGTTTTCATGCCAACGTTAATCACAGTGGAAATGTACGTACCTAGACTACGTTCACATTTCCTCAGAATGCCACAGAATGCCGATTTAGCTAAAAAACGATTTAGCTAAAATTTAGCTAACCGATTAGCTAACCGATTTGCCGCGGCGACCTCACTGCACGTTTTTTAGCTAAATCGGTGGCAGTCCCATTTTCATATGCCATGCGGCGGCTCAGACGTTTGAAGAAAAACTTCCAGCCAAACGGCAACCGGATGATTTATTTCTCATCCGGCACAGTTGAAGGTTGCACTGGAAGGCACCAATACGACTGACTGATAGGAGGGTCTCAACGGCCCCCAAAATCGCTCGATGATCGGCAAATTTCAGACTGCCGCCCTCCAACCACCCCCTGCCCTTGTGCTGCCGTCCGTCCCACTGCCACCGTCCGATTGTTAGAAACCGTACAGTGGCAGCGCGGGCACTTGAAGAGGGCTGTTGACATGGGCGGGGGGCCCGGCGATGACCGGACGACAATCATTGATGCTGCACGAAACTCATGTTGGCGTTGAAAGCACCACGGCGACTCTGAGACCTTCGTCTTGACAAATTGCGGTTGATGCTGAGCAGAATATGAAGGAGACAGAACATATTTTACTCTCTTGGGGGGCTTGTTGTTTCAAGAATTTAGACAAGATTATAATTTGTGCTCAAAATCAGAGTTGCGGATGACCAGTGGTGCAGAATGGCCTGCTTTTATATGGCGGCTGGCAACCGCTGGTACTTATTAAGGCTGACCCCCATCCAGAGACATTTACACATCAGGGGCCACAATCAGGGCCGCAGTGCTGCCACCACCCTACGGCCATCCAGCTGTCGCCCAATTTTGTAAAGGCGTCTGAATTCATGACCACACCAACGATTAAAAAATAAAGAAATAAATCAGGCAGCATTCTGCCGATGCGGGCGGTCAGTGTTAGCTGAAGATGGGCCCCTCTCAGAAATTGTTGTGCTCTTCAGAAAACATTTGGATTTTTTCCAGATAATCAGCTTTAAAACATGAATCCAGGTTATTCTAGATTAACTAAGAAGTGAGGAACATTATTGCTGTTTAGTCATTTCCCTGTCTGTGACGGTGGTGTCTTCTTCATGTTGTTTTCTTCATGGTTTAATACTGGAGGAGGGAATCTGGTCGCACCACAGTTGTTTGTCTGTTGTTTCTCCTTCATCATCACACGTAGGTGGACTGAGAAAAAAAGTGGATGAAAGCCAGGAAAGACATACTGTTAAGGTCTAAATTTGTTTAGAACACTATTTTTGGACTAACAAGGACATTTTTTAATTCTGCTTTGAGCTGTATTCTTAGAAGCTCGGCCTTGTCTTCCTGAAATAGAGTGGAGAAGAACTTGTTCCTCCGAAGCCAGCACAGCTTTAGAGTGCAGCCTTTTTGCCTGTACTTAAGTCTGGTTAAAAATAGACAGAAAGCTGAACGGTTGAAACAGCAAAAAAGAAAGATCTGAGCAACAACAAAAAGCAAACATTAAACATACGATCCAGTCAGATTAAAGATGGTTTGCATCCAAACCGTCTTAGAAACACCTTAAATGGATGCAAAGCACATTTTTAAGGATGACTTTTTTCTGCAAAATCAAACATCTTTGCTGCAACTTCAATGAGAACAGCTGAGTACACACAGAATTTATTATCAGACCAGGTTTTTTTGTTTTTTCCTACGTGATGCTCATTTGTTTTTTGCCCCTATCTTTTTATTAGCAAATCACTGATCCAAACAGCCGTACATCACAGACATGCACACAAGTCTCTGCAATAAATATTTGCTATGCAAATGTCCCCGGTTATCTCAAAGTGCAACCAACCTTCTCCCAACTCCTGCTCCTCGGTTTTCCCTGTTTGCTCCTGAGTTATTCCTCAAACAATCCGCCTGCTGCAAAAATCCCGTGCAGGAAAGCGAACTTTGCTGTGTCGCAGCATCAGCAGCAGTCAGGAAGCAGGTGGAGGGCTGCTGCAGGAAGCCTTTACAAGCTCCTCATATGCATCCGTGTTTCTGCTTTTGTGTCTTAAGGTTTAAGGGGTTTATTGCCATTTGTACATGTAAGACAAGTGCATAGGAATTTTCTTCGGCAGCTCTCAAGTCAGGGTGATTAAAGAGAGACAGCAAAATAATGCTAACAAGGTTCATAAATAAGATGAGGAACAAAATCTGAGAAAGAGAGGAGTAGAGTATAAAATAAAAAAGTATAAAAATCTAAAATATTGCAGCATCCCAACCGTTTGGTTATTGCACCTGTGCTGTCGTCTACTGTTTGTTTAGAAGGTTTCGTGTATTTGACTGTTTTCATGTGTTTGGTAAATGTGAATTAAAGTCGTGGCATGTGCGTGTTTTAACAGGTAAAATGTGAGCTCAAGCCCAGCTTTCAGAAGCTTAGTGCAGACATTCTTTAAATTACCGTAACTCTTCAACCGATTGTAGAATTCCAGCAGATTCTGACGCTGCTTTCCTGAGCGTCAGAATCTGCTGGAACTCCTTCAATTGTGTCATTGGTTAAAGAGTTACAGTAGTGTGCAGGTCATACCGGGGTCACCAGCAACATCTCTGCTGAGAAAGGGTCTATACTTAAGGTGTTTACCCAAATCAGCTGTTGCAGTGACAAACAGGCGATGATGATGTCAGATCTATGCTTCCATCTGATGCTCTGACAGTGTTAAAGTCTGTTATTGTGTGGTTTTCCATGAAACAGTTTAAATTATTTATATATTTATTTCTATTTGAATGTGATTTTCCGTTTAGAGATCACATATCAAATAAAAATACAACTTTTTGGTTTTAAGAATTTGATAAAAATGTGAAAAAATTCACAAAAACTGAAACCTTGGTCCTTTTTTCCTGTCTCCTCCTCTTTCCCTTTTTGCCCCCAGATCATCAGCAACATGGAGAATCAGGTGACAAACGGCCCCAGCGGGGGAGGTACCACGGCCAACGGCCCGTCCAACAACAGCCGTGGCTGCCCCTCTCCCATGCAGACCGGCCCGACGAACGACGACAGCAAGACCAACCTCATCGTGAACTACCTGCCCCAGAACATGACCCAGGAGGAGTTCCGGAGCCTGTTCGGGAGCATCGGCGAGATCGAATCCTGCAAGCTGGTTCGTGATAAAATCACAGGTTGGTGGAACCACATCGAATTATTTGGAATCTTTGTGTTTTAAAACAGTCATCAGATTATAACTGCATTGTAGAAACTGATGAATATTTCTAAACCTGCATATTTTGTTTACATTGCTATCAGATTTAACCTTTTTAAAGCTACTTTGCATTCATTTCATGTTTAAACTAAATAATGTTTCTTTAGAAACCAAAGTTAAAACTCTTTTTTTCATGTTTCTTGTCCACGTATTTGATATCTGGCACTTTGCAGCTGAAGTCTCAGGTAAGGACGATGACAGAAATAGAAGAGTTTGGAGCTGATGTTTGAAATCTGCTGTGGTCAATAAAAGTTAAACAAATCAGATGTTTAGGGAAGTTAATTAATGTTAAAGTTTTAGAAAGTCAGACTTTCTCATTTTGTTTTTTTATGAGGCAATTTAACTGTGAAAATGAAACGTACGCTTACAGACAAAGACTTTGCTTTTGAGGGCTTTGCTTAAAGAAAAGCAAACAAAAGCGAAAATCATCACTTTGATGGAAATACCCAACTTTCTTTCTTTTGTGTTTTTAACTTTATTTAAACCCACCTAAATGTGGTGTAATTGCATTATTGTTCATAAAGCGACACCGTCTCTTGTTTATGACCTCACTGCTGCGTCAGGAAGCGATATTACAAAATATAAGAAATGTCTTACCAAAAAAGTGAGCGACAAAGTTGTTGAATGAACATGTGAACTGTTCCTCACTGCCTGATTGGATATAATAGAGATATAATAGAGAGCAATAATTAATAATCTGCATATTTCACTACTACATTGATGCTTATTTGGCGTCAGAAGGAATCTAGTATTTTAGTGCAACAATTTTTCACAGATAAGTCGCATCTGAGTAAAAGTCGCACCACTGGGCAAACACAGACAGACACAGACAGTTTATGGCTGTGAAAAGTATTCAAAACATATCAAATGTATATTTATACAATTCTTGTTCCTTTCAAAGTATTCACAACTTTGGGCACACGTTTCATTTTGACATTTATCTTACCCAAAGATTTCTCTGCAGTTATTGAGGCCTTGATTCTGTGTATTATTTAAAAAGGAATGTGTGCAAATCTAAATTTCTGTGTTTGAAAATGTCAGAATGAAAAATAGAAACATAAAAATAGAAACTGATAGAAACATGGATGGTCCTTTTGACAAAAACATCCAGAGTGGATTTGTTATGATTTCAGTCTCCTTAAAACAAAGAAATAAAAGCTTTTATTGTGTAAAATATTATAGTTACCTTGACCTCAAATGAGCTGTCACGTTTTTAGAAGATTAAAAAAAATATTGTAGTTTGTAGTTTGTAGTTTTATTTGTCAAAAGTATCTCCGTTTTGTTGTATTTTAGTTTAGATTGTATTTAGAATAAACCCCTGAAATGCTGATTCTGTTTCTGAGCGAACAGCACAGCATCTTCATCAAACAGTCCGGTGAAAAGCCCTGTTTATGTCACAATGTGACATCAAACATGCAAGAAATAAAAAAAGAACAAATTCTTCTGATTTTGTACACAAGCTTTTGGCTCTAGCATAAGTCCAAGTGTTTGAGAGGATTAGGCGTGTGTGATGTTTTCAGCGGAAAATCCATTCTTGCCCTCTGAGTGTCTTGAAGCACAGCAACGCAGCAAAATGCCACATGTTCTCCAGAGGTGTTTAAATTAAGCAGCACTTTGCAGGGCTAATCACGGCTGTAATCTGGGCGGAGTGGCTGTGTGGGTGGCCATGCGGCAGATGGATGGAGGGAGCTGGGGCGGTGCAGCTCAGTGATAATGCTCCATAATGACTTTCATTTTAGATCCTACTTACTGACACTTCTCCTGATAATCTCATTAAAAAGCACCAGGCAGGCGAGATCAGCAAAGCACTGTGGGATAGCAAACAAACAGACAAGGCGGGCAGGGGAAAGGCGCATAAACCCCAGAACACAATTATCAACTTTTATTTCATTTAACTACAAAAAGGAGCTAAACTGGCTGTGATTTGAAAACACAGCGCTCTTTGAGGGGAATTTTTCCACAAGTCCTCTAAAGGACCATCTTCCTTTTCTGCTGCGATGGTCCACGAAATGGAGCCGGAGAGAGTTAGAACGATGGTTGTGTACAAAAATAAAACCTGTTCTCTGCACCTGATCAGAACAGGACTTCAGAAGCTGTATTTGGAAAAAAAAAAAAAACGAGCAAACAGACGATATTTGCGGGCTTTCAAAATTGGATAGGATTGCTGGAGACCTGCACAGGCTCCAAAGCAGCTCTGAGAGCGGCGGAAATATTTGTTCCCTCACTCCTGAACCTTTCATGGTACTTCTCCTCTCAGCTCTGAAGGACTTGTCTGATGACAGCATCAACGCAAAACTTAAAAATAACTGCGTGCCTCCCTGCATTACCCCCCGCAGAGTCTGTCTGCTTAGCTCTCCCATGGGTGCAGTTTTCTGGTGCAAACTTTTAGGGTAACAAAGCCAAGAGGCTGCTTTTAAACAGGATGCCAAATCATTACTGGACTGAGCCGTGTTTGCAGGAGGAAGGGCGGAGGGACTAAAGAGGAAAACTTTTCTGGCATTTTTTTTTTAAAACTTGGTTTTTACAGAGATGATGTGCACTTAGATTTTGTAGGAAAAATTTGAAAAAGTATCATAAACTTGAATCCCCACTCATTCATCTTTGGATCTCTTGTTAAAGCATTTCCAATGTTTTTATTTTTTTTTTACAATGATAAATCTGTTTTTAGCCAAAAGGAAAAGAAAAATCTGTCGTTTTCTAGGACAGTTTCTTCACAGTGACAGGAGTTCATTAGAAAATCACCTCTGAGTCGCGGGCTGGACTATAGATGTAGAGTCAGTCTTGTTTATTTCCCATCATCCCTTTGTTTACACGCTCTCCCGCTAGCTTACAGCCCCTGAAAACCCCAACCTAACATTAGCGCTACAGCAAAAATAGCGAGTTATATCAGATCTATTCTAATCCAGATTCCAGCTCAGACGAGGAAAACAAAGACGTTCATGGATCTATTTGTCTGCAGGTGGATGCAGAAGAATGGGGCGGAGCAGGGAGCTTGTGGCCCCGCCCATCTTATTTTCGACACCACAAATATGTTCTTTTTCAGATCTACCGGTACTTCTGATTCACAACAACTTGAATAAAGAAAAACGTAATCTTAACTTTCTTCATATTTGTTCTCCATCATGAGAAAAATGCCACAAGAAAACTCCTTTTTTTTCCATCTGAGTGGGTCTTTAACTTGAATTCTTTTTTGCATACTCTCATGCATTCTCCATTTTCATATTAATGACATTTATTACAACGTTGTAATAAATGGGAACACGTGCAGCTGATGGAGACGTTTCCTGCTTTTGCATGTTTTCCAGCTGTGTGTGAATCTCGACTAACCTGCTGACAAGGTGGGAGCACTTGAATCTCACAGAGGAGCGTGAGACAGACAGGTCTGGGGCATCCTCTCCTCTTCCTGTGGACTCGCTCCTGTCAGCTTCAATGATGCCAGGTTGGCGTGAGGCTCATGCGAGTGTGGGCAGGTGTAGACACTTCAGCTCCGTCTGTCACCCCGGCTGACTTCAGCTGGTGGAAAAGCCACCTCTGGGTGTCTTTCCTGCTCCCCACACGGCTGCCTGCTCGCCTGTCTTCCTGTCCACATGCACAGCCTCTTCAGCCTGATGTTCTTACACACTCCTGGGACACCCAAGTTAATCTTTTATTTAAAGCTAGCTTACACACACACCTTTCTGCAACTCGCACACAAACACACACAAACCTTAGCTTTATTCAATCTGAACCTCCTACTTTCAGCATAAGTCTGGTTAAAAAGTTGTAGCTTCATTATCACACTTTCGATCATAACGTGTTGTCACAGTGGATTTGACACTGTCCCCCACTTACAGTGTTCACGTTAAAATACTACATTATTCATTCATAATAATCCAATTATTATTGGAACTGGATTGTAAGGAAAAATACATCTGACACCTTAAACTCAGATAGAAATTGTGTTTTTGTTTTTTTTATATGCTCTGGTGGCATTTTTCCGATGATAAAGGCCTTTTATTAAGAAAATAAAGCTTCAAATTGCATTTCTGAGTATTTCTTTATTCAAATAGTTTTAAATTTGGAGCAACAAAAAAAATTACCTTTGGAAAACTGGCTTATATAAAAACATGCTGGGCGACCACAAGCTCCTCTGAGTTGCTCCGCCCACATTTCAGAGGTGAATTTCTAATGAAGTCCTGTTGCTCTGCAGAAACTATGCCCTAGAAAACAACACTTGCTTTTGGATTTTTTTGCTAAAAGCGCCATGGTCATAATTAAAACACCACTGGGAATGCTTTTACAATAGATGAAAATATGACCGGGGGCTGGGGGCTTTAAGAGCTCGGCCTGGAATAATGCATATTCAAAATACCGTGTCAGCATGTTTTTAAGCAGCTGCATGCAGGATTGAAATGGACTGATCTTTGTCAGGAAGTCATTTCACGGGATCAGTATTCTGCATTCACTGCAACTCTGCTGGAGAAATGAATGCATTTGTTTTCTTAATGACACGGAGAAAAAGAAAACAGCTCCTCATGCTCAACAAGAATTGACTGCATTTACGGAGGGGAACATTTTATGAGCAGCCTTATTTTCTTTTTGCACTAATCATTACAAATGCCAAAACCTCTGCAGGCCGCCTGTATTCACCCTCATGTAAAAGCACTTCCCAGGTTTCAGCATCAAATTCCCTTAACCCTAAAGTAACCCAAACGCCATTTCTGCTATCTGTGCAACTGAAGCGACATCATCAAAGCGCCGTGATCGAAGTCTTTTTCACACCACTCTGGTCAACTTCCACGTGTTGGTTTTAAGCATGGAATCTGGGGAAGTGATGCAAATCATAGTGACAATAAAGCAAGCCCAGCAGATGTTGGCTATGAAAAATAGATGGAGTGTGATGTCAGATGTGTAGCAGTTCAAGCTGGAGCACCGCTGACAGGCAGACGGCTTCAGTGCTGTGAAAGACGCCGCTTCTTTCAGCAAAACAGGTGCATCTTTTTAGACAATTTAGAGGCTGAAAGCAGACTCAGCTGTTTAGTTGGGTGTTTTGTTTGTCTGATCCACATTCAGAATCCTTTATCTTTTTTTTTTTTTTCTTTTTTGGTTTCTAAACTGGGAATTGATGGCAAATCTAGAATCTTCAAAGGTTTTAACTGAACTGGTAAAGACAGATGGTGTTTGGAGTTTATTATAATGTTCATTCCTCACTATAAACAACCCCAAAGTGGTATTTTGCTTCATTCACGCATTTCTGAACATTCCTCTAAAAACCTGCTGTCGGAGCGCTAGCCCCTCCCAATCCACGAAAACTTTGTGACGTCACAAAGTTAGGAACAGCCCCTTCCAGGAAGAGTCTGCGCTGCCAGCCCCGCCCCCAGGCTAACAAACACGCCCACTGTCTCTGTGGTGATCGGCTAAATACTTTTCTTTGAAATGCACAATATGAACATCCATCTTTACAAAAGGTTAGATGTTGTTTGTTTTGGTGGGAGAAACGCAGACATGCTGCTGAGGCCAACTCTGGGATGACGCCACGAAATGGGCGACACCCACAAGGAGGGAAAGGCGGGGCTTCAGTGATTGAGTCAATTTACTTCCGGTTAGGAAAATGAGCAGCAAAAATAACTCATATTTCATTTACCCTTGTGCTATCCTATGACCCCACCCTTACATTGACGTGTTCTCCCTAACATGACAAGAAGAGAGGATTGCATGTAATCCATGGAAACCAGTGAAGATCACAAATCATTGAAGAAAAAAGGTTCAGAGCTCTGTCTAGTGGGTCTAGATGACCCCACTCCCAATGTTAAAGTGCCTAGGATAGCACAAGGGTTACAACATCGTCCCTTAGTGTAATATGTATATAAATATATAATATATACATATATATTATCATATATATGGATATAGTTTACTCTTACAGGCTGAAGAAAAGCATGATATAAGTTTTGATGGTTAGCTTTAATTTCAAAAGGCTTTGCAGGAAGTTGAATCAAAGAATCCAAAAGAAGAGAAAGAGGTTTTAAAGCTGGCTTAGCAAAAGAGGGAGGCGAGCTGGGTATAAAAACAGACTAACCAATCCTATAGAAACAAAATCGAAAATCATATTTTATATATCACAGCTTGTCCATTTCTAGATGTAGGATAGAAAGAAAGAGGTACAGACCACGGATATTAAGACACGAAAGCTCCCCACCATGCATGGAGGGTTCCATCCCAAATCCAGCACCCTGAGACTGTATGCTAGCCCCAAGGAAGGAGGCCGAGGACTAGTGAGCGTAGAAGCCACTATCCAGGATGAAACATCCAAGATGCATGAATACATCAAGCTCAAGGCCCCAACTGACAGTGTGCTCAGTGAATGTCTCAGGCAATGGAGAGCAGAGGATACAGTGCTGGAGGACAGATCCTCATGGGAGGACAAACCCCTGCATGGGATGTACCACCGGACCATAACTGAAGTGGCTGATATCAAGAAGTCCTACCAATGGCTAGAAAGGGCTGGCCTACAAGACAGGAACAAGCCCTGAGCACCAGAGTGATAGAGGCTCAGATCTACCACACCAGACCAGACCCAAGGTGTAGATCTACCACACCAGACCAGACCCAAGGTGTAGATCTACCACACCAGACAAGACCCAAGGTGTAGATCTACCACACCAGACAAGACCCAAGGTGTAGATCTACCACACCAGACAAGACCCAAGGTGTAGATCTACCACACCAGACAAGACCCAAGGTGTAGATCTACCACACCAGATAAGACCCAAGGTGTAGATCTACCACACCAGACCAGACCCAAGGTGTAGGCTGTGTGAAGAGGCGCCTGAAACAATCCAGCACATAACTGCAGGATGTAAGATGCTGGCAGGTAAAGCATACATGGAGCGCCACAATCAAGTGGCTGGAATAATATACAGGAACATGTGTGCAGAATATGGACTGGAAACCCCAAGGTCAAAATGGGAAACACCCCCGAAGGTCATAGAGAATGAGAAGGCAAAGATCCTGTGGGACTTCCAGATCCAGACTGATAGGATGGTAATGGAGAACCAACCAGACATTGTAGTGGTGGATAAAGAACAGAGGAAAGCCGTTGTGGTAGATGTGGCAGTGCCAATCGATGGAACATCAGGAAGAAGGAACATGAGAAACTGGAGAAATACCAGGGACTCAGAGAAGAACTGGAGAAAGCCTGGAAAGTGAAGGTGACAGTGGTGCCTGTGGTAATTGGAGCACTCGGGGCAGTAACCCCCAAGCTGGAGGAGTGGCTACAACAGATACCTGGAAAGACCTCAGACCTCTCAGTCCAGAAAAGAACAGGAACAGCTAAGATACTGCAGGACCCTCAAGCTCCCAGGCCTCTGGTAGAGGACCCCAGCTTGGAGGAGAGACCACCACCTTTCTTTTGTTTATATACTGTACCATTGTAATCACAAAGTACAAGTGAAACCCAAATCTGAAAAAGGAAGCAGAGCCTTGAGAAAAAATAGGTCTAAAAAGATGGGCTCGCAATATTTGCAAAAGTTAAATGAAAGATAAGAAATGAGCAGAGCTTTAATTGTTTTATAGAGCAATTCCAAACATCTTTTGATCTATTTGATGCCATTTTAACCCCCCCCCCCCCCCCAAAAAAAAAAAAAACTGATGTTGTTTTCTATGACATTGATTATCCAGAGCAGAATTCATTGGAAATTCGCCTCTGAATTGTGGGCGGGACTGTTGGCTCGAAACAAGCCTGCCCCCCCTTCCCATCCCTGTTGCTAAGAGCTTAGAGCAGGGAGCTTGTGCCCCGCCCAGCGTATTTTCCACGTCCCAAATACGCCCTTTTTCCAATGTCATTTTTTCATCAGCTCCTGGTTCTCAGTGATTTGACTAAAGAAATATACAGTAATGCAATTTAGAGCTTAATTTGTTTATGTCCTCCATCAGAGAAATGCCACAACAACATGTTAAAAACACCTTTTTCATCAGAGTGGGTCTTTAATCAGTTACTGCAACGTTTCCCAAAATCCTAACTACAGGGATTTTAGTTCATTTTCCTGACTGACGAGTTATTAATAACCATAACTACAAAGTTGTTCTGTGTGGTGATGAACTGTGACATACTGTTGAAATCCTCACTCAAATCATGCAGCGTGAGATTTGGTGTAGGATTTATATCAAACACACAGGAAGAATTTATCTGAACCTGAAATGGGCTGAAGGCGGAAGCTAGCATGAACAAAGCTGACAGGGAAAGAGATGAAAAAAGGATTTGACATCTCCAAAGCCAGGTATTAAGAGAGCTGGCAGGCTCAGAGGTGCATGTACAAGCAGGCAGACACACATTAAAGTTTCAGAGTCCCAGGCTCTCTGCCTCAGTACCCGGGCCCCTTTGGCTTTCTTCCCTCACCTGCTTAGCACTCAGAGCTGGCTGTCCTGAGCTTGCTTGGCTGCACCGGTCCTCTTGTGGCCCACACGTCAAACAGACTCTGTCCCCTCTCATTTCACTCTGAGTGGCCTTTACCTGGAACACAAGAGCTGTGACCGTCCCCTGTGCCGGCCTCAGATCCGGGGGTTGAATGTGCCTCGGGCTGGCTCCTCGCCCTCCTCAGCCTTCTCAAGGCAGACGGGAAAGAGCCTGACAGTGTGAGGCGGGGGGCTCGTACGAAGGGGTGCTGGGGTGTTTTTCCTCCGAAGGTCTGAAACTTTCAAAAGCAGGTTCACCTGGGCGAGTCCCGCCACTCTGACTTCACAGCGTTCGTCTGGTTCAAAGCTGGCTTCTGTGTCTGCCAGCTTCGTTTCTTCTCCTCTGATGCACGACGGAGCAACAAGCTCGCACGCCCAAGGCTGCAGCTTACCGGCCCCGGAGCTCAGGGCGCCACCGTGAGGGGGCGGCTTACCGGCGTGTGTTTGTCCCTGAGCTCATACGTGGGCATGTGTGTGTGTTGGTGGAAGCAGGGCCTTGGGAGCTGAGAGTGGGAGCCTCCTGACTCCAACAGTGGCTGCTACCTTGGCAACCTAGGAGGGAAATATGTGTTGAATGAGTGAGTGGGAGATGGATCTACAGTAGATACGTGTGTGCGGGGGATGCGGCTCTGTTTATGAATTTAGTTATTTAAATGGGCTCAGTACACGCCACACGATATGCACTTACTGTACTGCTGATATTAAAGACATTCCAGCGTGTTTCGTTTATTTTTTTTCCTTTGTGCTTGTTCTCTGGGAAAGTGCCCCCCCACCCCTCCCCCCAATTCTCCCAGGGATGAGAGTCTTTCAGGTAAGGGAAGTGAGAGCTGTCACAGAGCTGGTGACAGGGCAGCTTTTCAAATGTAGAGGAGCCGCAGACCGTCAGCAGACAGCACCGTCTCAAGTATCTGCAGCAGCAAGGGGCAAAAAGCCAGGAGAGGGTGAAAGCAAAGCAGTTTCTGCAAGGGTTTAGTTTGACAAACTGGAAGGTTCCTTTCTCCATAAATCTCTCTAAAACGGATCCCTAACAGGCAAGCAGGAGCCGGACCTCTCTAGGAGTGTTTTTGTTTTGTCGAAGCATGACTGAGTGACAGAAATGTTCCTTTACTGACTGGATGTCAGCAAATGTGTTTAGAATGCTGAAAAGACCAAATATAATATCTTTTACCATGTTCTTGTGGCATTTTTATGATGATAGAGGAATGATGGAGGACGCATTTCTTTATTCAAATTATTGTAAATCAGAAAGAGACGCATAAATTCTGTTAAAAAAAAGGGTGTTTTTGTGATGCAGCGTCCTGCTCCTCTCCATTCTGATGCCTGCACTTGCAGACAAATAGATCCATGAACGTCTTTGTTTTCCTCTTCTGAGCTGGAATCTGACTTAAAACTTGAAGCTTCAATATTTCTCCCCATTTTTGTAGCACCAGTTGGGTTGGGGGTGTGAGGGGTTGCAAGCCAGAGGGAGAGAGTATAAACAGAGACCTTTCAATAACGGTGAGGGGAAGAGGGGTTGGGGTTTCTCCTTGCCAACAATCCCACCCATAAATTACAGGGGAATTGCTAATAAACTACTGGCGCTCTGCAGAAACTGTGTCCTATGACGACACAGGTTTTTTGTTTTTGGCAAAAAACAGAATATGGTCAACAAAAGACCAGTGGGAATGCTTTGAAAAGATCAAAAGAAGATCTAAGTGGTACTCTAAATATATTACAACCTTTACTTTTATTAATTTCTGAACAATGCTCTTATTTTGGAAAACATGGTCAAAAGGGATGAAGAAGATGGTGCTGCAGTCGCCTTTGCTTCAGCCGTCTTTTCCAGAAGTGTCAGCAGCTGCAAAGAGTCTGCTTGATTTGTTTGCAGGAACAATGGATTTCAAGGTAGAAGGTTCCTGCAGTTTGAGTTGGTAGCTGCACTTTAGATCAAAGACTGTAAATCGCACGCCTGATGATAGCAGGACATGGAGATGCTTTCATGTCTGCAGAACGCAGCTGTTAGTGACAAAATGCAACAAGAGACACAGAATGATTACAGCAAAGTCTTGCACTGCACGACCGTCAGTCATATTTGTGCATCTCACCGTCGCTACGCCCTAAATTAAGCATAAGTGTGCACACGCGTGTTTTCCCTATTTGTGCCCACAATATTAATGTCTCTGTCATTTTGCAAACCTATGTCAGTGTTGATATATCCTGGCACCCTCCTATGTGTTATGTGTGCGCACAGAAGGGAAAAGAGAGAGAAGAAACTGCATATTGGTGCCAGCAGGCAGGACAACAGCTTGAAGTGCATTCATTTTCTCAGCTCATACATCGGGAAACCTGCTGCTCCTCAGGAAACAAATAATGGCTTAGTCATAACTCCTCGCCAACACACCAAAGAGCTCCTCACTAGGAGCAGCAGTGATTTCATCACTGAAAAACATGCTCACCCTCTTATACAATTTATGTCCAATTGCACAAAAGGTCTTCCAGAGGAGTGGAGGTGGGTAAAATTAGCCTGCACTTCTTCCCTCCACCCGCTGTGCTCACAGTGAAGGTGGACATGTGGCCTTCTGTGATGGAGCGCTGCGCCGGCATGTGGCAACATGATATCTGTAGCAGCGTTTCACAACCTTTACTTACATTTAGCGACTCTGCTGCGCTGTGCATCCACAAAGAAACCTCCTCATTGCTGCCAAACGATCACTCAAGTTTGCTGCTCGTTTGAGTGCTACTGTAAGCTGCTGACAAATCAAAGGGAAGCGAATATCTTACCTCATTAAAACACCATTACGAGGAGCGGTGCTTCATTTGGGTTCCTGCTCTTAATTGACAATTAAAATATATAACTTAATCTATCTATTAAGATAATTGATCAGCACACAGCAGCTTTTTGTGTTAGTTGCAGCCCCATTAGTGGCAACTTATCAAGCCCTTTTAATAGCGTCTCCACACCGCCTCAGATACCGTGCTCATTTTCCTGTAATTATAAAATGTCAGTGGACAGTCTGTTTTTATAAATTATCTGTTGTTCTTGAATTGTTTTCAGGCAAGCAGCATTTTTTTAATTAGTAAGACAATAAAAGAGCAGATCCGCTTTGCTTCACTATTATTTTAAAAACTGTCTAGCAGCATCTGCTTTATGCTGAAATTTAATTATTGCTATGCTGTTAGGAGGCAGCCAAGCAACTTTTTCAATGACAAAGGCTTAATGCACTTTTGGAGAGCGTGTCGTCGTTTTAAAAATTGTGCAAACAGAACTTGCAAACATCCCCTTTTATCTCTAAAACGATGTCGAGGTTGAGGATGTCGAAATATTAGAAGTCAGAACTGGAGCCGTCCTTGCACGCATTAAGAGGTTGGAGCCAGTGCGTCAGAGGAATGCAGAAACCTGGTGCACTTAGCCAGAACGGCCGTGGTGGGATCCACATTCAGCGGGCGTGCAGGGTTCATCCTGCTGAGCAGAGATGAGGTGGACACAGGAGGCGCTGCAGAAGCCCACCGCACTGCCTGCAGCGTCTGCATGCACCGCAGGTTACAGACGTGGAGCTACTTTCAGCGTCAGCCTCATTTGCATCCTCGTGCACGAGAAACAGGAGAAGTCTATGATCCTTTCAGGCCTTGCCCTCTAAAAACGAACACGTTTAAAGACTGCCGACGTCAAGCTGAGTGTGCTGTAATCAGATAAGGACATGTCACCTTGCATGTATTTATACTACAAACATTCAGTTCCCAACACAAAATGAAAGAAATTGCATTTTTTGTTTTGTAGACAAAAAACATTAAGGTCTGTGTAGATTCTCAGTTATTGAGGTCGATTCCGTCAAAGTAGAATTATGACAAGTATGCCAAAATATAATAAAGTAACCCAGTACAGGTGGGATTATATAAATTGGTTTTAACTCCTTTTCAAGCAATAAATTAAACTTGACTTTAGTTACTAATCACATTTAATGAATCTAATGTGACCTAAGTGTGTATTTTACACATCACTGCAAAAATCTCTATTCATGATTATGAGTAATCAGTTATTTTCTTCTTACATTTTCGTATCTTTTTCTCCTCTTTAATCCATGCGTTTCATCTTTTTCGGTAATGAGTCTGATAGATCTGTTGTCTACAATCAATGCTTAAAATAAACCAATAATAAAACGAAATAAAATCAATAAACAATCTATTTTATTTGCTACTTTTCAAAACTACAACGGAGTATTAGGGCCACCATAAAAGAAAAAGAAAAATACCAACATAAAGTCGTAAATCATTAAAATTTTACGAGAACAAAGTTGTACAAAAACGCTCCAGAAAAAAGAAAAAGAAAAAAGTTGTGCTTTTCCCAAATAAACTCAAACTCTACCAGTGTGATTTTCAGGGCACGACATAACTTTACTTTTTGCACAAACGCAACTTTATTTTCATTCAATTATAACTTTACTTTTCAAAAAACACTTTTTAAATCATAAATGTACTACTTTATTATAACGTCTTGACTTTTATTCATAATTCTACATTTCTATTGTATTTTTTCAATAACCCTAATACACTTGCTACTTAAAATAATTTATTTAGCAACGTTTATGTTGTTTGTGCTCGTTGTTGCAGTGCTGTATTGATCTATAATAGATAAAAAACAGAACAAATATCTGAAGTTCCAGTCAGAACTGCTTTAGTACAAAAATCCTTTTGGAGGATTTCTTCCTCATGTTTCCGTTTTGGTCCAACCGTTGACATTGGGAGCATAGTTCCTAAATGTGCGTGTCCTCTAGCGTCGTACCTTTTTGCAGAATCTCCCACTCATTTCAGCGTTCAGTGCAACAGTCTGCTGGTGACTGACGCGTCCTTCATGACACGCTGGAAGCGGTGGGTGGAATCCCCTGCAGAGCGTCTCCAAAGCTCCAGGCAAACGTCTTTCAACCCTCATCTCCTCTCAGGACCCGTCTCCAAAGTCAGGAGAGATTCAGATATTTGTACTAAACATGCCAGCGTGAAATCATAGATTGCCATGTTGATAAAACCCACACTGATGGGGAGAATTAAGCTGCCGTCACGTCTGACATTTTTTAATTGTAGCATTTTTCTGTAGAAATTCCTTTAATCTTGCCACTCTGTGTCCACAAGAGGTTCTGATGTCTGCATCATTATTTAAGGCTATTTATGCATTTATCTGCAGAGTATTTGGATTACATTTGTACCTAAAGATGGGGGAGAAGCAGCAAAAAAGGGAGATGCAAGTTAGCTAAGTGCAAAAGTTGTCAGCAGATCCAGAACTGAACTCACCGGCAGTTTTCATGAACAATAATCATCCGGAGTTCTTCGGCTGCGTTTCAAACTACATTTATGGACTCTGCTTTTTCCAAATGTTTCCCTCTTTATTACTTCTGATTTCTGCTTAGATGTTTTTTAATGAAAAAGATTCTCATAATGGCCTCAAGAGGTTTATTTTATTTCCAAAATGAACATCTGCTGTGCCAGCTAAGAGTCAGGGAGGAAGAAGAGGGTGAAGAGAGAGCATCTCGTTATAAATAGCAGTGGTCTCTCCAGGATGGCAGGTTTTTAATTAACAATAGAGTGTCTGATAATCCACAGTTAATCCAAAGGAGGGAGGAAGGAGAGGCAAGAGGAGGAGAAACTCATCAGCTGTTTGATGTTAGGACTACAAGTCCCTCCTGGACCTTCCGCTGCGTTTCTGTGATATCCATGGCCCAAATGTATTTATTCAGTCAAACAGCCATGTTCCATATTTGGAGATTCGCTTTGTCTCTGGCTAACTGCTGTCTGTTCCTATTAGCGCGAATGTGAGCGTGCCGCTCTTCGTAAAGTGGCTTTGTGCTTGAGCGTGGCTTTGCTGGATGGGGTTGTTTGTTGGAAACAGGCAGACTGAAGGCCCAGACGGCTGTGGGCGTTCACTTAAACTTCTGAGGCCGTTGAAAGGCTTGATCTGTTGGGGAAACGCTGAGAGATGTCAGGCCTCCTTCCTTCTGAAAAGGAGTCTGCTGTCGACAACACCCTGGGCTTATGGGGGCAAATGAGGTGGGACTGTGCCTCTGATAAGGAAAGATTTAAGAATACTTGCGCATATGCCAGCTCTCACACTTTCTTTTACTGTAACTCTTTCAAGTTATTAACCCTCAGTTGTCTTTGTGGCTTTTTTTTCTACTACTTTCTAATTTTTACTCTAATAATTTACCTTTAAAACAGTTTTTTGTTGGATTTTACTCATATTACACAATCATTTTACAAAAACTGGAAACTGTACAAAAACAGTTAGTTGTGTTATTTTTTTTTACTGCAAACATGCAACAACAATCGAGATCAAACTGTTTCGATGCTTCAGAACAGAGAAGAAACAAAAAAACAGGAAATCCAAAAGCAAAGCGAAATGTGTTTACAGGTAAATCTACATTAAACAAGTTTTAAGGATCAACGTGTGTCACAATTATTTATCTCAACTTTTCTTATGTTTGTTTTAAACCAACATTTTTAAAGCTATTAGACAATGGACGGGTGAATACCTGGTTCTGATTGGCTGCTGGGAGTGGATTAAAAAGTGAGATTCCACGGTGATAATGCAAGAAAAAAAGAAAAAAAGATGTCAAATGTTCTGTATCACTGCGCCGGCTTCCTTAAAACAAACCTTTGCTTCATCATCTGGAAAAAAAACAAGCAGGAAGAGGAGAGCTTTCTGTCTGAACTGATGCTCTATTCAACTTACTGTGACCATCAGCATATATATCGCTACATATATGTCATGTTACCATAACTTTTTAATTATAATTTTTTTTTTAAACTGTTGTTTTCTAGGTTTCTGAAATTAGAAATTCACAATGAGCACAGTTCTTTAGAAATTCCACTCTGAGTTGTGGCCGGAACTGTTGCTGCAGAGCAACCTCACCCCCTTCCCCATCACCCATAATTTGTTCCTGCACTCTCCTGCTAGCCTACAGCCCCTCACACCTCCAATCTAACATTAACGGTGCAACAAAAAGGGGAGCAACATGTGATCTATCCAGCCGTAGAGTTCTGATCCAGATTCCAGCTCAGACCAGGAAAACAAAAGCGTTCATGCATCTATTTGTCTGACAGTGGATGCAACCAGACTGGAGCAGAGCTGGGAGCTTGTAGGCCGTCCAGCGTATTTTCTACGTCATTTTCCAACAGCAATTTCCATTGTTTTTTTTAATCCTAATTATTTGAAAAAAGACAATTTCCTTTATAGATGTCCTCCATCATCAACAAAATGCCACAAGAACACCAAAAACATCTTTTTTTTTTAAATCAGAACAAGTTTTTAAATGTCTCATTATTACTGACTTAAATATTTGTTGGAGTTCAGGACGGATCTCAGTGCAACTTGAGTGCAGGATTAACAAAAGCTGCACCCCAGCCCAACCTGGGACTCTGGTCAGGAGCTGTGCAGATGATGTACATTGTGGTGAAAATGTGACGGACTTCAGAATAATGTATAAACGACAGAGTGGGGGGGTAGTCTTCAGCTTTTGGAGTGCAGAAAGTGTGGCATTGAGCAATCAGTGACCACATGACCCGGCCGCGCTCGCTGTTGATGAGAATAAAACCAGAGTGAAATACTGAAGAAGAAACAAAAATGCATTTTTATTTTGCCTTTTAAGTAAGAAAAAGTATTTCTTTCTGATCTGCTATTTCAGGGCAGAGTCTGGGCTACGGGTTTGTCAACTACATTGACCCAAAGGATGCAGAGAAAGCCATCAACACATTAAATGGACTCAGACTCCAGACCAAAACAATCAAGGTAAACGGCACTTTTTTGACCAATAAAAGCACATATGAACAATAAAAAGCTGTGTGTATGTGTCTGTGTGGGGGGGAGTGTATTCCTACTGCATATTTCAGAAAGTTATGGAGGTCATGTTTAATTATGAGTCTGCTTTCTTCTGCCTCAGAGCTCTTTGAGATAGGAACGCTGGTGTTGAATGAGCTCCAGGGTGAGATTGGATTAACGTACGCGCGCTGCAGGAATAAAATAAAAAAAGACCATCTCCATCAAAGAGACACTTTAAAAAGCTTGTCGCTGTGGCTGATATGCTAATTGCTTTTTTAAATGTCACAATGTAAAGGTGGAATTATACAGATATTATTGAGTGAAAGAAAGATGCACGTCAGCCGGTAATTGCGGCTTAATATGGTTGTCATGGAAGGACGGGGAAATCAGAGATGCTCCGTCCTTCATCCACATTTAAAAAAAACTTATGTAAATACCACTTAAGTACACCGTAAGTACTGTACTGTAAAAGAAAGCGTTACCTTTAACTCTTTGCAGCTGTTTCACAGCAGCATGTTTTTTCTGAGTTCATTTCCATGTCCCGTCACTGGGGTGTTGCTTTGAGCTAGGCCTTAATCTGTCGCTCTGTGGATTCTCTGAGGATTCTCCCTCCCTGTTTGATTTAATCTGGTCTAGTCCAGCCTAATGTAATCTAATAGGATAGGATTAGCCTGTTTGTAAGTAGGGAATCCCACAGAGAATCCGTCTTTTGCTTAGACAGCACAGCGTCTGGCTTGGCCTTTACTCAGCGCCATTCTCTCGTTAGTCCAGCGTTGCCGTTCGTCTAATCTGTGATCATTTTTGGATTTTGTCACTGATGAACTGCAATTCAAGAAAAATTGTCTTATTTTCTGTCTTGCAAGAACATTTTTCAATAGCTTTGTGTAAGAAAATGTGTCTTAAAATAAAAATTGCATGTATTAATATATTTATTTAACAGGAACAAATACAAAAACCAACATAGATCACTACATTGAAACAATCTGATGCCTGTATCACCGTGTTTATAGCTAATTCACAGCACCCGTCCCTAGAGGAGCTTTTACAGATTGCAATTCTTGGTAAAAACCCTTTTCCTTACCCCACTGACAGATTTTCCTTTTGTTTATTTAAATAAAATGTTTCCAATTTTAAGAATTTTGTACTTATTTCCAGGGGGGCCGGTTTTGCAGTGTGTGAGTGACAAAATAGGAAAAGAACGCTAATCTTAAGGGGAAAGAATCCCTGGAAAGTAGAAAAACGATCCGTCCATGCTGCAAGAAATCTTCTATCGGTATACAATATTGATACATATGGATGTGAAAATGCTAAAACAAGGAGTTCCGCACAAGCATTCAAAAAGGAAAAAGCAAAAAGATCACTGTTAGATAGAATTACTCTAAACTGAGCGTAATCCGGCCAAAAAGAAATATTTATTATTTTAGTTTAGTTTTTATGTCCCTAATCGTAAATCATTTTCATTAGAGTGACAAAAAACTAATAGAATTAGTGGAAGTGACTCGTTTTCAAACAATGTGTGTTAAGAAATTAAGACCATCTTAAGTTGGACCTATTTTAAAAAATCCTCAAAAAATTGAAAACTTTTTAACTAGTCTTAAATCAAGTTTTTCTATCATCTAGAATGGAGCAAACGGATTTTAACTCATATTAATAATAATTTCCTTATTTCTAGATCTTAACTCCTAATGAGACTAAATAAAATCTCAACTGTTCTGATTTTGAGAAAAGCTTGAAAAGGGTTTGGAGAAAAGAGAAATTGAAACAATTTCAAACCTGGTAAAATATCTAGAGCATCTCCAAACATCTAAAAAGAATCTTTCCAAGTATCTGTGAGCTTGCCGTGGAGTCCTTTACGCAAACTACATTTTTCTAAAAACTGAGCTTAAATTAGAAAGTCTGTAAGTAGAAAAAAAGACATGGTTTGACCCAAGAATCTGTTTCAATAAGAAGAAAAATTGTCAAGAGCAGAAAAATACCAAATTTTTTTAAATCTGGAGCCTTCTCCACCAGTTCACAGCAGCCAACAAATCAAACTAGGTCAACGTAGATCTTTTCCATTTAAAAAAGGAAGGCGTGTAGGGCTGTTTGCACAGCGTAGCAGTCTTCTGAACTCACTTTTAGACTTTCATGTCAGAAAAGGTTGCCTCAAGTTGTTTCAGAGTCTTTGTAAATGACAGAAGATAACATGGCATCTCTTTGTGTCACTCCTTCCCTTTTTTTATTTCTTCCCTCCCAATCCACCGTTTCTCTTCACAGTAAGCCGAACCCCTAAAGGTAACAAAGCAGATTTAAAGGCAGTGCAGTAATTCAAAATTAGGTTTGTCGTTCTTTCATGTCACACACTCTGCATTTGGCCCAGAGACTTAGGGATCCAGAGATGTATTCTCTGGAGCAAAAAGTCTGTCTGAAGTGCCTCTGACTGGGTCTCGCTTCTGAGGTGTTCTCCGTTGTGACACCTCCAATTTTGTCAGCAGTGGCTGTAATGTCAGTTTTCCTCAGGGGTGCGAGGGGAGGCAGCATGCCAAAGGTGCAAGGAGCTCACAGAGGCGTATGCACACAATCTGAGACACATTTATCGAATGTTCACGTGTGATTATTTTAATCTTCACACGTAGTTTTTATCTCTGTTTTTTTTTTTTTTTTTGCACAGAAGCAGACACACACTCCTGTTTCACACATGCAGCGCTCCACACTTGTACACAATCCCGCTCACAGCTTGAGGAGGTGTTGATGGATTAGACATCTGGAGTTGTCTGAAAAGGAGAGAAAATGAGGGAGAGCTGTACAGTGAAGAAAAAGATGAGCAAAACGAAAAAGGAAAAAAAAGAAGGCAGACTTTTGAAAGTTTTAACACGGAAGGAGGTGGAAAATAACCAGGCAGCAAAAAAAAGGACAAAGCTGTAGAGGAGGTGAAGGCCGACGAAGAAGACGTGTTAAAAGAGAAGAAAGTCACGGGGAAAGCCGCTGTTCCCAAGCCTTTTCTCTCACAAGCACAACTTCCATCGACAGGACGGAAAACCCAATGTCTTTGCTTTACTTTAACCTTATTTGATGACTTGTGTCTGCACTTGTCAAACGTATTAAAAGCTGCTTCCGTCAGCAGCAGCGGTAATGGGATTCACGCGTCTTTCACAGCTGCAAAATTGGGTCTCCAAGTGGAGATGTTGACTGGTAGAGAGCCAAGAGCTCAGTAGATTGAGTTCCTGCCATTTTCACCATCAAGATAAAGAAAATCGAGTGGAATAAATTAAGTCTAAGAATACAAGGGACCAAAAAAAAAATGCTACAAAAGGTGGTATTGTTCAAAACATGACTTCAAAATGTCCTTTTTTTCCCTCCATAAATGCTTTATTGAGAACTGTGTGTATACATGGTATGAACGGAGCGATTGTTTTGTCCTTAATGCAGAGCTGCCTCGTCAAACACCTGTGGTGTCTGCTCATGGACAGGTTTCAGATCAGCCTCATCCAGGAGAGTCAGCTCAGGGTTTGAGCTGGAAACAGCCAATCTTCTCCTGACAACAACAACCACAGTCTCATTTTCCTTCCTTTGGATCGAATGATTCCCACCATTTTCCAGCCGCAGCCCTCATAAGCCCTGACATGGTTCCTCACATCTTTGCCTAACCAGCCGCAATTTACGATGGAACATGTCCCACATATTGTCCAGTTCAATTCAATTCAATTCAATTCAATTTTATTTGAATTGAATTTATTTAATTTATTTTTATTTGTTCATTCATGAAACAGGTTTTATGTATGTGTGTATTTCAGAGTAATTATTTCATTATACCTAATTACAGTATATATATATATATATATATATATATATATATATATATACATATATATATATGTCTGAAGGCTAATTTGTTGCCCTAAAGGCCTGGATTTATAAAAAAGTAGATCATCCTAAACATTAACTTGTCAAATCAAAAGCTCTTCAAAGCTTTTCTATTCATTTTTGAAATATGAGTTATCTTTTTAGATTAAACACTTAAACTCAAGAACAGTTTTTATCTTACTTTTCCTGTGGCCAGTCTAAAGCACACCTGTGCAATAATCATGCTGTCTAATCAGCATCTTGATATGGCACACCTGTGAGGTGGGATGGATTGTCTTGGCAAAGGAGAAGTGCTCACTATCACAGATTTAGACAGATTTGTGAACAATATTTCAGAGAACTGGTTATTTAGTGTATGTGGAAAATGTTTCACATCTTCATACCATCAAAAATGGGAGCAATAACAAAAGTGTTGCCTTTATATTTTTGGTCAGTGTATATTGCAGCCCTTTGACCTCATCAAGAGGCTTTAAATAAAATCCATGGTATGTGTGCACAGACCGAGGGTTTAGTCATTACAGGTGATTTTAATGTTCATATGGATACTGTAAAAGAGCTGTCCGTGAGACCATTGGTCTGATTCAACATGTGAGTGGCCCCACCCACAGCAGAGGACACACCCTGGACCTGCTCATTACAAAGGGGGGTTATCATTTCCAGTGTGGTGGATGTCGCCCTGTCTGATCGTTTCTGTGTGTTCTCTGATCACGTCCTGGTCCTGCAGATGTGCTAAGGAGGCACATAGAGGACAACACCAGGGCACAGTTTGCAGAAGTGATACGCCTCGGGTGCTAACTCGGGTGTTACTTCTAGCATTTTGAATGTTCTGGATGCCATTGCCCCCTTTGAGGATGAAAATCAGAAAAAGTAGACAGGAAGCTCCTTGGATGACAGAGGATTTGGTCAGTGCTGCAGAGCTGAGCGGCAGTGGCGCAAGTCAAAACTCCAGGTTCATCATAGAATGTATATGGGGGAGTTGTACTCCTCCAACAGACCGGCCTCCTGCGGGGGCCCAGAGTCAGGACTAAGCAAGGGGAATCAGCATTTCTCCCTGAAGCTGAGAGACAGGCCTCTACTGAGCTATTGTTCAAATCCAGACTCAGAACAGTCCTGTTCAGCTGTGTACATAACTGAAGGGTCCTTATCCACACCTCTGGTCATTTTCTTTTCTCTTTCCTTTCTTTTAAAGTCCATTTTATAATGATGAAGTATGTTTTTAATCTTTGCACTGTTATGTTTTGTGGTTTTAATGCACTTTCCGGTTTTGTGAAGCACTTTGAATTACTTTGTGCTTTACAAATAAACTTGCCTTGCCTTTCACTCTACTGTAAAGACCTAGACTTAAGAAAAGAAAGTCTACACTGCTCCTTACTTTTACAACTCTTCCCTCCCCGCAGGTGTCGTACGCGCGACCCAGCTCAGCCTCTATCCGTGATGCCAACCTTTACGTGAGCGGCCTGCCCAAGACCATGACCCAGAAAGAGCTGGAGCAGCTCTTCTCCCAGTATGGACGCATCATCACCTCCCGGATCCTTGTCGACCAGGTCACAGGTATTCATTGCAAAGTGCTTCCACCGTTCTGACGCCACAACACGCTTCGAAAACAATAAAGCTTACTTAAGAAGGCCTCAAAATGCTTTCTTTGTTGCATTTTTGTTAATCCAAGTTAATTTGTGCTTTGAAAGAATTTTATTTAGGAGCTGTTTGTGTTTTAATTCCATACACAAAAGGGGAAAAAGAACCATCTATGGAAAAGTAAACGCACTTATTTATTCCTTTTCATTGCCTTTTAACAGACTTCACATGCTCTATGTTCTCTATTTTCTCAAATAAATTACAGATTTCTAAAACTACTTAGATATTTGCAAAGGTAAGTTAAGTATATGATCATAGTTTTACAAAAAATGAAAGTAATCAAAAGAGTTTTCTATGGAAAATAAACAGAAAAGATTTTTTCAGAACACAAACAAATCAGTCTAACTGCAGTCATTTCACTGAAATATTTAAGTGTTGAGCTGAAAAGAATCCCTCTTTTCTGAAGCCGGTTGAGGAGACTGTTGTTGTTTATGAGAAGTTTACCTGTTGGCTGCATAGGAATCATGTTTTAAGATCTTTTTTGACTAGAAAGCCTAAATATGTCCCACCACAGCATCGTTTTTCAGTGTTTTCTTGTTGTCAATATTTCCAATTCCCCTGGACAGACTGCGATCCTGTCCAGGGTGTTCCCCACCTTCACCCAACAATCGCCGGGACAGGCACCGCCAACCCCCTGACCCCGAAAAACAGGTTCAAAAAATGGAGGGATGGATATTTCAAATGTCTCTCTGCATACAGTTTCAGCACCACCCACTAGTTTCACTGTAGAAACAAGAGATGCATCTTTCCAGACCTCCATCTCAAAAACAATGCAAGATTAACTTCTTTAGCTTTGGATATTTTATGTGATCAACAACTGAACATGGGTTAATCATGAATTCAGTTATACTCTCCAACGGCAGGACCATCGAGACCATCAGCTGCAAGTTTGTAAGCCGCATGGCATGCATGCTCGGGTATTTATCCCACTTCTTCCCAAAGAAAGGAGTGAATCATATCTGCCTTGCAGAGGAAGCCCTGCAGCCCGTCTGCTCGATCAGTTTCAGCGTTTTTTTTGAGCGCCTGCAGGCTTTAACCTGCTCCAGCATCATGTGAAATGTGTACTGATGAAGCATGGAAGGAGCAACACGCTGTAAGCAAGACTCATTTGCCTAAGCAGAATAAATCACTGCTGGCAGGGAAATGCGTGTCTGTCTGTAGACGCTGAGCTGAGGAACAGAGAGGGAAGAGGAAGTGGAAAGGAGATGGGGGGGTGGGGGTGGAAAACAAAGAGGAAGAGGAGGCACTGTGGAATAGAAATTAAAAAAAAAAAAGAGATGAACACAACACTTTAAAAGAATGGACCGAAAAAGGTGGAAAAGACGTTCCATGTTGATGCTTTTAGATGGGGGGGCTGTCTGTTTGACACGTTATTACCGTGCCCCTCGGTGTAAACTAGACTTCTCAACCAGAACCACATCTCAGATTTATAGCTTTAAGGCTGCAGCCACATGCCATGAATAAAACAGCTCACCGCGGGCCCTTCTTGGTGGTGGAAGGTAAAGTTTTTTATGACATGTTTGACCCACTGGAGTCTCAGTCTTCAGGTTCATCAACAATGCTCAAGTATTGAGAAATTAGGCATCCTTAGCCGTGAACGTGGAGTCGTATCATTCTTGTTTTGGAAAGTTTAAACCTCGTCAACAACGACAACAACAATAGTTTCCTTGATCCCATGCACGCCACTTTATAGCCAATAAACTCACATGCCAGAGACAAACGGCTGTAATGTAGATTTAGATCAACTTTATTCATCCCACAATAGGAAAATTCTCTTATCTTCAGCAGCAAAAAAGACATTCAGAAATACATGACAAATATATTCTAGTGAACATTAAACATTGACACGTTCTTGTGACTTTTTTCTCCATTCCAATGCAGTCTTTTCATTTTTGTACAACAAGAAAATGCCCTATAAATGACACTATAAGACACTATAAGCTTGTATTTAGTAGTAATGCACATCCTGCGCTTTTGTCAAGTTAAGTCAAAATTTTCAGATTTTAGAAGCAGCTTGTTGTCAATCCAGCTCCAAATAATAATTTCTGGTCACAGCGCTTTCCTCCCAGAGGTGAGAGCAAATGAAACCTCTAAAGCTGTGAATCTGCTTCACAAAAGAAAACTGCATCCACTGCTGCCCAGCATAAAACATCAGGATTTCCTTGAAATTTAAAAGCAAGCAAACATTGCCGTCAGTTTTTTTTATGCCGGTACGAAAGACCCCCGAACACAAAATCAAACCCCCCCGTCGTCTGCTTGACCTATCACAGCCCAATTACACATATTCATGTCACGTATTACATGACAGAGGAAGTAATAATCCTCCAGGAAACGCAAACTTAAATGTTGACCTTCAGACCATAATTAGTGTCCATGTATGACTTCATATCAGGATAACGACAGAAATATATTTAAGCTCCCCTTAAAGGCAGCTGAGTCATGCTGCCGGTGCTAATTAGAACACACGGTGGACTAAAATGTTGTTTTAAAGGCACTGCAATAAAAATCAGGTTTTCAGGGTTTTTAACATCTTGTGGTGTTTTTCTGACGATGGAGAAATATATTCAAGTCCCACTCCAATCATCTTTTGATCATTATCAAGTGGTCTTTACATTATAATATTGTTGTTTTAGATACTCATAAATACAATTTGAAACTTAATTTTCTTTATATATGTCTTCCATCATCAGAACTACGCCACAAGAATGTTAAAAAAAAAACATCAATTTTCATCAGTGTAGGTCTTTAAGAAAAGTAAGCTTAAGATTGCATTTCTGGGAGAGAGTGTGAACAGATGGCTCTCAGCTGTGGGTGACAGGAAGGGGGGTTGGAGTTACACTATGCCAACGATCACAACCACAGCTCAGAGGTGAACTTGGTCTTGGTTCTAATCACATATTTCATTTGGCAAAGATTTCCGTCAGATGCCCCTCCAGACACAACTGTCTGGGGTTTTTTTCCGGGCTTGGGACAGGCACACCGACACCCCGGCTTGGACCCCCTTGTGGCCACATTTTCTTTCTTGTCCAAAAACGGCATAATCCTAATTAAATAAAACACTGGGAACGGTTTGACAATAGATTCAAAGATGATTGGGTGAGGCTTTAACGTTCATTTGATAAATTTCAGTCCTTTAATAATCAGGATTATTGTCATAATTATTAGCTCAAACAGATTTTAAAGATATAAATGAATTGTTTACTTGTTAAAGTGTGGGTGACATGGCCTATTTTAATAAGCCAATATATAGTAAATAGTCTCTATTTCATGTTGCGATTGTTTTTAATATTTTTCGAAAAAGAATAAATAACGAAAAACGCGATATAAACAACGAGGACGGCCGCCGGCTTCACGCATTCCGCCGAATTCGCGCCGCCCTGTTTGTGACGTAACGAAAGGCAGGCAACATGGCTAGCACCGATAGCGAAGCACAGAGTGATGCTACCGTCTTCCAGCCAAGACCACTTAAATTTGGTTTTTTTTTTATCGTCTTCTCACAACTGAGGTCGTGACCACGCTCAATAATGACGATGCCCGCATTATTGATCGCAAACTCTTCAGATTTGTTTGTGAAAGTTTAGCGTGTGTCCCCAGTTTTGGTCTCTAGGGGATCCGTCACGCTGACCACGTGGTACAGACAGAGCCAATCAGAGCCGTCGACGCATCCGAAAGCAACTAAAACGTCCCATCATTGGTCAATTAGGCCGGGTAGACGAGAGATAGCCACGACCATAGAGGAAGCGATCCGCAGAGAAATATAGAAAATAAAGCTAAAATTCGCCGATTTCAGACATTTTTTTCATCCGGAAAGGGATTTGTCCATAGAGATCAGGTCTTTATTTCCAGGAAAGTACGTTCGGTTTGCTCAAAAACCCGGATTTCCGGGAATTCCCGGAAGACTTTCATCACTGAACGTTAAACTCACTCTCTTTTGTAATAAATACATTATGTAATAAACGTTAAACTCACTCTCTTTTGTGCCAGCTTTTCGGTCACAGATTTTCTCTTTTTGTACTGGCTCCTGCCAGTGCTGGTACTGGGCGTTTCTGTTTTTCGGACGTGCGCTGAACTTGTTTTGTCCATTGTTTCAGCAGCGTTTCTTGGTTTGGGAATTTATACACAGATACACTTTCACTAGATGTATTGCTACATCCAGCTGCCACACAACGACTTGGCATGTTGATGATTAACAGAGAATTAACGAGAATTAACGATGATTAACGAGAGAAACGAAGACTACCTGCTTTGTTTACCTGCTGTCCGAAGCGGAACTACGGAAGTCAATGCCTTTCGTGACGTCACAGGTCATATCTGGGTCACTTCCAGCCTGCGCTCTTAGCGGCAAATTCAAATCTCTGATTCCTTCGAAAGATGTCTATTATTCATATGCTTCGGATTTTTTTCGACGCAAACTATTGGTATCAATAGAATCAGCGTTTAAAGGGCTTTTTTATTTGACAAAGTTGTTCAAAGCATGGCATCCACACTTTAAAATGCTCTTTTTGCTGTTTTTGTGTCGTTACATTCACTAAATGTGTTGCTGAAATGACCAGGTCACATCCACCTTGTGTTTTTTGAGTAGTTTCCACGCCTCACTCAGTGTTTTTGTCTGAAATATGCAAAAACTGAATTTATTTCAACTCTGACAGGATTGAGAGTCTGACAGTTTGGCCAGAAGATCTTCAGAAAAAAGATGCTTTTCATCTCTGTGAAAGCCGTCTAAATGGCTTCCCCCGGCGCCAACATCACATTAAAACACACATTTCTGCAAGGTGCCCCCAGAGAGCCGCGGATCAGCAGGAGAAATGTTAACGATTAATTAGATTTTAGAGTTGCTGATGATTGAAACTACAGAGAACTTTAAAGTAAAGTAAAGAGTGGTTCGCTTGCATCATTTACTCGTGTTTTTCTCCTTTTATTTTTTTGACAGTGAACAGACAGAAGAAACATAACCACCCACACACTCACTGCTAATAAAAAAGAAATGGGCTGCAAATGAATGCTCCTCTGTGACTGCTAAAACTGTTGGCACAGAATAAAAAAACTAGAGAGACGGAGCTCAACATTTGTTCTCCGTGTCAAAGGCTTTGAGTTGCAGTTATTTGTGGACATCAGCTGAAAGCGCTGAGATGAACACTTGTTTTGACAGGGTTGCAGACAGCCTCAGTCTTTAATCTTCTGGATGTGTGTCTCCATACTGACTTTAGGAAGTCACGTCTCCAGAAAGCAGTGACCTGTAGCATTTCTAAGCCATTGCAATAGACCCTAAACCAGATTTACACTGTGGGTCTCCCATGTGTTGCGTATCTGATGACTGTCAGCTCGTTTACATCGTCTCCGTCTCCCGCCCTCCGGAGGAGGGGCTTGTGTCAAGTAGTTCATCTAAAAGGTTGAGTCCTGGTGAAAGGCATGTTTTTGGTCAGAAATGATCTTATATTTTTGTACTTCCAAAATTCAACTGTCGTCGTCTGTGCTGAAAATGGACGTTGGTGTTATCTATGGTGTGAACTCTGCGTTATCGCGTGGCCACGTCACCGTATATAAATGTAGATACATTTTCATTGTGAAAGTACAATGGAAGTTTGTATTTTAAAACCTGTGTCCTGCTTCTCCAGCTTTCTGCCGCATAATTGACGCATCAGCAGACTGGAAATAGTACTGTTGCATGAAGCGTGCGTTGCAGAGGGATGGACGGCAGACGCAGAGAGGACAGAGGCGACGTAAACATTCCCATTGATTGTTGAACGTTCTATTCTTTGCAACAATGCAACGGAGACACACCGCATGAAATCAGCCTTTAGAGTTTAAAAATAATACTGACAGCGATGCGGCACAAAGTTGCAAGGTAATGGATGTCTTCTAGTGACCACTGGCAGATGGGCTGATGATCTGCAGCTCCAGCTCTGCTAAATTAGGAGGAGAGTCTGTTCTCTAAATGACCTCCTCATCAACAGGATGCTCCCTGCAGCCACTCGTCTGTTTGTAAAAACACCAGAAAGCTTCCCTGTAGCATCATTTACCACGAAAGGCACGGAGAGCACTAAAACTACCAAACTGCTCAAGGAGAAAACACAAAATCAACTTGATGACAAGACTATCTTTCCTCCCTCTCGCCTTTCTGCTGCAGCCGGCATAATGACTGCCTCCTTCTGGAAAAGCAAAAAGCACACGTTCACTTTGTTTGGTTAGAGTGAATTCTAATAGTCATTTTGTGCAAACGAATAGAACATCTGAGAAACCCTCAATAGCTGTCTTATTCCTTCAATCACTTGAAGCCAGCCTGATCAATGACTGCAAACATAATCATTCTGGAAGCAGCAACACTCAGGATCTGCTCAGTGTGGGGTGAAGACGGAGGGATTGGATGGTACCAGCCTCTCTAAGGTGGAATGAAAAACCTTTTTGTTCAGTTGCCGTCACTCATCTCATGACGGGGATTGTCACTTGGTCTGGAGACCTCCGTGTCACCAAGAAAAAGAGGATCTCTGACCACAGTTCACATTTTTTTCTGACATCTGTCAGAGAGGCTTTTGGAGCAGCTTGTGCCATATTTACAGCTGCCCTTGCAGGTGGATGCTGGCTGTCTGCAAGTGGAAAATGGACACTTGTACAGGCCACATAGGGGGGCCTGATGAAGGTAAAAATATGGATGAGCTCCTAGATTTGATGGGAGAACTTGTGAAATAGAATGTGAGAATTTGTGCATCAAAAATGTAATAATAATAATAAGAATAAGAATAATTTATACTTTATTTATCCCTCAATGGGGAAATTCTTTTTTGCATTTGACCCATCCCCTGGGGGAGCGGTGAGCTGCAGCTGAATCGCGCTCAGGAGGCAGTAGCGTTAAGGGTCTTGGCCAAAGACCCCCACTGGGTGATGTTAAATGCTCACAATTGATATGGTACTAGTACCATTGTTTATTCCCCTCCAGGAATCGAACCTTTGATTCCTGCGTGGCAGCCCTTTACCTTCCCAACCGAGCTGTGTGTAAAAATCTTCTGCTGTAAAGTTTGACAAATAAAATCCCAACGGACAGATTCCCATTAGCATGTGTTCATTTAGCAGCGATTACAACTGCGCGAATCTGCTGCTGCAAATCACAGCGCCAAAACTGTGCTCGGACTTTTGACACATTCCTTGCAAGACATTTGTGTCAAAACTGATCTGTGTCTAATGGAACGCTGGGGGGGTCAGAGGAGGGGAGGGAAGTCAACCAATCAGAGTGCAGGACTCAGAAGACTTGGTAAAGTTAGAAAGGTCTTCACAGATTCAGACTTCCGGCCTCTGTAACTCTTCTGATTAACCTTTTAAACGTGTATTAACACAGAAAGTGAGCTACAAATGCATTTCCAACGAAAAATAGATTATTTTTTGCCTTTTAAGGAAATTATCTCTTTGAGCTGTAAATGTAGGCAAGGCAGCGAGACGGCTGCCAAGGGACCTTTAACCCTTGTTCTATCCCAGGCACTTTACCGTTGGGAGTTGGGTCATCTAGACCCACTAGACAGTGCTCTGAACCTTTTTTTTTTTTCAACGATTTGTGATCTTCACTGGTTCAATGGATTACATGAAATTTGTGGTTCTCTGCCTGCTGCCGTGTGGCGTTGGAGGGGTTCTGGCTGCCTCTGACATTTGCTCGCTGTCTTTTCCCACATGGAATAATAAGACTCCTTGCAGCTTTGCACCACACCCTCTGCTCTGTGTATGAAAATATCAAAACAACAGGCACCCTGCCACTGGGGAAATGCCACTTTATTGAATATGACACCATACCCTATTGCTGTTTTCTGTTTGGCAAAAAAGTGGCAAGGAGAAAAGTCACGGTGATGCGAGCGAAGAAATGCCTTCTCTAGATGGAATGAGTCACAGTATCTTGCTTACATCTCTTTTCTGTTAGTTTTTCTTCTGTAATCTTTAGAGTGCATTCTATTTCTGGAAAGGAAATAGAAAAACACAGCCCACATGTACACAAAAACCACCAACAGATATGCACATCAATGGCTGCACACGCACACCGGACAGATGGTTGGAGCTGCGTTCTGACAGAGGCTAAAGCACAGGGGCACCTCCGCTCTTCAAAGTCTCTTCTCTCTGTGCTTTTTCATTTGCCATCTGTATTCCAAGTACACCGTTACCTAAAACAAGAAGCTTGCCTTTTTTCGGCTTTTAATTAGAAGCAAACTGGTGGAAGGTTCCTTTTGCCCTCTGCCATACTACGAACCCCTTTGCTGAGGCAAGTCTGTCCGTTTGAAGCAGTCGGCGCGTCGTAGACCGGAAGCACACGATAAAAAGGATGCGACGCAACAGCTAAACCTACAACAAGAACAGTTTGCTTATGGGTTGATCGCTAAAAAGCATTCATCCCATTGGTTTCCAGTTTCTCTTTCTTTATTCTAGTATCTTCCGCCATTTTTTACCGCTTAACTCCTCCTACAATTTCTCATCTATTTCAACCATTCAACTATTCAAATGTTCAGCTCTTTCAGCTTTTTCCAGCTGGGACTTTTGGTTCTTCAAATCCTTGAACTTTTCCAGATATTCCAGGATGTTTGCCTCCATTGTATGTCTATGGTTTGGTGCAGAGGCTCGCTGGTTCGATACTCGGCGCTGGGGTTTTTCACAAACATATTTTTTATTATTGGGCTGTTTTCACTTTATTTATGGTCAACTTTGATAATTTCTTTCCTTATATTTTATTTATTGCCAATTATTTCCCTTTAAGTGTCATTTTCATTCAGCGATACAGCATTCAACCCTGCATTTTCTTCTGGGATTGCAGCTCCTCCTAGTCTCTACATGGATTGTCTATGCATCTGTTTAATGTGTGGGTTTGCTTACAGGAATCCAGCTCAGTGAATGAACAAACCTGCAGTGTGTGTGTGTGTGTGTGTGTGTGTTTGATTAGCCAGCAGATTTCTCACCTCTCTTTCTGCCGGGCTCTCGGAGGAGCAGTCATTTCTCTTTGTCAGTCTGTCAGTGTTTGGTGAAATGATAGTGGGTTTTAAAGAAAGAGTGGCTTTGTTGGGGGAAGGAGCAAACAAGAATAGCTCTGTTTCCTTTCATCATCATCCCTTTACTGTCACCTCTTAACATTCTCCTCTATCACCCTCTGTCCTTTTGTCCTTTCCCTCCTTACTCCCCATCACTACTTTTTCCATTTCTCTTTTTAAACCTCCCCACCTCCACCGTTAATGCTCCATCTTCTCTTCCTCTGTTTCCTCTTTTCCACCACAAACTGTGCCGGCGCATTATTAGTAAAGCAGCCAATGTGCCTGTCGGGGTATGTTAGGGAGAGATAAGCACAGGTGGAGAGAGTTACATAAGCCTCTGTTGATTACTGTGGAGGAGAGGGGGAAAGACAGATAGCTGTGCCTTAGTAGGTACAATGTGCTCTAATGTTGCTTGTACTGCTGGCTCGCACTTGATAAGTAAGACCAAGCTACTGGGGGCTTGTTGAAATAAAGAGTTGGACTCCATAAATGTCAGTTTGCTTGGTAAGTCGGGTGGCTATGGCACAGTTTAACAAATAAGAAATGCACGTTTTTTTTACTCAATGTTAGGTTTGTCAAGATATTTAATCATACTACACTGAATGTGGACACTGCATGTTTTATTCTTGAATTAAAATGAAGCAGATGTTTCAGCAATACATTAGGTTTAAACCCTTGTCTCCTACGACACATAGAGGGCACACAATTTTTAATCGTTAAGCATAAATCAGCTGATTCTGGCACAGAAAATGTGTCTTTTTATACCGGCTTTGCATCCTTTACGTTAGTAATGTGTTGCATATCGGCCCAAAGATGCTTTTCTCATCAGAATTAGCAGATCTTTTTTTCAGTTTCTTTATTTTTTTATTTCCACAAATCAACAAAACCTAAATATCTTGGACAAGTTCTAATACTGGGGGAAACGAAAGGGAACAGAGAGATGTAAACTTGCTATTTGTGTAAGCGGTTGAAGAGTTACGAGATCGGAAGAATGTAAAGACTGGAGCTACAGCTGTGCTTTTAAAGGGTTAAATGTTAAAAAAATGTCTGCAAATGGAACATTTTTCCAGAGATTTTTCTAATAGAAATGAATTCTTTGACAGGTTGATTAGTTGTATAAATTAGTTATTAGTTGGAATTGAATGTTTCAGTTTAACGTAGAGAATTACTTACTGAGAAAAGAGCAATAATTTATTCTTCCATTTTGAAAGGATGTAGAAGCCTATTATAATAGCAAGCTCTACTTATGATATCTCACACATTTTAACTCGATGTGCACTAGTTATTTAAAAAAAACAACAACTCAATATTAAAAAAGAAATGAAAAAAAAACGTTGAGACAAAAAGAACCAGCTCCACCTGTAAAAACCAGCTGTATTCAAATATTACGGCAAAACATAACAGTTTTCCAACAAGCCCCTTGTGTTTGTGGTGCTGGGGTTTTTTTTTTGTTACGTTGTAGTAGCTTTTTAAAAATGTTGCCCTACTTACTGTTTCTTTAATATGTTTGTATAATTCTATTCTTAATATATATCTTCTAGATTTGATGCATGTTCAGTTCAAATTGTTGTAATTAGTTAAACATTTTTATTTGCTGAAAATCTTTTTCCTGTGTTTTATTATACACTTAATTAACAAAAAATCATCTATTTCCAAAAGTATTCTATAATCAAACATTTCAAGGAAGAAGTATCGGTGTCTGTGATACTAGGCCTGTAATTACTTGGTATTGGATCAGTACCCACATTCCCAGTATCACCCACCCTCACCAAATAAGCTCTCATTTTGGCACAGAGTTTCTGTAATATAATAATTGAATCCACAAAACTGTCAACAACAGCTAAGGACCCAAAGAAACTGTGAAGGAAAAGATTCCTCTCTCATGTATGTGTTCACCATGAGCCTTTCAGATGGACATACCTGGTCCTCTTGTCACTCTCAGGCGTATATCTTTATTTCTCTGCTCCTGCTTCCTTTAGGTTTGTATTCTAAAGTGTGTTTTTGTAGCGAGCCTTCATCTGTATGCCAAACATTTGTCTGGAAGCTCTCCAGCAAAAATCAGCTTAGGAGGAACTGAAGGTCAAACAAGTGTGCGGATTAAAGGACAAAATCGAGTCTTCTCTTCTCAAACTCGCCTCATCTGAGGAAAGTGAATGAGCAGCGCTCTCTGCACGCCCTTAACTACCACCGAGTCGCCCTTGAGCAAGGTCCCTGGACTTTCCAAGTATCTTTTAAAAGCAGAATGTTGTGAAACTGGGCTGATACCAAATAAGAAGTGAAGTATTTTGCAGGAGAAATGCTTGATGCTTATTAGAAGTGGTAAAAGCTCCAGCTCCAGCTGTTGCCCTTGAACTGCTCCAAGCACATAGAAATGACTGTTGATTCCAGTTTGAATAACATGATATGTTCTGGTTTTTGATGTGAACTCTGGGGACACCCAACCTTAAATGGGGTTTTTGCTGCATCTGAGCATCTTATTTAAATGTAAAGAGCTGGCACAGACTAAAAGAAGATGGAGAAAATAGAGGCACTTAGCATTAATTAAACAATCAGCTTCAAGTGGAAGTTAACTGCTGTGCTTTAGTTCTGGTTAAAGCAGTTTGGGTGGTCAGGGAAGACTTTGAAGTGGTTTCGGTCTGAGCTCTGAAATCAGTTGTTTTTTACGTCGAAATAAACTGAAGGGAAATGTTTTCCATGTTTAAAAGAAAATATAAAATTGTGTTAGAAAGGCAGAGCGATGTGGGGAGATTGAAGTTGGTTGCAATTTGCAGCTTTTCCACTACAGGTCACTTTTGCAAAAAGCTACTGTCATACAGCTTTGCAGCATCAAAACCACATAAAATCCTTCTGATGTAAAAACATTTATAAGGAAAATACCCTGAGCGTAGATTGCAGGGAAAAAAGGATGAATTTATGAACCAATCAGCTTCCTTCTTACTATATTTTCATGGATTTTTACCCATATTGTCAATTCTACAAGTGGTTCCATCTGTAAAACCAGACTGATCAAAAGTTTTTGTGTACTTTTGCTACAAGATAAATAACCTTGTGGTTCCTTGCAGCTCACTAAGAAAAGGTGAACAAAAAGGGTTTTTAAATGGTCACAGTGGTTCTTTAAAAAAATTAATTTAGAGCAGGAAGCCCGAGGGAGGCCAATGGAAATGGTTTTTTTTAAAAGAAATGGCATAAACAGAAATGTGGAATAACAATTAGGAGAGAGTTTTAGATATAAAACACAATAATGAGTGAACACAACCTTCCCGTCTCTCCTTTATCCAGCCTCAGTCACACAGACATGCTTGTGTGCACACAGTCTTATGTAAATAGTCTCTTTGGCAGAGTTCTTCTGTCACAGAGACCATCCTCTGGGCCATCCAGGCAGTCTCATTAAAACGAGACACTGCAACCGCAAACACATTCGAGTGCACGTGTACACAAATGCACATGTATACATACAGTCAATAACACATAAAGGAGTCACAGTCACCAATGAAGGGCCTCCCGGGAAGCAAATTTTCCTCTTAGCTGGCAGTCAAAACTATGTTTCCAAGGGAAACGGCTCAAATGTCACCGAGAACAAAGCAGGAGGCCTGTGTGGAGTGCGGAGGAGATGAGAACAGACTAAGAGGCTTTAAGGGAGGGATTGAGTCGACCAATAACGACGCTTATGTTACCAACATGCAACATATTTACATTTCTACCATTTTTCTTAATGTGAACTCTAAAAATTCATCTAAGTATGGATACGTGCTCTTCAAGAATCCACGAAATAAGTTGTGGGGTTCCCCAAGGGTCGATTTTAGGACCAATACTTTTTAATTTATATATGTTTCCTCTTGGGGAGGTCATCAGGAGACATGGCGTTGACTTTCACAGCTATGCTGATGATACACAGCTTTACATCGCTGTGTCTCCTGGTGACCTTGAACCTATTAACACTCTTTTAAATTGTATTTTAGATATTAAGTCATGAATGGCAGAAAACTTCTTGCAGCTCAACCAGGACAAAACTGAAGTTTTAATCATCGGTTCTGAAGACAAGAGAGAGATGATTTTACCACATCTTCATAATTTTAAACCTTCTCCATGTGTGAGAAACCTGGGCGTACTTTTTGACTCTGAGCTAGATTTCATCCCACACATTAAAAATGTCGTTAAGACAGGATTTTATCATCTTAAAAACATTGCCAGAGTCCGCCCGTTCCTCTCTCTTGCCAGCACAGAGGTGCTAATGCATGCTTTTATTTTCAGTCGTTTAGATTACTGTAATGCCCTGCTCTCTGGTTTACCCAAAAAGTCTATTTTAAATCTACAGCTATTGCAGAACTCAGCGGCACGAGTTCTGACGAGGACCAGGGGGCGGGAACACATTACACCGGTTTTAAAATCGCTGCATTGGCTCCCTGTGCGTTTCAGGATTGATTTTAAAGATTTTAAAGTTCTTTTAATGGTTTATAAATGTTTTTATGGTCTTGGACCTTCTTATTTGAATGATATTCTTTTAAAATATGAGCCTTCGCGGACCCTGAGGTCCTCCAGTGCTGGCCTCTTAGTTGTTCCTAAAGTGAGGACCAAAACTTATGGTGAGGCTTCGTTCTGCCATTATGGTCCTCGCCTGTGGAACAGCCTGCCAGAGAACCTCAGGGCCACAGAGACTGTAGAGGTTTTTAAGAAGAGGCTCAAGACCCACCTTTTTAATTTAGCTTTTAGTTGATTTTAACTGCTAAATTATTCTATTAGTTTTATTATAGGCTATTTTATGTATTTCATTTCATTTTATGCATCTTATTCCCAGTTTTATTTTATTTTTATTTTTTATTTTTTAATAAATCTTATAATTTTAGAATCTTATAATGATTTTAGCCCCAGTGTTTCTTGTTTCTTGTGGGAGTCTTTTCTGCCAGGGTTGCCGGCTTGCCCGGTGGCTGTTGCTGCAGTTCTTGCCCTTGCTGGGGCGGCTGGGGTTTAATTTTGCAGCCTCACGGCTGTGAAGTGGACCCCGGTGCTGTCCCGGGGCTGGGCTGGCTCCTGGTATGAAGAGATTCCCAAATACCGTTTCCTCACAGCAGAGCCAAGCCATACTTTTTTGTTTGTTTGCTTATTTATTTATTTATGTATTTATTTATTCTAACTTTCATTGATAATCAATTTTCATTGTCGTGGGTCATGTGTTTTAATGGAGGGGAGTGGGAAGGGTGAAGGGTGGGTTGGGTTTTTACTGTAATGTTGCGTGTTTTTTTTTGTTTTTAATGTTAAAGCGCTTCGAGCTGCACGAAATGCATGATAAGCGCTATTTTATAAATAAAGTTTGATTTGATTTGATTTGATCTAAAAGTAAACTAATTATTGCTTGTTAGCAATAATAGGAGTATTGCGGAGCCAAGCAGAGAACACGTCGATTGATTTACTGAAACGCAGAACAAACAGCGAGTAGAACAGGTGAACCCTGTAAAGTAAAAAGGGCCCCTTGTCTGTTTGATCTGTTGGCCCTGCAGGTGGCTCCCGGGGTGTGGGCTTCATTCGCTTTGATAAGAGGATAGAGGCAGAGGAGGCCATCAAGGGCCTGAACGGCCAGAAGCCATCGGGTGCCGCCGAGCCCATCACGGTCAAGTTCGCCAACAATCCCAGCCAGAAGACCAGCCAAGCCCTTCTGTCCCAGCTCTACCAGTCTCCCAACCGCCGGTACCCAGGCCCCCTCCACCATCAGGCTCAGAGATTCAGGTGAGTGCCTCTGCTGAGACTCAACAGGGGATGCCATAGATTCGAAAAAGTACAGTTTCAAGAGGCAGACTTTTGTCTTTTCAAATAGCCTTCTGCAGCCCGCTAAAAGGGCTAAATAAAACTAAATGGTTGGTTCAAAATTAAATCCAGAAAACAGTTTCACGTCAAAAAAGCCAGTAACAGCACATGGTTGCAAAGGGAAAACTACTTCTCCAAATGCAGCAGGTTTTTGAAAGCAAATCCTTCACTGTTTTGTTTAAAAATGGTTCGCATTGCAGTTTTAGAGCCCATTCCCACTTGGGAACCCAGTTTGACTATAAAAACCTCCAGTGCGTTTGTGGGGCGTTATCATTCCAAACTGTCTTCAGGTGAACCACCTTAAAAAGGCAGACCGCACGCAGCATTTTGCTGAACTCTGGCGTATTATGGAAATGTTTGGGATCCCTGAATTTCCTGACGACAATGTATCCAAAGTAACAACGGCAGTTTTGTGAAACCCCTATGCCATAAATTGATCTCATCAAATCCAGCTGTGCCACTGACTGTATAGAGAACTGGACTGAGTGACTTTTCCTTCCTCGTGTTCCAAACAGGAAGTACCAGCTGGCTCCAAGAAGCCAAAATCCCACAGACTTCTTTAGAGAAGTCAATCGTTCCATTGGTCAGGAGAACCGTTCTTGATCTGATACCTTTTTTCTAATATCTTCTTGGTTAGAAGGGTAGCTGGCTGCAGACAAGATGGCGCCCAGACATCATTAGCCAGAAGCGGAAATTCTAAAAGATTTCAGAATTGTAGCACCCTTTATTAAAACTTTTTAATGTAAATAAACGGTTTAGTGTGCAAAATGGGCTTAGAATGTGGTGGTGGGGGGTCATTTTATTCCTTTTAAAAATGATTTTAACAAAAGTGCTCAAATTTGTATAATTGTTAACCCTGTTAGACTGGAGCTTTAGCTCCAGTGTTTGTATTCCTTTGACTAACGTAACTTTTCAACCCTTAATGAGCTCATGTGGAGAAAGTACGGTGGCCGAGAGGGCTCACACTACATACAAAAGAAACAACGCAACACAGCTCTCCGCATAGTGACATCTGCATCTAACGCTCTTTGACTTTTTTTTTTTTTCACGACATTTAAGTCGTAAATTTACGAGAAAAAAATCTAGTAAATTTACAAGTTTTTATCTCATAAATTTACAACTTAAAATGTAATCAATTTAAGAGAAAAAAGTCATAGATTAATGAGGAAAAAACACAGACGTTTTCCGTTTATCGTAGATGAAATATATGGAGCCGTTTGTGAAGCTTTATTTCTGGATAGGTTTAAAAAACAAAGAGATTCTGAACCTTTTGGCAACTCAAAATCAGATTATTGTCAGTGGAGCCGGCTTTCTGGGGTTCAGTAAAGCGGAGTTTCATTTGTAAAATAAGGAGCTCAGAAACACGTTTGGGTGTAGAGAACCGCTGCAGCCTTTATTTTCCTTTTCATTCACACCCTGAAGTTCATCTGTCACCTGACGTCATGAACGCGTCATCCGAACACCAATGCGGAACTAAACAGTGTTACATACGCCCCCTACTGCAGATGAAATGTCCCGTTTCAACATAAAACAATAAAGAGGAATGAAAGTAGTCTGTTATATTAGCATTAGAACTTTGAAAATGCCAAAAAAAAAGTGCTTCTCCTCAGACATGGAGATCTGGTCTTTGGTGGAGGAAGAAAGGATTCAAGTGGATCTCTGCAGGGACACCAATGTCTTCATCTTCAGTGTCCCTGCAGAGATCCTGCAAACCACCCATCAAAAAATAAAACATTAATAAATCGTAAATCAAACAAATGAGCTTCCAAACATTTGGAACGTTATCAATAAACATTGAGCTCACCTGTTCACCTAAGTTTAGTCGGTCCGCTCTGCTGCTGCGCGGCGTTCACCTGCTGCTCTGCATGCTCACCTCCAATTTAAACTTATAAAATTTGAGTTTTTTTCTCATTAATTTACGGTTTGAAATCTCAGAATTTTACTTGTTTTTTGGTGGCCCTAAAACTCCGTCGTACCGAATAGTTTAAAATGGAATTGTTATTTTTTTCCGCCGGTAGGAAAAGAGAGTCCTCATTTCCTCTTTCCATCATTTCCGTTGTGCTTCGAGTAATGTCGTTGCATTGTTTCTTTTGTATGTAGTGTGAGCCCTGTCGTCCATCGTAGAAAAGAGGCTTCGCACCAAATGCAACACTTTATGTTAGTGATGCGTTGCATATCTGTGAAAAGCCATTTTAAAGTGTTGCTTACATTACCGCCACAAAGCCACTTTTCTCAGCCGATCAGCTGATCGACTTTTTTAACCGAAATGAAGAGGGCAGGACTTGAACGTCGGGTTCCGGACCCTTGGCTCTGGCTAATGATGTCTGGGCACCATGTGTTCTTTCCGTAGCCATTCAAGTTATAAACTGACCAATCACATGCCTCAGCAAAAGTATGTGGTCTCTCGTCGAATATCGGAAACGTTTGACAGATTCTCCCGAGCCCGCTTTCAAGTGGTAGGGGTGTGGCCTTCCAACAACCTCACTGCTGATTAGTGAATGATGTTGCCATAGAAACGTGGGCTAAGACTGACTTGAGCCAATCACTGCTTACTGACATTGTCTGGCTCCAACATGGCGGCATCCATATAGTGAGAAAATGACGACTAAATTTACATCATTTAGTTGGAAATGAAAGTAACATGTCTATGAAGACTCTCATTCATCCACGTTGGTTCCATAGTAGTAGGTTTAGGGGATGTCATTTGGACTTAGTTTTAAAGTTGGAAGACGTTCCGCCTCTTATCCAAGAGTTCTTTGTCAATTCTGAATTAGCTGGTCAAAGATATGGTATATATGCACTCATGGGGGAGGAGTCAGACCTGAAACTGGATGGTATTGTCCACTTAGCCTACATGGTTTTGGGTCGTTATGAGTCCTTTGTCCTCAGCTGGGGGTGGGGAGTCAGTGACTCCCTCTCCAAATTGGTCATCTCTTTCAGCGGTTAACGACTCAGGTGGAACTGGTTTGGTTTGTTTTGGTTTCAAAACACTGCCGTAGATGGATGGAAGAATAAACCTGAGACCACCATTCTTATTAAGAGAAGGTGTATCCTTCTTGACAAAGATGGCTTCTTTCACTCCTCGCTCAAACCATCCTTTCTCTCTGGCTAGAATTCGGACTTCACTGTCCTCGGGTGAGTGCATTCACCAGATCCCAACATACAGGAAAACAAGACAAGAAGGAACAAGAGCCCAAACAGAACAGTATTTCAATTCCCTATATCTCAGGCCTGTCTGAAAAACTAAAAAGGTTTTTCAAACAACATAACATCCCAGTTCATCTGAAACCAGTTAATACCCTCAAACAAAAACTGCTTCATCCAAAGGACAAAATTCCCAGCTACAAACAGAGTAATGTTGTGTACTCTATCCACTGCAAAGAGAACTGCAATGAACAGTATATAGGAGAAACCAAACAACCTCTACACAAGCGGCTTCACCAACATCGCAGAGCCAACCCAAGTGGACCTGAGTCTGCAGAAACCTCCACCTGAAGGCCACAAACCACTCGTTCAGGATTGACAAAGCCTCTTGGATAAGCGGTGAAACGTCTTCTAACTTTAAAACCAAGTCCAGATGACATCCCCTAAACCTACTACAAATGAAAGTAAAGCTTTTCCTATAGGTTACATGACACTCGCTCCAGTTCATGGTCATGTACAGTCGATAGTCTGAACGTAAGCAAAACTGCTAACAGGTTGTACTGACAAAGAAAATGGTGTAAGACAGACCGTTTCAACCCAAAGGTCACAACATGATCATGCTTGCATGCTCCTTCTTTCTTTCACTGACAGATGGTAAAGTAAGAGTTACCGTTATCTTCTGTGCGAGGTTAAAACAATGTGTTGATGCTCCCGCCTAAACCTCTACCAACGTAACCGTTCAAGATTGATAACCTTGTCAGGAGTAAATTCACCCAAAAGATGCAGGAAACTCTTCCCAAAACACACAAAAAAAGATTCAAATCTGATTACATTTTACTATAAAAGGAGCTGTTAACTATGACTCCTCTGTTTAATTATCTGTTCCAAAAGTTTCAACATTAATATGAATAAATTATGTCTTCATACTGAAAAGCAACTGCTGGTAGAGGGAACAAATGGGACTTATTAAAACTCGATATCATTGTGTAAGTTATGAGATGTAAAGCCTACAGAGGAAAAAAAACAAGTATGAATGATTAATCTCAAGCTTCACTGCAATTACTCTCATCCTTGTAAACAGGCTTTATTTGGAAAACATTGCATCAAATGCAATTTAAAGATTGTAGAAGCCCAGGATGTGACTCCCACACTTGGAGAGCATGACTCATCGCATTGTCTTTGCTACAACAATGATGCACTTGCCTCCTCCAGTGAGCAGTCATTTGAGCAAATTCAGCTTGTGTGTGAACAACAGTTGTGGGCTCAGAACCCGGACCGTTTGTCTGGCTCAGAACCCGGGCCAGGTGTCAGAGAAGGCAGACGGAGCTTAAGGGGGGTTCACCCTTATCAGAGAGGAGCTGTTTGGACGAGACTGTAGGGTTCTGCCATTCACAAACACCCACATCCCTTCATTTCATTCTGCCACCATCATTTCAACTCCTATTCCTAATTTTTGTTCCATTATATGCTCAACTTAAACAAATTTTGGCATAGTTTAACAGTATTTTTGATATGTAAGCAGGATATAGAGGCGTTATGAATGCAAACATGTGTATTACAAAATATTTAAGTCTTTTTTTAGCTTAAATTTAACCGACTATTGACAGTTTCTCCTAAAAATTCATATTATTTCACCCGAGTGACTAAAAGATGATGCCAACCACTCACATATTGCACTGCATTCCATCATCAAAATTGAACATAGCTTATGTATTTATACAGTTTCTCTCTCCTTGCTGTTTACTCTCCATCAAAGTTGGAGCTTGGAAGGTATTTTTCTTCTTGAGCAGTCTCCCTGGTGTGACACCTGAGCGATGTAGCGTGGCTGCGTGTCTGTGATACGCCAGGCCAATTTACAGGCTCTGCAGGAGAGCTGTCGCTTCCCATCACAACTCACAACCACAGGACACTTCCTGACTGTGCTGTGTCCCCGCACTCCTGCTTTCTGCTCCTCAACCCTTCACTGAAACGTCGACGCTGCAGGCTGGAAATGTGCTTGATGTGCACTACTTTGCTCATTGTTGTCTAACTTTTATTGAAAAAAGAAAAAGTCCTATTTTCATCACTAAATGTGTGGGTTTTTTATTTTATTTTGTGGAACCTCCGTTCTTTGTGGAGTCATGTAAAAAAGTGTGGCTTCGTACATAAATCCAGTGAGACTTAACCATGTTGGCGCGATGCTCCAGGTTAATGTGTAACATGTTTGCACGATTCCTCTCCAAGATAGAAAACATCAGCTCAAGGACAATACAGCGAGCACGAGAGCTCAGCGTGTTTCCAACATTCACTCGCCAACTAATGGTAGTAATTAGCAAATTAGCCTTATTATATCCAGAGCAGGAGCCAATTTTAATTTCACAGATTTTTGTTTAAAAAAAAAAATAAAAATCAACCCTTCCTCCATTAGGTGCTTTGACAGGAAGCACAAAAGCTCCATTGTTTATGTGGAGCCTGGAAAGGCGACATGAGGAGATGGAAGAGTGTTTGCGTGGCGAGCTTGCATCAGTGGGACTTCACACATGTGAGAGATGAAGGGAGGGAGAGAGGGCTCGCAGCAGGTTGTTTTGTTAAGGCCCAGCGGCCCGGCGGCCGGCAGATGTGTTCATGCTCCCCGGTCTTCTGAGCTTCCTCTCCAATTGACTCATTTACCCACAAAGCAGAATGCTTGTTCCCTTCCCACACAATGGGTTAATTGCTGTTTTAATGAAGTCATTGGATCCGTCTTTCTACTGCAGGTCTTTGTTTGCAGACTGCTTTCATGGTTTATGCTAATTCTGACACAGCTAAGTGCTAATATGTAAGCAGACTCTTTAAGCAGACAAGGCTTTGTGCTAGCCTATAGCTTTATCATAAAGGTTTGCTAAAAACACTTCTGATGTCTGAGGAGAATCCTGCAGGATTCCATTGTCCCACTGTTAGTGTTTTTTTTACATTTCAGTTGGTATTTTGTGGAGTGAAAAAAGGACGATTGCAGCCTCTCCATCGGATCCATCTGCCTTGCTTTGATTGATAGTTTGTTTTTTATGGGTGCAGACCCAGTTCTGTGGTGTCGATCTCTGGATTTTACAAAAAGCTGTTCCAAAATAAGTCACAAACACTCATACTTTATGATTCAAGAGAACATGACCCAGTAGTCCTCTCATTTAATAGTCATGGGGTCACAACACAATGATGAAAAATAATAGATTTTTAACAAAAGGTCCAGTTTGATAGGAATGTATTTGCATTTGAATTTCAGAATCTGTGCAAATGGATCAGATATGACTCTAGGACAGAGGATATTTTAAGAGAACGTTTTACGCATAAATATTTAAAGACCCACTGAGTCCCAGAGCGTCCACGGTACCAGGCCCACTCCCACAACCTGCCTTCCACGCATCACTGGACAGGGGGAGCGGGAGCCCCCCACTCGGTATAGACTGCTGGAGGGGAGAAAGGTTGGCCGATTGTTATACCCGTCACAAAATGTGCCAATCGTGTCTTAACTTTTCACGATTATTGGGCTGTTTATATGCAAAGTGGTGATTTGTGCATCAATTACGTAATTCTAACATAATTTGTGTGCTATGAAAGTTAAACATCGGTGGTACATGACTGAAGACATAAAAAGCCCTTTAAACATATGTGGAAGAGTCGTGGAAAGACCCATATTTGTGTATGCTTCTTGCAAATGAAATACAATTGCATAAGATTTGCGCGATAATTTCCTAGAAACTAAATAATAAACATATAAACTGTATAATTCTCAACCAACCAAAAATTCTGAACAGCTCAAAACAAAATTCACGTAACGACCCGTCGACCGAAACCTCGACGGACATCGACGAATTATGAATCATGAATTACGTATATCACGCTTTACAAAAGGCGGAAATTTCATACATGGAAAATGCACAAAATGTACATAGTGCCAATGTCACGTTTCCTTTATATTAAATAATAAATTGCTTCAGACTTTGTAGTTTAGTGGATCAAAGAAAGAGCTTCTTTTGTTTGCTCCTCTCTGCTCCTTTACTTGGTTGTGGACCCCCCCTTTGGCTCGTCTGGCGCCCCCAGCCGTCCCCCAACTCCATCTGGATGAAGCTCATCTGCTGGACTATTCAAACATGTAGTTGTAGAGTTAGATTAGCTAATTCACTTTAAGAGTTCTGGTAATCGCCTGTCTGTCCTGGGGGAGGATCCCTCCTTCACGTAGACATCCCTGAGGTTTCTGCTTTTTTTTTGCCAGAACCAGTATGGGGGTAGTTTTTCCTTTCCGAAAAGGAGAGTCTAAGGGCAGGAATGCCCAGTTTAGCTTAGCCTGTTTAGTGTAGTGTAGCCATTATCTATTGAATTGACTGATTTCATGTTCTGGTACAACTACCAGTTTGAAGACAACTATGTTGTAATATTGGGCTATATCAAGAAAATTGAACTGACTTTTCCTCAAAAGTCTTGTTAATAACAGTTTGGTGATTTGGCACTTAACACTCTTCAAATTTGGTGCCAGAATAATCTTAAGATCTTGAGTAAACATTTCATGATTCAGTCTAAAAAAAACGAGAAACTTGTTTTGGCAATTTTGTGAAAATGTCTGAAATCGAGAAAAAAGTCTTTCTTAACAGGGTCAAAGCTGCAGGGTTGTTAGTGTTTTCAAGTGGAGGCAGCTGCTGCTCAATAAGCCAGAGCCTCTGTCCAATAGGGTAGAAAAGTTAATAAGACATGAGACAGGCCAGACCCCAGTGAGGAATGAAGGTCATTGAGTCACCAAGCGGACTGCACCCGTCCACAAAGGCCTGCGTTTAATACGGCCCACAGGTTTCTGAGGCCCAGTGCACACAAACAACCATTCACTCCGGACGTCTGCAACGGTCGCAGCCTCCAAAGTTATTGTGCAACCACATCTGCCCCCCTTTTGGACCTTTTTGACAAAACACTTAGCTATTCCACCTGACCCGCGTTCAAGCCCAACGTCAAAAGCAGATTTTCCCATTTTTATGCCCAGTTGAACATTCAGTTGTGTTTTTATTGTCCCACTTCATGGAAAACCTCCAAATCATAGCGAAACCTCTCACTCACCATCATTGGAATGCCGAACCATTACACTGACAGATCTCTGAATCATGTCCGGTCATCCCAGTTACTGTCAAATCAGATCATCTAAAGGGAACTACTTTCAACCACATGCTGGTATTCTGCGTTTTCTGCTCTAGATGCATCTGTAGCATTGCAGCTGCCTGGTGCAATGCAAAGTTCACACCCTACCTGTGCACGTTTGTGCTGCTAAAAAGCACTTGCACCAGCACAGTTCCTGCGAGAGGGACCAGAAAACCTGCAGACTGAAGTGATGGTACTGTAGATTTGTTAACTGATGATAGCATTTTGCGGTGGGGCTCCTCGGTGTAATGGACCAACCACAGATGAGTTTGTTTGTTCATGAGTGAGGAGGACCATGAAGTTCCTACAGGGCCTTAACATTAGTTCCATTGAGTGAGTCGACCATCTGCCCGCCATTAACCCCAGAACCCTCCTTCTCTTTACAGGCTGGACAATTTGCTTAATATGGCCTATGGCGTAAAGAGGTAATTAAAAACTTCACCGAATGCCAGATGTCCATGTTGACTTTTCCTTTTTTTTTTCCATTTTATGTTTTCTTGCATTCTTGCGTTTTGAGTTTGACTGTTGTTCAAGGTCATTTTTATTCGTTGTCATTTTTTGTGGTTTCCCCAGCGATTTTAAGTTTCATCCCCACCCCCACCCCCCGCCAAAGCACCTGAGGTGTTTGAAAGAGTCTTTGTTTCAGTGGTGGTTACTTTGAATTGTTTTGATGGTGGCAAGTGCTGGTGATGTTTGGATTGTGTTGGGCTGTTTCTGTGTTCTGAACAGATTTTGTTTGCAGCTTACATTTCTATGTGCGCTTTGGGTTCATTTTTTCACACAGAATCTGATTCTCCTCCTTTGTTTTAGTCTTTTTTTGTTTGCTTGTCGATCTTTTAGTGTAATTTAAACCTTACTTCTTCCTCTTTATTAGAAATGTGTGCATCAAACATCAGCTGTGGTTGATGGACAAAGTCGAATAATTATCAATTGGAATGATGTGGACATTACTTTTAAAAATTAAATGCAAAACAACAAATTTTCTTTGACTTATTTCACTGCAGACATGTCAAAGTCTAGATATTAATTAGTAATTTACTCTCCTTTTTAACATCAGTCTAATTTATTTTGTTGAAAAACTTCCACTGATGTGTTTCAGGCATAGGAAAAAATACATTTCTTTAAAAGTATCCTTTTAGCAGCTCATTTATGATATTAAAGCATAACCAAAAGGACTTAAGGGATTAAAAACATCAAAGCATCAATGACTTACAAAGTCCATCAGAGAAGAACTTTTCTTGAAATATCCAGACTGTACAGAACACCAATAAATGAAATGTTCAAGGTTAGACTCTAACTGTGACTAGCAATGGGTCAAGACCAAAATAAGTTAATAGTTTATTTTAAAAAAACACATATTTGAAAAAAAAATTCAGTAATTCTTAGTGAGGGGCTACATCTGACTCACAGTTTTTATTGTAAAGAACATTTCTTACAACTAAACAATATTTTTACAAAATATATTTTCCAGGAAAATGAAACATTTTTGGCATCAAGTGAGAAAGTCAAGACTGCTCACAAATATTTCTGTTGAGAAACACTAAAAAACACTTCATAGTATTATATCCTTAAAGAAAATATCTTTTATTATTTATCAAAAACTAGAGGTGCAACATTTCGACATTTGTGATTGCCGGTTTGATTCACTTTCGATCTTGGTTCATTTTGAATGATCCAATTTCATGTGATTGACTAAAATGGATCCAGAGCATCTTTAGCCAAACGGTCAGCCAGTGTGATGCAGAGATGAATACCTCTGTGCTGAACAGAGCAAGTGACATTTTCCAGATTTTAAGAGAATCAAGTGTAAAGGATGATGGTAAAGGATAATGACTGGTAAATCTATTCACATTTTAGTTCCTAAAGCTCAGCCCACTGTTTTTCTACATGAAAATAATACAAACAAAACATTATTTAGACATTCTACTATCCAAATGGTATTTTCCTAATTTGATTATTCGATTACCGATTTATATCATTTTGAAACAGCTTTTTATTGGTATAGCTCCATTCGAATCTGCCCCAGACATATCGATCTGGTCCATCCAAGGAATTTAACTGTTGCACCCCTATTAGAAACATTACAATTTGGTAAAAATTGCCATATGCCATTTTTCCAGCTTGTTTACTTAATGGACAAACAAAAGGCAAATTAAATTGAATACATTTTTTTGCCGTCTGTAGTAAAATACGTCAAAGTCACACATTTAGGATGTTTTTTTCATATCTTCATAGCAACAATTCAAATACATTTTATTGCCAATTTGTCACAATTTTGCCAATTAACATTTCTGTTAATCTTTTTTATAAAAATGAGACTGAAGAAGGTTGGATGAAGCTGGATCCCTTGTAGAAAAAGAAAATCCTGGTTCACTCCAGACGCCTTTTTCAGTTTCTTTCCTTTTGCATCTGTGTTTACTGTTTGTTTTTTTGTCTTAAAGGTTCTCCATACTTCAGACCTTTAGTGGCATTTTGCATGTTATCAATAGAGGAAACATTATCACTCAGCTGAGCAGCTGCAGCAAACGTGTCCTGGAGACAAACAGCTCTAAAAATACTACAGTCTTTTTGTGCAAATATTCATATTTGGATTGATGAGGTTAACATTTACAGTCCACCTCCCTCAGTTAGCCCTTTGGTCACTTTGGTCTGAACATAATTTGAAAAGTGAAGTTAGTGCTTGATGCAGCTTAACTGCCATCAAGTTGTGAGTGTTATTCGGTGATCTGGGGTTGGTGAAATGAAAGAGAAGGGAAAAAAAAGGCATTAAGAACCTGAAATGGTTTAGCCATAGAAAGAACAGAAAAGATATGTGGTCAGCGACGCTGTTGCTATGCAACCCGTGGTCTTGTCTTTAACATTGGTTGGTGTTTAGTCCTGCACATTACATCCAGGTCTGGATCCACGCATACATCGTCCAGAGAGCTCGTTTTACGTCCTCACGGTTAGCTAGACTCCAAGCGGTCAAATCCGATCCAAGCGGGATCGGATATGGTGTTTGTATTCCAGCTACCTTGTGCACAGAATATATAAAAGGTCATGTGAGATTTAGATCAAAACAGATAATGCACATCGATGGAGGACCTTCAATAAATCCATTTCAGTGTTTTGAAGTTATGATGAGACATGCAAATAATCTGAGACAAGCAAGAATGCAGAAGAAAGTGTTTATCCCCCTGACATCCCATTAAAGTCCACTCAGCGCCCAAACCCACAGTCAATGCACCCTACATGCTTATGAAAGGCCAGAGGCAAAGACTGCGTGACCAAAGTCATGCAGGAAGGTCGTAGTGATTGCCGACCATATATAGTTACTGAAGAGAGACGGCTTCAGGCCCCGAGCGGCGAGCACGGCGATCGATCAGTGCCACGAGCTCGAGAAGGGAAGGGAACAGAACAGAACGCCCCGCGGGAGGGGGGGCAAAGGGAGAAATACACTTTGTACCTTAATGCCACTGGGCTGTAAAGTGCTTCCATTTTCCATTTATTTGCCCCCACCTTACCCCACCCCCCTCCTCCAGAAAGCAGCCTCGTCTAACAGCTGCAGCAAAGCGGAAATCTCAATTAAAGTACTCCCAATAATGCTTATAGTAGTTTCTAGGAGAGAGGTAGCATAAGAAATGAACCTTTTATCTCATTTACCTTTTATTTAAAAGTGGTGGAATCCCCCCCCCCCTTTTTTTTGCTTTGAGCGGAAAGGCAATTAAGTGAAGTCAACTGAGGATTCAAATCTCTTGCATCACAAGAAAAAAGGGGAAGATTAGGAGGTGAATGGGAACAGATTTAGCCGCCTGGTGCACGATCTTTGATACATTTCTAGCTGCGGGTTCAATTCAACAACTTCCTGCAATTTAGCTCCAAAAGCAGCCACTTGAGCACCCAAAGTGAGAGTCTTTGTCTGCTGGAGTGCCGCTCAGCACAGGCAACACCGTCATCAGGCTTGACAGGAGACCTTTCATAGCCGAGCAGCCACGGGAGCATTCGGCGACAGCAGACGCACAACAAACCACAGCGTTCATTCAAATCCACGCAGCGCCTGCACATACCTCATAATCAGTGCGGTTTAGAGATTAGCGTCTTCATAGTTCCATCAGTTACTAGGCTGTAGAGTCACTACAAGGGTCAGCTTTTTAATTTAGACGGAGAATTTGATCATCGACTTTTATTTTTTAATATTTTTTGCCCATGTCATGCAGAGCACACATGCAGACGTGTCATTTCCTGCTTGAAGGCGCTTGTGCTGACTCCACCCTGCTCTGCCTCTGTTCTCAGGTTCTCCCCCATCACCATCGACAGCATGACCAGCCTGGTCGGCATGAACATCCCCGGCCACACCGGCACCGGTTGGTGCATCTTTGTGTACAACCTGTCCCCGGATTCCGACGAGAGCGTGCTCTGGCAGCTGTTTGGCCCCTTCGGCGCCGTCAACAACGTCAAGGTGATCCGTGACTTCAACACAAACAAGTGCAAAGGCTTCGGCTTTGTCACCATGACGAATTACGACGAGGCGGCCATGGCCATCGCCAGCCTCAACGGCTACAGATTGGGCGACCGCGTCTTGCAAGTCTCCTTCAAGACCAACAAGACGCACAAGTCCTGAACTGAGCCAGGTAAAAGCAGCGTCTGCTCCCAGGAAGAAGGAAAAATGTATTGCCCCCAACCCCCCGCCCCCAACCTCCACTCATTCCTCAGTCCCCAAAGCCACCACACCACCACCCTACTGCAGCCATCCGACACAGCAAACGCCAACCGGAACACAAAGAAACCTACAAACGAATTGAACTGGAAATGGCTTATATCATAACTTTGGACCTATAAGCCAGTGTTGCCTAAATATTTCAAAAATGGAATGATTAAAATGTTCACACGTTTTCAGAAGCCCCTGTGATATTACAGAGCTTCTCTTTATTGTATATCCTTTCTGTTTGTTGTGGTTGTGTTGGTTTTTTCTCTCTTCTGTATAAACAGTAGCAAATCCCTGTATGCCCTTATTTCAGAGAAGAGACGGATCTTTTTAGATTGGAGACTTTTCTCTGTCTTGATTCAGGATTTGTTTTTCTTCTGTAAATCCGGATCCACTGTTGTTAGTATTAATGCCTCCCCCATCAATGTACGGGAGGGAGAGAGCTTTTTTAAATCGGTAAAACCACTCATTCACTTTTAAGTGTATATTTAAGAATTTCCCCCTTGTCGACTCCACGTGGGATTCAACGATCCCGTTAACTCAGATGTAGGAAAAAGAAAAAAAAAACAGATTTCTAACATTGTTTTTGTTTTGTATCGCAAACAAAACACGTCTTTCCTCGGTGGGTTTCAGGGACACGGGGCGCGGGAGGGGACGGGTTCCTGTTCACACGTTCAGTAATTTAAGAAAAAAAAAACACTGTTGCCAAAGAGAAGATCTCTTTGCTTGGAAAAAGATAAAAACAAATAGAAAGATCTATTTTTATAAATGATAATTAAAATAATAACTATTGAAGCATTTTTACGAGAATCTGGATTTGAAAAAAAAAAGAGAGAATAATATTTTGACTGGCTTACTGGGGGGACCGGCGGGTGGGAGGGGGCACCACCTTGTCTTGTTGTTCTGCCGTGGTACTTTATAGAATCAAAGGTTGTCTGTTTTTTTTGGGAATCCAAGTTGGTGGAGATTTTCTAGACCGAAGGTTTTGTGAAAAGGGATGCAAACTGAGGCGAGAGACTTTGGTAATTTTTCACATATGTACTTGTGCATAATTATTCAAACAGCGATACCCAAAAGGAAGGGGAGAGGGGTCTTTCCAAGGCCTGACCAACCTTATACTTCAGTGCCCAAAGCATTAAGTCCCTTTTGTCCACGTTTTGCTTTGTCATCAGATAATATGGGAAATTAGTAAATAGATATATCCTCATCTATCCATTTAGAGAGCATACTCTATCGTTTTCTTCGCTCTGCGTTTGTGAACTTACATTTGAGAAGGCGTTCCTTTTAGCGATCAACAGTAGGTGCTAATTCCACATTATTCACATATCTTAAATAACCAACTTTGTTGTTCTATGTGTTGTTTAAAGAAAAAAAAAGTACTTTGATGTTAGCATTGAATTGAGCTGCTGTTCTTTGGTATTTGTTTCATGTTGGCCCAGAAATCTGATGTGACTTTTTTGGGTTCTTTTTGCTTAATAAGCAGATTTGATGAATTTGGGGCCTTGTAAGAATCACTGATCAAAGTTTTTTTTTCTTATCTTTTTCTTATATTTTTGGTTGGTTTGTTTTATGTTGGCTTGCTGAAGTTTAGGTTATTTGCTGAGCGTAAAACGTTTGTCAAATCTTTCTGCTGATTAGCTAGTTCCGTTAGTCTAGATATTTGTTTCCTTAAAAAGGATCAATGAGAACTGTGTCTTTATTTGCTGTGTACAAATAGATGATATATATAAATATATATATAGTCTACATTTGTTTTACAATATCTACTGTATTATCTGAGTTGTCACTGTTCTTTTGTTCGAGCTTGTCTTTCATATGACAATTTATTATGGAGTGGTGGTTCAGTTACTTAGAAAAACTTGTGAGGAAGCTGTTCAATTGTTGTCATGTTGCTTGTGGAGAAAAAAATAATAATAATTGGATTAATTTTCCGTTGACTACTGCGGCAAAAGAAACCGAACACAGCTTAGAATATAACTGTATTGGTTTGACACTTGATTTCCTATTTATCTCTTTTTTAAACTATTTATTTTTCTATTTATTTGTATTTATTCTATATTTATTACTTTGTTAATTTATGTGTGTATTTATTTGTTTAATTGTCTGTGTAATTTGTGTGATTCTGGTACAGGGAGGGGGGCGTTTCTGAGCAAAAGGGAACAAAGCGACTAGTGGAGAGGCTCTTCCAGTAGTCCACTGCACTGAGAGAACTTTTAGTACGTTTGTGCTTTCTACCAATATATCAAAATTACACACAAAAAAAAAACTAAAAGTCAACAAAACTGAAAAAAATGTCTGGAGGGTCGGGGGACGCTCTTCCCTTATTACTAGAAACAGTTACTCGCTATGCATAACCTAGTTATAGTTCAATTTGCTATTGCTTTTTTCTTGTCTTGTTAAACTGAAATCTTTAGATCTTTTTCAATAAAGTTTAGTCTTGATAGAATGTTATAAACAGTCGTTCTGGTTCAATATAACCTGTGATAAGTTTGTGTAGTTCTAAAAAAGCCACTCCGTCCACACCCTCCCTCCACTTACTACCGCTTTGTGATGAAACCTTATGCAAAAATGTGGGTCTGAAAGCATAGTTTCCGTTTTCTCTTTTTCTTCGTTTGGTTTTAAAACCGTCAGCTGTTGGAGGCTTGGGCACATTCAACTCAAAAATGGCGATTTCTTTTTAGGGTCATGGACTAAACCGATTAAAATCACGCAAGAGTCAGAGGTTATTTTTACGAATCGTCATCATGTTTTCCAACGACATAAAAAGAATCTTTTAAAGAAATAAAGAAGTTAGCGTTGCACACCGACTGCTTTTTGCAGCAGCTGTCTAAGAAATACTCTGGAGGGATAAAAAGGGATTGTGCTGATTCTATATTTTATATACTCGAATATGAAATATATTATATATTTTGAAAGGTCAAAGGGAATATTCCAGACGTATAAATATAAGGAATTGGATTTCTTTTTGTTCGTTCGTTCGTTTGTTGCTAGAACTTAAAAGGAGGTGCGTTCGGGACTCGTGCTCTCATCCGGCATCCTTCTCGCTCACATCTCACTCATCCAACAGTCACCCGATCACCATCCGATCACAAAGCTCTAACACCATGGCGGCACTAAACGAACCAGACCCCTTCATGCTCCCCGTCCCCCGATGGGAGCTTGAATTATGCAACGACCCCGGTAGAATGTCCGGATGTGTGGGTTTCCTACTCTGTAAGACTTTTGGATCTTACGACGCGTGCCTGTGTTCCGCCTAAACCCCGTTTGCATGACTGAGTGCGTATGTTTGTGTGCATGTTCCTTTGCTTTGTTTGTTTGTGTGGAGTAACCTCACCCCTCAGACGTCTCCTGTGCACAAACGTGTGTGTTTCCCTGAGTGCATGCGTGACGATCAAAGAGTGCTTGTGCCAGAGTGACTGAGTGTGCAAATCAGGGTGTTTGAAACATGGGGCTGCGTCACCTCGCTCCATGCCCGACCCCTATGGCTCACACCATCCCCTGTAGCGCCTTATAGTGGCAGCCTGCCAGTAGGAACAACTCAGCCAGTAGTGGAGGAGGGAAGGTGAACAGAGGAACTCGGCTCTTCTTGTCAGTTTTCATTTTCCTCCTGAGACGTGTTTGTTTACTATCTGAAAAATCTATAAACGAAATCTTTAAAGACAAAAAAAGACGAAAAAATCTTCACGGGGCCCCATGACTTGCGGCTCCCTCTACTCTCTCCTGCTTATGTTATTACTTAACAATTATCAATGATGATTATTATGATTATTATTGCTATTATTCTTAGTATTCTTATTCTTATTATTAATCCAATTACTGCGATGAATGACTTCATGTTATCCTTGCTAGTTTAGGTAATTTCTGAAACTGGAAACAAAATAAAAATCTTGCTGTAAATGTTTGTTTTTTCTTTTTCATAAAACTGTTGTGTTTGAATTATTTGTACTTTTGAATGTTGGGACAATAAAATGAGGTGTTAAGAGCTCCAATGTTTCTTGTCATGAACCATGAAACGATTTTTCAAACATTTTTACACCAAATAATGTCAATGACTTTTCCAATTTCAGTTGTTTTCCTGATTTATTTTGCCTAGTTTCCACTTTTATTGAATCAGAGCAGAAGAGCAGATCACCACTCCTCTGGGGAGCATTAACATCCCATAATGTGGTGTTCCATGTGACACATATGTGCTGATGATTGCAGAATAAAGATTTAAGAAAGTGACACAAAAAAAGTACTTTACTTATTGATGAAGAACTTGGAGGAGGTTAAATATGCGCCACCTCAAGTTTTTCTTTTATTTTTTTATCATGAGCAGAGAAGGATTAAAACAAGGTTTTTCAAAATAAAAGCCCCACAGAAAGAAAAAGGTTGCTTTATCGCCTATGAACGAGGAGAAAAAAAACTCTTTACAGAAAGGTTGGACATCCCGAAGATGTGAAGCCTTATTACAACTGGTTTGAGTTCATTACAAGATCAATTATTATCAATCATTATTTTTCCCTTTAGAAGTGATCTAAACCAAATAAAATAGATCAAAAGATGATCAGAGTAGGACTTTACTTTACTAAGTTAATGAAAGATTTCTTTTAAAGGTAAATCCACAGCAATGGTTCTGTCAAAGCAATCCCAACCATATTATGTTGCTTTAAGGACTTAAAATCACTTTCCTAAGGTGTGTAGATAATAAAGAAAATGGTGCTGGAAAAAAAGAATTTAAACTCAAAGAAAAGTGTGATTTAAAACTTTCTGGAAGTACTCTATGAGTATAAAGTGATGTCACACTCGTTTTTTTCAGTTCCATGTTCCTATAATGTTGATGATTTTAGGCTAATATGAACAAGTTTTTGCAGGATTTAAAACTTGAGATTTCCTTTTAAAGCTCAAACTTCTATTTAATCTTTAAGTACTTCCGTTTGAAGTGGATGAACAAATGACAGCATTTCTGAAAATATCTGATGCAAACAAGATGCATTAATTGCTAAGGAAGTGAAAGTGCTCTCATCAGAGAGTTGTTGGCTTTCTCACTATTTTCTGTCACCGTGTGGAACCATATGATACTGCCTCTCACTTTCTATATAAACCACTTTTCATCTGCCTGGGTGAGAGCTGATCACACTCGCTCCATGGTGTGAATGTCAGCATCCCGCCGCGCCTATGATGTAGACGGCAGCTCTGCCAAATGACAGGCACGAGCCTCGCAGTTGGAGGCATATTATTTCACGTGGACCTCCCTTCTTTCACTAATCTTCTGCAGTCAGATGTGTTTTACCCGGAAAGGAGCCGTTGCCCTCCAGCTCTCCTTGGGTCTGGCTCTGACATTAATGCTATAGCTTTGTCCACTTTACCGATTTCACACCGTCTAACCAGAAGAGACAGCTTCTCTGGGAGTTATTTATTAACAGAGCTGCACTCAGATGACTGCTCCATTTCATTTTCTGCTTTGGCATTAACATATTGATCAGGCTGATTGGACTGTCTGTTAAATCATAAACTTCATTGAAGACGTTACCTGGCAGAAAACCTTCTATTTTTTATTTAGTTGGTGTCTAGAAACTTCTTCTGTCGTCTCTTTGCTGTAATAAAGTTTATGAACCTTTTAAAATGAACCTAGTTTTTTACACACAATCAACCTGAAGAATGTTAAGCACAGACACACAGAAGCTGGTACAATGTCCCAGTTTTATATTAAGATTTTAGAGAGCAACTCGGATGAAAATAGTCATTTTTGGGACATTTTTCTGATGGAGGACACATATAAAGAAAAGTAAGCTCAAAACTGTATTTCTGTTTGAAAAATAGGCTGTTTGAGAAAGATTGTACTTGTTATGTAGATAATGTGTTAGCTCCGCTGCAATCTTTTCTGATTGTTTCCCTGAGGGGCTGTGAGCTAGCAGGGGAGTGTAAACAGAGAGCTCTCAGCAACGGGGAAAGAAAGGGGCTTGCTTCAGGTGAACGGCCCACAACGCTGAGGGGAATTTGGAATGAATTTCTGCTGCGCTGCAGAAACTATGTCCTAGAAAGACAGTTTTTTTTTTTTTTTTGGGGGGGGGGGGGGGGATAAAAATGACTGAATTACAATTAAAGGACCACTGGAAACATTTTTAATAACTCAAAAGATGATCAGAGTGGGACTTTAAATCAACTCGACAGATAGTTTTGCTCATTTCTCCCAATTTTTCACAGCATATATTGAAAAAACATCAAAGCATAAATATATAGAGGCCAAGGACGGTGGAAGATAATGTACAAAAGAGATCCTTGAGCAAAATCAAACATCTCAGTTTTTATTTAACCCTTGTGCTATCTTGGATGACCCCACCCTTACTTTAACATGTTCTCCCTACCATGACAAAGGTGGATAAAGGTGGAAAAATTTCATGTAATCCATTGAACCAGTGAAGATCACAAATCATTGAAAAAAAAAGGTTCAGAGCTCTGTCTAGTGGGTCTAGATGACCCAACTCCCAACGGTAAAGTGCCTAGGATAGAACAAGGGTTACAATAGAAAATTTGCCAGAGGTTGGAATGATTTTAGGACACACTGAAAACATGTATGAGGTCAGGGAAGAACAGAGAAACTATGAATATTGTGTTGATTTGTGGCCAATTAGCTGGAAAAAAAAGGTGTTCTAAGCATCAGTGGTCCACAGCTTCATCAGAAATGTGACTTCAGTGTCACAGCCAAAAGTGTCTTGCAGACTTGGTGGTTCTTCTAAATATGGGTTCTACTTGTGGTTTATCCACTTCTTCATAGTTCGATGCCTAAAGTCAACACAAGCTAACTAAAAACATGAAAAGCTAGATCTTACACAGCTGCTGTGTGTGACACGACTCCCCAACGTGCACAGAGGCTTTTCAGTTTGCCTTTGGATGACTCCATTTTATCGCCAACTCTGCCCTCAACTGATGGAAACTTTTTGGTTTTCATAGACAATAGCAGGCGGTTACAGAAGGTGAGGTTTTGTTTTTCCAGATTTACTTAAGTCCATTTTTTACCATTAAAAATCCCTCACTTCTGTCAATTTATAACAAAAACTGAATGTAAGCCTCTGATTAAGTCGTTATATCTCTGCTTTAAATGTGAGGTTCACGGCTAAACAATTCCCCAACTTCCACGCCTGCTTTTTTCCTGTTCTCCGCTTCATTTCTATTACTTATTTTTAGCAGAAAGGCTGTAAATGCAGGGTCTTCCTTCCACAGCAGATGACACTCGCTGGAATAGAATAAATCCCTGGATTTCATTCTGGAAGTTTCAGTCCCCATAGGCTTAACAATCTGCTTTTCTGCGATTTCTTTGTGTTATGGCCGGCGCCGTTGTGTTCTTGCTCAGAGCCTTGTTAAGTACCAACAATCGACCGCCTTGTTGTGACTTTGTCTGCTCTGCTGTCTGCTGTATATAGGAGCCATAAGAAAGTATAAGTGGGCACTCAAAGTTTCCAAAAATGCATCATTTCTAATATTACTGTCCAAAATATTATATGGAATTGAAAATAAGAGAGCTGCAGAGTGGCCTCATTTTCTGTTTAAAAAGAATGTTTTTAAAATCCAACTGCAAATTTTGGTTTCAACAGAAGAAAGGAACATTTTCTAGAGAGACTGTGAATCCCAGCAGTCCTGCACTTTTTCAGAGGGTTGATTTTATTGTGGTGAGCCCAAATATGACCTTGACTTTATCTGTATTTCTTCATCTTTTGCATTCAGCCAAGTTATTTTGTGCAAAAAACTTACGTTCGTTGTTTGCTTGTTTTTTTGTTTTTTACAAGAGTCTGAGCTGCAGTCCTGTGAAAACAGTGTTTGGGTTTTTTTCCACTGGCCTGTGAGAGAGTTTCTTACCTTATGTTGCTCTCGATTAGCAGGTGTGGAAACTCGCTTCAGCCCGGGTCCAAACGAGCCGAGCTCACCTGAAAAACAAAGGCTGGGTTATTTACTATTTTAAATAATCTCAAATCAGGTCTCTACTTTACAAACTTTAAGTCAAAATATTTGAACAAAATGGGGACAAAATAACAGGCAGTTTGTGATTTTGGATTCCAACGCCAACACAATTTCAGTTTTCAACTTTATTTCTATAGCCCAATATTTACAACAATATCATCATTTCAATGGGCTTCATACCGGTAACACAGGGGTGTCCACATGAAGGAGGGATCCTCCCCCAGGACGAACAGGCGATTACCAGAACTCTTAGAGAAGAATTAACTTATCTAACTCTACAAATATCATGTTTGAGGTCCAGCAGATGAGCTTCATCCAGATGGAGTTGCGGGCCAGAGGGGGGGTCCACAATCAAGTGCAGGAGCAGAGACGAGGTACGTGGTCAGGTACAGGAGCACTGAATCTGGAATCACTCCCCAGAGGGACAAAACACTACAAGTGGATCATTTTTTAGGTTGACCGGGATATTCTCAAGCTAGAACACAAGAATAAAATCTTCAAGTTTGAGCGGAAAGTTGAGTCTCTGCATGTGAAACTTCAGGGCACCTTGTATCCAAGTCCAAGTTCCCATCTCTGGGTGAAGGTATTTATCAGTACATGCTGGTCAAACATCAACACTTGCTTTTTTACTCAGGCAACTTTTTTCAGGTAAAACCCCCAAAGCCCCCAACAAGTAACTGAGGAGTTTCCAGGTGTTTTTCCCTTTGCTTGAAGGGAAAGCCAACTAAATCCTGATGTGGATGATGTGCGGTTATTACTTTTTAACGCACGACGTGGAAGTCTGAACGAGGACGGTTGCTTCCGCAAAGTGCGTTATAAAGTAAGAACCGCACACTTCGAAGGCCATTAACCCGCTTATACCATGGTCACCTACAAAAGCAATCCATATTAACCAGGTTTTAGTCCTTAATTCTTGTTTTTTTTTTCGATTTGGATCACTTTTCTCACAAAAATCGGACTATATGTTACGTGATGCGGCGCATCGTAACATATAGTCCGCGTCGCGCAGCACCACCGCTGCAGTCAAGATTCGGCGATATATATATGCTAATCGTCCCGATGGGTTGAATAAAGCATCAATTCAGAGGGAAAGTTAATCGCTTACCGCTTGTTTTTGCCCAGATGATGAAGCAAAAGGTTGTTTTACAGAAGCCGGCGCAGTGATACAAAACATTTAAGCTAGCCGACCGGAACTTCTTTTTTCACCGTGCGGTTATCATTTTTTAATGCATACCCAGCAGCCAATCAGAATCGAGTATTCACCCGGACCATGGTATAAAAGCGGTTAATTGCTGTTTACATAGTTGATCTCTGATCGTCGTTTGATTATTATCATGCTGTTGTTAGTAATTTTAAACTTAATATTGTCCTTCATCATCAAAAACATGCCATAAAAATGTCAAAAACATAATTTTCATCAATCTAGGTCCTTATATCCAAGTCAAGACTCTTTAGAATGAGACTCAAGTTAAGTTTGAAGTGACCACATATCAGACTCAAGTAGACTTGGGTTCAGGTCCCTTTACATCATTCATCAGTTGGGATTGTCCTCATTTTGTTAACGTCTTCCTTGATGTTTAGTTATGCGCTATGGTCCATCTAAGCTCCGCCTCTGTGGACATTTTGGTGAGCAGGAACAGCAGAGATCCCCCCCCCCACCCAAAAAAGGAAACAAAAACCAGAGTCTGGTTGGTTTGAGTCCATCAGCAGCCACTCGCTGCTCAAAGTTAATGTTTAAAAAAAGGTTTCCACCTCCAATGCCCACTCTAAAGGTTTAAAGCCTGATGTGTTTGATATTCTGGATGACAGAATTAAAGTTTTACATCTGTCTGCTGAGCTGCAAATATTGTTCAATCCAGTATTTATCAAAAACACGTTTGGATCTAAGTTGACACTTGCAGGCATTTCCTTCCAAAACTTAAACGTTGCTGCAACTCTTCTATCAATAGGTGAGTAACTTATAAATTAGAGCAGTAAGCTGTGGAGAATCTGCTAGCAAACAGACGAATTGTAGTGACTAAACACCCAGTCAGATGTTGATATCAGACTTTATGCTTCATAGAATGTCACAGTGACACAATGGAGGCGATCATTTACCTTTCAAATCCACACTTTAACAGTTCCTGTTGTCAGAAGAAGTGGAAGACCAAAGTTTGAGCAGTTTAACAAATCTTTTCATATTCGAGTCTAACCATCATGTAGTTTCCTCATTAGTACAGACAAAACACCAATTAACGGAGCTCCTTTGTTGATGATGCAGCGCAGGCTAACAGGACAGAACTTCATCCACTGATGCCTGAACCAGCAGATGGCGTGTAAATAAAGTATGTGGTCTCATGGGAACATAGGAGCCTGTCTTCCTCTGGTTGGATCATTTTCTTCTGCTCAAAAATGACCTTTGGAAGGCCTGAATGATGGAGTTCTGTTATGATAAAAGAGTTTAAATTGAAAAGATGTGGACACAAACATTTACACTTTTTAGAGATGAGATCATTAGGTTTAACGCTTGTTAGCCCAAAATGTGTTAAAAGAAGTGCAGTACAAATAAAAACTACACATTGCTTCTGGGTTTTTTCATAATTGTAAAAGTTTTCACCTTTTTTTGTTTTTGCAGCTGCACTTTAAAACTTGAAGTCGTTTCTTTTTGCTCTGCCACAAAGAAACCTCAGGGAAGAGACTCCCAGCTCGTCTGGAGCTGCCTGGAGCTGGCAGGGATTCAATGCCTTTTTCAAGGGCACTTCACATGGTTGGGTTCTTATCATCATGAGGGCATTCTCAAGTCACAGCATGGATTCCCAATACACAAAACTGCCAGGACAGATAGTGGAAGCCGTAATGACATCCTCAACATGTTCTTCCCATTCTTACCTTGTAGCTTGACAGTATCAGCGCAGATTGGACCGCGGCTGCAGTGGATGGACTCTGATGTTTCACTGTGACAAGCTGCAGGAAGAAGAAATGGATGTTAAAATTGAGGACATTAAAATGGCAGAGTTGTAGTTTTTATCTCTCTGCTGGTAACACGTGTTGAGATATCTGAGATTCCAGCTGTTGAGATAACACTAGAATTATTTTTACAAATACTGAAAATAGCAGCCATTTCCAATGACAAAAATGTGGTTCATTCATTTTTTGTGGATTATGTGTCCTCTTTGGCAAACACTTAACTGTTTTTTTTCCCAATAACCTTAGCTGGGATTAAGCTGTACAGACTTAGATGGCAACCAGATGTGACCTTTAGCAAAGTGACTTTAAAGTAAAACACTCTTTTGCCCAAACAAAATAAAGAAACTGTACAGTTAAAATCAACTTTTTTCAGCTAATGCTATCTATGTACTTGAAATAGTGCAAGGAAATGTTTCTATATAGCCTCTCTTGTGTTTTTTAAAGACCATTTTAGCAAATCCCATCATAATCTATGTGAGCTGTATCAGTTTTGCTGCTAAATCCCCACAGATGGAGCCTAGTCCTTTTTGCTGTAAACTTTCATTTCTGATGCAGCTGAACTGACAAGGATACGTCTTTCCCCTGTGCAACACCTGGATGAATAAATAACCCGTGTTCTGGTACTCTTTTAGCTTCAGGCTATTTACTTGGAAGATTAAATTAAGTTTGCAAATTTAAAGGAATTGAGGTAAGTGTGGAATACTCTGGGACTTGTTGAATTCTAAACAGCTTACCTGTTAAACCAAGTCTGCACTGCCTTCAGCAACTCACACTGAGGTACCCACTTTCAGTAAAAAGTTTATGTAAACGCGTGTAAACGTGCTTTTCGGGCTTCCGCTCTAAACTCTGAACTCTCGCTATGCTGGTGTCTGTGATAGTTTTTGGGCTCACGTGGCATTTTAATGCGGGCTAAGAGTTAAACCAGGTCAAACTTTGACCAATAAGGGGCTCCGATTTGGTAGTGACGTTTGGCCTTCCTTTTTATTCACGGCAGTGCCAACCATTTAAAATTTGATAATGGTGGAGAAATTAATAATTGTGGTTTGTGCCCGGCCAGAATTCTATGACATATATCAGAATAGATCTGTGAAAGAAAAAGCCTAGAACAAGATTCACCAGATTTGCACCACTTTGGCATTTGGCATGGGTGGCAAATCTTCCTCCAGCTCCAGTGGGACATGCCCGGAACACCTCTCCAGGGAGGCGTCCAGGAGGCATCCAGACTAGATGCCCGAGCCACCTCAACTGGTTCCTTTCGATGTGGAGGAGAAGCGGTTCTACTCCGAGCTCTCCGCGGGTGACCGAGCTTCTCACCCTATCTCTAAGGGAGCGCCCCGCCCCCCTACGGAGGAAGCTCATTTCAGCCGCTTGTATTCGGGACCTCGTTTTTCGGTCATGACCCATAACTCATGACCATCGGTCAACAAGCAGGCAATTCACTAAAGCCGGCGACCACTGAAAGTCTGTGGTTCAGGTGTCCGACATGAAGCCAGAATGTGTTCTCCCTACCATGACAAAGGTGGATAAAGGTGGAGAGGATTTCATGTAATCCATGGACACCAGTGAAGATCACAAATCATTGAAGAACAAAGGTTCAGAGCTCTGTCTAGTGCTCCCAGTGTTAGAGTGCCTAGGATAGCACAAGGGTTAAGCTGGCCTGGATGGGCAGTGTTGAAGTGAAACAGTGAAGGGAAGTCTTTTTTGATGGTAGAATGTAAAATAAATGGACAGTTTTCATTTTGAGTCCAACTTTTTTCTTCAAAATCAGATCAATGTCTATACACTGCCCTTCCATCCCACGTCACATGCACCCTTTTTGTATTGTGCTTTTTCTGCCCCAACAAGAGCAGAGGGCAGATGTGTACTTTTTTTTTGTTCCTGTTCTCCTCAAGTATTTCCCTTTTCCTCCCCATCTAGAAAATGAGCAATCTTCTTGTTCTTGTTCTTGTTCCAATGACACAAAGGCAATTCATCTGTAACCAAAAAAATAAATAGATACAATAAAATAATGACATTTTGTGTGAAGTTATGATGCTGGGATTTGGTTTGGAGTTGCATGCTGTTGTGGTTGTTTGCATTTATTTTCTCATAGAAATAAAAGGTCCTTGTTCAAATCCTCACCTGGCCCTTTATGTGTGCTGGTGTGGGTTTTTTCTTTCTCGCAGACTAAAAAAACAGGTTTTTAAATGCTTCTTTGGAGATTGCACATATTTGATAGAGTGTGACCCTGTCATGGACTAATGGTGTGGGTTTTTTTATATTTACTCCAAATGTTGTCTAAGTCAGCCTCTGTGACCCTGACCAGGGCAAAGTGGGACACATAATAGATGACAAACTAATCTCTGGTGTGACTTTTTGTAACACTTCAGTGAATCACAAGGCTTTTCCTCACTCACAGGAGGAAATGGTGTCACAGAAAAATAAAAAGGAGTTAAGTAAACCAATCAGGAAGGAACATTAGCACTGCATTTGAGGTCAAAAATAAAAGAACATCCATACTATGTTACAAAATGTGCAGAAATAAAGGGAAAAGGTTAAAAATATTTAATTTGCTGACCTTTAGTGGTGAATACTCATCAATTCACTATAACTAAGCTTTTTTCTTACACTTCCCGCTCATAAAACAGTTCTTGGATAGCTTTTTGGCATTCAGACACATTTTCTGTGAGTGTACTGAGGACCTAAAATGCTGCAGGATTACCTCTGCTCCTGCTGTTCAAGCCTTCCTGCTTTCTGCACACGATTTGCTCCTGTTGATCAACTTGATGCCAACGTGAGCAAAGGTAGAGGAGTTTCTAGATGAGATGGGAATTGCCATTTCTGGAGTTCAAAAGACTATTTGCCTGGAGACGAGTATCTGGAGGTCAGGTTGATGCATGCAGGCAGGACAGAACACGAGTCAACAGTGGAATTACAGCAGGGCCTGCTGCTGTACAGTCTTTGTCGTGTCAAATAAAGACACAAAGCTGCTGATTTATCAGTTCATCTACAGTCTTGGCCTATGCCCCTAATATATGGCTGTCTTTATGCGCCCTTAAGCTGTCTGATGTTGCTTCGCTGTGTCACAGGAGCTGGTTGGATTTTCGGTTTTGGCGTGCTAACAGTGAGCGTTTCAATGGCAAGCAGCGTGGTGTTATTTGTTGCTGCGATGCTGATGGCTGTGATGATGGTGGCAGTGACAGTGACAGTAGTATTGGCTCGCAGAAACAGCAGGCACCAGATCCCCTCCTGCTTGTTCAGAGAGGCACACAGAGAGGCTCCACTGTGTTCAACCCAAGGCTGCAAACGCTCCGCTAAATCTAAACACTGGCAATGCCCAGATCGCCTTCTATTAATGCTGTTTTCTCAACTCATTTTGTCTATTTGGCTAATTTCAAAGACAAATATTTACATGCCTGTCATATTTAATGCATACTAATATGAATATTCACAGTAGCTTCTTACCAGGACACCACACTCTCATCCTCCCTGTTCACATGTATGTAAGAGTGAGTGAGGGAATTTTGAACTTTCCCAATGTGTGTGTTTGTATGTGTAGGCTTTGAAAGCCCACATATGTGTGAGCGGCTGATTTCGGCTCGGCAAGCCCAGCACCCAACCATCTGTCACAGAGGGGTTACCGTGTCCTGAAGCCAATCATCTCCTTCCAACAGCTTCTAGGATTCTCGCTCTGCTTTCCAACCCCAGTCCAGGACGCCAGATACACATTCACACACAAACAATGACAACGCCTGCCACATGCTGCTATCAGCAGGCACACACACACACACATGCATATGGCTGACAATGGCAGAGATGCTTGCCTTGAAAGCCTTGAACAGGCTTTTCCTTATCGGAGAAAATGTGTTTTTTATCGTATATCTGAAGAGCTGCTTGGTGGTTCAGAGCAACAGCTTGATCAGTTTTTAACTGTTAGAAAGTGATAAAATGCAAACAGTTCAGAGACAGGGGGGCAGAAAGTATTTGGCATTCACCAATCCTGCAAAAAAAAAAAAGAGTTTGGCCTGTAATGTTCATCATAAATACACGTAAACTGTGAGACCAAGCAAATCACTGATATTTAAAGAATGTATGTGAATGTTGGTGCAGAAAATGCAGATTTGGTCAAAAACAGTAGTTCACCTCAAAACTTTGTAATGCACCCCTGGTTTGCAAAGGTTTCCAGTACATCTTCAGTAAGTTTGAACACACTGTAGGTGCTTTATGGTCCAATCCTCCATGCAGATCTCAACAACTGGGATGTTTTGAGGATGTCATGGCGCAACACAGACATTTGTCTCCTCCTCTCATTTTCTCTATTATAGTTATGTTTAGAATCTTGCTAGAACACTTCAGAACCTTGACATTTTCTTTTTGCAGCCAGTCTGTTGTCCAGGATAAGCATTTGGGATTGTTGTCACGCTGGAAGATCCAGCCAAGGTTCATCCTTACAGCTCTCACTGGTGTTCCGGTACTTGGCCATGGACCTCGCTTCTGGCTCATATCGCGCCCCCAGCCGTCCCCCAACTCCACCTGGATGAACATGTAGTTGTAGAGTCAGATAAGCTAATTCTTCTTTAAGAGTTCTGGTTCATCGCCTGTCCGTCCTGGGAGAGGATCCCTCCTTCATGCCGACATCCCTGAGGTTTCTTCTTTTTTTTCCTGGAATTTTTCTTGTTTTTTTTAAGGAGTTTTTTCACACGGAGAAGGAGGGTTAAAGGGCAGGGATGTCCAGTTTAGTTTAGTCTGTTAAGTTTATGAATTACCTTTTGTATTTTATGACTGATTTTATGATCTTATACAGTTACCAGTATGAAGCCCACTGAGACAACTATTGTTATAATATTGGGCTATATAAATAAAATTGAATTGAATAGAATTGGTGGAAGAATGACATGTTTTTGTCCAAAATCTCACCATATTCATCCTTTCTATATGGATCAGTCGTCTTTTCCCGTTTGCAGAAAAATGGTCCCAAGGCATGAAATTTCCACCTCCATGGTTCAAAGTGGGGATGGTGATTTTAGGATGCTGTTCAGCATTCTTCCTCCTTCAAACACAACAAGTTTACACCAAAGAGTTCCATGTTGGTCTCATCTAACAACATGACCTTCTCCCAAGCATCCTCTGTATCATTCAGATGATTTCTGGAGATGTGCTGGTTTAAGCATCCAGACCTTTGAAGCTCTGCGGGATTCGAATCTTAGCTTTCTTCAGGTCGTTGACCAGTTCCTCTGTGAAGTTCTGGACTTTTTCTGGACCAGGTGACATCTTGCATAAAGCCCAAGGCGTAGGGAATGGTCAGCGATCTGGTATTTCTTCCATTTTCTAATTATTGATCCAACAGTTGATCTCTTCTAGTCTTTTATTGATCGATTCATCCCAGTCTTGTTCAGGTGAACAACCTTGTCCCCGGTGTCCTTTGACAGCTCTTTGGTCAAGGTGGAGAGGTTACAGTCTGACTGTTTAAGGGTGTGGACAGGTGTCATACAGATGACCAGCTCAAACAGAAAGCATTAATAAGGGTAACCAGTAGAGCAGTGTTTTTCAACCTTTTTTGAGCCATGGCACACTTTAGCCTTGACAAAAATCCCACGGCACACCAGCATCCAAAAAAAAAAAAAAGCAAAATCTCAGTCTGTATTGATCGACAGCCCCCCACCCCCACCCCCGCCCCCCCGGAATCTCACGGGCATTTTCATGATAATTGTGGCAGAAAAAGCTGGAAGTTGTAGCTGTTTTTTTCTAAAAGTTGTATTAAAAGTTAAGTTAAAAGATTCAAAAACTGTTTGATGTGTGTTCCTTGTATAAGACGTTAAGAGGAGAGGCTCATTGTGCGCTAAGACAGCCATTCTAACCCAATGCATCATGGGAGATGTAGTGCCGTAAATCCGCCGACCGCAGAAAGACCAGCTTCTCTGAGCTCCATTGTTTTGTTCTCTTGTTCCACGGTCTGACACCGGATTCTGTGGAAAGCTACACCACTAAAGACGAGCTTTAGCTGGTATTTTTGTTAGAACTGAGCGACTTTTTGAGCAGAATCTAAACATGGAAGTGAAGACTTTAACCACTTCTGATTGGTCAGACTGATGACATGTGATTAAGCCCCCCAAGAATGATTGGTGAAGACAGTTAAAGGGGCGGGACTTTTCCGCAAACCAGTATAGCTGCAGCTAAATCGCGGTACCGTGATTCTGATCCAAATGTCTTTAATAGAATCAAATAAACACAAAGAAAAAATAATTTTATGATCTTTTATATTCCTAACTACTCAGTGTTTTATCAGGGCCTGTTTAGATGAAAACAGAGCTGAAATCCTGGAGATGGTAAATGTTTTTACATCAGTTAATGAGGACAATTTCCCACGGCACACTGGTTGAAAAACACTGCAGTAGAGGACAACAGAGCTTCTTAACAAAGTTTTTGTAACAACTTGCAAAATCCATGACTGACATACTTTTCCACACCACTTTATTCCAGCAGCTGGATTCAGGTCTCAGCTCACTGTTGTGAACATTGCAGAACATTGCGGTTTAACATTTGTTTTAAAGTTGACTAAAAACATATTTTACTGCAGCCACAGAAGAATGATAGATCTACAGTTACAGTGATTCAAAATTAACACGCAGAACGTGTTTACAGATCAGAAGCATCACTTTTTTTGTTTTAATAAATCACAAGAACAGACCTATTTCTATTTCATCTCTAACTGTTTTTGGTATTCTTTATGCATCTATAAAACATCTACGACTGTAACTCAAGCAAGGCTTTGAAATAAATGCCTGTGTTTTAAAGTAAGAGAGCAAAACTGTGTCACCCATTTTCTGCTCTGCGGTTGTCACAATCACAACCATTTGAGGAAAAAATCAAACGATTCCATACGAGGAATGATTTGGACTCTGTGGGAACAGTGAGGGCAGAACAAAGAGGAACCTTCCTTTGCTTTTCTTCTCTCAGTGATTGTAGAGCAGCATCTCAAGGTAAAGATCTTCTAAAACTGTTAACAAAATCGGTTTACATTGATCCCTATGGTTCTGCATCTCCATGTTATTCAAGTTTAGCCTTTAAGGAACCATGAAACAAAGTGATTTTTGTTATTTCTTTTAAAAAGGACGGTTCAGCGCTTCTCGTTCACCAAAGGCCATGAAGGAGCACTTCAGAATCCATCAAACCAGCTGCTATGATGCAAAGATGTCCTCTCTGATCAGTTTTCTCTCAAAAAAACAAACTCAGTGGGATCTCCAATACAGAAAATTGCTATAATTACAAAAAAAAGGACAATATTGATGAATTCACAAGTTTGTTTGCAGATATGAAAAGGGAACATGTTTTTTTTTACTTCCTTCTCTGAAGAAAGACATGGCCTGAAATGTGTGATTTTTCCACATGTAAACAGGGACTTTCAGAGATGAGGGGGTTCTGGCTTTGAGTGTGAACTGTCAGGATTGTCAGCATGTCAGCCACAGAACAGCATCAGCAGTGTGGTATTTGAAATAGGTTGGCCACAAATGGCAGTAAATGTCAAATTCTACTGAAAGGACAGAAACAAAACCACCTGTAACACAGAAAAGGAAACTGTCGGTCTCTTGTGTGTGCAGTAACTTCAACATGCTCACTTTTTAAACCACAATTCAAGCTGTTATCAGAAGCTGACAAGGAATTTAAAATCCTAAAGAAATCTCTGGAAAGATCCAAATTCAGTTTTTAAGCTCACTGCTAAAAAAAAGAAAGAGTCAAATCTTTTCCCAGTTATTTGCCACTGAACGTCTCAGCGGGAAAACAGATTCCACAAAAACAAGCATCGATAGCAGAGAAATGCACACAATCTAACAATGCTGTGGGGTTTTGTTTGTCTTTGAAACATTTTTTATTGATTTTAGTCCTCACCACGCATTGAAAGTTATGCTCATAATTAAAAAACTCTTTTAACATTACGCTGGTTGACAGACTTCATGTGGCAGAAATAGTGGCGTTTATAGTTTTTATTTTTTTTTTATGTATTTATTTTTTCATTCACTCATTTATTTATTTCTTTATTTTCTTTTGTTGTTGTTTTATTAATTTTAAATTGTTTTTTGTTCCTGAACAGTTGTTTGTTTTTGGTGTGAACTTCATTACTTATTTCTGTATTTTGAAAAAAAAATTCGGAATGTTTTTTTTACAGTTTACATGTTTTGCAGACCGCATGTTTTTTACACTTTTGCAGCTGTATTTATTTAATATTCAATATTTATTTATTAATTTAATAAGAATCTCATTTTTGATAATAATTTTTCATTATGATTTTAGTAATATTTTTAATTATTTAATATGAATGTTATTTGTGATGTCCTTTTTGATGTTATATTATATAGATTATTTCTGTAGGTCGTTTTTGCTGCCACAGATAAATGAAATTTCCCCATTGTGGGATGAAAAAAGTCATCTATCTATCTATCTATCTATCTATCTATCTATCTATCCATCTATCCATCTATTTACCTCTTTTTGAAACGCAGAGATCCAGAAGACAAATGCCAAAAACAAAAAGGCTCCAACACTGAACACAGAACAGAGCCAATTTAAATAAAAAGTACAAATGAGACAATTACAGGCAGCTGAGCCTCTCCAAGAGAACTCAGGAGGGCGGGGCCTAAAGGAGAAAAGCAAGTTAACCTGCCCAAAAACAAAAAACAAAAAGACACAAGGGGCAAAGCTCCTCCTTTCTTTAAAGGACACTGAGTTTTAACTGCATAAATAGGTGAAAACCCATGTTTAAAATAAAAATACCATGTTACCAACCCGGATGCTATCAGATGCCCTTTTCCTGCCACAGTTCTCACTACAGCTGCCAAAACAGACACTTTGTTTAAAATCAGTGCAAATGTTGCATCATAGTTTTGTTTAAAAACAAAGGTTGGTTTGCATTTGGTGTTGCCATAAAACATCTATTTTATTTGCAAAGTCCTTGAAGTATTACTTTAATAAAGTACTGACCACCTCAGAGCCACCATTAATAATCAGACTATTAATCTCAACGTTAAAGAAAAGGCAACATTTTGATGAAATAGAACAATTTTCCAATGCACGACGAGAAAACTAAGGGGGTTTGAGGTTACGAAGCAGAAACAACTAATGTCAAGAAACTAAAAATAAAAAAATAAAAAGTTTTTGTTTTCTATTTCAGCTCAAAAGGTCAATGAAATATTATTAGATTGGTCTTTTCTGGGGACAAAATGAAAACAATTCTTTTTGATAGTAGTAGAGTGCCTTAATCCCTTTGACTTTTACCGTAAAAACCCAAGTATTAAATACAAAGCAGGTTATTTTTTCTCATTACTGTGTCAATTATAAGTGATTTGTACAAAATGACCATTAGATAATATTTCCCCTCTTGACTGATTTGACAATTAGACGTTGTTACTGTTTAGTGGGAGAGGTCCGGCTTGTCCACTCCCTTTGCTGCAGGTCAATTAGAATCCAACTGAGTGGTGCACTTCACTGATGGAGCACACTAAAATCTTTGACCCTCCTGATTGCTCCATGTGTCCGCTAACAATGTGATGGGCTAGGAGAGCCAGACTACTCATCTACTGTAAGTGCTAGCTATTAAAAGTTAGAGGAACCACATCTAAGTCAATATGATCCGAGAGACTTAATGGCCACTCAAATGTTTTGGATTCATTCGCAGCACAGCTCAGAGGTAGATGTTGCCATAATTGATTTTCATAAATTGGTTTGCAGAAAGAAAAAAAGGCCTGATTTTTACGGGGATCACCCAGCATTGACAATGTAATCCATCACATTTCCATTTTTTCAGGAAGTAAGCAAAATTTCACGCCTTCAAAGATTCCCAAACAGAAACTGTGGTTTGTTTCTATAATTGCAAACAAGACACAAAGCGGCAAACAGAAACCGCGAGATCCCTGCCCTGTTGATGCACATCAGCTCAGCAGCTAAGAAGTTCCCCTTCCCACACAGATGAAATGCAGCCGTTTCCTGGAGTCAGCTCTTCTGTCAGCTCACAGCGTGGTCAAATTCTTTAAATACACTCTCAAAGACAAGGCTTCCTCAGCAATCTGCTCAGATAACAGACCACTGCTCCCCTCAAAGCTGGGATGCCGTATTGAACTGATATCTGATTCACTGACCTTCCTGCTACCTCATGCCTTGCTAATGTAATCTAGTGGCACTGCTAGCTCATGTCTCTCTGCCTGCAGCTTTACATCCGTCTTTGTTCTCCTCTATTTCCATACAGTAACTCTTTTCTTAGAAATCCTAACCGGTTAGAGATTTTACAAAAAGTAGCACAGAAACTCTTTGAAATTACAGCTACTGATTGTGAACTGACAGTCATTTCTACCTGCTGCCGTGAGACCTTATAATCAGAGCTGATCCCAGTAAAACCACTGGAAATTTCTTAATTTGCACTCTCTGCCACTTTACGTTATGTCCCTTTAAAATATTTTCTGCAATTTTTAAGTACACTATATTATTGTGCAATTCCCTTTTATTCCATCTCTCTCTAAGTTTGTGTAAATATGCGATATATTTTCACCTGTTCATACTTATCCTGCTCTATTATTTCTATCTGTAATGCTGCAACATGGAGATGCGGGACAAATCATTACATCTAAAAAAAAAGGCATCATTACATCTCAGTAGTACTGGAGTGAGTGAGTGTGATGTCACCCCCAGAAAATGGTTTACTTCAACCAAATGTAGTCAATTCAGTCGCCTTTTCTTTTTTTTTTTTTACAATACGGACACCGCCATCTTGGAACGGGACGATGTCAGTAAGCAGTAGTTGGTCTATGTCAATGTTTCTATGGCAACCACTTCCACCAATCAGAAGAGAGCTTGTTGGAAGTCCACACCCCTGAAAATGTGCTACATGAAATCTGCCTCTGTCTAATTTTATTGAGGAAATAACTTGAATAACGTGAACTACGGAACAAATGTGAAAAAATAGGATTTGCAAGAACAAAAAAGTAGAAATCCTTTTTGTTCTGACAAATAGATTGACTGAGTAAAAGCTGTTTGTTTCTCTATAGAAATCTGTGATTTTGGCTTCCTTGAGCCTGCAGGCACTTCCTGTTTGGAACGCCAGGGGAAAGGGTCACTCAGGGGTCGCTAGAAATCTGAATTTCAAAACAAAGGAGAAAACAATTCAGTTAAAGATCATTGAATCAACAGGAAAAATGATTTTCTCTGTCAAAATAGTCACATTGTTCTGGGAAAAGAAATGGACGCTGGAACACTGCTTTATAACGAGAGTTGAGAGGAAATGTAAAGATGATCAGTGAACTAAATCTCGATTCTGACCACAGAGAAAGAGACTCCAAAAAATGCAGCTAAAGCGAGTCCGGGCCAAATGCTTTCTCTGGGCTCATCTTTGACAGCGAGGTGACCCACTCATTCATCTGCACTTTTTCCAGTTGACACTTTTTGGATCTGTGTCCATTTAAAGAGGCCTTGAGGCAGATCCAAAGTGGAAAATGAAAATGTTAAAAAGCACAGAGTAGAAGAGGTGGATGTTGTGGAGCAGGAAGTGGTAAAGATCAGACATTGAAGAGGATCAAGAATGGAAAGATGGATGTTCCTAACTGGATACTTGTGCAGGTAAGAATGAAACAGGTAAGTGACAGAAAATAACCATAGAGTTCTGACACTAAGCAATACAGCAACAGACTATTGTTTAAATCAACGAAAGTAAAAACAATAAAAGAACGTTTTTAAAAGTTACTTACGGTAGTTTAGAGCCTTTAAAAACTGTTCAAAGACCACTCATTTCCTCTTTGGATCTATTGGTAAGGCGTTCCCAGTAGTCTTTTCATTACAGTTATGCTCTTTCCAGCCAAAATTTAAAAAAAACCTGTGTTGTTTTTATAGTTTCTGCAGAGCGCCCGTTGTTCATTAGAAATTTTCCTCTAAGTTTTGACGCCAAGCAAGCCCACACCCCCTTCCCCTCCCCGTTGCTGACAACATAGAGCAGGGATCTCCTCTCAGTCACAAATAGGCTCCTTTTCAAACGAGATTTTTTTCGTTTGCTACTGATTCACCATGGAGAAATCCTCAGAAATGCCGTTTTGACCATCAAATTCTTTTTATGTGTCCTCCACCATCAGAAAAGTGCCAACATAAAAAAAAAATACACAACTTTTCCTCAGAGTGGATCTCAAAGTTGATTGGTAAATGCATTGGAAAGGCCTGTGAAAACCCAGTCCAGTGACGCTAGCGGCTGAGCTTCTTTATGACCCATTTAAATGAACGTTAGCACAAATACTAATCACTGGGTTATTTATGTGGGTCTTCATTTGAAAAAGACATTAAAAAGAAGACTCATTTGGTCATTTTTAAACAATGGCTAAATGCACCCCCCCCCCCCCCTTGTTTTCAGACCGCTGAGTCATTTTTCTTCCAAATCAAGTCCAAAAACTCTAAACTTGAAACTGGCAAACCAAAAAGATGGCAAAACTGAAGTGTTACTAAAAACCTAAATCAACAAGAGAATCAGACTGAGAGCAACAGCAACCATGAACCCGTGTGCTCTGTGGATGAGCTGCAGACGGAGGCCAGCTGTGGGCAATTACCAGACGTGAACAAAGGCAGGATGTTGTATAATTATAAAATACAAACGCTAAAATAGGGTAAACAGAAAATCCATAAAAACAACAGAAAAATACTTATTAGTCCTGAGTTACTAGTTGGTGGAGCTGCAGGATTCATGTTTGCAAAAACAAAGTCATCTGTTGATCACAGTTATAACTTTTTTTTAAAGAGACTTATTTGGCACACTTTTAGACTTAGAAATGGTTGTACATCAGTCTATTGCTAGTTAATTTAATAAAACCATAAAAACTATTTAACAAAATGTCATTTTAATTCATATAAGGAATGACGTCCAGCTGAAAACATTGCGATCTGGAGTTCATTCTGAATGGGAATTACAGAAAACTGCCAAACTGCTGTTGGCTTTGCTTAACTTTATAAATTCCCACCTGAATTTTGATAACCCCTCCCCAAGTTTTTGGCAATTTTTGAAAAGATTTCTGATCTAAAAATAAGTGAGGTTCGTCATTCCCCTTTGTTGTGCGATACAGCTACATTTTTTTCCTGTTCTGCTCCATGATGGAAAGGTTTTCAAGCAGCAGCACTATTAGTGTTTTAGTGAATGTGTCAGGAAATAGGACATTCTATCTGCTTCACATTTGAGCTGGTGACCAGCTGGTTGTGGTAACGGAGCAAACCTCTCCTCCTCTCTCATCTTTGATTTATCGTGCTGTCTGGGGGAATATGCATCCTCTCTTTTGCCTGGAGCCATCCTGCATCATATCCACACATGCAGGCTCGGCCCAAGAAAGTTTTTAACCACAAAGCCACAATAATGGTTTCCCCGGAGAGCCCGGTGGATACTGCAGGATGAGAAGAATGAAGTGACCAAAGGTAGATTTAATTTCAAGAAAGACGGCGAGTGTTGAGAAATGAAAAACCATTTTTCTAGCGGTCGTCGCCATATCTTCACCCTTAGAACCTTTTTTCTACTGTAATACATTCATGTATTTTTACAATCTTATTTTGGACACGTGAAACATGAAGAAAAATGTGCACGCACGCATGCGCCATCACACACGCGCCTAGGCAGGTGGAATTTTGCATGCATGGCTGCGTTTCACTTGTGCTTCCTAGCTGTGGGCATGGTTGCTAGGCTACAAGTGGTTCAAGTCTTTGGAGGGGACCTGACATTAGGGAAAGCAAATTGACCACAGGAGGCTTTAATCTGCCATGAAACAGCAGCCGCACACACGCATGCCAGCAGTTTCAACATTTACCACACAAAAATCAGATTTCTGTTCATCTGCACTCCTGTTCCCTCTCACATGGAGACATGAAGTCTTTTATTTTTTAGACTGACAGGGTTACTAAGAACAACAGAAGAACATTGGTGCACATGTGAAGGGGAATTCAGAAACATTAGTTGCCTGCATCAGGTTCAAGTCTAAGAAAAACACACCAATTTTGGGAAACGTTTCCCAAAATTCATAAGCGAAATGCCACAAGAACACAATATTCATTGGAGTGGGCCTTTAAACAGTATTTATTTCTTTGCATGATAAAATTGTCCCATTTACATCACCACTCAATTCTATCTCATTTTGCAAATACCTGAAAAAAAAACTAACGTGACAATTCAGTAGTCTGATTCCATTCAAGATTTAACAGTCTAATATTTGTGAAATACCAACAGATGCGAAACAGAGCGAGACCTTCAGAAAAAAGGGCTAAAATTAAAATGAAAAGGGAATCAGACACACAGAGTTACATTTTCTACATTCTCTCTTCTGTGCATAAATTACATGAAACTAAATGGAGGAAATGTCACTGAAGTTACGGGACTTTATGCTCTTCCTGTTCCAGACACAGACGCCACTTTGATAATCTCTTTAACATATTCTTGCTCAAACTCCTAAATTTGCAGCCAATTACCATATATTTGACCACTTTCTGTATGGCCGCATGATGTAAAAGTCCCTTAAATTAACCTGTAATGTTATCTGATTTAATTGGCGGTGCGGATGACTCTGCTGTGTGAGCAATAACCTCATCACCCCTGGGGCATATCAGCTCTAATGCATCTATTAAAGTCTGCCCATGACAGCTTGTGATTAGTAACTTTGTTTTCCTGGCTGGAAGAAAGCAAACCAGAATATGAATGGAGTGGCGTTATATACGATTATCTCCTGCCATCGATCATTAATCACCACTGATCTGCATGAATGACATTCACTGTTTTAATATGCACTTTGTGCATGATCAGCTGGGTTTGGGAAACAGATGGCTTCAAATTCCTGAGAGAATTTCACTTTTGTGTGTTTGATGTGAATAATTTCATTAGCACAAACGTATATGCTAATATCAGGGGATCTATGAAGACAAATACATTAACAAGGAAAACAGGCTTTCTGGAAACTCCCTGGAGCGTTGGTGGAGAGGAAACGCCATGCCAACAAAGTTCTAAATTTGAATTCACTCGAGTTGAATGATCGGAGCGGTCTGAACACGCTCTCTAATTCTGTGCTGCCCTTTCACCTGGCTTGAGATAGCTGGACTAACAACCCCACCAAGTGGTCAGGTGAGTCACCATACCAGCTCACAGTTCATTCATCAGCCAAACATAAAAAGCAGGAGGATAAAGCTGACACAAATGTGTTTTATCAGGAAGAGATGATCAAGAAGATCAGAAATAATTCTTTTTCCTCTCTCACTTCTTTTCCTACAAGTGTTCTATACGTTGTAATCTGTTATACATTTCTGTACTGTATTTCACCTGAAAAATGACACCTTCCTGTGAATTCTGACCTGAAAAAGAAGTTGTTGTTTTTTAGGAACAGTTTTAATTTTAATTTAGAGACTCAGACATTTGCCATGACAGAGATGATGGCCAAACGTAAGGACATCTTATCAATTAGTAGATTTAGTGGAGGAAAACCTGTCCTTGTGAAAGATGTTAACTTTTTCTTAATTTAACCCTAATTTCTTAATTTTCTTAATCATTACAATCAATAGATTCAACATTTGTGTCTGTCTGTACGGTAAATATGAGTGCAGACATGTTTAGTTATGATTTAGACTTAGATTTAGACCAAGTGAAAAGTCAGGAAGATAGCATCATATTTATCTTCTAATCAGTTGATGAGTTGATGGGCTCTATCCATGGAGCTGAGAGGCATTTCCAGGTGAAACTTAGACTGCTGAGTTTCTTCCACTTGAGGGTAACTCGATTTCCTTAAAAACAGACGACTGTGTGTTCGCTGGTTTTTCTTTGTACGTTTGCATTGTAAGTTCTTTTGTCTTTGAGTTTTTACGACATGTCATCGAGAAGACGAAGTCTGCTTCCAAAAACGAGGATGGCACATCAAGCTGCCATTGCCGTCTCCCTGAATGCAGCAACAGCTTAATGTGACTTCAGACTTTCCCAGAAGATGGTGAGTTACAGAAGAAGCGAGTCATTCACGTTTGGCGAGATGGCTTCCATTTTCATTTTATCGGGGACGACCCGATCAGACTGTCCTCGATGGGCGCAGGCATTTCAGAGGAGGAGCTGTTCCTGTTCTTTCTAAACTGAGCAACTACTCACTTCCTGTCATGGTGTCTGGGAGCGAAAAGAACGACACCCTGATGACTGGGAAGAGCAGACTGTGGATGTCGGATGGATTTAGCCCGAGCCAAAGTGAACCTCTGCGCTCTGAAACAGCAAGGCTCCCAAGTCAAACGGAGGAAATGGCAATCAGCAGCAGAGTTTCTTTGAAGCAGTGGGCTTCCTCTGATGATGACAACAGGTTTTAAATGAGGCAAGCTAAACATTTGTGGTTATAATACAAAAACACAGACGATTAGCAGTGTGCTAACTGGTAAGACAGCTGATGGCAAAAATAAACAAAAACACTCTTGGAAGTGTAAGGATTGTAGTAACTAAGCGAGCAGTGTGTCATTTTTTACAAAGATTTACGATAAGTCTACGTGTCACTTGCCTAGTGACACCGAGCATGTGTAATGCATTCAAGAACACGCTACAGTGTTCCCACTGGACTGTCCCTTTCCGTACCATAGCCACCCCCCACCCATGTACTCACATTTGGGAGAGTCTTGCTCTATTTCCATTAAATAATAGACTCTGTGTTTACGGGCAGACACGAACCCTATTTAATAATTTAATTAATTATTAAATATGATGCTACCCATACATCACTACCAAATCTAAGCCCCCTGATCGGTCAACTTGTTCACCTCCCAACCGGCATTTTGTGCATAGAACCCAAATACAGACTTGTGTAGCGACTCAAAGGTTTTGAACGTAAACTAGCGTTTCCATTGACTTTCAATAGACGCGGCTGCTTGAACGTGTTTTGTCTAGCTGGGTGTGAATGGAGCATCAGCTGTTGCAGTCATGCATGACTTTGGCTGACATGAACACTGCATTAGCATACGTCCTCAGCACAAGCTATGCCCACCTGGAGTTGGTCTGGAGCCAAAGAGCTCCATCTAGTAAACTCCTAAGACTCAGTCAAACAAGATCCTTCCACTAGCGACTCTCCAAACCGGAAATGACTGGGCAGTCTTAACATGTGCATGAAGCCCGCATCTCCAAAACATTTGAAATATGCATGTATTTTGGATTTTATTGTGAGTTTGTTTTGTTTTTCAAAATTGCTTCAAATAAACGAATCAATCAGATGGATGATTACAAGTACACTTTATTTTAGAGAAAAAAGGAAAATGGTAGTAAAGAACTACAGAAACCCTGCAGGAGTTAGACAGTTAATGGAAAATAATGCCACTTTCATTGTCACAGGGCATGTATGTGCAAAAAAGCAACACAATCGTTTAACCACTATAAGGTTTCTATAGATTCTGTGGTTAAAGCACATTTCAGCTTATGCTTACTCAGACTGTTCTGAAAGCTCTCACTTGGAAACTAAACTCCATGTTTTCCATGTTTGCAAACAGACTGTTGTGCAGATTGACGGCTAATGTTGCTGTAGGAGGTTGAACTGAATCACTGCAGGGTTTTTATTACTTGTTCCAGTTTGTCATTTAGAACATTAAATTCAAATTCCTGTAGGCAATGAAAGTACAAGAAGCGTTTTTTTTTTTTTTTTCAGAAACTGTATGATAAACTGAGTGATCCTGAAGTTTGGCCTTTTATCCACTTAACTGAACAATAGGGATGCAATGGCTGCATTTCAAATCACAGAGCTCCCCCTAACTGCTCACGCACCAGTGATTTTGATTTTAAAACATCAATACTTTTCTGATATCCAATAATAAAAATAGATCTCAACCCAAACATTTACAGGAAAGTTCATATTCAGACCGTGTGGTTTCAGAAAATCCATCTGAAAGTAAAACTAAAAGCATCTGAGTTACCTCCCTAATGAGGGAGGCCTGCAGGCTACAACTTTGATCACATCGTTTGAAGAAATACATGCGAAGTGAGCATTTGTAACCCTCTTGGCTCCAAAGGCATTTAAAAAAGACAAATTTCTGCTTGTAGGTGCATGTAGAAACAGAAGGGGAATAGCAGAGCCTGTCCCGGTTTGTTTGGCAGGCTGAAGCCTCCAAGTGGAGTCAACGAGGCAAAAACAAAAGATGACAAATATTTTTAAGTCAAGGAAATTCTGACAACAGAAAAGTGTGAATCCAAGAGATTTCAGTGACGTAGCAAGTTCAGTTTCCCTTTGTGCCTTCAAACTGAATTCTGGTTTTAGTTTTGAAACTGTATTTTAAAAAAGACATCTTCCTTCTGAGGTTTGGTTTTCTACAACTTGCATTTTTTAATATAAAATACAGCACATACAGGTATTCTATAGCACATGTATGTTAGTTTCCAGAATCAGACACGGGTTCTACAATTTTTTCCAGA